>CM062591.1:0-600000 GCA_031468815.1 Morus bassanus
TGTTCCCCCGCCGCCCCTCCCCCCCTCCCCCCCCTCCCCCCCCCTCATTTCGGGCGGGGGGCGGTGCCGGGGGGGCGTGGCCTCCCCGCGCCCCGCCCCACGCCGTCTCCGCCCCCTCCGCGGATCCTCCAATGGGCGCCGGCTCCCTGCTGGGGAGGGGGGGCGGTCAGGGGGCTCCGCGCGCCCCCCCTCGCCCCCCCCCCGCGGTCCCGCCGCTGTCCCACAACCCCCCGCGCCGCCGCCTCACCCGCCGCCGCCGCGATCGCTCCCGGCCGCCATCGCCGCCTTCGCGCCGCGCGGGTGGGCGGGGCCTGCCGCGGCGCCAGCCAATAGCGCCGCCCGCCCGCCGCGCGCCCGGCCAATGGGAGGCGGCGGGGCGGGGTGGGGAGAGGCGGGACGCGCGGCGCGGGGAGCCAATGGGAGCGCGGCGCGGCGCGGCGGCGGCCAATGGGAGGCGGCGGCGGGGCGGGGGGCGTGGCCGGCGCGGCGCGGGGGCTGCCGGGATCGCGGCGGCGGCGGCGGCGGCGGGGGATGAACGGGGCGGGCGAGGCCGAGGGCGGCGGCGGCGGCGGCGGCGGCTACAAACGGCGATACCGGGCGCTGAAACGGCGGCTGAAGCTGCTGCTCTACGTGAGGGGGAGGGGCCGGGGAGGGGGCACTGGTGGGGGGAGGGGAGAGTGGGGGGGGGGGCACGGGGGAGGGGACATGGGGGAGGGGAGGGACGGGTTGAGGGGGAGGGACGGGGGAGGGGACACGGGGAGAGGGGGCACTGGTGGGGAGGTGGGAATAGTGGTGGGGGGAGGGGACAGTGGGGGGGAACACGGGGGGGGTCACGGGGGGGAGGGGACATGGGGTGCATAGGGGTACAGGGGGGAGGGGTCGGGGTCACCAGGACAGGGGTGGGGGTCACATCTGGGGGGGAGGGGTCAGGGTGGGGGGGAGGGGACACTGGTGAGGGGAGGGGACATGGGGGGAGGGGATACGGGGGGAGGGGTCAGGGTCCCGGGGGGGGAGGGGGCTGGGAAAGTAGGGGAGGGGGGAACAGGGGGCGTGGCTGGGCCTGCGATGCATCGTGGGGGGAGGGGAAGGGGTCTTTACCCACAATGCCCCGCGCGGGCGGGCGTGCCCGGGCCCCTCCCCCCCCAGGAGCAGGAGTGTTTCCAGGAGGAGCTGCGCCGCGCCCAGCGCAAGCTGCTGAAGGTCTCGCGGGACAAGAGGTACCGAAATCCCCCCAAATTCCACCCAAAATCCCCCGGAAGGGGGGTCTTCCCCCCTCCCCCACCCTCACGCCCCTCCCCCCAGCTTCCTCCTGGACCGGCTGCTGCAGTACGAGAACGTCGATGACGATTCCTCAGGTACTGGGGGGTGGGGGAGGGGAGGGACGGGGGTGGGGGAGGGGCGGGGCGTGGGGCAGGGGCCGGCCAGCCGCTCCCCCCCCCCCCCGCAGCCTCCCCCTCCCCTCCCCCCAGACTCGGAGGCCACCGCGTCGTCCGACAACAGCGACGGGGAGGGGGCGAAGGGGGCCGACCCTCCCCCCGCCAAGAGGTAAGGCAGGGCGTGGCCCAAGATGGCCGCCGGGGCGGGGCCTGGAGGCGGCCAATGGCTTTGAAGTGGCCCCGCCTACCACGTGCTCTCTCTCTCTCCCCTCCCCCACAGGAAGCGCAGCCCGCCACCCTCCCCTCCCCCCACCGGCTTCCCCCTGCCCGGCCCCCCGGCGCCCGCCCCCTACATGGTGAGTCGCCCCTCCCCCGCCCCCCCCCGTACCCCCCACCGCGGTGGGGGAGGGGCGGTGCCCTCGCTGACCCCTCCCCTCCCCCCCAGATGGCCTCCCCCCCCTACAGCCCCTTCCCCGCCGAGTACTTGGCCCCCGAGGGGCCGCCCCGCCCCGAGCGGCCCCGCCCTGCCCCCGCCCGCCGCCCCAAGGGCTCCCGGCGCCTGCAGGTATGGGGGAGGGGCGGGGAGGGGCGGGGGAGGGGAGGCACTTGCGGGGGGCGGGGGGCACGCGGGGGTCGCTCAGAGCCCCGGCTGACCCCTCCCCTCCCCCCCCAGCTGCCCCCCACCCCACCCTTGCCGTTCCCCTCGGGGCGTGGCCCGGGGGGGCCCCTCCCCCCGCCGCTGGCCCCGCCCAAGGGCCCCCCCCCCCGTCCCCAGCACCGTCCCCCGTCGGATGCTGAGCGACGCGGGGGAGGGGAGCGGCGACGACCCCCTGGACGGGGACGACGAGCTGGTCATCGACATCCCCGAGTGACCTCTGACCTCCGGCCCCGCCCGGCCCCGCCCGGCCCCGCGGCCAATCGCTGGCCTCCGGCGGGAGACGGGGGAGGGGACGGGAGGGGCTTTTTGGGGGGGGGGGGGAAACGGGACCCAAACCAAACAACAAACGACGACCAAAAAAAAGCGACGTTTTTGGTGAAATGGCGCCGCTGGTGGGGGGAGGGGCGGGGGGGGGGAGGGGCGGGCCCGGATTTGGGGGGAGCCACAATTCTGGGGGGGGGGGGGGAGGGGGGGGGAACATCCCAATTTGAAGGAGCAAAACCCGCGTTGGGGTGTGGGGGAGGGGCAGTTATGGGGCCACCCCCACCTCATGGGTGGGGCCATGACGTCAATGCTCGCCCCGCCTCCTCTCTCTGTGACCAATCCAGCGGCACCCACTCCATGCTCTTGGGGGCGTGGCCTGGGAGGGGGCGGTGCCAAGAGGCCCCGCCCCCTTTGTGAGGGGTGTGTGCCTCGGAGCCCCGCCCCCCGGACACACCCACCTCCCGCCCCTCCCCCACGCAGCGCATTGGGCGGAGCCAACGGAGGCGCCGAGGGTTTATTGGGCGTCGCTCCCCTCCCCCCCTCCCCTCCCCCACCCCTCCCCTCCCCCACCCCCCCCACCCCCACCCCCGGCGCGCGGTACAAAACCCCGCCCCCCCCCCCACGCGCGCCGAGGGGCGGGGCCACAAACACGAAGGGGGCGGGGCTGGGGAGGACACGCCCACTGCACGGGACAGGGCGGCTCCGCCCCCAGCGCCGTGGGGCTCCACTGAATCTGTGGGGCACAGAGGCTTCCTGTCGCCGTGGGGCAGGGCCGCCCCATAGCCGTGGGGTGCCCCATAGCCGTGGGGCTCCTCAGCGCCGTGGGGCTCCCCGGATCCCTGGGGCTCTCCTTCGCCGTGGGGCTCCCCCTCGCTGCGGGGCCCACACCGCCGTGGGGCTCCTGTGCGCCGTGGGGCAGGGAGGGGCTGGCCCCGCCGCCGTGGGGCAGGGAGGGCCCCCCCCGGGCCCCTCACCAGGGCTGGCTGGGCAGGGCCTGGCTGACGACGGGCGCCCCCTCCATGGGCAGGACGGCCACGGCCGGCGCCGGGGGGCCGGGGGCCGCCATGGGGCAGGACTCGCCCGCACCTGTGGGCACACAGAGTCACCCCCCGGACCCACAGCCCCCCACAGTGCCCCACAGCCCCACAGCCCCACAGCACTCCCCAGCCCCACAGCCCCCCACAGTCCCCCACAGCACCCCACAGTGCCCCACAGCACCCCCCAGCCCCACAGCACCCCACAGTCCCCCACAGCGCCCCACAGCCCCACAGCACCCCCCAGCCCCCCAGCCCCCCACAGCGCCCCACAGCGCCCCACAGCCCCCCAACGCCCCATCAACCCACAGCCCCCACAGTCCCCCAGCCCCCCACAACACCCCACAGCCCCACATCCCCCCTGTCCCCCCCAGACCCCACAGCCCCACAGCTCCCCAACGCCCCATCGACCCACAGCCCCCCCAGCCCCACAGCCCCCCACAGCCCCCCATCAATCCCCAGCCCCACAGCACCCCACAGCCCCCACAGCCCCCCAGCAACCCCCAGCCCCACAACCGCCCTCAACACCCCCACCCCCCAGCTCTGGGGCAAGGGGAGCCCCGCCATGCTATGGGGCAGGACTCCCAGGCTCTATGGGGCTGACCCCCAAGCACCCCTCCCCACAGCTCTAGGGCAGGGGGAGCCCCCCCGGCTCCATGCCCCCCACTCCCACACCATAGGGCAGGACTCCCAGGCTCTATGGGGCTGACCCCCATCCCAGGTTCTATGGGGCTGCCCCCCAAGCACCCCACGCTCCATCTCTAGGGCAGGGCAAGCCCCCCACGGGCTCTGTGGTTTCCCCCACCCGCTATGGGGCAGGACTCCCAGGCTCTCTGGGGCTTCCCCCCCAGCCCAGGCTCTATGGGGCTGCCCCCCAAGCTACCCCAGCCCCACCCCACAACCTGCCCCTCCCCCCCCCGCGCCGGGCCTTGCCTGTGGGCGCGTCAGCGGAGCGGCGGACCGCCGTGGGGAGCGGGACCCTCGGCGGGGGGGGGCGCGCCGTGGGTCTGGAGGTGGCCGCTGAGCTGGGCGGGGGTCTTGCAGTGAACCCCGCAGAGCTTGCAGAGGAGGCGTCGGGGGCGGGGCGCCGCCACCCCGTGGTCCTTCACCGCGTGCACCCGCAGGTACGCCGCCGTGGTGAAGCCTGGCCGGGGGCACGACGGCGACGAGGCGGCGTCAGACCCACGGCGCTTGGGCGGGGGGCAGCCCCACGGGGAGGGGGTGGCTGGGGGGGTAGAGGGACTGGGAGCTGTGGGGTGGCGCCCCATAGGAGCAGGGAGCCGTGGGGCGGTGCCCCAGAGAGCCTGGGACCCATGAGGATAGTGCCCTATAGAGCCTGGGAGCCGTGGGGCAGTGCCCCATAGAGCCTGGGAGCCACAGGGTGGTGCCCTATAGAGCCTGCAAGCTGTGGGGCGGTGCCCCAGAGAGCCTGGGAGCCATGGGCCGGTGCCTTATAGAGCCTGGGAGCTGTGGGGCAGTGCCCCATAGAGCCTGGGAGCCACGGGGTGGTGCCCTATAGAGCCTGCAAGCTGTGGGGTGGTGCCCCATATAGCCTGGGAGCCGTGGGCTGGTGCCCTATAGAGCCTGGGAGCTGTGGGGCAGTGCCCCATAGAGCCTGGGAGCCGTGGGGCGGTGCCCTATAGAGCCTGCAAGCTGTGGGGTGGTGCCCCATAGAGCCTGGGAGCCATGGGGCGGTGCCCTATAGAGCCTGGGAGCCGTGGGGTGCTGCCCCATAGAGCCTGTGCCCCATGCAGCCTCTGCCCCATAGAATCAGCACCCCATGGAGCCTGTGCCCCACAGCTCAGCGCCCCATGGGGGACAGGAGCCCTGACGTGGGATGGTGACCCTCTGCCCCACAGAGCCAGGAGAACCCGCCCCGAACCGATTCCCTCACCGCTCCCCACACCCCGCGGCCTGCCCCACATCTGCCCCACATCTGCCCCACATCTGCCCCACAGAGACACGATCCTTTACGCCTGGAACGCTGCTGGAAGCGGCCGTACCCCGCGCCGTCGCCCCCAGCCGCCGAATCCCTCGCCGCTGCCCGCATCCCGCAGCCCTGCCCCGCGTCTCCCCGCCCCACGGCGCGCTGCCCCACGGCGCTCCTGCCCCCCAACCTTTGTTGCAGAGCTCGCAGACGTGGTTGGGGCCCTGGCTGTGGACCTTCATGTGGTCGGAGATGTAGGCGGCGCTGAGCATCTTCCCGCAGACGTGGCACGGCACCTTCTCCTCGTGCCGCACCGTGTGGGCCCGCAGGCGGTCCTTGGTGGCGAAGGCGGCCTCGCAGGTCTGGGGAGGCGTGGGGCGCGCCGTGGGGCAGGCCGTGGGGCGCGCCGTGGGGCAGGCGGTGGGGCACGCTGTGGGGCGCGCCGTGGGGCAGGCGGTGGGGCGGGCCGTGGGGGCGGGGAGAGGGGGGCTTACCTCACATTTGAAGGGTCGCTCCGTGGAGTGAACCTGCCGCACGTGGCTGTTGAGGTGGTCGGGCCTGGGGGGAGGGGGGAGACACCCGAGTCGTGGGGGTGTCATGGCCGCCGGTGTCACCCGGAGCGGGCGCGGCCGGCGGGAGGAACGGGGACGCCGGCGTCACGCGACCGCCGGCACCACCGGCAGTGCCAGGGCCACCCCCAGCGTCACCGCGACCCCCAGCGTCACCGCGATCCGCAGCGTCACCACGATCCACAGCGTCACCGCGACCGCCAGCGTCACCGCAACCCCCAGCGTCACCGCGATCCACAGCGTCACCGCGACCCCCAGGACCTCTACATCCACCAGCATCACCGGCGACTCCAGTGTCACCATGACCACCAGTGTCATCGGCACCACCAGTGCTCCCAGTACCACCAGTGCTACTGTGACCTCACCATGACCTACAGTATCACCATCACCACCAGCGTCACTGTGACCCCCAGTCACCATCACCACCAGTGCTACCAGTACCACCAGCGTCACCACCATGACCACCAGCACCACCATCGCCACCAGCATCACCGTGACCTCCAATACCACTGTGACCCCCAGTGTCACCACCACCACCACCAGTGTCACCGTGACCCCCAGTGTCACCACCACCAACGGCATCCCCACCATCTCCAGCGTCACCACGACCAAGAGCGTCACCATGACCCTCAGCATCACCGTGACCTCCAGGACCACCATGTCCACGACCATCATCGTCATCTCCACCATCAACATCGACACAAGTGTCACCATCGCCTCCAGCGTCACCATGACCTGCAACACCACCGCGAACCCCAGCGTCACTGTCATCTCCAGGACCGCCATGTCCTCCAGCATCACCGTGACCCCCAGCATCACCGTGACCAATAGTGTCCCGTGACCTCCAGTGTCACCAGCACCACCAGTGTCACCGTGACCTGCAACAACACCACGACCCCTAGCACCACTGCGACCCCCAGGGTCACCAAGACCAACAGCGTCACCACGACCCCCAGCGTCACCACCATCAGCCCCGCCATGACCGCCAGCGTCACCGTGACTCCCAGCGTCACTGTGACCTCCAGTGTCACCGTCACCACCAGCACCACCACCATCACCATGACCTCCAGCGTCACCGTGACCTCCAGTGTCACCGTCACCACCAGCACCACCACCATCACCATGACCAACAGTGTCACCATCAACACCAGCGTCACCAGCACCACCAGCGTCACCAGCACCACCAGCGTCACCGTGACCTGCAACACCACCACGACCCCTAGCACCACCGTGTCCCTCACAGTCACCAAGACCAACAGCGTCACCATGACCCCCAGTGTCACCATCACCTCCAGTGTCACCGTCACCACCAGCACCACGACCTCCAGCGTCACCGTGACCGACAGTGTCACCGCGAGCCCCAGCGTCACCAGCACCACCAGTGTCACCGTCACCAGCACCACCACCATCACCATGACCTCCAGTGTCACCACGACCAACGTTGTCACCATCACCGCCAGCCCCACCGCGACCCCCAGCGTCACCGTGACCCCCAGCCCCTCCCCCGCGCCCCGCCCACCTGGAGAAGCTCTTCCCGCAGTGGCTGCAGATGTAGGGCTTGTGGACGGCGCCGTCGTGGGAGCGCACGTGGTAGCTCATCCGGTCCTTGCGCTTGAAGCGCTGTTGGCAGACGGGGCACTGGTAGGGCTTCTCGTCCGAGTGCGACAGCTTGTGCCGGTTGAGGTGATAAACGTCGCGGAACGCCTTCCCGCACATCTCGCACGCGTGGTTCTTCCGCGCCCGCTTGGGCGTAGCCGCCGCCGCCGCCGCCGCCGCCCCGCCGTCCGCGCCGCCGCCGCCCAGCCCCGACACGCTCAGCAGGCTGAGGGGAACCATCGTCGGCATCTTCATGGTGGCGGGGCCGGGGCGGGCGGCTTTGGCGCCGGTGTGGATGGCCTCGTGGCGCCGGAGGTTGTAGCCGTTCTTGAACTCCTTGGCGCAGAGCGAGCAGATGTAGGGACCTTTGCTCTTGGACTTACGCGGCGGCGGCGGCGGTTCCGACGAGGGTACGGGCGGCACGGGCGGTACCGGCGGTACCGGCGGCGGGGCCGACTCTGGGGCGGGGGGTTTGAGGGCGGCGGCGTCCACGGTGGTGGCGGCGGCGGTGGTGACGGGGGCGGTGTCCGGGGGGGCGGCCAGCACCGGCAGGAGGTCGACCTGGAGCGCCTCGGCGGGGGCGGCGGGCGGCGGCGGGGCGGCGGCGGCCTGCGGCGGCAACAACGGCAGCGTCACCGCCCGGGGCACGGCGCCGGCGGCACCGGGGCCAGCGGTGCGAGCGGGGCTGCCGGCGGCACCGCGACCCCCGGCGTCACCGCGACCCCCGGCGTCACCGTGACCCCCAGTGTCACCGTGACCCCCGGCGTCACCGCGACCTTTGGCATCAACACGTCGCCAGCGTCACCATGACTCCCAGTACCACTGCGACCCCGGCGTCACCGTGACCCCCAGTGTCACCGTGACCCCTGGCGTCACCACGGCCTCTGGCATCAACATGACCCCCAGCGTCACCATGACCCCCGGTACCACTGTGACCCCCGGTGTCACCGCGACCTCTGGCATCACCGTGACCCCCAGCATCAGCATGACCCCCAGTACCACCGTGAGCCCCAGTGTCACCACAACCTCCAGCGTCAGTGCGACCTCCGGCATCACCATGACCCCGGTGTCACCGTGACCCCGGCGTCACCAGGACGTGCCGCCTGTGCTGGCGCGCGGTATCAGCGCGACTCCCGGGGCCGGTGACCCGGTGTCCCCGTCACCGCCAGCGTCACCGCGGCTGCCAGCGTCACTGTCACCAGTGGCATTGGCCGGGCCACCAGTGCCCCCAGTGTCCCCAGTGACACCAGTGTCTCCAGTAACCCCCGTGACACCAGTGCCCTCACTGCCCCCAGTGTCCCCAGTGACCCCACTGCCCCCAGTGACCCCAGTGACTCCAGTGACACCAGTGTCCCATCACCTGCAGTGCCCCCAGCACCCCCAAGGCCCCCGTAAGCACCAGTACCACCAGTGCCCCCAGTGAGAGCATGACCACCAGTGTCACCAGCACTCCCAGTGTCACCAGGGCCCCCACGAGCACCAGTAACACCAGTGCCACCAGTGTGGGGCACAAGGACCGCTGTCAGTGTGAACACCAGTTTTCCCAGTGCCGCCAGTGAGAGCACGAGCACCAGTGTCACCAGTACCCCCAGCAGTCCCAGTGTCACCAGTGCTCCCAGTACCCCCAGTGCCACCAGTGTCAGCATGAGCACTGCTATGAGTGTAAACAGCAGTGCCCCCAGTGCTCCCAGTGCTCCCAGTGTCCCATCACCTGCAGCGACCCCGGTGTGAGCACGAGCACCAGTGCTCCCAGTGCCACCAGTGCTCCCAGTGCCACCAGTGCCCCCAGTGCTCCCAGTGTCCCATCACCTGCAGCAACCCTGGTGTGAGCACGAGCACCAGTGCTCCCAGTGCCACCAGTGCCGCCAGTGCCGCCAGTGCCGCCAGTGCTCCCAGTGCTCCCAGTGTCACCAGTGCCCCCAGTGCCCCCAGTGCCGCCAGTGCTCCCAGTGCCGCCAGTGCCCCCAGTGCTCCCAGTGTCACCAGTGCTCCCAGTGTCACCAGTGCTCCCAGTGCCGCCAGTGCCCCCAGTGCCCCCAGTGTCACCAGTGCTCCCAGTGCCGCCAGTGCTCCCAGTGTCACCAGCGCTCCCAGTGCCCCCAGTGTCACCAGTGCTCCCAGTGCCGCCAGTGCTCCCAGTGCCGCCAGTGCTCCCAGTGCTCCCAGTGTCACCAGTGCCCCCAGTGCCGCCAGTGCCCCCAGCGTGGGCGCGAGCACGGGCGCCCCCGTGCCCCCAGTCCCGGCCGCGCTCCCAGCGCTCCCAGCGCTCCCAGTACCTGGAAGATGAAGCTGCTCCAGTTGCCGGGGTCCATCGCGGGGGCGGGGGCGGGGCCGGGGGGTCGCTCCGGGCGCGCGGGCGCCGCCGACGATGTCGCCGACGATGTCGCCGACGATGCCGGTGCCGATGTCGCCGACGGCGGCGGCGGGCCCGGGGTGGGGGAGGGGGCGGGGGTGGGGGGAGGGGAGCCGGGTGGGGGAGGGGCGGGCGGGGGGGGGTCGCGCGCTGACGGGGGGGAGGGGGGAGGGGGGGGCGGCGCGCGAGGGCGGCGGCGGCGGCGCGGATTGGCCCCCGCCCGGCGCGCGCGCGCCCCCGCGGCGGGCGCTGATTGGGCGGGACGGCGGCGGCGCGAGCCCTGCCCGCCCCGCCCCACGCCCCCCCCGCCCCCCCCCCCGCCGGCCGCTCCCGCGCGCACAAAATGGCCGCCGCCCCCCCTCGCGGCGCCATTGGCCGCGGGCCCACGTGACGCCGCCGGCCCCGCCCACCCGCCCCCTCGCCGCCCAATGAGGGGCGGCTGCGCCGCCATGTTAGAGAGGAGGGGAGGCGCGGCGGCACCGCGCATGCGCCGCCCCCGTTACCGCGGCGACCGCCCCGCCCCGCCCCGGGCGGCGCGCTCGGATTGGCTGAGCGCCGCGGGGGGCGCGAAAGCCGGGGTGCCGCGTGCCCCGGCCCCGCCCCCTCCCCTTAAACCACGCCCCTCCCTCCTAAACCCCGCCCCTTTACCTGAAACCCAGCTCGTCCCCTTAAGCTCCGCCCCCCTTAAACCACGCCCCTCTCCTGAAACCACGCCCACCCCACTTTAAACCCCGCCTATCTCCACTTAAACCCTGCCCCGTCCCCTTAAGCCACGCCCCCTCCCTTAAAGCACGCCCAACCAACTTTAAACCACGCCCATCTCCACTTAAACCACGCCCCATGCCCTTAAACCCCACCTGTCTACCTTTAAACCACGCCCCTCCCCTTAAACCCGCCCCCGCTCCTTAAACCCCGCCCACCTCCCCTTAGACCCCGCCCCTCATCCCTCAAACCCCGCCCCCCGCCCTCCCCTCAGTGCTTCCCGCCGCTCTGCGCTGCCTCGGGTTTATTGGGGGGGGCTCGGGGGGGGCTCGGGGCTGTGAGGGGGGCTGAGGGCTTTGGGGGGGCTCGGGGGCTTTGGGGGTGTCGGGGAAGGTGTCGGGGCCGGGGGGTCTCAGGGAGGGCTTGGGGGGGGTGGGGGGGGTTTGGGGTGGCCCCGGGGGGGGTTGGGGGGGGTCTCGGGGGGGGGTGGGGAAGGTGTCGGGGGGGTCTCGGGGGGTTTCAGGGGGTCTTGGGGAAGGTGTCGGGGCTGGGGGGTCTCAGGGAGGGTTTGGGGGGGTTTGGGGTGCCCTGGGGGGGTTTTGGGGGGGTCTTTGGGGGGGTTGGGGAAGGTGTTGGGGGGGTCTCGGGGTGGGTTTCGGGGGGGGTCTTGGGGGGGTTTGGGGTGCCCTGGGGTGGGTTTTGGGGGGGTCTTGGGGGGGTTTGGGGTGCCCTGGGGTGGGTTTTGGGGGGGTCTTGGGGAAGGTGTCGGGGGGGGTCTCATGGGGGGGTTTGGGGGGGGGGTTTGGGGTGCCCTGGGGTGGGTTTTGGGGGGGCTGGGGGGGGTTGGGGAAGGTGTTGGGGGGGTCTCGGGGTGGGTTTCGGGGGGGGTTTGGGGTGCCCTGGGGGGGGTTTGGGGGAGGTGTCGGGGGGGTGAGGGGGGTCTCAGGGGGCGTCTTGGGGAGGGTTTCGGGGGGGCCCCAGGGTGGGCCTCGGGGGGGGGGGGGGGTGCCCCGGGGTGGGTTTCGGGGCTCCCGGGGGGGGGGTCCCGGGGGGGGGCTCAGGGCCGCCGCAGGATGCGCCGCCGCAGCTCGCCGGCGAGGAGGCCGCGCTCGCGCCGGGCGCCCTGCAGCACGCCGCGGTTCTCCTGCGCCCGCCGCGCCAGGTACGGCAGCGTCGCCTCCGCCGCCCCGTACGGCACCGACTTGTACACGGCGTAGCCGCCCGCGCCTGCCCCCGGGACCCCCCCGGCGCGTCAGGCGGGGCCGGCGGCGGGGCTGGGGGGCGCCCGAGCCCCCCCCCGGCGCGGGGCGCGTCGCCGTACCCAGCGCCAGCGAGACGTGGTCGCACATCCCCAGGAGCTGCCCGAAGCAGACGCCGCCTCCTTGCCGGGGGATGCCCAGTTCCTCCATCCTGGCGTAAAGTTTAGCCGGGGGGGGGGCGCCGAGGCGGGTTTTGGGGCGCCCCCCCCCCGCCCGGCCCCGCGGCGGCGGCGGCACCCACCGTCGGGCGGCGCGGAGCACCGACGCCTCGTTGTGGGTGGCCACCATCACGCCGACGGCCTCGCCGTCGCGCGCCGCCAGCCCCAGCGCCAGCTCCAGGCACTCGCCGTAGCTGCCGGGGGCGGCGGCGGGGGGTCACGGCGGGGCTCGGCGCCCCCCGAGCGCCCCCCGCCCGCCCCCCGCGCCCGCGTCACCTGCGGTGGGTGTCGTCCAGGGTGGGCTGCGCCGGGTCGGGCTCCCCCCGCTCGGCCGCCCGCCGCCGCTCCAGCTCCAGGTACGCCCCTCGCACCAGCTTGGCCCCGAAGCGCACGCCGCGGCGCCGCGCCGTCGCCGCGTCCCCCGCCAAGCGCGCCGCGCCGTCCTACGGGGCCGGGCTCGTACCCCGCGCCGCGGCCCCCCCCGGCGCGGCTCCCCCCGGCGCGGCTCCCCCCGGCGCGGCCCCCCGCGTACCCGGAGGTACGCCTGGTACGTGTTCCAGACCCACGGCGACGCCCGGTTGTGGCGCGTCATCAAGGCCAGCGTCGCCAGGCTCAGCGCCGGGTTGACGTAGCTCTGCTCCGCGTCCACCAGCACGCGCACCCCGCGCCCCGCCGCGTGCTGCGGGGAGCGCCGGCGGCTGAGCGGCCGCGCCCCGCGCCCCGCCCGGCCCCGCCCGGCCCCGCCCGGCCCCGCCCCGCGCCTCACCCCGGCCACCGCGTCCAGGCGTCGAAGCGAGAGCCCGAAGTGCCGGTTCTCCTCCGGCGTCAGGCAGGCGAAGGCGGCGGCCTGCGGCATGCCGGGGGCGACCCCGCCCCATTTAACCGCTTTGTGCCGGAGCCACGCGTGGGAGGGGCTTAACGATTAGGGGCGGGGCTAGCGGAGGGCGGGGCCGCGGGCGGCGCTTACCTCGCCCCCCATCACCGCCGCCACCGCGTCCAGCGTCAGCTCGGCCGCCGGCTCCGCCAACCGTCGCGATACCGTTTCCTGCGGGGGGACGCGGGTCGCGCTTGGGGGTCGGGGTCCCCCCCGGCGCCCGCCCCCCCCCCCCCCCCCGGCGTTTTTTGGGGGGCCGCCCCCCGACTCACGCAGAGGCGGGCGCTCATCAGGGCCGTCACCTTCACCTGCATCATGGCGTGGGGGCCGGTGGCGGCCGCCAGCCCCGCGCACTCCAGCGCCGCCGCGCGGTTGGCCTCGTACCACTCCTCCCTGCCCCACATATAGGGGGAGAAGTGGGGCGGGAGACCCCTCACCCCCCCCCCCGCGCCGCCCCGCCGCCCGCCCCACACGTACCCGTCCTTCTCCTGCCCCACGTCCTCCTCGGTGGGGACGGCCAGCATGGGGCGCAGCCCCACGGCGCGCAGCCGCTCCGCCGCCGCCGCCACCTCGCCGGGGGTCTCGCCCCCCACGAACTGCCCGTAGAACGTGGCCCGTAACAGCCCGCCCCAGAGCCGGGCCCCCAGGACCCGCCGCGAGACCTCCAGGATCTACGGGGCGCGAGGGCTCAGAGCCTGCCCCACGGCGCCGTGGGGCAGGGCGCGGCGCGGCGCCGCCGGGGGCGGGTCTCTCACCGTGCCGGCGTGCCGCACCAAGGGGGGGAACGCGCAGAGCCGCAGCACCAGCAGCGCCCGCACCAGCTCCCGCCCGCTCTTCAGCCGGAACGCCGTCCCGTCCCCGAAATCTAAGGGGGTTCCTTTGGCCGTGGGGCGCCCCACGGCGCCCCCGCCCCGCTCCTGCCCCATGGCCGACGCTCAAAGGTCGGCGCTCGCCGTGGGGCAGCCGTTAAATCCCTTCTCCCACCCTTGACCCTCCTCATCGTCACTCATTAACCCGGCCCCACACGGGTCAGCGCTCCCCATAACGAGGCGAGGCGGTGCCGAGCGGATGCTTTATTACTTGTGGGGCGGAGCGCCGTGGGGCAGGCCGCCATGGGGCAGGCCGCCGCGGGGCTCTCAGTAGTTGGAGCCGCGTTCTTGCTGGCGATAACCGCCGCGGCGTAAGTAGCCGCCGTCTCCCTTCCGGTAGCCGTCCTTTTGATCTGCGGGGCAGAAAGGCGGGTGAGCTGGGGGGCGAGGTGTGGGGCAGGCCGTGGGGCAGGCCGTGGGGCACGCCGTGGGGCAGGCCGTGGGGCACACCGTGGGGCAGACCTCGGAAATAGCCCCCGTAGGAGCCTTGCTTGTGGTCGAAGACCCTCTCGTTGTTCTCCACGAGGTTGCCCAACTTCTCGGCCAGCTGCAAGGCGAGGTTCTGCTGTGCCGTCGGCTCTGTCCGGTGCATCATCACCGTCTGCGTCGGTTGGTCCAGAGACGCCTGGGGGCGGGGCGAGGTCAGGCCCCGCCCCCCCGGCCCCACCCCGGCCCCGCCCCGGCCCCGCCCCGCGCGCTCACCATCAGCTCCTCGTTGATGATCATTTTGCTGATGATGCTGTGAACCGTCGGCAGGTCCAGCTCGAACATGTCGGCCAAGATCTCCATGCTGGGCGCGGAGAGGGGAGGAGTCAAAGGCCCCGCCCCGGCCCCGCCCTGCCCCGCCCGGCCCCGCCCGTCACCTGATGGAGTCGTAGACGCTGCTGTAGGTGAAGAGGTACGTGCGCAGCGACTCCTCCTGGATCTTCCTGCGGGGCGGGAGGCGCAACGTGGAGGGCGGAACACGCGGGAGGGAGCGGCCTGCCCCTGCCCCACGGCGCCGCCTCTGCCCCACGGCGCCTCGACCCCATGGCACCTCCTCCCCATGGCGCCTCCTCTGCCCCATGGCACCTCCTCCACCCCACGGCGCTTCCTCCGCCCCACGGCGCCACCTCCGCCCCATGGCACCTCCTCCCCATGGCGCCTCCTCTGCCCCATGGCACCTCCTCCACCCCACAGCACCTCCTCCGCCCCACGGCGCCACCTCCGCCCCATGGCACCTCCTCCACCCCACGGCACCTCCGCCCCACGGTGCCTCTGCCCCACGGTGCCTCCTCTGCCCCACGGCACCTCCTCCACCCCACGGCGCTTCCTCCGCCCCACGGTGCCACCTCCGCCCCATGGCACCTCCTCCACCCCTCGGCACCTCCGCCCCATGGCGCCTCCTCCCCACAGCACCTCCGCCCCACGGCACCTCCGCCCCACGGCACCTCCTTCACCCCATGGCACCTCCGCCCCATGGCGCCTCTGCCCCACGGCGCCTCTGCCCCATGGCACCTCTGCCCCACGGCACCTCCACACCACAGCACCTCCTCCACCCCACAGCACCTCTGCCCCATGGTGCCTCCACCCCACAGCACCTCCTCAACCCCATGGCACCTCCTCCATCCCACGGCACCTCTGCCCCATGGTGCCTCCACCCCACGGCACCTCCTCCGCCCCACGGCAGCTCCGCCCCACGGCGCCTCCGCCCCACGGCGCCTCCGCCCCACCGACCTGACCAGCATGGCTCGGACTTTGTCGGCCTCGGGGAAGAGGTCCCACACTTTGCCGTTCATCTTCTCGTTGACGACGAAGCGGTGGCACGTCCTCCAGTCGCCCATCTTCATCGCCTTCGAGGCCGCCACCACGTGCTCCCGCATGGACTCCGGCGGCCCTGCGGGACGTCGCCGCCGTCAGCGCCCGCGCGGGGGGCGCCGCCGCGCCGGGGCCCCCCCGCCCCGCACCGAGCAGCGGCTGCCTCTCGCCGACGCGCAGCTGGTGGTGGAACTGCTTGCTGATCATCCTGCGGCGGGCGTCGAACTCGTGCGCCGCCATGTAGGGGATCTCCAGCAGCATGGCCGCCACCAGGTAGACGCACTCGAGCAGCTCGAGGTTGACGTGCATGTGGAAGGGCACCTGGCGGCGCTTCTCCACCTTCTCCTGCTCGGGGTTGCGCTCCTGCAGGCTGCGCAGCAGCAGCCCCTGCCCCAGCAGCTCCTTGGCGCGCCCCGACGACTGGATGTCGAGCAGCGCGTTGTGCGCGTCCTTGATGAGCCCCTCGCGGAAGGCGCAGATGCCCAGCTGCACCATGGTGCGGTTGTACAGGATCTGGGGGGCGAGGGCGGGCGTCACCCCGCGGCGACCCACGGCGACCCGCGGGGGGGGAGCCCGGGGCACCTGGGGGGCACGGAGGGGAGGAGGGAGCCCACGGAGATGACGATGGTGATAGGACTTGGGGGTCAGAGGGCACCCCACATCTCCCCAGGGGGACTTGGGGGGCGCGGGGGGACCCCAATATCTCTCTATAGGGACTTGGGGGGCAGAGCAGGCCCCACATCTCCCCACGGGGACCCCAGGGGGACGTGGGGGACAGAAAAGGGCTTCAGTATCACTCTATAGTGACCCACAGGGACTTGGGGGTCACGGGGACACCCCAATGCCACCCTGCAGGGACCCCACAGAGACTTGGGGGGCACAGGGGGACCCCAGTATCTCCCTGTAGGGACTTGGGGGGCACGGGGACACCCCAATGCCACCCTATAGGGACCCCAGGGGGACTTGGGGGGCACAGGGGGACCCCAATATCACCCCATGGACACTTGGGGGGCAGAGGGGACCCCAACATCACCCCACAGAGCCCCCAGGGGCACTTGGGGGGTCACAAGGGCACCGCAGTATCACCCCATAGGGACCCCAGGGGCACTTGGGGGGTGCAGGAGAACCCCAATATCTCTCTATAGGGACTTGGGGGGCAGGAGGGACCCCACATCTCCCCATAGGGACCCCAGGGGCACTTGGGGGTCATGGGGACACCCCAATGCCACCCCATAGGGACCCCAGGGGCACTTGGGGGGCAGGAGGGACCCCACATCTCCCCATAGGGACCCCAGGGGCACTTGGGGGTCACAGTGACACCCCAATGCCACCCTATAGAGACCCCAGGGGCACTTGGGGGTCACAGGGACACCCCAATGCCACCCTATGGGGACCCCAGGGGCACTTGGGGGGCAGGAGGGATCCTTATAGAGACCCCAGGGGCACTTGGGGGTCACGGGGACACCCCCACATCTCCCCATAGGGACCCCAGAGGCACTTGGGGGGCAGGAGGGACCCCACATCTCCCCATAGAGACCCCAGGGGCACTTGGGGGTCGTGGGGACACCCCAATGCCACCCCATAGGGACCCCAGGGGCACTTGGGGGTCACAGGGACACCCCCACATCTCCCCATAGGGACCCCAGGGGCACACGGGGGGCAGGAGGGACCCCACATCTCCCCATAGGGACCCCAGGGGCACTCGGGGGGCAGGAGGGACCCCACATCTCCCCATAGAGACCCCAGGGGCACTTGGGGGTCGCGGGGACACCCCAATGCCACCCCATAGGGACCCCAGGGGCACTTGGGGGTCACAGGGACACCCCCACATCTCCCCATAGGGACCCCAGGGGCACTCGGGGGGGCAGGGGGCAGGTGTGGGGCGCCCCTCGCCATCCCGGGGCGGGGCTCGGGGCGGGGCTCGGGGCGGGGCTCGGGGCGGGGCGGGGCGGGGCGGGGCGCCACCTGGACGGGCGGGTCGGCGTGCTGGATGTTGTCCTGCAGGTGCGACATCAGCATGAGGTCGCGGGCGTGGTACCAGCGGCTGTGCAGGGCGTGGTGGTAGATGTGGCAGAGGATGGCGCAGGTGCGGATGCGGTCGGTGCGGTCCTTGGCGTAGATGTACTTGCAGAGACGCTCCATCAGCGCCGCCGAGTCTTCCTCCTCGCCCTCCTCCTCCTCGCCGCCCGCTCGGGGCTCGCCGGCCCCGCGGCGGTGGGCGCGGTAGTCGAACTTGTAGTAGGTGTGGAGGACGCGGCGCAGGTAGACGCGGCAGAGCTCCTCCGTCGTGCCCTTCTCCTGCAGGTACCGCTGGAGGCGGGCGATGATGCCGCAGACGCGCCCCTCGTCCTTCAGGTGATCCACGTACTCTGGGGGGCGCGCGGGGGGTCAGGCGGCCCCTCCGCCCCACGGCGCGACCCACGGCGCGACCCGCGGCGCGGCCCCCGGCGCGGCTCACCCTGCGAGTGGGGGTCCGTGTTCTGCATGATCTTGGTGAACTCCTCGTCCATGCGCTCCACCAGGGTGAGGATGCAGCCGCGCACGCGGAGGGGCTGGGGGGCGCGGGGCTGGGGGTGGCGCCGGACCCACGGCGCGGCCCCAGACCCACGGCACGGCCCCAGACCCATGGCAAGGCCCCAGACCCACGGCACGGCCTCCAGACCCATGGCACGGCCCCAGACCCATGGCAAGGCCTCCAGACCCACGGCGCGGCCCCAGACCCACGGCAAGGCCCCACAACCCATGGCAAGGCCTCCAGACCCACGGCACGGCCCCAGACCCATGGCATGGCCTCCAGACCCATGGCGCGGCCCCAGACCCATGGCATGGCCTCCAGACCCACGGCAGGGCCCCAAAACTCACAACTACCTCCCCAAGAGTTGTAACTGCCCCCCCAGCCCCACAACCCCCTCCCCCAGCCCCACAACTGCCCCCCCAGCCCCACAACCCCCTCCCCCAGCCCCACAACTGCCCCCCAGCCCCACAACCCCCTCCCCCAGCCCCACAACTGCCCCCCCAGCCCCACAACCCCCTCCCCCAGCCCCACAACTGCCCCCCAGCCCCACAACCCCCTCCCCCAGCCCCACAACTGCCCCCCAGCCCCACAACCCCCTCCCCCAGCCCCACAACTGCCCCCCCAGCCCCACAACCCCCTCCCCCAGCCCCACACCCGCCTCCCCCAGCCCCCCAACTCCCCCCTCCAGCCCCACAACTCCCTCCTCCAGCCCCACAACTCCCCCCAGCCCCACAACTCCCCCCTCCAGCCCCACAACTGCCCCCCAGCCCCCCAACTCCCCCCAAGCGCCCCCCACCTGCTCGGCGTTGGCCAGGTTCTCCGACTCCTCCACGATGTTCTCGCCGATGAAGATCTCGGGGTGGGCGAAGAGGATGTCGAGCAGCTCCTCGATGCAGCCCAGGCACTTCTGCCACATCTCGGGCTGCGGCAGGCGACGCCGTGAGCCCCTGCGCCCCGCCCTGCCCCGCCCCGCCCCACGGCGCCCCACGGCGCGCCCCACACCTTCATGTAAGTGGCCAGGTTGGGGTTGTAGTCGTAGAGCGAGGCGATGATGTTGAACTTGATCTTCACCTCCAGCGCCACCCCCAAGTTGTTCTCGTTGGCGATGCTCACCAGCAGCTGCAGCAGCTCGATCTGCGCCGCGCTGCGGGGCCGC
The DNA here is from genome assembly GCA_031468815.1 of Morus bassanus. Taxonomy (NCBI): domain Eukaryota; kingdom Metazoa; phylum Chordata; class Aves; order Suliformes; family Sulidae; genus Morus; species Morus bassanus. Next base: position 19,108 of record CM062591.1, read on the forward strand.
CCGTGGGTCAGCCCCACGGCGCCGCCCGCCCCACGGCGCCGCCCGCCCCACGGCGCCGCCTCACCGGTCCGTCCCCTTCTTCCCCCGCGCCTGCAGGATCTCGTTGAGCTTCTTCACCACCACGGCGTGGTTGATCTCCGTCCCCTTGGCGAACATCTTGGGCTTCTCCTAGAGCGTGGGGGCGAAGTTATGGGGCGCCGCCCCACGGCGCGACCCCCAACCTCCGCCCCACACCTCACCTTGACCAGCGGGACCCCGCCCTTGACCTTCTCCCATTCGCCGCCTTCGTTGTCCTCCTCCTCCTCCTCGTACCTGCGGCTCTTGCGGTCATGCTTCTTCTTCGCCTTCTCCTCCCGCTTCTTCTCCCCTCCCTTCTTGTCCTCGTCCCTGGGGGTCGCGGCCCCACAACTTAGGGGTCGCGGCCCCACAACTTAGGGGTCGCGGCCCCACAACTTAGGGGTCATGGCCCCACAACTTAGGGGTCACGGCCCCACAACTGAGCAGATGCAGCCCCACAACTTAAGGGTCACAGCCCCAAAACTGAGGGGATACAGCCCCACAACTTGGGGGTCACGGCCCCACAACTAAGGGTTTGTGGCCCCACAACTGAGGGGTCGCGCCAGCCCCGTGGCACCGGCCCCCAGCCCCACACTTAGGGGGCGCCCCATACTTTTTCAAGAACTTGGACGCCAACGACGTGTATTTCCCTTCGTCTTCGTCCGACTCCGAGTCCGTGTCCGAGTCCGAGGAGCCCCAATCTTCATCCTCATCCGACTCCTCTTCCTCATCGTCCTCCGCCTGCAATGGGGCGGGGAGCGCTTAGGGGTCAGCCCCATAACCAACCCTCGCCCCCCACGCTCTGCCCCACAAGTTGACCTCCATCTTCTTCAGGTAGCGGCTGCGGGACTCGCCGCCGGCGTCCTTCTTTTTCAGGAACGCGGCGGCGCTGACGCCGTCCTCATCCTCCTCCTCCTCCGAGGACGAAGAGGTGGAGCCTACGCGAAGGGGGCGGAGTCAGGCCTTGCCCCACACGTCCCGCCCCACACGTCCCGCCCCACACACTCACCCTCCGAATCCCGGCTCTTCTTCTCCTCGTCCTCATCCGACTGCTCCGGGTTCTGCAAAGCGACGCCGTGGGGCAGCGAGAAAACGCTTCCCCCCCCGCCCCCGGCTCCGCAGCCCGCCCCATAGCCTGCCCCACATCCCGCCCCACAGACCTGCTTGTAGTTGGCGATGTGGGTCTCGTAGTCGCGGTTGTACTTGCGGATCTTCTGCCGGAGGGTGCTGAGCGCTTTGGCGTTGTTCTTGTTCATCTTCTTCTTCCCCTCCTTGTCCTCCCACAGCTGCGGGGCGGAACCGAACCGCTTCAGCCCGGCCCCACGGCGCCGCCCCACGGCGCCGCCCCACGGCGCCCGCCCCACACCTCGTTGAGATAATCCTCTAAGTCAGCCAGAATGCGGACGTAGAAGCGGGGGACGCCCTCCTTGTCCACGATGCTCTTGGCCTTGGCGTAGGCTTTGCCCAACAGCTCGAACTCCTCCAGGCACTTGGTGACGTCGCGGATCTTCATGGCGTTGCGGATGGTCTTGATGAGGTTCGTCAGCTCTTCGAATCTGTGGGGCGGGCCGTGGGTCAGCCCCACGGCGCCCCCCGGCGCCCCCCGGCGCGACCCCCCGCCCCCCCCTCACCGTTTGTCCTTGGCGCTTCGCACCACGCGCTTGGTGTCCTCCTCGTCCTCGCTCAGCAGGATGGGCCTAAGGGCAGGGAGGCGAACGTGTGGGGCGGCCCCACGGCGCGCCCCACGGCGCGCCCCCCGACCCACGGCTTACTTGCTGTAGTTGCCCCCCACGGGTTTGGTCACTAACTCGTCCCCCGACACGGACGATTCCGATTCGCTGTCGGAGCCGGTGGTGAAGAAACGCGACATGGCGGCGCTGTGGGGCAGAGGCGGGGGTCGGACCCACGGCGGGGCTCTGCCCCACGGCAGGGCTCTGCCCCACGGAAGGGAGCTGCCCAGCCCCACGCGTCTCGCTGTCCCTGGTTGATCTGGGGCGCTGCCCCACGGCTCCGTCCCCCCCCCACCCCACCTGCCCCACACATTCCCCGGCCCCATGGATCCTCCGCGGGTCCCTCCCCCCATGGATCTGCCTGCCCCACGGCTCCCCCAGCCCCACAGCTCCGCCTGGAGCTATGCCGGCCCCACAGATGTCCTGGCCCCATAGATTTGCCTGCCCCACGGCTGCCCCCGCCCCACACCCCCCAGCTCCACAGCCCCACAGATGTGCCTGCCGCGTGGTTCCCCCAGCCCCACAGCTCCCCCAGCCCCACAGGTGTCCTGGCCCCATAGATTTGCCTGCCCCACAGCTCCCCCAGCCCCACAGGTGTCCTGGCCCCATAGATTTGCCTGCCCCACAGCTCCCCCAGCCCCACAGGTGTCCTGGCCCCATAGATTTGCCTGCCCCACAGCTCCCCCAGCCCCACAGGTGTCCTGGCCCCATAGATTTGCCTGCCCCACAGCTCCACGTGCCCCACGGCTCCCCCAGCCCCCCAGATCCGGCCGCCCCACGGCTCCCCCAGCCCCCCAGCCATCCCGGCCCCACAGATTTACTGCCCCACGGCTCCCGCTGCCCCACACCCTGCCCCACACCCCGCCCCACACCCCCTCCCCCCCCGCACTCGCACGCGGACGCTGCGACGCTCCCGGGTCTGGGCCGCGACCGGACGCTGTCTGCGCGCGGAAGTGACGTCACCGCCCCGCCCCCGCGCGGGGACCGACGGGAAACCGAGTGCGGGCGGTGCCGCCCCGGCCCCGCCCCTCGAGCGGCCCCGCCCCCCGCCCCGCCCCCCGCTCAGCAGCCAGGCGGGGGCTCAATGGCTTTATTGGCCCCATTCGCCGTGGGGCAGAGCCGTGGGGCAGAGCCGTGGGTCACAGGAGTCCCTGTCGCCGTGGGGCAGAGCCGTGGGGCCCTGGGCTCCATGGGGCAGACATGTGGGTCCCAGAGGTCCATGTCGCCGTGGGGCAGAGCCGTGGGGCCCAGGGCTCTGTGGGGCAGAGCTCTGGGTCCCGGCAGTTCTTGCTGCCGTGGGGCAGAGCCTGGGCTCTGTGGGTCCCAAAGGTCCTTGCTGTTGTGGGGCAGGGTTGTGGGTCCAGGGGGGCTGATGTTGCCGTGGGGCAGAGCCGGGGGTTCTTGAGCTCCCTGTCGCCGTGGGTCCCGCGGCTCCCCGCCGCCGTGGGGCAGAGCCATGGCTCTCGTGCTCCCTGCTGCTGGGGGTCGCAGGTCTCCCCACACCTGTGGGGCAGAGCCGTGGGTCCCAGATCTGCTCCTGCCCCATGGGGCAGAGCCGTGGGTCCCACACCCCCCCTCTGCCGTGGGTCCCCCCCTCTGCCATGGGTCCCAGGCCCCACATCCCCACCCCACTGCCGTGGGGCAGACCCATGGGTCCCACACCCCCCTCCGCCATGGGCCCCAGGCCCCCCGCCCCCGCCCCATCGCCGTGGGGCAGACCCGTGGGTCCCACACCCCCCCCGCCGTGGGTCCCAGGCCCCACGCCCCTGCCCCATCGCCGTGGGGCAGACCCGTGGGTCCCACACCCCCCCCGCCGTGGGTCCCAGGCCCCGCGCCCCGCCCCGCCGCCGTGGGGCAGAGCCGCGGGGCCCCGTACCTCCCCTCCGCCGTGGGTCGCCGTCCCCTCCCGCGCCGTGGGTCAGGCCGGGCGGCAGAAGAGGCGGTGGACGCCCAGGGCCGCCCCCCCGGCGAGGGCGATGCCCACCGTGTCCCCCAGCGACGCCACCGTCATGGCGAACTCCCGGCCCTCGGGCGCCGCCTGCGACCGCGCCCCGTCACTTATGGGGCCCGCCCCACAGCGCCCCTCCCCCCGCGGCCACACCCACCTCCTCGGCCACGTTGACGAAGGCGTTGGCGTAGGCGGCGCCCCCCAACAGCCCCTCCCCCCCCACCATGGCGAAGGCGACGCCCAATCCGGGGAGAAACGGGACGGCCACGGCGACCAATAGCACGAGGGCGTTCAGGACCTGGGGGGCAGGCGCGGGGCGGGTTATGGGGCGCGGCTGTGGGGCTGCCCCACGGATGTTTGCCCCCCCGTTCGCACCTGCAGGAGGGCGAGGAGCCAGATGCGGCGCAGGCGGAGGCAGCGCAGGGACGAGCGGGAGGCGAAGACGCCGGCCTGGTAAAGCAGCTGGTACCTGTGGGGCAGGGAGATGTGGGGCTGCCCCACGGCGCGCCCCACAGAGCGCTCTCCCCCCCCCCCATGGTTGTGGGGCTCACCAGCGGTATTGCTCGCCGTGGGTCAGGATGGAGGCGGGGAAGTAGAGGAGCTCCAGCTGTGAGGGGGGGGGATGTGGGGCTGGCCCCACGGCGGCCGGCCCCACGGCGGAGGGGCTGCACCCAGGGGGGCTGGCGCGCGACTACAGGCCTGGCCCCATGGAGCACAGGCCAGCCCCATAGCACCTGCCCCACAGCACCCATCCCAGCCCCACAGCACCCGCCCCAGCCCCATAGCACCACCCCCATAGCACCCAGCCCAGCCCCATAGCACCTGCCCTATAGCACTCCAGCCCCACAGCACCCCCACACCCCCCAGCCCCACAACACCCCCCAGCCCCATAGCACCCAGCCCAGCCCCACAGCTCCCACTTCAGCCCCATAGCACCTGCCCCAAAGCACTCCAGCCCCATAGGATCCCCCAGACCCACACCGCAGCCCCTTAACACCCCCCAGCCCCATAGCACCTGCCCCATAGCACTCCCAGCCCCACAGCACCCCCTCAACCTCACCCCACCCACCCCAGCCCCACAGCACCTGCCCCACAGCACACCCAGCCCCACAGCAACCCCCAGCCCCATAGTACCTGCCCCATAGCCTCCCCCAGACCTACACCGTGGCCCCATAACACCCCCTAGCCCCATAGCACCTGCCCCATAGCACCCCCAGCCCCACACCACCCCCCAGCCCCATAGCACCTGCCCCATAGCACCCCCCAGCCCCATAGCACCAGCCCCCCAGCACCCCCTCAGCCTCACAGCGCCCCCCAGCCCCCCCGAACCCCCCCTCCCCTCCCCAGCCCTACAGCTACCCCCCAGCCCCCAGCCCCACACCGCCTCCCCCAGCCCCACGGCCACCCCACGGCCGCCCCACGGCCACCCCACACCCACCAGCCCCTGGTTGATGAAATACTCAGCGAAGTAAACGATGGCCAAAGGCCCGGCGTGTCGGAGGACGCCCTGGGGGGGGAGGGGGGTCACCGCGGGGACCCGGGCGCCCCTCCCCCCCCCCGCCCCACGGGGCAATGGGCGCCCCTCCCCCCTCCCCCCGCCCCACGGGGACCCCCGCGTCCGGGCCCCCCCTCACCTTCGTCACCCTCCATTTCTCCCCCAGCGTCAGCCCCACGGCGGGGGGGGGCGGCTCCGTGGGGCGTGGGGGGGGGGTCAGCAGGAAGAAGTAGCTGTGGGGCAGGGGAAAATGGGGGGGGGTGTCAGCCCATGTGGGGCTGCCCCATGGCTGTGCCCCACGGTGGCTTGAAGTTCTGAGACCCACAGCTCTGCCCCACGGCGCTGTGAACCCCTGTGACCCACAGCTCTGCCCTACTGCTCTGCCCCACGGCACCATGGTGTGAACCCCCGGGACCCACACCCCTGCCCCATGGCTCTGCCCCACAGCACTGTGACCCCCCCAGGACCCACAGCACTGCCCCACGGCTCTGCCCCACACCCCTGCCCCATGGTTCTGCCCCACAGCACTGTGAAGCCCTGGGACCCACACCCCTGCCCCTCAGCTCTGCCCCACACCCCTGCCCCATGGCTCTGCCCCACAGTGGCATGAACCCCTGGGACCCACACCCCTGCCCCATGGTTCTGCCCCACAGCACTGGGACCCCCTGGGACCCACCCCCCTGCCCCACAGCTCTGCCCCACAGCACTGGGCCCCCCGGGCCCCCAGCCCCGCCCCAGCCCCGCCCCAGCCCCGCCCTCACCTGAGCAGGGTGAGCAGGGGGAGGCCGAGGGCGGGCAGCAGGGCGTGGGGGAGGGGCAGCCCCGCCTGCAGCAGCCCCCCATAGGCCAGGGCCCCGCCCAGCCCGGCCGCGCCCGTCCCCGAGGACCAGCAGGAGACCCCCACCCTGCGGCGGGGGAGGGGAGGGAGGGGGGGGCTGCCCCACGGCTCTGCCCCACAACCCGCCCCCCCTTTACCCCTATGTAACCCGTCCCCCAGCCCCACACCCTCCCGCCAGCCCCCCAACCAACGCCCAGCCCCATAGCGGCCCCCCAGCCCCGCGTCGTACCTCCAGCCCCACGACCGCCGCCCAGCCCCATAGCATCCCCATGCCCCACGTCATCCCTCCCAGCCCCATAGCAGCCGCCCAGCCACCCCCAGCCCCACATCATCCCCCCAGCCCCACATCATCCCCCCAGCCCCATAGCAGCCGCCCAGCCACCCCCCAGCCCCACATCATCCCCCCCAGCCCCATAGCAGCCCCACAACCACCCCCTCAGTCCCACAGCACCCCCAGCCCCATAGCAGCCCCCGAGACCCACATCAGCCCCCCCAGCCCCACAACCACCCCCAACCCTTCCAGCCCCACAGCACCCCCCCAGCCCCACAGCACCCCCCCAGCCCCATATCATCCCCCCAGCCCCACAGCACCCCCAGCCCCATACCTGGGGTAGACGGAGGCGAGCGCCAGGAAGGTGACCTCCCCCAGCCCCGAGGCGGCGCTGGCCAACACCACACCTATGGGGCCAGCCCCACATGTCACCCCCCGGCCCCACAGCGCCCACCCCACGCCCTTCCCCGGCCCCATACGCACCCCCCAAGCTGACGGCCATGCCGGCGGCCGAGGCCACCAACGCGAAGCTGCCCCACGCGCAGAAGGCGGCGACGACCACCCGCAGGCTGTGGGGCGAGAGAGGGGACCCAGGCGTTCGGGGGGAGCCCAGGCGTCCGGGCCCCCCAAGCCCTGCCCCACACGTTCCCACCCCACACCTACTTGTAGGGCAGGAGGTGGACGACGAAAGGAGCCACCAGTTTGATGAGGAGCGTGGGGAGGATGTCGGCCAGCAGCACCGCCTGGGGGGCGACCCACGGACGGCGGTGACCCACGGGTTGGGGGGTGACCCACGGGTTGGGGGGTGACCCATAGATGGGGTGATGCATGGATGGGGGGTGACCCATGGATTGGGGGGTGTCCCACAGGTTGGGAGCTGACCCATGGGTTCGGGGGCGACCCACGGATAGGGGGTGCCCCATAGATGGGGGGCAACCCATGGATTGGGGGGTGACCCACGGATGGGGGGTGCCCCTTGGATTGGGGGTGACCCACAGATTGGGGAGTGACCCATAGATCCGGGGGGGTGACCCATAGCTTGTGGGGTCCCATGGGGTGAGGGAGCGACCCATAGGTATGGGGCAGCCCCGTGGAGAGGAGTGACCCACAGATTGGTGGGTGACCCACAGATGGGGGGCAGCCCCACGGCACCGCGAGCCCACCCAACCTGCCCATGGGGCAGACCCATAGAGCAGCCCCTGCCCCGCCCCGTTAAGCCCCGCCCCGCCAAGCCCCGCCCCCAGCCCCGCCCCTTACCCCAGTGGACACGGGGTTGCAGTCGTAGCGGGAGCCGTTCCCGTGGGGCGCCGGCACCTGGGGGGGGAGGGGGGCAAAGAGGGGCTGTGGGTGGGGGAGGGGCGGCGGGGGGGGAGGGGCGGGCCCCGCGGGGGGGGGAGGGGCGGCGGGGGGACCCACCTGCGCCCCCCGGGGGGGCTCCAGGATGTCGCGGGCGGCGCTGAGCATCACCACGTAGGGCAGGTTGTTACAGAGCCCCAGGACCCTGGGGGGCGGGATCAGTGGGGCAGGATCGGTGGGGCGGGATCGGTGGGGCGGGATCGGTGGGGCGGGACCCTCACCAAAAGGCGGCTCCGTTCCTCCAGTGGGTGCTCGGCGGCTCCGGGGGGTCCTCGGCTGTGGGGGGAGGGGTGAGTGGGGCGGTGGGGGTGCCCTGCGGTGGGGCAGGGGGCGCCGCCTGTGGGGCGGGGGGAGGTTGGGGCGCCGGTTATGGGGCTGGCTATGGGGCCGGGGCTGGTTGTGGGGCTGGGGCAGGTTGTGGGCCCGAGAAGTGGGGGAGCACTCGAGGGTCCGAGGGCCGGTTATGGGGCAGGTTGAGGGCCTGGGGGGCGGTTATGGGGCAGGCCGTGGGGCAGGCTATGGGGCAGGCTGTGGGGCAGGCTATGGGGCAGGCCGTGGGGCAGGCCGTGGGGCAGGCTATGGGGCAGGCCGTGGGGCCGGGGCTCACCCGGCAGCAGCGGCTCCTCCTCCGCCATGGCTCGGGGGGGGAGGGGCCAGCGGGCGAGCCGAGTCATGTGACCCCGCGCCCACGTGACCACATCACACGTGACCCCGCGCCCACATGACCCAGCGCTGCCGCTGGGGGGGAGGGGGGGGGGCCGGATTGGATTCGCGCCCCACGGCCCCGCTTTGTGCCCCACAGCGCGGCCTCCTGCCCCACATCCCCCGCCCCACAGCGGCACCTCCCGCCCCACATCCCCTCCTTGTGCCTCACACCCCCCCGCCCCATAGCGGCACCTCCCGCCCCACATCCCCCTCCCCCACACCCCCCCGCCCCACAGCAGCGCCTCCCGCCCCACACCCCCCCGCCCCACACCACACGCCGTGGGGCTGGGAACCACCGTCATTTATTCACTGCCTTCCCCGCCCCGCCCACGCCGTGGGGCAGCCGCAGCCTCCGTGGGCCGTGGGTCGCGCTATGGGTCGCGCCGTGGGGCGGGCGGGCGGCAGAGCAGCAGGAAGTCGCGCAGGGCGCGCAGGAGGAAGACCTCGGTGGCGCGCAGGAGCGCGAAGGCCTCGCGGCGGCGGCCCCACGCGGTGGGGGGCGGGGCGTGGGGGGCGGGGGGCGCCCGGGGGGGCTCCGGGGGCTCGCCCAGCTGGGGGGAGGGGCGAGATGGGGGAGGGGCGCCCTACAAGCGCCCCGCCCCCGTGGCCCCACCCCACTTCTCCCTGACCCCGCCCCCCGCGGCCCCGCCCCCCGCGGCCCCGCCCTATGCCCCCAGTGGCCCGCCCCAAATGGCCCCACCCTCCTCGTGACCCCACACCTCCCAGCCCCATAGCCCCGCCCCCGCCCCATGGCCCCGCCCCGCCAAGGGCCACTCCCAGCCCTATGAGCCCCCCACTGTGACCCCTCCCCGCGGCCCCACCCCTGGCCCCGCCCCCCGCGGCCCCGCCCACCCAATGCCCCGCCCTATGCCCCCCAGTGGCCCGCCCCAAATGGCCCCACCCTCCTCGTGACCCCACACCTCCCAGCCCCATAGCCCCGCCCCCACCCCATGGCCCCGCCCCATGGCCCCGCCCCGCCAAGGGCCACTCCCAGCCCTATGGCCCCCCCCCGTGACCTGGCCCCGCCCCTCCCGGGCCCCGCCCACCTCGCGGGCGATGGCCCGCCCCAGGTCGCGCAGGTCCCAGCGCAGCAGCTGCCCCCAGGGGCGGGGCCCGGCGCCGGCCCCGCCCCCCAGCGCCCCCCAGCGCCCCCGCAGCGCCGCCAGCCGCCGCCCCAGCGCCCCCAGGCGCTGCCGGGCCTACGGGAGGGGCGGGGCCGGTGGGCGGGGCCGTGGGGCCCCGCCCCGCGACACACCCCGACCACCCCCCGCCACCGCCCCACGGCGCCCCCCCCAACCCGCCCCATAGCAACCCTCCCCCCCGCCAGCCCCCCCCAGCCCCACGGCGCCCCATAACCTGCCCCATCGCCTCCCGCAGCCCCCCAACCTCCCGCCTGGGACCCCCATGGGACCCCCCTCTGCCCCTCCCACCCCATAGGACCCCCCCCCCAGCCCCACAGCAGCTCCCCAGCCCCATAGAAGCTCCTGGCTCCCCCACTGTGCCCCACAGCCCCCCCATAGGACCCCCTCTGCCCCATAGGACCCTGCTCTGCCCCCCCCAGCCCCCCCAACCTGCCCCATAGCCTCCTGCAGCCCCCCAGCCCCCACTAGGACCCCCTCTGCCCCCCAGCCCCCCCAACCTGCCCCATAGGACCTCCCTGTGCCCCCCCCAGCCCCATAGAACCCCATGGGACCCTCCTCTGCCACCCCCCCAGGGCCCCCCCACCCCGCCCCACATGACCCCTCCTGCCCCCCAGCCCCCCCGGTACCGTCAGCGCCATCCAATCCCGGGCGGGGATGCTGACCACCAACGGGTGCCCGGGGGGGGGCGAGAGATGGAGCCGGGCCCCCGCCAGCCGCTCGGCCGCCTGCCCGGCCGGACGGACACACGGAGGCGGTCAGGGCCGGCCGGACAGGCGGACACCCCCCTCCCCCCCGCCCCGGTGCCTCACGTAGCGCCCCGCCAGCTCCCGCGTCTCCCACAGCAGCCGCCGGCAGAGGCGCAGCCCCCCCCGGGGCCCCTCGGGGGCCGCTCCCGGCGCCCCCCGGGCGAGGAGGAGGAGGAGGAGGAGGAGGAGGAGGAGGGGGAGGCCGAGGCCGAAGCCCAGCCCGGGCCCCGCCGCCCCCCGCCGCCGCCGCCCCATGGCCCCGCGTCCAGCGGCGGCTTCGCGCCCGGGGGAGCCCCGGGAAAACCCGGGCTTCCCGCCCGAGGCAGGGGGGCGGGGACAGCCGCTGAGAGGGCGGCCAATGGGAGAGAGGGGTGAGGCGGAGGGAGCCAATGGGAAGAAGGGGCGAGGAGAGCGGGCCAATGGGGAGGGGGAGGAGGCGGGGCTACAGCTGCCGGCGGGGCGCCGCGCGCATGCGCCCGGGCAGAAGCACCGGGGAGGAGGGGATTGGCGCATGCGCAGTGCAGCAAACGAGGTTCCCACGCATGCGTACTATGGGGAGGAGGGGAGCCGGCGGTTTGGCGCATGCGCAGTATGGCGGAGCGAAGTGTTTCCCCCTCGCCGCACGGGCAGAGCGGGGAGGCGGGGCCTGGCGCATGCGCGGTGCGGCGGCGCGACGGGCCGGCGCATGCGCAGAGAGCGCGTCGCGCAGCCCTCAGGGAGCCGCCGCCATTTTGCGAGGCCCCCCCCCCCCCCTTCTCCCCGTCATGGCGCTGGTCTCGGCCGATTCCCGCATCGCGGAGCTGCTCGGGGAGCTGCACCAGCTCATCAAACAGACGCAGGTAACGGCGCCGGGGCGGGGGCGGGGGGGGAGCGAGCCTGGGGGCGGCTTTTGTGTTAATCCGGGTCCGACGTGGGTTGTGAGCTTTGGGGGTCGGGGTCGGGGTCCTGGACCCCGCTCTTGTGCCAGGCACCAGCCTCCTTTGACATCCCCGGTTCTATCGGCGGGCGCTCGGCCGCCTCCCTCCGACGGGCGCTCCTCTGGAAAAGCGCAGGGCTTGTTTCTGAGCACCATCGCGATGGAAAAGTTCGATAAATAAAAGATTATCGGCTGTATTTGTGACTTGGGGACTTGATTTCCCCTAGAGGCACCCAAAGAGCTGCGCCCGGTTATGCCCAGTCTCCGTCTTGGCGCAGGAAGAGAAGGCAGAGAATAAAACCGAAATATAATTAAGGACAGAGAAGGGGCGGAAGAGAAGCAGATTTATTAACGCAGTCTTTCTCTGCGGCCTCGTAGCGAGCTCTATGCGAGTTAAATACAGAAAACCATAGAACGATATCGTCCCCTTTAAGGTCTCCTCGCAGCCGTTTCTTCCCCAGGCTGAACAACCCCAGCTCTCTCAGCCCAGCCTCGTAGCAGAGGTGCTCCAGCCCGCGGGGCCGATCTGTGGCCTCCTCTGGACCCGCCCCCACAGTCAGAATCACAGAATCATGGAATTATTGAGGTTGGAAACAACCTTGAGGATCATCAAGTCCAACCGCCAACCCAACACCCCCAAAGAAACACCCCCAACCCGTAACCCAGCGCCCCCAACCCAACACCCCCAACCACCAACCCAACACCATCAACCCTCAACCCAACACCCCCAATGAAACACCCCAACCCAACACCCCCAACCGTCAACCCAACACCCCCAACCCAATGCCCCCAACCCAACACCCCCAACCGTCAACCCAACACCCCCAACCCAACACCCCCAACAAAACGCCCCCAACCCAACACCCCCAACCCCCAACGAAACACCCCCAACCCAACACCCCCAACCCCCAACCCAACACCATCAACCCTCAACCCCACACCCCCGACCCAACACCCCAAGGCCTCCTAAACCATGCCCCAAAGTGCCACGTCTACAAGTTTTCTGAACACCTCCGGTCCGCGTCCTTCCTTCGCTGAGGACCCCCGAGCTGGGTGCAGCACTGCAGGGGGGTCTCACCAGAGCGGAGCCGAGGGGCAGGATCCCCTCCCTCGCCCTGCTGCCCACGCTGCGGGGATGCTGCCCTGGAGACGGTTGGTTTTCCAGGCTGCCAGCGAACGTTGCTGGCTCACGTCCGGCTTTTCATCCACCAGAACCTCACGAGGTTCTCCCAGACCCACCTCTCCAGCTTGGCCAGGTCTCATTGGATGACATTCCATTCTTCCGGCGTATCAACTCCTCCAACAGGGATTCTTCTAGCAATTACCATTGAGTTCTTTGGAATCAGGGCGTTATCGTTTGTGTGTTCTGGAAGCAACATGAATACAGAAAAGAAAATTAGTCAGTTTGTAAGAATGTATATTGAAGCGATGTTACGCAGCATTTCAGAGGAGCCTTTCACAGTTAGAAAAGCAAACTTTACAGGTAACACTACGCTTTTATCGTCCCAACACGCTAATGGTACGTTTCAAGAAATCTTCAGGTTTGAGAATCGAACAGAAGCAGCAAAATCTTTTTCATTTTTTAAAAATCGTTTGCCAACAACAAAACGGTCTCAAAGGTCTCTGAAGGAGAGTCTGTAAATGCGTGAGGTTCTTTCCTGATCCAGCATCAGTTGCTTTGGCTTCTGTCGGGCTACAAACCCAATAGATCTTTGGAGAAAAACAAACCGCAGTGGCAGCGCTAGAATTTGGACCGCAGAGATTTTGGGCGTGGGGTTCAGCTTGTTTTCCCAAGCAGGGCAGAACTGGCTCCAGCTGAAGCGGCATCTCCCCTCTGAAGCTGATCATCTAGTTTGAATTAGCCAAAGGGACGCGAATTCTTACGATTCACTTTTTGCAGAGCAGAGAGACTGAAACGAAATTACTTACGAAGACAGCCTCGAAAAGCCTTTTGAAAGCAGTGTGTGCCTGAAGCTATCCATGCTCTGCCCTGGCTTACGCCATGTTAGTCTTCTGAAGAGGAGGAAAGCCTTCGCACCTTTTACAGAAGGCCCAAACCACAAAAAAACCCAACTACCCGAGACACTTGGACTGAGTGACCTTAAAATGCAAAGATCTCTCCATAAGAAGGGTTTTCAAATTGTACTTACACAAGCTGGATATGACTAAATATTTCAAAGAGGCATTCCCTGTGATCTGCCCACAGTTTCAAACATTAAAAACCCTGACCTTTACAGACCGAACGAGACTGATGCTCTGAAAGCCAAAGACGCCGTATATCCAGCCAGGCTTTTGTCAGGGCGGTTTTGCTCAGTGATCACACACAAACGAGGGATATTTCACAATATTTCACAATTTATGCTCCATTTTTCGGGCAGGAACCTCTCTTAGACCCAAACATACCTACCAGAAGACGTTGTTTCAACTGTGACGTGAAAAGTTTCCTTTGCTGTGGGCACGGGAAGAGCCACGGATGTCAGTTTTTCAAAACTGAGAAATTATTTTTGAAATCGTGGCCAAGAAGCCAACGGTCTCCTGGGGTGCATTAAAAGGAGTGAGGCCAGCAGGTCGAGGGAGGTCATCCTCCCCCTCTGCCCCGCCCTGGTGAGGTCACGTCTGGAGTGCTGCGCCCAGTTCTGGGCCCCGCAGTTCAAGAAGGACAGGGAACTGCTGGAGAGAGTCCAGCGGAGAGCTACGGAGATGGTCAGGGGACTGGAGCATCTCTCTTCTGAGGAAAGGCTGAGGGACCTGGGTCTGTTCAGCCTGGAGAAGAGGAGGCTGGGGGCAGACCTCATGGCGGTCTGCAGCTTCCTCACAAGGGGAGGAGGAGGAGAGGCAGGGCTGATCTCTTCTCTCTGGTGACCAACAACAGGACCCGAGGGAATGGCAGGAAGACGTGCCAGGGCAGGGTTAGGTTGGATGTTGGGAGAAGGTTCTTCCCCCAGCGGGTGGTGGAGCTGGAACAGGCTCCCCAGGGAGGCGTCACGGCGCTGAGGCTGGCGATAGCCAAGAAGCACTTGGACAAGGCCCTCGGAGACGTGGTGTGAATTTGGGGTTGTCCTGTGCAGGGACAGGGGTTGGACTCGATGGTCCTCGTGGGTCCCTTCCCACCCAGGACGTTCTGTGGTTCAGTGATTTCGGTGAAACTAATCCCTGAGCTGAGGCCTTACTGAGGCCCAGGCAAAGAACCGGGAGATCGTGTCGGCTGCAGTTCTGGAAGCCCAAAGCAGCTTGTTTCTACCTGCTGAGCGGAGTCATACAGAGTGTTCCTTCCGGTGCAGATCACAAACCACTGGATTAAGATTTCAGAGACAAAGGATAAGCAACAGTGGCTCCACCAAAAGGCAGGAGTTTGCTACGCCTGTGCTGCAGTGAGGATCGTGGTAGTTCTGCAGAAGATTACGAGTGGCAGCGCCTCTCCTAGAAAGGGACTGGATGGAGGATGACAGCACCCAAGGCACTTATTCTCCAGTCACGTGAGCCTGAGGAGGTCAATCTGAACAGGCCCAACGGGTGGACGATGCAAAAAGAGGAAAAACTCCTCTTTTAAGTATTTTGTGACAATTTGTTGACCGTTCCAAGCAAAACGACTGTCCTCGCGTGTGTGTATGCACAGAGCCAGACTCACGCTACGCACTGTGAACGTGTAGCAGAGATTCTAGTCTTGGTCCCGTTGGCCTGCGGAGAGATCTTCATTTTTAGATCATTAGTGCTCGTTAGACGACACAACGCTGGGAGCTGTTGACGCTCTTGAGGGCGAGGAGGGAGGGGATTGTCCTGCTCTGTGCGGCACTGGTGAGGCCGCCCCTCGAATGCTGCGTTCAGGTTTGGGCCCCTTGGGACAAGAAGGACATGGAGGTGCTGGAGTGTGTCCAGAGAAGGGCAACGGAGCTGGGGAAGGGTCTGGAGAGCAAGTGTGATGGGGAGCGGCTGAGGGAGCTGGGGGGGTTTAGCCTGGAGAAGAGGAGGCTGAGGGGAGACCTTATCGCTCTCTGCAACTGCCTGAAAGGAGGTTGTGGTGAGGTGGGGGTCGGTCTCTTCTCCCAAGTTACTAGCGATAGGACGCAAGGAAATAGCTTAAAGCTGTGCCAGGGGAGGTTTAGGTTGGATATTAGGAAAAATGTCTTTCCTGACAGAGTGGTCAGGCACTGGAACAGGCTGCCCAGAGAGGTGGTGGAGTCACCATCTCTGGAGGAGTTCAAAAAACACGTAGATGTGGCACTTGGGGACATGGTTTAGGAGGCCTGGGGGCGTTGGGTTGGGGTTTGGGCGTTGGGTTGAGGGTTGGGCGTTGGGTTGGGTGTTGGGTTGGGGGTTGGGTGTTGGGTTGAGGGTTGGGCGTTGGGTTGGGTGTTGGGTTGGGCGTTGGGTTGGGGGTTGGGCATTGGGTTGGTGGTTGGGGGCGTTGGGTTGGGGTTTGGGCGTTGGGTTGAGGGTTGGGCGTTGGGTTGGGGGTTGGGCGTTGGGTTGAGGGTTGGGCGTTGGGTTGGGGTTTGGGCGTTGGGTTGGGGGTTGGGCGTTGGGTTGGGGGTTGGGCGTTGGGTTGAGGGTTGGGTGTTGGGTTGGGGGTTGGGCGTTGGGTTGAGGGTTGGGCGTTGGGTTGGGGGTTGGGCGTTGGGTTGGGGGTTGGGCGTTGGGTTGAGGGTTGGGCGTTGGGTTGGTGGTTGGGGGTGTTGGGTTGAGGGTTGGGCGTTGGGTTGAGGGTTGGGCGTTGGGTTGGCGGTTGGGGGTGTTGGGTTGGCGGTTGGGGGTGTTGGGTTGGGGTTTGGGCATTGGGTTGAGGATTGGGCATTGGGTTGGGGTTTGGGCGTTGGGTTGGGGTTTGGGCGTTGGGTTGAGGGTTGGGCGTTGGGTTGGTGGTTGGGGGGGTTGGGTTGGGGGTTGGCGTTGGGTTGAGGGTTGGGCGTGTTGCGTTGGGGGTTGGACTTGATGATCCTCGAGGTCGTTTCCAACCTTAACGATTCGGTGATTCTGTGGCTCTAAGCTGTGCCGGGGGAGGGTTAGGTTGGGCAGAAGTTGGACACGATGGTCCTTGTGGGTCCCTTCCAACTCAGGACAGTCTGTATGATTCTGTAGGGGCCGGGGGGGGCACCTATAGGGGCTGGGGGCGTCTGTAAGGGTTGGATCCTTGGGTCTCCTATGGGGGCTGAGGGGGCCCCTCTAAGGGTGGGGGGAAGCCGAGGGAGGTTAAGGGAGATCTATAGGGGCTGGGGGACCCTCTACAGGGGCTTAGGAGTGTCTATAAAGGCTGGGGGTTCTTGGTGGGCTCTTCTGTGGGGGCTGAGGGAGAGCCTATGGGGCCTGGGGGGGCTCTATAAGGGTTTGGGGGAACATGTGAGGGCTGGAGGGGACACCTATAGGGGCTTGGGGGGAGCCTAGCGGGGCTAAGGGGGATCTATGGGGCTGGGGGTCCTCGGTGGGACCCTATGGAGGATGGGGGCAGACCCTAGAGGGGCTGAGGGGGATCTGTGGGTGCTGGGGGACGCTCTGTAGGGGCTGGAGGGCACCCTATAAGGGCTGGAGGGGTCCTATAGGGTCTGGGGGACTGCGTATAAGGCCTGGGGGTCCTTGGGGTGCTCTTCTGTGGGGTTTTGGGGGGACCCCATGGGGGCTGGGGAGCTCTATAGGGGCTGGAGGGGACCTATGGGGGCTGGGGCACACTCTATAGGGGCTGGGGGTCCTTGGGGGGGGTGTCCTCTATTGGGGTTTGGGGGGACCCTATGGGGGCAGGGGGGGATCTGTAGGGGCTGAGGGGGTCCTATATGGGCTGGGGGGATCTGTAGGGGTTGGGGAACCCTCTAGAAAGGATGGGGGTCCTTGGGGGGGGGTCTTCTATGGAGTTTTGGGGGGGCCTCTGGAATTTGGGGTCTCTGTGGGGTCTGGAGGGTTCCCTATAGGGCCTGAGGGGTGTCATCTCTATGAGGTCTGGGGGTCCCTATAGGACCTGATGGGTCCCTATGTGGTTTGGAGGGTCCCTGTAGGGTCTGTGGGTCCTTATAGGTACTAAGAGGTCCCTATAGGGGCGAAGGAGACCCTGTGGAGTCTAGGGGGCTCCTATGGGGTTTGGAGGGTCCCTGTGGGGTCTGGGGGTCCCTATAGGGGTGGAGGGGTCCCTGTGGGGTCTGGGGGTCCCTATAGGGGTGGAGGGGTCCCTATAGGGGACACCCTCGAGCACCTCAACGTCCTTCTTGTGAATTTTATCCCCAGATAAAATACTAACGATAGTGGGTTTTGCCCCCGGAGGGCTGAGCTCCTTGGTGAGATTAAGCTCAGGACTTTCTGATCTCAGTATTGGGCAGGAAACCTCGGAAAAACCCGGACTTTCAGAGTCTGTCACGAGTTAAGGCTGAGTTTTAGGCAGGATCTTATCGATCGCTGGCTTAGGTGGTCCCAACGCTCTCCCTCGCTCTCGCCAGGGCCCGGCTGGGTCCAAATCAGGATGTTCCGTGACTCTGTGACCCCCCCCAGTTCCCTCCCAGCCCCTCCCAGTTCCCCCCAGTCCCCTCACCGCCTCCCTCCCGGCAGGAGGAGCGCTCCCGCAGCGAACACAACCTGGTCAACATCCAGAAAACCCACGAGCGGATGCAGACGGAGAACAAGAGTGAGGTTTGGGGGGGCTTTGGGGGGCACCGGGGGCTTTGGGGGCCCCCCCGAGCCCCCCCCAACCCCCCCTGCCCCCCCAGTCTCCCCCTACTACCGGACCAAGCTGCGGGGGCTCTACACCACGGCCAAAGCCGACGCGGAGGCCGAGTGCAAGTAGGCTCTCGTTCTTCTCTTTTTTAACCCCAAACGCCCGCTTTTCCCCTCAAAATCCCCGTGTTTTATCGCCAAATCCCCGTCTTCGACCCCTGAATCGGCATTTCTTAACCCCGAGCCCCCGCTTTGAGCTCAGAATGCCCCTTTTTAATCCTCAAATCTCTTTTTAATGGAAAATCCCCGTTTATTAACCCCCAAATATCACTTCCCCACCTCCAAAATCCCCTTCTTAACCTCAAAACCCCCCTTTTCAACCCCCCAATCCCCATTTTTATCCCCAAATTTTCATTTTTTAACCCCTACCCCCCCTTCTCCCCCCAAAATCCCCCTTTGTAACCCCAAATGCCCCCTTTTCACATGAAATGCCCCTTTTTCCTCCCAAAACCCGCTTCCTCCCAAATCCCCGTATTTAATCTGAAAAATTCCCCTTTTTAACCCCAAACCCCCTTTTCAATCCCCCAAATCCCTGTTTTTACTTCAGAACTCCCCACTTTTTAACTCCTAACCCCCCCATTTTCCTTCCAAATCCCCGTATTTAATCTAAACCCCCCTTTTCCCCCCCAAATCCCAATTTTTGTCCTGAAATCGTCATTTTTTAACGCCAACCCCCCTTTCTCTGCCCCAAACTGCTCATTTTTTCCCCCCAACCCCCTCATTTCCTCCCAACCCCCCCTTTTCCCCCCCAAATCCTAATTTTTACCTCAGAAGTCTCATTTTTTAACCCCTGACCCCACTTTGTCCGCCCCAAAATCTCTCTTCGTAACCCCAAAATGCTGCATTTCCCCCCCAAATCCCCCCTTTCCCCCCCAAATCCCAATTTTTGGTCCTAAAATCCTCATTTTTTAACCCCACACCCCCAAAACCCCCCATTTCCCCCAAACCCCCCTTTTCCCCCCGATCCCAATTTTTACCTCAAAATTCTCATTTTTTAACCCCAACCCCCCTTTGTCCGCTCCAAAATTCCGCTTTGTAACCCCAAATCCTCCCTGTTCCCCCAAATCCTCATTTTTCCCTCAAAACCCTCATTTTTTAGCCCCTGACCCCCCTTTGCCCCCCCAAGTCCCCCTTTGCAACCCCAAAGCGCTGCATTTGCCCCCCAAATCCCCCCTTTTCCCCCCCAAATCCCAATTTTTGGTCCTGACATTGTCATTTTCTAACCCCAACCCCCCTCTCTCTGCCCCAACCCCCCCATTTTTCCCCCCAACCCTCCCCATTTCCTCCCAACCCCCCGTTTTCCTCCCCAGATCCCAATTTTTACCTCAAAACTCTCATTTTTTAACCCCTTTTGCCCCCCAAAACCCCCCTTTGCAACCCCAAAATGCTGCATTTCCCCCCACCCCCCCCTTTCTCCCCCCCCAACCCCCTTTGTAACCCAGCCCCCCTTTTCTAACCGATTTCGGGCCCCCCCAGCATCCTCCGCAAAGCCCTGGATAAAATCGCCGAGATCAAGTCCCTGCTGGAGGAGCGTCGCATCGGTACGGCCGCGGGGGGGACCCCGACTTGAGGGGGGGAGCCCCAAAATTAAGGGGGGGGGGGGGGACACGGGGCACCCACCCCCCCCCCCGTCCCCGTTTTCCCCCGCAGCCGCCAAGATCGCGGGGATCTACAGCGAGGCGGAGCCCCCCCGCAAGACGATGCGGCGCGGCGTGCTGATGACGCTGCTGCAGCAGTCGGCCATGACGCTGCCGCTCTGGATCGGCAAGCCCGGCGAGAAGTGAGCGCTCCGGGGCGCCGCGGGGCGGGTTCCGGGGCGCCGCCCCCCCTTCCCTAACGCGGGGACCCCCCCCAGGCCCCCCCCGCTGTGCGGGGCCGTGCCGGCGGCCGGAGACTACGTGGCCAAGCCCGGGGACAAGGTGGCGGCGAGGGTGAAGGCGCTGGAGGGCGACGAGCAGTGGATCCTGGCCGAGGTCGTCAGCTACAGCCACGCCGCCAACAAGTGGGAGCCCGGAACTGCCCCCCCGCGCCCCGGAACTGCCCCCCTGCGCCCCGGAACTGCCCCCCCGCGCCCCGAAACTGCCCCCCGCGCCCCAAAACTGCCCCCCGCGGCCCGAAACTGCCCCCCCGCGCCCCAAAACTGCCCCTTGGGACCCGGAACCGCCCCCCCCGCACCCCAAAACTGCCCCCCCGCGCCCCGAAACTGTCCCTCGGGACCCGGAACCACCCCCTGCGCCCCGAAACTGCCCCCTCGGGACCCGGAACTGCCCCCCTGCGCCCCAAAACTGCGCCCCGAAACTGCCCCCTGTGCCCCGAAACTGCCCCCCTGTGCCCCGAAACTGCCCCCCCGCACCCCAAAACTGCCCCCTGCGCCCCAAAACTGCCCCCTGGGACCTGAAACTGCCCCCCTGTGCCCCGAAACTGCCCCCCCGCGCCCCAAAACTGCCCCTCGGGACCCGGAACTGCCCCCCGTGCCCCGAAACTGCCCCCCCGCGCCCCGAAACTGCCCCCCGGGACCCAGAACTGCCCCCCGCGCCCCAAAACTGCCCCCCCGCACCCCGGAACTGCCCCCCGTGCCCCGAAACTGCCCCCTGCACCCCACCCCCCGAGCCCCCCAAAACCTCCCCCACCCCCCAAATCCCCACTTCCCCCCCAAAACTCCCCCGACCCCCCCAAATCTCCTCTGAACCCCCCAAATCCCCCCAAAACTCCGCTGACCCCCAAGTCTCCCCTGTGCCCCCCAAAACTCCACTGAACCCCTTAAATCCCCCCTTGAGCCCCCCCAAAACTCCACCAAACACCCCGATTTCCCCCCGAGCCCCCCCAAAACTCCTCAGAACCCCCCAAATCCCCCCTGAATCCCCCACCCCCCCCTCCCCCCCCAACCCCCCACTTTTCGGGGGGTTCCCCCCTTCCCCCCCCCCAGGTACGAAGTGGACGACATCGACGAGGAAGGCAAAGAGTAAGTCGCCCCCAACCCCCCCCCCAACCCCCCAAAGCCCCCCCGAAGCCCCGCTGTGACCCCGTTTTCGGGGGGGGCCCGCCCCGCCCCGCCCCCGCAGGCGCCACACCCTGAGCCGCCGCCGCATCATCCCCCTCCCCCAGTGGAAAACGAACCCCGAAACCGACCCCGAGGCCCTTTTCCACAAGGACCAGCTCGTCCTCGCGCTCTACCCCCAAACCACCTGCTTCTACCGCGCCCTCATCCACGCGCCCCCCCAGCGGGTGGGTCCCCCGGCGCCCCCCCGGCCCCGCCGGGACCCCCAAAACCCGCGGGGGGGGGTCCCCAAAGCCCGGCCCCGCCCCGCGGTGACCCCCCCGCCCCCGCAGCCGCAGGACGACTACTCGGTGCTCTTCGAGGACACGTCGTACGCCGACGGCTACTCGCCCCCCCTCAACGTCGCGCAGCGCTACGTCGTGGCGTGTAAGGAGACCAAGAAGAAGTGAGCGGGGGGAGGGGGGGGGCGACACTTTGGGGGGGCCCCGAAACTCGGGGGGGGCCGCGACACCCGGGAGACCCCCAAAAGGGCCCCAAATGCCCCCGCCAAGGCCTCGAAATGCCCCAAAAGGGCCCAAAAATGGCCCCAAAACCGCGGTGGGGATGCGGGGGGAGGGGTGAAAACGGAGGGGGGGACCCCAAAAATAAGGGGGGGCACCGCAAAGACGGGGGAGGTGCCTTAAAATGGGGGGAAACCGTAAAATGGGGGAGGGGTGCGTCCCCGAAATGGGGGGAGGGGTCCCCAAAACGGGGGAGACAACCGAAAAGCGGGGGAGGGGGCCCCGGAGGTGGGGGAGGGGCGGGTTCGAGGGGAGGAAAGGGAGGACTGAAGTGGTGGGGGGAGGGGCGGGGGCTCCGCCCCCTCTTTTTATTGTGAATAAATTAATTAAAAAGGTCATTAAAGGTGGTCTTGGGGGCGGGGCCTGTGCCTGGCCCCGCCCCCTCTGGCTGCAGCAGCGCGTCTGTCCAGTGACCCTGGGGGGAGAGGTCAGGGGTCACGGGGGCGGGGCTGGAGGGAGGGTGAGGGGTGGGAGAGGGGCGGGGCCTACCAGGGCGGGGTCCTCAAGCTCCGCCCCTTCCTCCTCCTCATCCCGCTCGCCGCGGTGGTGGCGAATGAGATCACCCCACAGGAGGTAGGTGTGGCAACTGGGGGGGCGGGGTTGTCATGGCGACGGCCCCGCCCCCTAGAAACCCTTCCCACCAATAGCAGAGGGTTTCTCTAGTAACTGGTCCTGCTCCAGCAACGGTCCTCACCAATAGCAACAGCTTCCCATAGCGACATGCCCCGCCCCTTAGCAACGGCCACGGTAACTAGCCACGCCCCCTAGCAACAGTGTCCGCCAATAGCAATACACCTTTTCCCAGCAACAGGCCCCGCCCTGCCAACAGCCTTGGGTGACTGGCCCCACCCCCAGCAACAGTTCGCACCAATCACAGCACACCTGGGAACAGCGCCTTAGCAACCGCCCCCACAGCAGGCCCCGCCCCTCGCAGGCAGGCCCTGTACCCCAGGCCCCGCCCCTCCCCGCGGGCAGGCCCCACCCCAGGCCCCGCCCCTCCCCGTGAGCAGGCCCCACCCCTCTCCGCGGGCAGGCCCAGCCCCCACCCCTCCCTGCCCCCGCCCCTCCCAGCAGGCCAACCCTGCCCCAGACCCCGCCCCAGGCCCCGCCCCTCCCCGCAGGCCGGCCCCGCCCCAGGCCCCGCCCCTCACCGCGGGCAGGCCCCGCCCAGCGGCAGCAGCTCCCCCGGCTCCGGGCGCAGGAAGCGCTGGGCGAGGCAGGGGGGATGGGCGGCCATGGCGCAGGGGGGGCGGGGGCAGCGCAGGGGGGGCGGGGCCTCTGCCTGCGGGGGAGGGGACGCACACAGTGCACGGCCCCTCCCCCTCCCTCCGCCTGCTCCTCCCGCCGTGCGGCCCATCCCCCCCCCCGCCCTCCCCCATCAGGCCCCCCTCCCCCCTTCTAACCACGCCCCATCCCCCAGGCCCCGCCCATTCCCCTTGGGCCCCTCCCCCGGCCCCCAAGGCTCTCCCAACCCCTCCCCCATTCTTCCCATCCCCCTCCCCCACCGCCCAAAGACCCCCCCCGGGCTCCTCCCCCACTCCCGAACCCCCCCTCGAGACCACGCCCCATGCCCCCAGGCCCCGCCCATCCGCCACAGACCCCCATCCCCCCACTTCCGCCCCTCCCCCCCCCCCCGGTACCTCCCAGGGCTCCCCGCAGAGGTCACAGGCCGGGGGGGGCGTGGCCTCCGCGGGGGGCGTATCCCGCGCCGGGGGGCGTGTCCCGCGGGCGTGGCGGCGTAGGCGTGTCCTGAGCTCGGGCACCGCCCCTTCCTCCACCACCACGTGAGGGGGCGGGGCCGGCCCGAGGGCGGGGCCGGGCGGCGGGGGGCGGAGCCAGCGCACGCGCAGAGGGAGGCGCCGCCAGGGCGGGGCGCGAAGGAGGTGGGGCAGGACACGGAGGGCGAAGGCGATTGGCCGCTCGCGGGGGCGGCGCGGGGTGACGTCGGGGAGGCGGCGGGAGGCGGCGGGGTGCTGCCACGCCCACTCGAACTACGTCGGTGCCGGGGGGGGGGAGGTTAGCGGGGGGTGTGGTCAAGGGGCGGGGCGAGGGGGCGGGGCTTACCCTCAGCGCCGCAACGTCAGAGGGGAACCCGTAGACGTAGAGCTCCATCTCCCTGCGGAAGCGATGGTGTGAGGAGGGGGCGGGACTTCCGGCGGCGCCGCGCGTCACGTGGTGCCGGGGGGACCAACCAGGGCCCGCGGCCGCTCGTGCGCCGCGCCCCGCCCCGCCGCCGCCCCCCGTTGTGCTGCCGGAGCCGCCGCGCCGGGTCCACCGTGAAACCCACGTAGGCGCCGCCGCCGCCGCCGTGACGGGAGCGGAGCAGGTACACGGCGCGCAGCGACATGGCGGCGCCACTTCCGCCTCCGCGCGCCCCCGCGGCGTCACTTCCGCCTCCCGACCCACCACCCCCCGCGCCGCCGCCGCCCCCCCCCAACCACTTCCGCCTCGGTACCCAGAACCCCCCGCGGGGGGAGGAGGAGGCGGAAGGGGAGGGGAAGTGACGCGCCGGAAGCGGAAGGGGATGGAGGAGCTGAGCGCGGAGGAGCTGAGGGAGAGGCTGGAGCGGCGGCTGGGGGCGGAGCATGTGGTGGGGGGCGGGGCCTCGAGGGGCGGGGCGTGTGGGGGCGGGGCATCGGGGCGCACGGGGCGGGGTCAGAGGGCACGGGGGGGGATCAGGGGGAATCGGGGGAGGGGGCATGGAAACCGGGGGGGGGTCAGAGGGCACGGGGGGGGCCAAAGGGTACGGGAGGGGAATTGGGAGGTACCGGGGGGGTCAGAGGTCACGGCTGGGGGGGTCAGAGGGCACCCGGGAGGGTCAAGGGGCACCGGGGGGAGGTGGGCAGAGGGTACCGGGTGGGGTCAGGGGTCACCGGTGGGTGTCAAAGGGCACCGGGGGGGGTTGTCAGTGGACACTGGGGGAGGTCAAAGGGCACGGGGGTGGGATTGGGAGCACGGGGAGGGGTCGGAGGGCACTGGGGAGGGGTCAGAGGGCACGGGGAGGGGTCAGAGGGCACTGGGGAGGGGTCAGAGGGCACGGGGAGGGGTCAGAGGGCACTGGGGGAGGTCAAAGGGCACGGGGGTGGGATTGGGAGCGTGGGGAGGGGTCGGAGGGCACTGAGGGGGTGGGGGGCACCGTGGCTTCACGGTGGGTCCCTGGGGCGGGGTGGGGTCACCGGGCCCGGGGGTGGGGTCAGAGGGCACGGGGGTGGGGTCAGAGGTCAGGGGGTCGGGGCACGTCGTGGGCGGGGCTGACGGCGGCGCCCGCAGGAGGTGGAGGAGACGACGGGGCGTCGCTGCGCGAGCAGCTTCCGCGTCCTGGTGGTGGCGGCCGCCTTCCGCGGGAAGGGGCTGCTGCAGCGGCACCGGTGAGGGGCGGGGCCTCGGGGGGCGGGGTCCGGGAGGGGGCGGGGCCTCGGGTGGGCGGGGCTTCCCTCCTGACCGCCCCTTCCCCCCCCCAGGCTGGTGAACGAGGCGTTGGGGGAGGAGCTGGAGCGGATCCACGCCCTGGAGCAGCGAACCCTCACCCCCGAGCAGTGGGCGGTCCGAGCGGGAGCGATTAGCATAAATTTGCATGTATTTGCATACCGTGTGACACCCCGCCCGCCTCCACCCCCGGCTCCCCTTGTTTTGCATACACCGAGTCTGATTTGCATTCATTAGGGCCAGTCCCGCCCCCGGCTCCGTGTTTGTTAAGGCTCCGCCTCCCCATTGCGCCCTCCCTCGTTAGCATAACACCCTAATTAGCATAGCCCTCATTAGCATACCATTAACATTCAGATTAGCCCCACCTCTCTGGCCTCATTTGCCCCGAACGAGGGTGACGGTGGGAGTTCGGGTTGGCTTAATGAGGCGCAGGGGCCTCATTTGCATAGGGCTGCCCTGATTAGCATAGCCCCGCCCAATGCGAGTGGGTCTGGGCATGCCCCACCCCCTAATTAACAGCATGGAGGCTAATTAGCGGGGTTCCGCCTGCTCTGCACGCAGCCCCAGCGCATAATCCCGCCCCTTATTAGCATATGATCATTAACATTGTAATTGCATTTGCTCCGCCCCCCTCATTTGCATAATCACAGCAGCTGCCTGCATGCCCCGCCCTCATTAGCATGCCCCGCCTTCGCGCCGCCCCAGTTTGCATACCCTCAGACTTATTCCTATGCCTCGTCCCTCATTAGCATATTAGAGTCCTAATTAGCATAGCCCCTCCTAATTAGCATATACGAGCCCCACCCTGGTGGGGAATCCCTGTGGTTTCCATTAAACCCGGCGGCCTCGTTACCAGGCCCCGCCCCTCATTAGGATACACCCCACGTGATCCCACACCCAATTAACACGCGGCGGTGCTCATTAGCATACCGCGCTGCTCATTAGCATGCGCCCGCCCCCCTCCCCATGGGGAGCAGCGCGCAAGGTGCGCCCGGGCTCCGTTTGCGCATGCGCGGCGCCGCTACTTCCGCCCTTTAGGGGTACGCGCCGCGGCGGCTTCGTTCGGCTCTGCGCATGCGCAGCGCCCACACACGCCGCCTGCGCCTCACCTCCCCCGCGCGTGCGCCCTCTCCGCGCGGCGCCTCCGGCGCATGCGCAGTGCGCACACAGCGCCCTCCCGCGCATGCGCAGAGCCGCGGCGGGCGCGGCCCGGCCCGGCCCGGCCCCGGGGAGGCCCCGCGGCCCCGCACAGGTGAGTCCCGCCCCGGCGGGCAGGTGAGGGCGGGGGCGGGGGGAGGAGGAGGAGGAGGAGGAGGATGGCGGCGGCGGCGGCGGCGGCGGCGGCGCTGGGGCTGGGGCTGACGCTGGGGCTGGCGGCGGCCGCTCGGTCCCTCCGCGGCCGGTTCCGCCCCCCCGAGCGGCCCCGCGTCCCCTTCACGGCGCGGCTCGTGGCGCATCGCGGCGGTGAGTGGCGGCGGCGGCGGGGACGGGGGAGACCCGGAAGTGGTGGGACCCGGAAGTGGTGGGACCCGGAAGTGAAAGGCCGGGGCCGGGACTAACTACCCCCCCACCCCCCCCCCAGGCGCCGGCGAGAGGATCGAGAACACGATGGAGGCGTTTGAGAAGTGAGGCCACGCCCCCCCTCGGGCCACGCCCCCTCCGGACCACGCCCTCGGTCTTATAGAGCCACGCCCCCATTCTCCTGAGGCCACGCCCCCGGCCACGCCTCCACGATCCCATGGCCCCGCCCCATCAGTGCCATGGCCTCGCCATCCCAGGGCCACACCCCTCCCCTCATGGCCACGCCCCCATTCCCCAGAGCCACGCCCTCAGCCACGCCCCATCACCCTAGGGCCACGCCCCCTAGGGCCACGCTCCAGCCTCTTAGAGCCACGCCCTCTCCCCTCAGGCCACGCCCCATCCTTCTCGGCCCATACCCTCTGTGGGGCCACGCCCCCTCCCCTTGCACTGAGCCCCCTCGGGGCCACGCCCCCACCCTTCAGGACCACACCCACCGCCTCTCCCTCCGGGGGGGGTGGGGGGGAACCCCGTTGCCCGCCCCGCCCCCCGCCCCGCCCCCACGCCCCGCCCCGCCCCCCCAGCGCGGTGTCCCACGGCGCCGACCTGCTGGAGCTGGATTGTCACCTGACCCGCGACGGCGTCGTCGTCGTCACCCACGACCGGTGGCTCCTGCGCCAGACCGGCCACGCCCTCGACGTGCGCCACCTCGACTTCAAGGTGGGGGGACCCCGGCGTCCGGGCCGCCCCTCCCCCCCCAAGGGGGACCCCGGCGTCCGGGCCCCACACGTCTCACCCCTCCCCTCCCCCCCCCAGGACCTCCCGCCCTACAAGTCGCCGCTGGAGGTGACCTTTGACCCTGGTGAGTGACAGATGGGTGAGGGGGGAAGGGCGGGGCCTGCATGCCCGGCCCCCTCCCCCACCCCACCCATCCCCTCCCCCCCCTCCCCCAGGCCATTTCGCCACCGGCACCGACCGCCGCATCCCCCGATTGGACGACATCTTCCGCCGCTTCCCCCACGTGCCAATCAGCATCGAGATCAAAGACGACGACGACGAGCTCATCAACGAGGTGAGGGGGGGGCCGCCCCTCCCCCCACCCCCACTTCCCCACCCCTCCCCCACCCCCCGGGGGGGTGCGTGCGGCCAGGCTGACCCCCGCAAGGGAGGCTGGCGGGTGGGGGAGGGGGGGATCCCAGGTATCTGGGACTGCCCCTCCCCCCTCCAGCGCCCCTCCCCCACCCCCCAAGGTGGCCGCCCTGGTTCGCCGCCACGACCGAGCCCCCATCACCCTGTGGGCCTCCTTCCGCGAGCCCATCCTCCGCAAGTGCCGGGCGGCCGTGAGTCTGCCCCTCCCCCCGCCCCTCCCCCCTCCCCCCCCTTCCCCTCCCCCCACCAAAGGGGCTCGGGGCTGATCCCCACGGTGGGGGTCGGGGAGCCCGCAGGTGCGGGGGGAGGGGCACAGGTGTTGGGGCTGCCCCTCCCCCCCAACTGGGAGGGGTCGCCTGACCCCGCCCCTCCCCCCCCAGCACCCCGCCATGCCCTACGGCTTCTCTCTCCGCCGGGGGCTCCTCCTCCTCCTCCTCTACTACAGCGGCCTCTTGCCCTTCATCCCCCTGGGCGAGTCCGTCCTCCTCTTCGTCCTGCCGTCCATCATCAACAGGTCCGCCCCTCCCCCACCCTGCCGGGCTGCCCCCCGGGGGGGGAGGGGCGCTATCAGCCTCCAAACGGAGTACCCCTCCCCCATGCCTCCTCCCCCCCTTTAAGTGGGGTTTTGGGGCCCGGACGCCTGGGTCACCTTTGGGGGGGGAGGGGTGGTCTCGTGACCCCTCCCCCCTTCCCCCTCCCCCCCTTTCCCTTCCCCTCCCCCCCCAGGACGTATTTTCCCATCCCCAAAGGCTGGGCCGGGCACCTGCTGAGCAAAGTGGTGCAGGCGTGAGTGGGGGGCACTTGGGGGGCCGGGCGGGACTTATGGGGCTGGGGGCGCTTGGGGGGCTGGGGGGGACTTAGGGGGCTGGGGGTGCCTGGGGGGGCTGAGAGATTCTTGGGCACTTATGGGGCTGCAGAGCACTTGGGGGGCTGAGAAGTACTTAGGGGCCTGGGGGTACGTGGGGTGGGGGCACTTGGGGGGCTGGGAGGTACTTGGGGGGCGGAGGTACTTGGGGGGCTGGGGGTACTTATGGGGCTGGGGCACTTGGGGGGCTGGAGGTACTTATAGGGCTGGAGCGACTTGGGGGGCTGGGTGAAGTTATGGGGGTTTATGTGGGGGGGCACTTGTGGGGCTGCGGGGAATACAGGGGGTTGGGGGGCAGGAGGGGGGTCACTTAGGGGTCACCCCTCCCCCCCGCAGCGTCGCCATGCGCAAGCCCCTCCTCCACCACCTCCAATCCCGAGGCATCCAGGTGGGTACGGCCGCGGGGGGGGGAGGGGCGGGTCCGTGGGGCCGGGGTGACGCCCCGCCCCTCCCCCCCGCCCCTCCCCCCCCCCAGGTGATCCTCTGGGTCCTGAACGAGGAGCGCGACTTCGCCGAAGCCTTCGCCGCCGGCGCCACCGGCGTCGTGACCGACTACCCCGCCCGCCTGCGCCGCTACCTGGACGCCCCCCCCTCCCCCACCCCCGGCGCGCCCGCGGGCCCCCGGCGTGGGGGAGGGGCACCGCGACGCCCCCCCGACCGTCACGGCGCCGCCCGACCCCCCGCCTCGCCTCGTTAAACTGGGGGGGCTTTGGGGACGTGCCCGGACGCCGGGGTCCCTTGGGGGGGGAGGGGCGAGCTCACGGCCCCTCCCCCCTCCCCTCCCCCCAGCGCTTCCCAGTAAAACCAGTAAGAAGAATGGGTGGAGCCGTTTGGGGTGGGGGGAGGGGCTGAAATCGCCTTTAATGGAGTGGGGGAGGGGCGGGAAGCGCTTTTTCCATGGGGTGGGGGAGGGTTCAGGAGGGCGTGTCCCCCTCCTCCGGGGTTCCCCCGCTTTGGGGGGTCCCCTCCCCCTCCCCCTCCCCCTCCCCCTCCTGATCCATCCACTCCCGGTAATTCCGCTTGAAGAAGCCGCACTGTGGGGGGGGGGGAGGGGGGAGGGGATGAGTATGGGGGCGGGGCCACCCCGAAAAGGGGGTTCCCCCCCAAAATGGGGGAGGGGTTTACCTTAAAGAGGCCAAAGACGATGAGGAGGAGGAGGAGGAGCCCCCCCACCCCTCCCCCGATGTAGATGGGGAGGGGGTTGACCTCGTGCAGCAGCTCGACCTCGGTGAACCCCTAAAAAGGGGGGGGGGAGGGGTCGGGGGGGGAGGGGGCTTCACGCTCCCCTCCCCCTCCCCCCGTTAACGAACCCCTTAATTACCTGAGCGCGGAGAAATCGGGGCGTGGCCTCGAAGTGGGGGGGGGCGATGGTGACCCAGAGGGCGGAGCAGAAGCGGAGGCGGGCGGGGTTCTGCGGGGTGGGGGAGGGGTTAAGGGGGGGGAGGGGCACCCCTCCCCCACTTCCCTCCCCTCCCCCCCTCCCCCCCGAGGGGTACCTGGATCTCGGCGGGGGGCAGGAGGGTGGCGGTGAGGAAGATGACGGCGTGGGGGGGCAGCGGCCCAATGGGGCAGCGGAAGAGGTGGTACGTGGGGGCGGGGCAGGCCTGGGGGGGGGAGGGGCAGCCCCCCCAAAATTTTAGCGGTTGCCCCCCAAAATGGAGGGGGGGAGGGGGCCCAAAATTGGGGTTCCCCCAATTTTGGGCCCCCTCCCCGCCCCCATTTTGTGAAACCCCCCCGAGTTTGGGGAGCCCCTCCCCCACTCCAGCCCCCCCCAAGTGTGGGGAGAAGGGGGAGGGGCGCCCCGATATGTGGGTCACCCCATAGCTCCCCCGCCACCCCCCCCAATATGGGGGTCTGCCCCACAGCACCCCCCACCTTGCTGATGCTTTCTCTCAGCTCCTGCCCCACGCCGTCGCCCTCCTGCCCCACGGCGGCGCCGTCCTGCCCCACGGCGGCACAGGCTCTGCCCAGCTCCTGTGGGGCAGGGGGAGAGGTTGGGGGGAGGGGCGCCCCCACCGCGCTCCCCCCTTTCCTTTTCGGAAGGGGGAGGGAGCAGTGGGGCACGCTATGGGGCAGGGGGAGGGCCGCTCACCATTTGCACTTGTGGGTCAGCCACCGTCACGGGGGGCAGGTTGTGGGGCAGGAGGACGAAGGCTGTCAGCAGCGGCTGCGGGCTGCTGTGGGGCAGAGGCAGGAGGGTCTCCAGCTGTGGGGCAGAGATGTGGGTCAGCGCTATGGGGCAGGGGATGTGGGGCGGGGGAGGGCTTGTGGGGGGGCTCACCCTATAGCGATGCCGCAGGGTCTTGTTCTCGGGGTGGTGGGAGGTGAAGTTGACGTAGGGGGTGGAGTCGTCCTGCCTGCGTGGGGCAGGGGGATCAGTGGGGCGCGAGCGCCTGGGCCCTGCTGTGGGGCGGGGAGCTGTGGGGCGGGGAGCTGTGGGGCTCACCAGGTGGCGACGAGGCTGAGGGTGAAGCGGACGGGGACGTCCCAGGAGACCACGTTGTCCAGCGTGGTGGCGTGGGGCTCGTTGTCGCTATGGGGCGGGGGGGGGGGACACGAGCGTCACCCTGCCCCACAGCGCCCCATAACCACCCCCCGCTCCTGCCCCATAGATCCCACCTGCTGGCGGCCGCCGTCAGCCGCGCCGTCTCGTTCCAGGAGGCGTTTTGGAGGACGCCGAACATCAGCTCCACCCTCACCTGGCGTGGGGCAGGGGGGTGAGCTGGGGGGCGCCCCACGGCAGCACCGCCCCACGGCGGCATCGCCCCACGGCCTGCCCCACGGCTCACCGTCCAGTTGGCGCGGAGGATGGGGCGGCTGATGTTGCAGGTCAGGCCCCACGGCTGCCCCGCGGGCTCCCAGCAGGTGACCGACACGGGGGCGGAGTCCTGTGGGGAGAT
Source organism: Morus bassanus (assembly GCA_031468815.1). Taxonomy (NCBI): domain Eukaryota; kingdom Metazoa; phylum Chordata; class Aves; order Suliformes; family Sulidae; genus Morus; species Morus bassanus. The sequence continues at coordinate 50,418 of CM062591.1, forward strand.
GTGGGGCTGGGATATGTGGGGCCCGGACGCGGGGTCCCTCCGTAGCCCAGGCCCTGTAACAGATGAGCCCCCGCCGTGGTTTGGGGGCCCGCTGTGGGGCGCCCCACTCGCCTGGGTGGCCCGAGCCCGTCGGAAGGAGAGCCCCGGGGGGTGCTGCACTTGTAGGGCTGCCCCATAAGCGTCTTCGCCGTCGTTCCTCACAACCAAGCGAACCCCGAATTCGGCGCCGGGGGCCCCCACAACCGCCGCCTCCCCCGGCAGCGCCGCGACCCCCAGGTCGGCTTCGCACACCTCGTCTGCCCCACAGTTCTTCTCGAAGGGGATCTATGGGGTGAAAAAAAGGGGGGGGGGGTTAAATCTAGGGGCCGCCCCCCGGCCCAGGACCCACATCCCAGCCCCACGGCGGGGACCCCGGTACCTCGGTCCAGGTGGGGAGGGTGCTGGGGTGCAGGATGGGGCCCAGGGGGTCGCCGTGGGGCAGGAGGACGGTGACGGAGACACGGATGGGGGTGACGAAGTCGTCGGGGCAGGCCTGGAAGATGGGGGGCGGGGGGGGGGGCGCCCCATAAGTGGTGCCACCCCCATAGGGTGACGCCCTATAGGGCTGTGCCTCAAAATGGGGTCACCCTCCATTTCTATGGGGCTGTGCCCCATAAGTGTGTGTGTGGGGGTCAACCCCCGCAAGTTCACCCCATAAGTGTGGGTCACCCCCCCTGAATTCACCCCATAAGTGTGGGTGTCTGCCCCCAAGTGTGGGTCCCACCCCCAAATGTGGGTCCCACCCCCCCTTGTGTGTCACCCACCCCCCTCTCCCCCCAAATGTGGGTCCCACCCCCAAATGTGGGTCCCGTGCCCCATGTGTGTCACCCACCCCTCCATCTCCGCCCAAGTGTGGGTCCCACCCCCAAATGTGGGTCCTGCCCCCCATGTGTGTCACCCACTCCCCTCTCCCCCCAAGTGTGGGTCCCACCCCCCAAGTATGGGCCCCCCATGCCCCCAAGTGTGGGTCCCACCCCCAAATGTGGGTCCCGCCCCCCCTTGTGTGTCACCCACCCCCCTCTCCCCCCAAATGTGGGTCCCACCCCCAAATGTGGGTCCCGTGCCCCATGTGTGTCACCCACCCCTCCATCTCCGCCCAAGTGTGGGTCCCATGCCCCAAGTGTGGGTCCCATCCCCCATGTGTGTCACCCACCCCCCTCTCCCCCCAAATGTGGGTCCCACCCCCAAATGTGGGTCCCAACCCCCACGTGTGCCACCCACCCCCCTCTCCCCCCCAAGTGTGGGTCCCATCCCCCAAATATGGGCCCCGTGCACTGCCAAGTGTGGGTCCTGCCCCCCAAGTGTGGGTCCCATCCCCCAATTATGGGCTCCCCTCTTCCCCCAAGTGTGGGTCCCGCCCCCCAAGTGTGGGTCCCGCCCCCCCGCGTGGGTCCGTACCGGGATGCTGAGCTCCGCCCGGCCGCAGCTCCGCCCCGCGGTGTCCGGCAGCTGCCCCGCCCACTCCCGCCGCCCGTCCCCGAAGGCCCCGCGGCCTCGCGCCCGCTGAGGCTCCGCCTCCACGCGGAAGCCCACGGAGGTCACCGGGTCACCTGGAGGTCACGGGGCGGGTCAAGGGCGGGGCGGGGCGGGGCCGCGCAGCGCCCCCTGGTGGCCGCCGCCCCACCTGTGTAGGCGGCCGTGTCGAGGCGGGCGACGACGCAGAGGCGGAGGGTGACGACGGTGACGGCGGCGCAGTCCGCCCCCCTGGTGGGGATCTGGGGCGGGTCAAAGGTCACCTGGGGGGTGACCGTCAGCACCGGCCGTGTCCTATGGGGGGGAGGGGACGGGGGGGTGACGTCACCGGTGTCCCCGGCCTTGTCCCCGTGTCCCCAACCCCGCCCCCACGGCCCCATTGCTGCCCCCAGCCCCACGGCCCTGTCCCCGTGTCCCCACGGCCCCGTCACCCCCGTGTCCTTGTCCCCGTGTCCCCGTTACCACCCCTGTCCCCACGTCCCCATCTCCTCACCCCCATGTCCCCACCCCCCATGTCCCCAACCCCCATGTCCCCACCCCCATGTCCCCACCCCCCATGTCCCCACCCCCATGTCCCCACCCCCATGTCCCCACCCCCATGTCCCCAACCCCGTCCCCGCCTCCCCGTCCCCGTCCCCATGTCTCCGTCACCCCCATGTCCTTGTCCCCATGTCCCCAACCCTGTCCCCATGTCGCCGTCACCGTCCCCATGTCCCCACCCCCACGTCCCCACATCCCCCTCCCCATGTCCCCATGTCCCCACCCCCACGTCCCCGTCACCCCCATGCCCTTGTCCCCGTGTCCATCCACGTCCCCAGCACCACGTCCCCATCCCCATGTCCCCAACCCTGTCCCCACGTCCCCGTCACCCCCACGTCCTTGTCCCCGTGTCCCCACCCCCCCGTCCCCGCCCCACCTGAGCACCACGACGTGTCCCTCTGTCCCCACCGCCAGGTCCACCAGCCCGTCCCCCGTCAGGTCCAGCACGCCGTCCATCGCCTGCCCGAAGAACCGCAGCCCGGGGGCCACCGCCTGCCCCTCCAGCCGCTTCGGGGGGCGTCACCGACGGCCCTGCGCGTCCCCGCCTGTCCCCAACCCCATGTCCCCAACGTCCCACCTGGCTGTAGTGGCTCTCCAGCCCCCCGGGACGCCCCGAGAAGATGTAGATGGCTCCTCGTTCTTCGTCCTCCATGGGGGCGCCTACGGCCACCTCGGCCATATTGTCACCGTCCAGGTCACCCAACGCCGCCAGAGACGCCCCAAAGCGTCCCAAAGGGTGACCTGGGGCGCCCCAAAGCTCCCCGGCCACCTCCAGAGCATCCTGTGGTGACAAGGACATTGGGGGCGTGGGTGTCGCCTTCAGTGGTGGGATGGGGTCACCTTGGGTGGGGTCACCTTGGTCACCCCCTGTCCCCAAGCTGGTGTCACGCTATTCCCCCCCCCCCATAGCCATGTGCCCCCCACCTTTGGTGTCCCCCCCGGGGCGGTGACGTCCCCCTTACCTTCTGCCACCGGTAGAGGTGCACCCGTCCTCCCCGGCGCCCATCGAAGTGGGTGGGGGCACCCACCAGCAGTGCCACCGTCACCCCTCCTTGATCCAGGGCGCAGAGGGTGGCCCCAAAATACGAGCCGACCTAAGGGTGACACCGATGTCACCGGGGCGGTGGGGTGGGGACACCCGAGGGCACCCACCGCCCACCGCACCACCCCTTACCTGCTCCCCGGAGAGGGTCTGCAGCACCCGCCAGCTCCCGGTGTCCTCTGGGACCTCGAAAAGGACAACGCCACCGATGTGACGGTGACGTGGGGCACCCGCTGCCACCAGCGCCCGGCCGGGGACACGCAGCCCGGCCACCGCGTAGCCTGTGGGGACGGGGACGGGTCACCTGGGTCAACCTGGTCACCAGAGTGGCATCACCTTGGGCACCGTGGTCAACCCGGTCCCTGGTTGGGGGTCACCTTGGTGACCCTGGTCCTTGGGGTGAGGCCACTGTGGTCAGTCGGGTCACCAGGGTAGAGGTGACCTTGGTCCCACGTGCCTCAAGATGGGGTCACCTTGGTCACCCCATGTCCCTGAGATGAGGGTCACCAACTTGGTCTCTGGTGTAGGGTTACCCCATGTCCCTGAGATGGAGTCACCTTGGTCACCTTGGTCCTTGGGGTGAGGTCACCATAGCCAACCAGGTCACCAGGGTGGGGTCACCATGGTCACCCTGCTTCCTGGGTTGGGGTCCCCCCCCCCCCCCCCCCGCCCCCCCCCCCCCCCCCCCCCCCCTTGGTTCCATGTGCCCCAAGATGGGGTCACCTTGGTCACCCCACGTCCCTGGGTTGGGGTCACCTTGGTCACCCTGGTTCCTGGGTTGGGGTCACCCTGCTCCCCGAGGTGGGGGGGGTCACCTTGGACACACGTGCCCCAGGGTGGGGTCACCTTTGTCACCCCGCATCCCTGAGATGAGGGTCACCATGGTCAACCTGACCCCTGGGTTGGGGTCACCATGGTCAACCTGGTCCTTGGGGTGAGGTCACCTTAGCGAACCAGGTCACCAGCATGAGGTCACCATCGTCAACCTGGTCTCTGGGTTGGGGTCACCTCAGTCCCACATGCCCCAGGGTGGGGTCACCTTGGTCACCCCACGTCCCTGAGATGAGGGTCACCATGGTCAACCTGGTCCCTGGGGTCAACCAGGACCGACCCCTCCCACCCCTGGTCCCATCACCCCCAACTGGAGTCCAACCATGACCAACCTCTTCCATCCATGGTCCCATCACCCCCAACTTGGGGCGCACCGCATTTGACCCCCTCCCCCACATTCTCCCCACCCCACTCCCAACCCGTGACCCCCCCCATAACTGCCCCTCCCCCCCATTAACCCCTCCCTACCCAGATACGTGTCCGTCACGTTCTCCTCCAACGACGGGCTGGCCACAAACGTCTCATTCTTCTTCTCCACCTCCAGCTCCACCAACCCCCCGGCCCAATTATCGGCCCCCACCGCCCCCGTCACCCGCCGACCCTAGTGGGGGAGGGGTCACGTGGTCAAGGGGGACCCGCCTTGAATCCCCCCCCCACCTTGAGAGCCCTCCACCCCCATCTTACATGGACCACCTCAACGCTCATCCCGCTCGAGCACAGCTCCAGGTGGAACCGGTTCAGGTCGCTGGTGCCTAAAACGGGCGGGGGGGGCGGGGGCGGGGTCAGGAGCAGGCAGGAAGGGGCGGGACACCCCAAAACTTTTTCGGGGGGTCACCTTCGATGTCGTAGATCTTGGCCTGCAGCTCGCGGAAGAGCCCCTGTAGCTTCTCGAAGCTGTCCAGGACCTTGACGAACTCGGAGCTGGGCTGGGAGGCGAATTGGCTCAGGTAGAGGCGGGTGTCGGGGCTGTTGAAGTTGTTGCCGACCTGCGGGAGCGCAGGCAGGGATGGGTACAGGCAGCTGCCGGGTCCCGGGGGTCGTCCGGCCACCCCCCACCCCCGCCCTGGGGGCTGTGGTCTCACCCCCATGACGGAAGGGAGGATGCGGTACCTCTCGGCAGCGCCAGGGACAGGCAGCACCGGGTACAGGCAGCGCCAGGGACAGGCAGCGCCAGGGACAGGCAGCACCAGGGACAGGCAGCGCCGGGTACAGGCAGCGCCGGGGACAGGCAGCACCAGGGACAGGCAGCGCCAGGGACAGGCAGCACCAGGTACAGGCAGCGCCGGGGACAGGCAGCGCCAGGGACAGGCAGCGCCAGGGACAGGCAGCACCGGGTACAGGCAGCGCCGGGGACAGGCAGCACCAGGGACAGGCAGCGCCAGGGACAGGCAGCACCGGGTACAGGCAGCACCGGGGACAGGCAGCACCAGGGACAGGCAGCGCCAGGGACAGGCAGCACCGGGTACAGGCAGCGCCAGGGACAGGCAGCGCCGGGGACAGGCAGCGCCAGGGACAGGCAGCACCGGGTACAGGCAGCACCGGGTACAGGCAGCACCAGGGACAGGCAGCGCCAGGGACAGGCAGCACCGGGTACAGGCAGCGCCAGGGACAGGCAGCGCCGGGGACAGGCAGCGCCGGGGACAGGCAGCACCAGGGACAGGCAGCGCCAGGGACAGGCAGCACCGGGTACAGGCAGCGCCAGGGACAGGCAGCGCCGGGGACAGGCAGCGCCGGGGACAGGCAGCGCCGGGGACAGGCAGCACCAGGGACAGGCAGCGCCGGGGACAGGCAGCACCAGGGACAGGCAGCGCCGGGTACAGGCAGCGCCGGGGACAGGCAGCACCAGGGACAGGCAGCGCCGGGGACAGGCAGGGGTCGTGACCTCACCCCAATGATGTAACGGATGATGCCGCGCTCTTCGGCCTCCCTGATGCTGTTGTTGTCCTCATCGGTGGCGTCGCCGTCGGTGATGATGATGATGACCTTCTTGGCCCCTGGCCGCGCCCCATTCTCGGGGGTGAAGATGGTCTTCCTGGGGGGGGACAGTGGGGCAGCCGTGGGGCAGCCGTGGGGCAGCCGTGGGGTGCTGGGGGGTGGCAGTGGGGCTGCCGTGGGGTGGTGGCGGGTGCTGAGGTGGCAGTGGGGCGGCAACGGGGTGCTGTGGGGTGGCAGTGGTGCGGGAGGGGGCGCGGTGGGGCAGTGGTGGGGTGGGGGTGGGGATGCAGTGGGGCAGCCGTGGGGCAGCCGTGGGGCAGGGGGTGCTCACGTGACGTAGCTGATGGCGGCGAAGGTGTCGGTCAGGGTGCGGAGCTGCCTCAGGTCCTTGAGCAGCTCCCGGGGCCGGGGCCGAGCCGCGTAATCCGCCAGCGTGAACTGGAGCTCCACCCCCGCCGAGAACTGCACCGCCCCGAACTGCCCCACGGCGCCGTCACCGCGGGGCATATGGGCCCTATTGGCCCCATAGGCCCCATAGGCCCCATAGGCCCCATAGGCCTTGTAGGCCCCATAGATCCAATAGACCCAAAAGACCCCATAGACTCAATAGGCCCCATAGACTCAATAGACCCGATAGACCCTATAGACTCAATAGACAACATAGACGCCATAGACCCTATAGTCCCTATAGATCTCATACACCCTACAGACCCCGTGGGCCCTATAGCCTCGCCCCCACCCCCTACAGAACTCTGCCACCCTGAACTGCCCCATGGCACCATCAACAAGGGCCCTATAGTGCCTACATCCCCCCCCATATCCCCTGGCCCCCCCAGCCCCTATACCCCCTCCCTTCCCCTCCCCATCCCCCCCATGACCTCCCATACCCACCCCATAGCTCCCATATAGCCACCGATAGCCCCCCTACAGCTCCCCTATATCCCCCATAGCTCCCCATAGCCCCCATATAGCCCCCCTACAGCTCCCCTATATTCCCCATAGCTCCCCATAGCCCCCATATAGCCCCCTACAGCTCCCCTATATCCCCCATAGCCCCCATATAGCCCCCCTATAGCTCCCCTATATCCCCCATAGCTCCCCATAGCTCCCATATAGTCCCCCTACAGCTCCCCATAGCCCCCTCAAAACCCCCCTAGAGCCTCCCCATACCACCCCCGTGACCCCCAACCCCCCAACCTGTCCCCCTCCCCCCCATGACGCCCCTCCCCCCAGCCCCTATAGCCCCCCCGATGACCCACGTGGATGGATGTGTTCGCCAGCTTCTCCATCACGTCCACCATGAAGTCCCGGATGGCGCCGAACTGCTCGGGGCTCATGCTGTTGGAGCCATCGAAGAGGAAGACGAGGTCCACCATCCCCAGCAAGCACCCTGCCCGCGCCGGGGGGAGACGCCCTCAGGTGTAGGCAGCTGCCAGACCCCCCAGGGGGCTGACCGAGCATTGAGGCCAACGGTTGGGTGGTGGGAGGGCCGTGGGGTCAATGGGTGGCATCAACGACCCCATGGGTCAAGGACCATGGTCTCTGTGGGTCAACAACCAAGGTCTTCATGGTGGTGGGGTGTGAGGGCAGGCAGCTGCCAGACTTCCTGAGGGGCTGACTAAACACTGAGATCAACGGTTGGGTGATGGGATGGCCATGGGGTCAATGGGTGGCATGGGTCCCTCACCGAAGTCCCCATGGGTCAAGAACCAACGACCCCATGGGTCAACCACCAAGGTCTCCGTGGTCAAGAACCAAGGTCATCATGGTGGTGGGGGGTGAGGGCAGGCAGCAGGCAGCTGCCAGACTCCCCGAGGGTTGGCGGTGCTCTGGGGTGGGCGAGGGGCTGCCCCTGGGGTCAGGGCGTGGCCCCAGCCCCTCACCCTGGTATCCGGGCGCCAGGACCTGCTGTGGCTTCAGCTGCGGGTCCAGGAGAAGGCAGAGGCCGCTGGTGTAGACGTTCCGGTCGCACTCGCGGGTCAGGCCAGGGCCGCAGGCCTGGGGGGGGCAGGCAGGGGGTGGAGTGGAGGTGGGGCAGGGGTGGGGTGAGGGTGGGGCGAGGGTGGGGCAGGGGCAGGTCCAAACCCTCCCGTCTGTCCCCTGGTTGCCGTGACTCACGATGGTGATGTCACCGTCCCGGGCCAAGGCCATCCCCATGTGGGTCTCAGTGCTGTTACCTGGTGGTGGGGGGGGGTGTCAGGGTGGGCGGAGCAATCCCAATCCCAATCCCAATCCCAATCCCAATCCCAATCCCAATCCCAATTCCACCACAATCCTAATATCAATCCCAATCCCACCCTAATCCAATTCCAATCCCAATACCACCCTAATCCTAATTCCACCCTCAATCCTAATTGCAGCCCAATCCTAATCCCACCCCAAACCCACAACCACCCCAATCCAAATTCAACCTCAATGCCAATCCACTCCAATCCCATCCCAATCCTTATCCACCCCAAACCCAATCCCACCCCAATCCTAATCCCACCCCAACACCACCCCAATGCTAATCCCACCCCAATCCCAAGACCACACCAACCCCAATCCCACCCTAACACCAATCCCAATCCCACCCCACCCTAATCCCACACCCCGAAGACCACCCCAATCCTAATCCTACCTTCCATCTCCACCTCCACGCAATTTCCGCTCTCCACTTCACACCTGAACAACCTTCCCCCATCCCCCACCTCCGCCGGGGCTCCCACCATGAGCCTGGGGAGGGGGATGGGAGGGTGAGGGACCCGGGCGCCCGGGACCCACAACCCCAGAGGGGACCCGGGCGCCCGGGACCCACATCCCCTACCGGGAGCCGTTGAGCTGCAGCACTTGGTGCCCGAAGCTGCGGGTGCCGTTGTGGGTCAGGACCCGATGTGGGACCTGGTGGACGTTGAAGGCTCCGATGTGGGGCAGCGCTATGGGGCAGATGGGGGGAGGGAATAGTGATGGGGGGCAGAGCAAATGTCGCCCCATAGGAGCATCCTGCCCCACGCTTCGCCCCTATTTATCACATGGGGAGGGAACCAGGCGTCCGGGCTGAGCACCCAGACGCCCGCCACCCCAGCACGGTGCCCGCCAGCCCCACGGCGTGGATGTGGGTGCCGGGGGGGCCCCACTTCCTTCCCCAAAGTGTGGGAGAGGACCCAGACGTCTGTGTGCCCCTTCCCCTCCCCCCACCACAGGCAGGGCACCCCATTCCCTGCCCCCGTTGCCCCCCGTACCGGCTACCAAAACTCCAACGATGACACCGATGATGTCGCCGCTGCCTGTGGGCGCCATGTCGGTGCAAGGCCCAAGTCGCCCCCCCCACGCCCCGCCCCCCATTTCCTTCCTGCCCCATTCCCCGCCGACGGCGCAGGCGCATCTGGTGCTCCCCATCCTGCACCAAGCGGCGGGGCTACAGGATCGATCCTACGGGCATTGGAGGAAATTTTGGTGGCAGAGTTACGCTGGGCGATGTAGAACCAGTTGACGGGGGCGGTGGCTTATGGCACCATCCCCCGCGGGAGGTTGAAAGAAGCCAATGCCAACCTCACTGATTTGCTGATTGGGCATTATGGGGAACGCTACGGGGTCACGGTGACAGCTGAGGCGCTACGGCGCATCCAACGGCGGGATTTGGCAGACGGATTGGTTGGGGATGATGGTGAGATGTCGGTTGGTGGGACAGTGGGTGGGTGGGTGGAGGGTGTTGGGTGGAGGGTTGTGGTTAGGTGGCAAGGGTAGGGTTGGAGGTGTGATGGGCGACACCAAGTGTTGGGGTGTAACGTGCTGCGCGAGTGGCTGACGGTCACCCCACCACCACCATCTCCACCCCTACAGACTCCTGACGCCCCCGTGACCGCACTGATGACATCAACAACCAGGTCACCACTCTGTCGCCGGATGAACGCTTCCTGGCTCATCACCGGGTGGAGCTGATCCAATGGGTTTGGGGGGTGCCGGCGCTGTTGGCTGTTGGGGGCCACCGAGGAGGTGGCCACAGTGGCCGCTGGCTCCACCCCACAGGACCAGATGCGGCAGCTCTTGGCCACCGCCCCGGCGTGGGGCCGGCGGGGTCACCGGGACGTCCTGCACGCCATGCGCTGCCTGCACCCCTGCCTGATGGAGGAGCTGGAGGGGAGCGGGGGCTCCCTTCAGTGGGAGTAAATGGGAGGGGAAGGGTAAAAACTGGGGGTGCAGGCTGCCCCACATCCGCCCAGCCCCCCAAAGCTCTTCAGGACCCCTTGAACACCCCCAAATCCCTTTGGGACCCTTTGACCTTTGAGGGGCCTCAAAAAGCTTCTGCAGGTGCTCAAAACCCTTGTAAAGGCCCTCAAGAAGCTTGAAGAGTTTCCAGGACCAATAAAGGAAAAAGAAAAGAAATTGGGTCATTATTTATTTGGGGGCTCATGCATGTGGGGTTAATGAGTGATTGGGAGCACTGGGGACTCCTGTACTGGGTGCACTGGTGGCCCCACACTGGGAGCACTGGGGACTCCTATACTGGGAGGTGTGGGAGCGTTGGATGCATGGGTGACCCCCATACCGGGACTACTGGTGACCCCTATACCGGGACTACTGTGTACACTGGTGGCCCCATACTGGGAGCACTGGTTTCTCCCCTACTGAGAGATCTGGGAGCATTGGTTGCCCTCATACTGGGAGTACTGGTGAGCCCTATACTGGGAGGATTAGGGATTCCTATACTGGGAGCACTGAGTGCACTGATGGCCCCACAGTGGGAGCACTGGGAGCCCCATAGTGGGAGCACTGGGAGCACTGGGGGCCCTAGGAGCCCCACAGTGGGAGCACTGGGAGCACTGGGGGCCTCCCCACAGTCCCTGCGCCGCGGGAACCGCAGCACCATCCGCGGGTACCTCCTGGCCGGGAGGAGCATGGCCTGGGGACCCGTGAGTGACGGGGGGCTCTGGGGGCACGGCGGGATGCGGGGGGCCACAATTGCCTGCCCCCAGTTCCTGTGACTCTCGCTGGGTTCGTTGCCTCACGGCTGTGGCGTCCCTCGACCTTCCTCGCGGGAGGATGTTTCTGTCTGTTATCGGTCCTTGAAGTTTCTCAGCTCGTGAACCTCGAATTCCTTTCACAAGTCGGCTCACGGAGGCGTTTGTATTTCCCAGGACGTGGGTTTGGGTTAATAATGGCTCAGGCTGTGAGTTCAACCCTTTAGTCATTGACATCATCTCCACCAAACAGCGAAAAGGCAACACAAGCTTTTCCAGGCGTTGTGGGTCTTTGGAGAACGCATATCCCCAATTAGAGCCTGATCGTAAGCCCTCGCTATCAAGTGACCCGGAAGAAGAATGATTTCAAATGGGGGCTTGAGCAGCGACAAGCCTTTGAACAAATAAAACGGAGATAATTCATGTGGTTGGGCCAGTCCGGGCAGGGCAGGGTGTAAACAATGTGCTCTCCACCGCAGCAGGGGAGATCAGCCCTACCTGGAGCCTCCGGCAGAAAGCACCGGGGCAGACCCGAGGTCGGCCCCTAGGGTTCTGGAGTCGGGGATACAGAGGGTCCGAAGCGCGCTACACTCCAACTGAAAAAGAGATATTGGCAGCATATGAAGGGGTTCGAGCTGCTTCAGAAGTGGTCGGTACTCAAGCACAGCTCCTCCTGGCACCTCGACTGCCGGTGCTGGGCTGGATGTTCAAAGGGAGGGAGGGTCCCCTCTACACATCACGCAACTGATGCTACCTGGAGTAAGTGGGTCGCACTGATCACCCAACGGGCTCGAATAGGAAACCCCAGTCGCCCAGGAATCTTGGAAGTGATCATGGACTGGCCAGAAGGCAAAGATTTTGGAATGTCACCAGAGGAGGAGGTGACACGTGCTGAAGAGGCCCCACTGTATAACAAACTGCCAGAAAATGAGAAGCAATATGCCCTGTTCACTGATGGGTCCTGTCGTCTGGTGGGAAAGCATCGGAGATGGAAGGCTGCTGTATGGAGTCCTATACGGCAAGTCGCAGAAACTGCTGAAGGAGAAGGTGAATCGGGTCAGTTTGCAGAAGTAAAGGCCATCCAGCTGGCTTTAGACATTGCTGAACGAGAAAAACGGCCAGTGCTCTATCTTTATACTGACTCATGGATGGTGGCAAATGCCCTGTGGGGGTGGTTACAGCAGTGGAAGCAGAACAACTGGCAGCGCAGAGGCAAACCCATCTGGGCTGCTGCATTGTGGCAAGATATTGCTGCCCGGGTAGAGAACCTGGTTGTGAAGGTACGTCATGTGGATGCTCATGTCCCCAAGAGTCGGGCCACTGAAGAACATCAGAACAACCAACAGGTGGATCAGGCTGCTAAGATTGAAGTGGCTCAAGTAGATCTAGACTGGCAACATAAAGGTGAACCATTTCTAGCTCGGTGGGCCCATGACACCTCAGGCCATCAAGGAAGAGATGCAACATACAGATGGGCTGGCGACCGAGGGGTGGACTTGACCATGGACGCTATTGCGCAGGTCATCCATGAATGTGAAACATGCGCTGCAATCAAGCAAGCCAAGCGGGTAAAACCTCTGTGGTATGGAGGACGATGGCTGAAGTATAAATATGGGGAGGCCTGGCAGATTGATTATATCACACTGCCACAAACCCGCCAAGGCAAACGCCATGTGCTTACAATGGTGGAAGCAACCACCGGATGGCTGGAAACATATCCCGTGCCCCATGCCACCGCCCGGAACACTATCCTGGGCCTTGAAAAACAAGACTTATGGCGACATGGCACCCCAGAAAGAATTGAGTCAGACAACGGGACTCATTTCCGAAATAACCTCATAGACACCTGGGCCAAAGAGCATGGCATTGAGTGGGTGTATCACATCCCTTATCAGGCACCAGCCTCTGGGAAAATTGAACGATACAATGGACTGTTAAAGACTACACTGAGAGCAATGGGGGTGGGACATTCAAACACTGGGATACACATTTAGCAAAAGCCACCTGGTTAGTCAACACTAGGGGACCTGCCAATCGAGCTGGGCCTGCCCAATCAGAACTCTTACGTACTGTGGAAGGGGGTAAAGTCCCTGTAGTGCATGTAAAAAATATGCTGGGGAAAACAGTTTGGGTTATTCCTGTCTCAGGCAAAGGCAAACCCATTCGTGGAGTTGCTTTTGCTCGAGGACCTGGGTGCACTTGGTGGGTGATGCGGGAGGATGGAGGAGTTCGATGTGTGCCTCAAGGGGATTTGATTTTGGGTGAAAACAGCCAATGAACTGAATGGTATGCTGTTAATTGCTATACGATAACATATGTCATCACTCCTATGGTTGCTATATGCCTTATCAATGGTATCAGAGTAAGAATCTCCCAAATTAATGAAGAATGAACTTTGATTGAACCGAACCAAGTGCAGCGGTGGTAGAACAAAGACTGATTTCACCATGCAACAATCCAACACCACACAGACCATCTCTCCTGCCCTGAAAGACCGTTACGATAGATGGAGCCCAAAGTCATGGACTGAATGAACTCAATGGACATTTTGTGGACATTTTGTGGACATTTTACTGGGTGGTCCCTAGACTAAGGGAATGATAAATGATGTCTGTGTGTTATAGCAAAGGATGAGAAGGGGCGGGTGGTTAATGGGGTTGTATTGGACAGTGTTGGACCTAAGCATGACGTAAATGGTATGGAAAGAGGGGTGGATACTGTCATGGGTTTGGCCGGGATAGAGTTCATTTTCTTCACTGTAGCTGGGACAGTGCTGTGCTGTGGATGTAGGATGAGAATAACGTTGGTAACACGCTGATGGTTCAGTTGTTGCTGAGCAGTGCTTGCACTCGTCAAGGACTTTTCCAGCTTCCCGTGCCCTGCCAGGGGCACAAGAAGCCGGGAGGGGAGGGGGCACAGCCAAGGCAGCGGCTCCAAACTGGCCAAAGGGATATTCCATACCATATGGCGTCATGCCCAGTACATTAACTGGGGGGAGTTGGCCGGGGGAAGCAGCGATCGCGGCTCGGGGACCAGCGTCGTTCAGTGGGTGCTGAATGGTTGCAGCACTTGTGGTTTGGTTGGTTTTTTTTTTTCCCCATCCCCAGGTTTTGCCTCTTCCTCTCTCGCTCGTTATTTTCCTTTTCATTACATTATTATTGCTATTCTCATTATTACTGTCACTGCCACTATCACCGGAACAACCATCCCTCCTCCCCCGGGGCTCCCACCATGAGCCTTGGTGTGGGAAGGGGAGGGGGAGGGACCCAGGCATCTGGGCTGACCTCCCAGCCCCCCAATCCCAGCACAGCACCCGCCAGCCCCACGGCGTGGATGTGGGTGCCGGGGGGGCCCCACTTCCTTCCCCAAAGTGTGGGAGAGGACCCAGACATCTGTATGCCCCTTCCCCTCCCCCCACCACAGGCAGGGCACCCCATTCCCTGCCCCCATTGGCCGCCCCTACCAGCTGCCAAAACTCCGACAGTGACACCGATGATGTCTCCGCTGCCTGCGGGTGCCATGTCGGTGCGAGGCCCAAGTCACCCCCACCCCCACCCTCCCCCATTACCTTCCTGCCCCATCCCCCGCCGATGGCACAGGCGCACCCAGGCATCCGGTGCTCCCCGTCCGGCACTCAAAGCAGTGGGGCACCAGGGTCGGATACTACGGGCGTTGGAGGAGCTTTTGTTCGACGATTTGTGCTGGTTCAAGGCAATGTTGAACCAGTTGCCGGTGGCGGAGGGTTACAGAACCATCCCCCGCGGGAGGATGGAACAGGCTGATGCCCTCGACCTCACTGATTTGCTGATTGGGCATTATGAGGAACGCTACGGGGTCACGGTGACAGCTGAGGCGCTACGGCGCATCCAACGGCGGGATTTGGCAGACGGATTGGTTGGGGATGACGGTGAGATGTCGGTTGGTGGGACAGTGGGTGGGTGGGTGGAGGGTGTTGGGTGGAGGGTTGTGGTTGGGCGGCAAGGGTAGGGTTGGAGGTGTGATGGGCGACACCAAGTGTTGGGGTGTAACGTGCTGCGCGAGTGGCTGACGGTCACCCCACCACCACCATCTCCACCCCTACAGACTCCCGACGCCCCCGTGACCGCACTGATGACATCAACAACCAGGTCACCACTCTGTCGCCGGATGAACGCTTCCTGGCTCATCACCGGGTGGAGCTGATCCAATGGGTTCGGGGGTTGCAAGTGCTGTTGGACCAGTTGGAGGCAGAGGGGGTGCTGACTGCCAAGGAATTGGCCACAGTGGCTGCCGTGGAGGACCAGGAGGCGCAGCTGTGGCAGCTCTTGGCCACCACCGAGGCTTGGGGCCGGTGGGGTCACAGGCAGTTCCCGCAGGCCATGCGCTCCCTGTGCCACTGCCTTATCCCTCCGTACCCCTGTTTGTACTTCTGGCTCTGCCCCCCACAGATCCCTTTGTGACCCCTTGTCCTTTGAAGGTCCTCAAAACGGTTTTGGAGGCCCTCAAAAAGATTCAAAAGGCCCTCAAAATGGTTCCTAAGGCCCTCAAAAAGGTTCTAAAGGCCCTCAAGAAGATGCTGAAGATCCTCAGGAAGGTATGAAGGCCTTCAAGAGCTTTCTAGAGGCCCTCAAGAAGCTATGGAGGCACTTAAGAAGGTTCTGGAGGTGCTTAAGACACTTCTGGAGGCACTTAAAAATCTTCTGATGGCCCTCAGAAGCATTTCCCAACCCAGTTGGACAACTCATTCCGTGTACCTGCTTCACAACCCCATTGTTCTCTACTCAGACCTTCTTCAAAGAAAGGACTCCACCCCATTCCCACCAACTGACCTACACAAGGATGTTGCGGTAGATGAACCCCCTGAGATCCATCCTGGCTCCACCAAGGCTTGGCTTGGCTGCTCTGTGGTGGCCCTGGGCAAGGGCTGAAGGTCATGACCCATGGCCAAGCCGCCACCAAGCCCAGGATGACGGCTGCAGAGGGGACCAGGCTGCCAGACCATAAAGACGTGGAGAAGAATCCTCAGAAGAGCCTACAAAACCAGAGCTTGGGAGAAAAGAGCTGCCCGTGGTTTCCTCCAGAACCACGTGTGTCCTGGTTTTGGCTGGGACAGAGTTCATTCTTCTTCACAGTAGCTCGTGTGGGGCTGTGTTTCGGATCTGTGCTGGAAACGGCGTTGACACCGTGGTGTTTGAGTTGTTGCTGAGCAGTGCTTGCACTAGTCAAGGACTGTCCCAGCCTCCTGTGCTCTGCTGGGGGCACAAGAAGCCACGAGGGGAGGGGCACAGCCGAGAGAGACAATCAAAACTGGGCAAAGGGATCATTATTATGAGCATTATCATTATTACTGTTACTATTTTATTTTAATTATTAAAGTGTTCCTATCTCAACCCACGAGCTTTCTTGCTCTTGCCCTTCCGATTCTCTCCCCCGTCCCACCGGGGTGGGGGCAGGGAGCGAGCGGCTGCGTGGGGCTCAGTTACTGACTGGGGCTAAACCACGACCGTCCTTTTTGGCGCCCAACGCGGGGCACGAAGGCTTTGCGATAATAACCATCGCCGGTCACAGCATCGACTCATCTCTTCTCGGTATCAGCTTATCCGGTCTGCACCACGCTCTTGGTTTTGCTGCCCACGCTAAAGGCCGGCGGTGGTTTTGCAGGTCGCTGTGCTCTGCGGCGATGAGCGGTGGTTCGCCTGGGAGGGTTTTATTCAAACGCTGGCCTTGAGCTTCACCCGGGATTTGGGGTTCGTGTTGAAGCCGTGACCGGACGTCGGGTGCCACCTCATGGAGACAATTCGCGATTACACCCGCTCCGCTGAGAGGTTTTTTACGGAGGAAATAGAGAACGGCCTCTTCGGTACCGTCTTCTGTGGTGTCGCCTCCTCCAGTACATCAACATCTGAGCACCTTGACCGCCCTTGGGCAGTTAAGATATATTTATCGGTATTTCTGGGGAATATTGTTTCAGTTTTGTCTAAGGTGAATAAGCAATTTAAGAATTTTCTCCAGAGATCTGCCCCAAGGCTCCATAGTTACGGGTGGCAGGGTATGTGGCATAGTATGGGCAGATGCCTAGGGCGGTGGGCACCTCCAGTGTTTTGGGACTCCACCCCTGAACAAGTGCAGAACCCTGAAAAACCAGTAGAGTATTTGTGTTGTCAATAACTAAAGGGTTGAACTCACAGCCTGAGCCATTATTAACCCAAACCCACGTCCTGGGAAATACAAACGCCTCCGTGAGCCGACTTGTGAAAGGAATTTGAGGTTCACGAGCTGAGAAACTTCAAGGACCGATAACAGACAGAAACATCCTCCCGCGAGGAAGGTCGAGGGACGCCACAGCCGTGAGGCAACGAACCCAGCGAGAGTCACAGGAACTGGGGGCAGGCAATTGTGGCCCCCCGCATCCCGCCGTGCCCCCAGAGCCCCCCGTCACTCACGGGTCCCCAGGCCATGCTCCTCCCGGCCAGGAGGTACCCGCGGATGGTGCTGCGGTTCCCGCGGCGCAGGGACTGTGGGGAGGCCCCCAGTGCTCCCAGTGCTCCCACTGTGGGGCTCCTAGGGCCCCCAGTGCTCCCAGTGCTCCCACTATGGGGCTCCCAGTGCTCCCACTGTGGGGCCATCAGTGCACTCAGTGCTCCCAGTATAGGAATCCCTAATCCTCCCAGTATAGGGCTCACCAGTACTCCCAGTATGAGGGCAACCAATGCTCCCAGATCTCTCAGTAGGGGAGAAACCAGTGCTCCCAGTATGGGGCCACCAGTGTACACAGTAGTCCCGGTATAGGGGTCACCAGTAGTCCCGGTATGGGGGTCACCCATGCATCCAACGCTCCCACACCTCCCAGTATAGGAGTCCCCAGTGCTCCCAGTGTGGGGCCACCAGTGCACCCAGTACAGGAGTCCCCAGTGCTCCCAATCACTCATTAACCCCACATGCATGAGCCCCCAAATAAATAATGACCCAATTTCTTTTCTTTTTCCTTTATTGGTCCTGGAAACTCTTCAAGCTTCTTGAGGGCCTTTACAAGGGTTTTGAGCACCTGCAGAAGCTTTTTGAGGCCCCTCAAAGGTCAAAGGGTCCCAAAGGGATTTGGGGGTGTTCAAGGGGTCCTGAAGAGCTTTGGGGGGCTGGGCGGATGTGGGGCAGCCTGCACCCCCAGTTTTTACCCTTCCCCTCCCATTTACTCCCACTGAAGGGAGCCCCCGCTCCCCTCCAGCTCCTCCATCAGGCAGGGGTGCAGGCAGCGCATGGCGTGCAGGACGTCCCGGTGACCCCGCCGGCCCCACGCCGGGGCGGTGGCCAAGAGCCTCCTGTGGTGGTAGGGAATGGGGTGCCCTGTCTGCGGTGGGGAGAGGGGAAGGGGATCTGTGACTCAGCAAGTGCTGCGAGGCCAAGAACAGCCGGAGCAGTTTCTGCTGGGACTCCATGGTGGCCACCATGGCCACCTCCTCGGTGGTCAGCACCCCTCCTGCCTCCAACCGGTCCAACAGCGCCGGCACTCCCCGAACCCGTTGAATCAGCTCCACCCGGTGACGCGCCACGAAACGTTCATCCGGCGACAGAGTGGTGACCTGGTTGTTGATGTCATCAGTGCAGTCACGGGGGCATTGGGGGTCTGTAGGGGTGGAGATGGTGGTGGTGGGGTGACCGTCAGCCACTGGCGCAGCACGTTACACCCCAACACTTGGTGTCGCCCATCACACCTCCAACCCCCGGCACAACCCGCGCCAACCCAACTCTTGCCGCCCAACCACAACCCTCCACCAAATGCCCTCCACCCACCCACCCACCGACCCACCAAAACCGACATCTCACCGTCATCCCCAACCAATCCGTCTGCCAAATCCCGCCGTTGGATGCGCCGTAGCGCCTCAGCTGTCACCGTGACCCCGTAGCGTTCCCCATAATGCCCAATCAGCAAATCAGTGAGGTCGAGGGCATCAGCCTGTTCCATCCTCCCGCGGGGGATGGTTCTGTAACCCTCCGCCACCGGCAACTGGTTCAACATTGCCTTGAACCAGCACAAATCGTCGAACAAAAGCTCCTCCAACGCCCGTAGGATCCAATCGCGGGGCCCAGCCATTTTGGGTGCCGGACGGGGAGCACCTGGAAGGCTGGGATCACCAGCGCCTGTGCTGTTGGTGTGGGAGGGGAGAGGAAGGAAATGGGGGGGGCGGCGGTGACTTCGGCCCCGCACTGAGATGGGACCTGCAGGCAGCCGGTACGGGGGGCAACGGGGGCAGGGAATGGGGTGCCCTGCCTGCGGAGGGGGGAGGGGAGGGGGTTCCCTACCTGTGGTGGGGGGAGGGGAAGGGGCACCTGAACATCTGGTCCTCTCCCGCTCTTTGGGGAAGGAAGTGGGTCCCCCCAGCACCCACACCTGTGCCATGGGGCCAGCGGGTGCTGTGCTGGGATTGGGGGGCTGGGTGCTCAGCCTGGATGTCTGGGTCCCTCCCCCTCCCCTCCCCAGGTTTGTGGTGGGAGCCCCGGCAGAGGTGAGGGAGGGTTGTTCCGGTGATAGTGACCGTGACAGTAATAATGAGAATAGCAATAAGAATGTAATGAAAGGAAAACAGAGAAAGAGAGAAAGAGGTGAAACGCAAAGAGGGAGAAAAAACCAACCAAACCACAAGTGATGCGACCGCTCAGCACCTGCCGCCCGATGCCGCCGGTCCCCGAGCCGTGACTGAAGCTTCCACCAGTCAACTCTCAAAGTTAATACACAGAACATGACGTCATATGGTAGGGAATATCCCTTTGTCCAGTTTTGATTGTCTCTCTCGGCTGTGCCCCTCCCCTCGTGGCTTCTTGTGCCCCCAGCAGAGCACAGGAGGCTGGGACAGTCCTTGACTAGTGCAAGCACTGCTCAGCAACAACTCAAACACCACGGTGTCAACGCCGTTTCCAGCACAGATCCGAAACACAGCCCCACACGAGCTACTGTGAAGAAGAATGAACTCTGTCCCAGCCAAAACCAGGACACACGTGGTTCTGGAGGAAACCACGGGCAGCTCTTTTCTCCCAAGCTCTGGTTTTGTAGGCTCTTCTGAGGATTCTTCTCCACGTCTTTATGGTCTGGCAGCCTGGTCCCCTCTGCAGCCGTCATCCTGGGCTTGGTGGCGGCTTGGCCATGGGTCATGACCTTCAGCCCTTGCCCAGGGCCACCACAGAGCAGCCAAGCCAAGCCTTGGTGGAGCCAGGATGGATCTCAGGGGGTTCATCTACCGCAACATCCTTGTGTAGGTCGGTTGGTGGGAATGGAGTGGAGCCATGATGGGGAACATCACATTGAAACCTGGAGCACGACCGCTAAGACGAAACCAATATCGTATTAAGCTAGAAGGAAGAAAGGGTTTAGAAGCCCTATCAGGGAAGTTCATGGCTCATGGACTGCTACGAGAATGCCAAGCGGAGTACAACACTCCAATTTTACCAGGAAAGAAACCTCATTCAAATGAATATAGATTAGTGCAAGGTTTGGGAGCAGGAAATCAATTGTGCAAGGCGTCTGCCCAGTGTTAGCAAATCCATACACTTTATGGACTGCACAGTGTTAGATTTAAAGGATGCCTCTTTTGCATCCCTTTGGAATTTGAAAGTCAAAAGATATTTGC
Organism: Morus bassanus; assembly: GCA_031468815.1. Lineage (NCBI taxonomy): Eukaryota > Metazoa > Chordata > Aves > Suliformes > Sulidae > Morus > Morus bassanus. Next base: position 70,817 of record CM062591.1, read on the forward strand.
CTTCGATTGGGAAAATCCAAAAAGTGGCCGGAAGGCTCAGCTGTGTTGGACCGTTCTTCCGCAGGGATTTAACAATAGTCCAACAACCTTTGGAAATCCACCAGCTAAGGGACTGGAGAACTGGCAAACAGAAAATACAGGACTAACCTTGTTACGGTATGCGGATGGTATCCTTTTGGGAACAAGAACGTTAGAGGGCTCTACAGAATATACCATCGATCTCCTGAATTTTCTAGGAGCAGCAGGGTATAGAGTGCCAAAGGCGGCGGCACAAATTGCACAACGGACAGCGACTGATTTGGGATTCACCATCGCCAAAGGCCAGCAAAGCCTTGGTCCAGGGAGATGAAATCTCAGGCTGTGTTAGTAGAACAAGATGACGTGGAACTGAAAGTAACAACCACCTTGAATCCAGCCACCCTGTTTGAATTCCTGGAGGAACCGAATTGGACCATGACTGTCTAAAACCGATTGAGCGGGTCTATCGGAGTAGGATTGATCTGAGAGAGACACGCCTGGGTTCAGACGACTCAAAAGACCCGGAAGCAAAAGCCCTCCCCGCCAACACGTCTGCCCAGCAGGCGGAGCTGATTGCTCTAAGAAGAGCTTTCGAGCCGGCAGAAGGAAAGACCGTGAATATATGCACAGACTCTGAATATGTTTCTGGAGTAGTTCATGCATGCGGAGCAATTTGGAAAGCAAGGGGTCTCCTTCCGTCGCGAGGAACACCCAGTTAAGTACGCAGAACTGATAAGGACATGGTTGCAGGTTATCAAACTGCCTGAACAAGAAGCAATTACGCATTGTAGAGCTCACCCATTTGGGAATGCTCCTGAAGAGGTTGGGAATCGACGGGCGGATTTGGCGGCTGAAAGGGCAGTGGAAGAACAAGTTTTGGGAATATGGCCTGAGAAATACGAAGACTTGAAGAGACCGCCGACCTCTAGCAAGGAGGATGATCGGTGAGCTGAATCGCTCGATGCAGAGAAGAGCCAAGATGGATGGCGGATCACAGAAGATGATTGAGTACCTCCAAGTGTTATGGGAGAACTTATGGAAAAAGAACACAGCGGAACACCCTGCTGGGTAGAAGCTCTTATGGACAACGCTCAACTCCCCCCTTTAAGTGTAGGGATGGGAAATAGAGCTCAGAGCAGTACCAAGAAGTGTGAAATCTGCCAGCGAAACAATCCTCAAACTCAACCTAGTCCTCCGCCTGGGAAAACTAAAAGAGGAAATACTCCTGGCAGTTATTGGCCAGTAGAATTTTCAGCACTTCCCAGGCAGAATAGGCATCGGTATTTGTTGGTATTGGTGGATACTTCTTCTGGGTGACCACAAGCCTTTCCCTGTCACACCAATCAGGCTAGAGAAGTAGTTAAAGTGTTATTGAGAGAAATAATCCCTCGTTTTGGGACTCCGATTGGAACGTCCTCAGACCAGGGACCCCATTCTGTGGCAAAAGTAATTCAGTCACTTGTAAGAATATTAGAAATGAAGTGGGATTTACGTACACCGCAGAGGCCGCAGTCTAGTGGGAAAGCAGAAAGAATGAATCAAAGGATTAAAAGGCAACTGAATCACATTTGTCAGGAGGCACAGTGAAAACGGCCAGACGCTCTCCCGTTAGCATTGTTGAGAGCAAGGATTACACCGAGAGCCGGAGAAAAGGTCAGCCCTTTGGAAATACTCTATGGGAGACTTTATCAAAGTCTAAATCATCAGCCAGGATCTATAGGATTAATAGGGAAAGAGTATCTTAAAGAATACGTGAGTCCTCTAGGGAAGGTTTTTGTCTCAACAGGTATCTACAGTTGAGAACACCTTTAGGCCTGGATTCTGCAGTCCACGAATTTCAGGCAGAAGAGTGGGTCCGTCTAAGAACTTGGAATGAGGAACCTCCGAAAGGACGTCGCAAAGGACCCTTTCAAGTCCTCCTGACTACATATACGGCAGTCAAGCCTGATGGAGTAGGGCCGTGGATTCATCGTGCATGGCTTTAGAAAGGTCTCCCACCAGATGAGTGGGCTGTGGCGAAACAGAACGAAAGCCCTTTACGACTGAGATTTAAAAGGGACAAGTCGTGAATTGTACTTGGGGTCAGGGCATTGCTCATGCGGATTTAGATTGTACACGAGGTATATTCCTGTTTGTAGTTACTGTAATTCTGTTTAGGACTTTGATAAAGGTATGGAGGCCAAAATTCTAATTATTGTAATGATGTCAGCAGAAACGGAAGGATTAGAGGACAATTTGGTCTTAAAACTAGTTCAGGGGTTTGGGAGGTTACAAAATGAGATCGCAAGTATTGCTACTTGTATACCCCCACTGCATTCAAGTAGAAATTCAATAGAACGGGGTACTTTGACGCTACAGGAGATGCCCCTCGTTAATGTCAGTATCCTACAATCAACCTTATCTTCCTCTCGTCTTCCCGATGGAACCGCAATCCAGTGGGACGCGAATAAAAAACTGCACTCGGAATGCAGTTCCTGCACCAACAGGAGAATTCGCTTTGGCATTCCGAATCATCGGATTGCTTTAGGGGTGTTAACGTTACGTCCACCGTCACCCCTCAGTTATGGGGAAACTCCAAAGAGAATTAAAGGTAGACCCGTGGCTTGGCCCATCAATAGCTACAAAGGTTGGACGGGCGAAGGAACCAATGTCAGCCCGCGGAATAATGGCTTTTGAGACGCGAGTATTGGTTACGAGTTTGACGTGGCAGATGGGTGCTTTGGCTAACGCCACTGAACGAGGTTTACTTGTGGTAGATAAGGCGGTGCAAGCAAACAGGGGAATGACCTTACAAACTCGTTTAGATCCGTTCTTAGCCAAAAAAGGGGGTGATGCGGACATTTGCATTGGATAAGGAGCATCGTTGTGTTCACATCCCCAAAGTGACTGACGATCACAATAAACAGATTGACCAAATTAGGGGAATGGCAAAGGGAACCCGGGAGTTACAGGAGAGTGCGGAAAAGAGTTGGGTAAACAAAGCTCTGCAAAGCGTGGGTGGATGGTCCCTCACAGGACCGTTGGCCAGTCCAGCCCAGGGTTTGATTCTACCAGTGATTGGGACGACGGGCATTGTAATGATAATTGACTGCATGGAACGGGCGATACTGAGGCCTGTCTTTGTCGGAAACATAATCCCAGCCAAAGATTATGGAAGTCTCAAATGAAATATTTGAAACTTCCAAAAGGGGGGAATTATTGTTGTCAATAACTAAAGGGTTGAACTCACAGCTTGAGCCATTATTAACCCAAACCCACGTCCTGGGAAATACAAACGCCTCTGTGAGCCGACTTGTGAAAGGAATTCAAGGTTCATGAGCTGAGAAACTTCAAGGACCGATAACAGACAGAAACATCCTCCCGCGAGGAGGTGTCCGTGCTGGGCGGAGAGATCCCCCCGTGCACCCGGCGCCCAATAAAGTCACACCTGCTGTTTAACACGCCCGGTGTTAAGGAGTTTTATTCCCAGCTTTCGGTGACATTTGGAGGAAGTGTGTTTTCACCCCGGCAATTCCAGAGAGGTGCAAATCACTGCAACGTGCTGGGGCCTGGCCCTGCCCTACCGAGCCCTGTTCAACCCTATTCAGAACCCCAAAGGGAAGAGAAGGCCTCTGCGACTAAAAAGAGAAAGACAAAGGAAGCGACAGGCACCGTGGCCACTCCAACCCTGCAGCTGAACCAGAGAACCAACCCGTGCCGGTATCAGTCACCCCTAAACACAAGAAGGAATCTCGGAAGCGAAAGTCAACTCGTTTAGAAAGAGACGATGGAAGGGCGGGGTCATCATGGGCAGAGAAGGAGGAGCTTGAAGATGGCCAAGGGATCCCTGAGACACCCAAGGGACCTCGGGGGCACCCAAGGGACTCCTGAGGACACCCAAGGGACCTCAGTGACCCCAAAGGAATCCTGGAGACCTTGGGGTCACAGAAGGGACCCCTGGAAGACCCAAGGGACCACCCAAGGGTCTCCTGAGGAAACACAAGGGACCCCTGGGGACATCCAATGGGCCCGTGAGGACCTCAGGGACACCCAAGGGCCCCCTCAAGGGACTTTGGGGGAACCCAAGGGACCCCTGAGGGCACCCAAGGGACTTCTGGAGTCCTTGGTGACCCCCAAGGGACCACTGGGGACATGGGGGACACCCAAGGGACCGCTCAAGGGACCTCAGGGGCACCCAAGGGACTCCTGAGGGCACCCAAGGGACCTTGGTGACCCCAAGGGACTCCTGGAGACCCCAGTGACACCCAAGGGACCCCTGGGAGACCCAAGGGACCCCTCAAGGGACCCTGGGGACATGGGGGACACCCAAGGGACTGCTCAAGGGACCTTGGGGGCACCCAAGGGACCTCAGTGACCCCAAGGGAATCCTGGAGACCTTGGGGTCACAGAAGGGACCCCTGGAAGACCCAAGGAACCACTCAAGGGTCTCCTGAGAAAACACAAAGGACCCCTGGGTACATCCAATGGTTCCATGAGGACCTCAGGGACACCCAAGGGACCCCTCAAGGGACCCCTGGGGACATGGGGGACACCCAAGGGCCTGCTCAAGGGACTTTGGGGACACGCAAGGGACCTCAGTGACCCCAAGGGACTCCTGGAGACCTTGGGGACACCCAAGGGACCCTTGGGAGACCCAAGGGACCCCTCAAGGGACCCCTGGGGACATGGGGGACATCCAAGGGACCACTCAAGGGACCTTGGGGGCACCCAAGGGACACATGGGGACCTCAGGGGGTCCCAGACGCCTGGGTCCCCTGGGGGCGGGGTGTTTATGTGTGGGGCCCAGACGCCTGGGTCCTCTATGGGGGTTGCAGCGATCAGCAGCAGTGCGGGGGAGGGGCAGAGGCCCAGATGCCTGGGTCCACTGAGGACACTTGGGGGGCAACCAAGCGTCCCATGGGGGCTGGGCCGGATGCCTGGGTCCCTCCCGGACTCCTGGGTCCCCTCCCAGCCACCTTGGTCCCCACCCCGGGGCGGGAGGTGGGTGGGTGTGGTGGTATTTAGGGGGCAGCTGTGGGGCAGGTTGGGGGGTGCAGGAGATGGAGCGGACGACGGCTGTGAACCCCTGGGACTTGGGCGTCATCGGGGGGTACTTCCTCCTTGTTCTCGCCGTGGGGCTCTGGGTATGGTCGTGGCTGCCCCCTCCCCCCGGACCCCTAAATGACCCCCTGGACACCTAACTGCCCCCCACCTTGGGACCCCTAACTACTTCTCAGACCCCTAACTGCCCCCTCAGACACCTAACTACCTTCTTGGGACCTCTATCTGACCCCTCCAGACCCCCCAACTGCACCCCCAGACCCCTAACTAACCTCTTGTGACCCCTAAGTGCCCCCCATTGTGACCCCTAACTGCACCCCAGACCCCTAACTAACCTCTTGTGACCCCTAAGTGCCCCCCATTGTGACCCCTAACTGCCCCCCAGACCCCTAACTGCCTGCTTGGGACCCCTAAGTGTCCCCTTCGGACCCCTTAATGCAAACTGGGACCAGTAAGTTCCCCCTCGGACCCCTAACTGCCCCCTGAGACAACTATGACACGCCAAGATGCAACCCCACACCCCCCGGGCCCTCAATTCCCCCCCTCCATTGACACCACCACATTGAGTAACCTAGAACCTCCCCCATGATGGACCTAGACACCCCCATGTCTACTATGAGGCACTCCACAACCCCCCCATGGCACTCCAAGACCCCCCGCCCCCACATCCCACAACTACCCCCACCAACTGCCCCTCCCTGGGTCCCCTATTCCCCCCCCCATTGAGTGACCTAGAACCTCCCCCACTTGCTGCCCCCCAGGTCCTCCCAGCACTGCTCCCCCCACCTCAGGATGTCCCACAATTCCCTGCTCTCCACACCCCCTCCCCCCCCCGGGTTGTTTTTTCAACCCCACTGACCCCGGGTGAGGGAGGCGTTAATCATTACCCACAATGCCCTGGATGGGGGCTGGTAATAGGTCCCAATTAGTTGGGGTGGGCTGGGGGCTGGTGCACACGGGGTTAACGAGTGACTGGGAGCACTGGTGACCCCTATACTGGGTGCACTGGTGGCCCCATACTGGGAGCACTGGGGACTCATGTACTGGGTGCAATGGTCGTCCCATACGTGACCCCCCCCCCCCCCCTCACTGGGAGTACAGATGACCCCTATACTGGGACCATTGGGTGCACTGGTGGCCCCCTTACTGTGTACACTGATGGCCCCATTGTGGGAGCACTGGGGACTCCTATACTGGGAGGTCTGGGAGCATTGGTTGCCCTCATACTGGGAATATGGGTAAGCCCTGTACTGGGAACACTAGGGTTTCCTATACTGGGAGCACTGAGTGCACTGATGGCCCCATACTGGGAGTCCTGGGAGCCCTGGTGGCCCCATACTGGGAGCACTGGGAACCCTAGAAGCCCCATACTGGGAGCACTGGGGGCCTCCCCACAGTCCCTGCGCCGCGGGAACCGCAGCACCATCAGCGGGTACTTCCTGGCCGGGAGGAGCATGGCCTGGGGACCCGTGAGTGACGGGGGGCTCTGGGGGCACGGTGGGACGTGGGGGGACGAGGCGGGAGACGTGGGGGATGCTGGGGGGACACGAGGGGGACACGGGGGGATGGGTGGGGACATGGGCAACACAGGGGGGCACATGGGAGGACACGGGGGGACGTGGGGGGACGTGGGGGGACCTGCGGGGACAGGCGGGGGGACACGGGGTGACGTGGGGGGGACGTGGGGGGACCTGCGGGGACAGGCGGGGGGACACGGGGGGACGTGGGGGGACGTGGGGGGACAGGCGGGGGGACACGGGGGAATACGGGGAGACACGGGGGGACGTGGGGGGACCCGCGGGGACAGGCAGGGGGACACGGGGGGATGTGAGGGGACGTGGGGGGACCCGTGGGGACAGGCGGGGGGACACGGGGGGACGTGGGGGGACGTGGGGGGACGTGGGGGGACCCGCGGGGACAGGCGGGGGGACACGGGGGGACACGGGGGGACGTGGGGGGACCCGCGGGGACAGGCGGGGGGACACGGGGGGACACGGGGGGACGTGGGGGGCCATCCTCGGCCCCCCCGGGGCAGGTGGGGGCATCGCTCTTCGCCAGCAACATCGGCTCGGGGCACTTCGTGGGGCTGGCGGGGACGGGGGCGGCCGGCGGCATCGCCGTGGGGGGCTTCGAGTGGAGCGTGAGTGCCCCTATGGCCCCCCCTGAGCCCCCTATAGCCCCTATTCCCCCCATAGCCCCCCGTAGCCACTATAGTCCCCTATAGCCCCCCATACACCCCATAGCCCCCTATAGCTCCCTATATCCCTATAGCCCCCCATACCCCCCATAGCTCCTATAGCCCCCTTCCCCCCTATAGCCCCCCAGCCCCCTATAGACCCCCAGCCCCCAATACACCGCCATAGTCCCCCATAGCCCCCCATACAGCCCCATAGCCCCCTATAGGCCCTGTAGCCCCAATACCCCCCATAGCTCTCCTATAGCTCCTGTAACCCCCAAACCCCCCTATAGCCCCCTTCCCCCCATAGCCCCATATAGCCTCTATAGCCCCCCAAACCCCGTATAGCCCCCTATAGCTCCCCAACCCCCTATAGCCTCCATATGACCCAGAGGCCCCCTATACCCCCCATACCCCCCCTAACCCCCCGACCCCCCTATAGCCCCCAACCCCCCCATAGCCCCATATAGGCCCACATAACCCCCGTGGCCCCCCCATAGCCCCTATAGGCCCCCATACCCTCCCCAACAGGTAATTACCCCCCCCGGGATCCCAAATTACCCCCCAGTACCCACCACCCCCCGCTAATATCCCCACCTGGCCCCGCCCCTTTCCCTTGGCCCCGCCCCACGACCACACCCCGTGACCACGCCCCGTGACCACGCCCCCTCCCCAGGGCATGTTCATCGTCCTGCTGCTGGGCTGGGCCTTCGTCCCCATTTACCTGCGGGCGGGGGTGAGTGTGGGGGAGGGGCACGGGGGGGAGGGGCACGGGGGAGGGGCGCAGCCCGGGAAGGGGAGGGGCCTGGGTCCTTTTGGGGGGCGCTATGGGGTGGGGGTGTCCCTGGCTGCCTGGGACCCCCTTTGGGGAGGGGGGAGCTACAGGGGGGGGTCCCCCCCGAGCTCCTGGGTCCTCCCGGACGCCGGGGTCCCCCCAGGTATCGACGATGCCCGAGTACCTGGGGAAGCGTTTCGGGGGGGGCCGGATCCAGCTGTACCTGGCGCTGCTCTCCCTGGGGCTCTACGTCTCCACCAAGCTCTCGGTAAGGGGCCTATAGGGGCCCATAGGGGCCGGGGGGGCACCTATAGGGGCTGGGGGCGTCTGTAAGGGTTGGATCCTTGGGTCTCCTATGGGGGCTGAGGGGGCCCCTCTAAGGGTGGGGGGGAACCGAGGGAGGTTAAGGGAGATCTGTAGGGGCTGGGGGACCCTCTATAGGGGCTTAGGAGTGTCTATAAAGGCTGGGGGTTCTTGGTGGGCTCTTCTGTGGGGGCTGAGGGGGAGCCTATGGGGGCTGGGGGGGCTCTATAAGGGTTTGGGGGAACATGTGAGGGCTGGAGGGGACACCTATAGGGGCTTGGGGGGAGCCTAGCGGGGCTAAGGGGGATCTATGGGGCTGGGGGTCCTCGGTGGGACCCTATGGAGGATGGGGGCAGACCCTAGAGGGGCTGAGGGGGATCTGTGGGTGCTGGGGGACGCTCTGTAGGGGCTGGGGGGTCCTTGAGGGGCACACTATGGGGGCTGGGGAGCACCCTATAGGGGCTGGAGGGGTCCTTATGGAGACTAGAGGGTCCCTATGGGGTTTGGAGGGTCCGTATAGGGTCTGTGGGTCCCTATAGGTACTAAGGGGTCCCTATAGGGATGGAGGGGTCCCTATGGGCTCGGTGGGGATCCCTATAGGGTCTGTGGGTCTCTATAGGTATTAAGGGGTCCCTATAGGGTCCGATGGGTCCCTATGGGGTCAGGGGGTCCCTATGGGCTGGGGGGGTCCCTATAGGGCCCACCCCTATAGGCGCCGCCCCCCTGCAGGTGGACATGTACTCGGGGGCCATCTTCATCCAGGAGGCTCTGGGCTGGGACCTCTACGCTGCCGTGGGGGCCCTGCTGGCCGTCACCGCCCTCTACACCGTCACCGGTGGGGGCGGGGCCGGGGGTGGGCGGGGCCAAAGGGGGCGTGGCCGGAGGGGGTGGGGACCTGGGGTGGGTCCCATTGGGATCATGCGCTGGTGGTGCCCCGGGCAGGGGGCGTGGCCGTAGAGGAGGGGCGTGGCTTTGCGTGGGCGTGGCCACATGGGGTGTGACCAGAAAGGGGGAGGGCCCTAAGTGGGCAGGTGTCGAAGGGGGCGGGGTCTGAGAGGGGCAGGGCCCGAGGGAGGGTCACGTGTTGGTGAGAGCTGGTGGCACTCAGGACGAGGGGTGGGGCTAAGGCGGATGGGGGCGTGGCCTGAACGAGGGGCATGATTATGGGGCGGTGCCTCGTGTGGGGCGTGGCCAATGGGGGCTTATAAAGAGTGGTCGCCAGTGGTGCCAGGGGCGTGGCTAAAGTGCGTGGGTGGGGTGTGGTCTGAGGGGCGTGGCTAAGGGGGGGGTCATGTGATGCTGGGACCTGGTGACACAGGATGGCCCACATGGGCGGGGCCTGAAAGTGACGGGGGCGCGGTCTGGTGTGGGGGGGCTGATGCGGGGGGGGCGTGGCCTGAATGCGGGGGCGTGGCCTGCAGGGGGGCTGGCGGCACTGATGTACGCAGACCTGGTGCAGACCCTCATCATCGTCGTGGGGGCCTCCATCCTGGCTGGTTACGGTGGGACTGGAGCACTGGGAGGGACGGGGAGGCACTGGGAGGGGACAGGGGGATACTGGGGTGGGCTGGGGTGTACTGGGAGGGACGAGGAGGCACTGGAAGTTACTGGGAGGGGACTGGGAGATAGTGGAAGGGGACTGGGAAGGTGCTGGGAGACACTGGGAGCACTGGGAGGGGACTGGGAGGTGACTGGTGGGCACTGAGAGAAAATTGAGGGGAACTGGAAGGGACTGGGGAGCACTGGGAGGGACTTTGGGGGCACTGGGAAGGTGCTGGAAGGGAATTGGGAGACACTGGGAGGGACTGGGAGGCACCTGGAAAGGACTGAGAGGCACTGGGAGGCAGTGGAAGACAGCACTGTAATGTCATACTGGTCTATACTGGTCCACACTGGTGCTGGACTTTACTGGTACTGGGCCTTACTGGGAGGAGGCAGCAGGAGCCCTGGGAAGGCATGCTGTACCTCCCCCAAGCCCCATACTGATCCATACTGGTCCTTACTGGTCCATACTGGGTACCCTGCAGCGCTGGGCGCTGTGGGGGGCTACGAGGGGCTGGTGGAGCGTTACCCCCTGGCACTGCCCCCCAACGTGACGGGTCCCTGTGGGCGCCCCCGCCCCGATGCCTTCCATCTCCTGCGGCACCCCAGTACCGGGGACCTGCCCTGGCCCGGCCTCCTCCTGGGACTGGGCATCATCTCCGCCTGGTACTGGTGTACTGACCAGGTGGGCCTGGGAGGCACTGGAAGGGAACTGGGAGGCTCTTGGAAGTGGATTGAGGGACACTGGGAAGGACTGGGAGGTGTTGAGAAGTACTGAGTGTGGACTGTGAGGCACTGGGAGGGGATTGAGGGGAACTGGGAGGCACTGGGAGGGGATGGGGGGCCAGTGTGAGGGACTGGGAGGGGACTGTAAGGTGCTGGGAGGCACTGGGAGGGGGCTGGAAGGTACTGAGAGGGGATTGGGGGAGGTGCTGAGAAGGGATTGGGGGGGCACTTGGAGGGGACTGGGATGCAATGGGAGGTTCTGGGAGGGGACTGGGAGGCACTGAGAAGGGACTGAGGCGCACTGGCAGAGACTGGGAGACACCAGGAGGGGACTGGGAGGGCGCTGGAAGGTACTGGGAGGGGGCTCTGCCCCCCAGTTGCCATGGCAATCTCCCCCAATCCTCCCGCCAGGTGATTGTGCAGCGGTGCTTGGCCGGCCGCTCCCTGACCCATGTCCGTGCCGGCTGTGTCGTCTGCGGCTACCTCAAAGTGCTGCCCATGTTCCTCATGGTGCTGCCTGGCATGGCCGCCCGTGTCCTCTTCCCTGGTCAGCTGCCCCTCGGTCACCCCACGCCCACCCCAGCGCCACCCCAACCTGCCCAAGATGGCCACCCAACATGGCCACCATGGCTTCTTCCCCAGGGTGACTTATCCTGAGCCATAACTGCCTCCACAGCCATGCCGTGGTCACCCTGGTGACTACTGGCCAGCCTTGTCCAACCCAAGATGGCCGCCCAACATGGTCGCCATGTCTTATTTCCCACTGAGCCCCATTTTATCCCATAACTTCCCCCTTGGCCAACCCACGGCCACCCCGTGACCACCCTGGTCTTCCCTGGCCCTCTTTGGCCTAGCCAACATGGCCACCCAACATGGCCACCCATCATGGCCGCCCATCATGGGCACACAACACAGCCACCCAAAATGGCTGCCCATCATGGCCACCCAACATGGCCACCCAACACAGCCACCCAAAATGGCTGCCCATCATGGCCACCCAACATGGCCACCCAACACAGCCACCCAAAATGGCTGCCAAAGATGGCTGCCCAACATGGCCGCCAGGTTCTCTTCCCCACTGAGCCCCACTGTGACCCACAAGTGCCCCCTCAGCCACCCCATAATCCCTCTATACACCCATAATCCCCCATAATCCCCCATAATCCCTCCAGGTGCCCTATAGGCCCCCCATAACATCCTCAAACCCCCCCAGACCCCCCCATAATCCCCCTATAGCCCCATAATCCAGCTCTGATTCCCCCACGACACCCTATAGGACCCCCCCATACTCCCAACCCCCCCTTAATCCCACCATAATCCCACTATAATCCCCCAATGACCCCTATATGCCATAATCCCACTATAATCCCCCATAACACCTCCCCATATCCCATAATCCCCCATAATTCCCCCTAGTGCCCCCTATATCCCATAATCCCCATAACGCCCCCATATCCCGTTATCCCCCATAATCCCCCATCGACCCCCTTATCCCACAATCCCACCATAATCCCCCTAATCCCGCCCTAATCCCACCGTAATCCCCCTAATCCCACCATAATCCCCCTAATCCCACCATAATACCCCCAGTCCCTCCATAATCCCACCGTAATCCTCCTAATCCCACCATAATCCCCCTAATCCCGCGATAATCCCCCCTAATCCCATCTAATCCCGCGATAATCCCCCCTAATACCATCTAATCCCGCGATAATCCCCCCTAATCCCGCGATAATCCCCCCTAATCCCATCTAATCCCGCGATAATCCCCCTAATCCCACGATAATCCCCCCCATCCCACCCCAATCCCCCTCCACGCCCCCCACGGCCCCCGCTGGCCGGCAGGGGCTCCCGCTGAGGTCCCGCTGCCCCCAGAGGTGGTGGGCTGCGCCGACCCCCAGGGCTGCCGCCGGGCCTGCGGGACCCCCGTGGGCTGCTCCAACGTCGCCTACCCCCGGCTGGTCCTCACCCTCCTGCCCCCCGGTACGCGGCCCGGGCTCGGGAGGGCGCGCAGGCCTCTGGGCCTCAGCGGGGTTCTTAGGGCGCTGTTTTGGGCTGTTAGCGGGTACTAAGGGCATTATTATGCGGATTAGGGTGATATTAGGGCTATTAGGGTGTTATTAGGGCTATTAGGCCGTTATTAAGGCGTTATTAGGGCTATTGGGGTGTTATTGGGGGTATTAGGGCGTTATTAGGGGCTTTTAGGGGAATATTAGAGCAATATTGGGGTAATTAGTATCTATTAGGGCATTATTAGAGCATTATTAGGGGTTATAGTGGCTATTAGGGGATATTGGGGGCCATTAGGGAGTATTAGGATATTATTAGGGACTATTAGTGGCTATTGGGGCAATTAGGGGGTTACTGGGGCTACTAGGGCATTATTGGGGGCTATTAGGCTATTATTATGGGCTATCAGGACATTATTAGGGGCTATTAGGGATTATTAGGAAATATTAGGGCATTAGGGACTATTAGCCTATATTCTATGATTCTATGATTAGGTTGCTATTAGGAGCCATTAGGGCTATTAGGGCTATCAAGGGTCTATTAGGGACTATTGGGGGGACATTAGGGCATTATTAGGGGCTATTAGGAGGTTATTAGGAACTATTAGGCAATTATTGGGGGGCCATTAGGAGGTTAATGGGAGTTATTAGAACTATTTGGGTTCTATTATGGGGTTATTAGAGGCTAATACAGCTATCGGGAGGCTATTAGGAGGTTATTAAGGGCTATTAGGAAGTTATTAGGAGATATTAGAGCTATTAGGGGGCTATTAGGATTTATTAGGGACTATTAGGAGGTTGTTAGGAGCTATTAGGGGGCTATTAGAGTTTATTACAGGCTATTAGGATGTTATTAGGGGGTTATTAGGAGCTATTAGGGCACTATTAGGAGCTATTTGGGGACTATTAGGGCTATTAGGGGGTTATTAGTAGCTATTGGGGCATTCTTAGAGGCTCTTAGGGGGCTATTGGGGGCTCCCCATTCTGACCACACCCCTGTGCCCCCCCAGGCCTGCGCGGGCTGATGCTGGCGGTGGTCCTGGCCGCCCTCATGTCCTCCCTGGCCTCCATCTTCGCCAGCGCCGGAGCCCTTTTCACCCTTGACGTCTACCGACGCCTGCGACCCCACGCCGGGCCCCGGCACCTCCTGATAGCCGGCAGGTGGGGGGTCCCAGGCGTCGGGGGGGTCCCAGGCGTCGGGGGGGACCCAGGCGTCCGGGGTGGGGGGTCCCAGGCATCCAGGGTGGGGGGTCCCAGGCGTCCGGGGTGGGGGGTCCCAGGCGTCCGGGGGGACCCAGGCAGCCAGGGTGGGGGGGTCCCAGGCATCCATGGGGTCCCAGGCGTCCGGGGGAACACAGGCATCCGGGGTGGGGGGACCTAGAGTCCAGGTGGTCCCAGGCATCCGGGTTGGGGGGGGTCCCAGGCGTCCGGGGTGGGGGGGGTCCCAGGCGTCCGGGGTGGGGGGTCCCAGGCGTCTGGGGGAACGCCGGTGTCCTGCGCAGGCTGTGGATCGTGGCGATGGTGGGGCTGAGCCTGGCCTGGCTGCCGGTGGTGGAGGCGGCGCGGGGGGGGCAGCTCTTCGACTACATCCAGGCCATCGCCAGTTACCTGGCCCCCCCCGTGGCCGCCGTCTTCTTCCTCGCCATCTTCGTCCCCCGCGTCAACGAGCCTGTGAGTGACCCGGGGCCGGCGGGGGGGGGACCCCAGTGTCTGGGAGGGGACTGAAGCATCTGGGTGGGAAGGGACCCAGGTGTTTTTGGGGGGGACCCAGGCATCCGGGCCCCACTTCTTGCCCCATTCCCGGCACCCCCACCCCCCTAACAAAAGGGGACCCAGGCATCGGGGCGACTGACCCCCCCCAACCCCCCCAGGGTGCCTTTTGGGGGCTCCTGGGGGGGCTGGGGCTGGGCCTGGCCCGGCTGGTGCCCGAATTCGCCCTGGGGACGGGGACGTGCGGGTCCCCCGGCCGCTGCCCCCCTTTCGTCTGCGGCCTCCATTACCTCCACTTCGCCGCCCTCCTCTTCCTCGTCACCGGCCTCATCGTCATCATCGTCTCCCTCTGCTACCCCCCCATCCCTCGCCAACACGTGAGTCGGGGGGGGACCCGGGTGTCTGGCGGGGGGGACGGGACCCAGAGGTCTGGGTCTGAGCGGACCCACGCGTCCGTCTGTCCGCAGCTCCACCGGTTGGTGTTCAGCCTCCGGCACAGCCGGGAACCGCGGATCGACCTCGACCAACAGCCGCCGAAGGACGGGGCCGGCGGCGTCCAGCTCCAGGGTAAGGGGACCCCGGCGTCCGGGGGGGGACCCCGGCGTCGAGGCTGGGTCTAGGGCTCACCCCCCCCCCCCCCCGAACTTCTCCCAGATGTGGAGGCGGAGCCATCTGGCCAAGGGGCGGAGCCTGTTGGCCGAGGGGCGGGGCCATCCGGGCCAGGGGGCGGGGCACTGCCGCCGGCCCCGCCCCCTGAGGACCCGGTGTGGAGCCGCGTGGTGGACGTCAACGCCGTGATCCTGATGGCCGTCGCCGTCTTCCTCTGGGGGTACTTCGCCTGAGACCCCCCCCCAAATCCCCTGAAACCCACTGAAACGCCCCAAAATGAGCCCGAAACGCCCCCAAATCAGCCCCAAACACACCAAAAGAACCCCAAAATGGCCCGAAATGAGACTAGAACGCCCCAAAATGAGGCTGAAATGCCTCAAAACTCCACAAAAATGAGCGTGAAATACCCAAAATGAGCCCGTATGTCCCAAAATGAGCCCGATCTCCCCAAAATAAGACAAAACCAGCCCAAAATGAGGCTAAAATGCCCCTGGAAAGGCCCCAAACGAGCCCAACTCCACCCCCACAAATGACATCAAAATGCCCCCAAATAAGCCAAAACCAGTCCAAATTGAGACTAAATTGCCCCAAAATGAGCTCACGTCCTAAAAAATGAGCCCAAACCCCGAAGCGATGTCAAAAGCGGCCCAAAACAAGACCAAAAAAACCACCCCTAAATGAGCCCCAGATGCCTCAAAAATCCTCAAAATGAGCCTGAGATGCCTCAAAATGAGACCAAAAGCCTCAAAACTAAGGTAATGAGCCCAAAATGCCCCAATCTGAGCCCAGAAGAACACAAAATGAGCCCCCAAATGACCCCCCAAATCACCTGAAACACTCCAAAATGAGCCCAAAATGAGCCCAACCCCTGTGAAACAATGCCAAAGCACACCAAAATATCCCCAAAATAGGCCAAAATGACCCCAAAACCACCAAAAAGAGCCTGAACTGCCTCAAAACTCCCCCAAATGAGCCCCAAACAGTCCAAAATGAGCCTGAAATGCCCCAAAAGCCTTGAAACACCCCCAAACGTGCCTGAAACCCCCGAAATGAAACCAAAATGCCCCAAAATGATGCCAAACCCCCCTGAAATACCCCAAAACGGGCCCCAAATCCCCGAAATGTTCCTAAATAACCCCAAAACAGCCCCAAACGAGCCTGATGGCCCCCAAATGAGCCCAAAATGCCCTAAAATAACCCCAAAATGAGCCTGAAATACCCCCCAATGAACCCCAAATGCCCCAAAATGAACCCAAAAGACTCAAAACTTCTTGAGGAGGCCCCAAATGCCCCAGAACCACCAAAACTGCCCCAAATTCTCTCAAAATGCCAATTTTTTCCTGGAAACACCCCGAATTCTTCAAAACCCCCCAGATTCCCCTCAAATGTCCCAAATCCTACCAAAATGCTCCAAAGTCCACCAGAATGCCCAAAATTTCCCACAAACACCCCAAATTCTCCAAAACGGCTCATGTTTCTCCAAAATGCCCCCAAATTCTCCAAAATGCCTCAAAATCCCCCAAATTCCCCTGAAATGCCCCAAATTCCAAAAAAATGCCTCAAAGTCGCCCCAAATGCCCCAAATTCCCCCCAAACTGCGTCATCAGAAAACTGCACTTTTTTTACAAATGAACCAAAAATGATGGTTTTTGGACCCGTTGTTGAAAAATGGTCTTTTCGCCCCCTCCCCCGCCCCATTCTGGGGTGGGTTTGGGTCAATCCGGAGCAGGGCGGAGCCAGTTGTTAGAGGTGGGGCGAGGGGCGGGGCTTCTCTCCCGAAGCCCCGCCCCCTGGCCCCGCCCAGTCGAGCTGCCATTCGTCGGGGGCCAGGAGGTGCCGCTGCGTCTCCCAACCGGCGGCCGCCAGCCCTGCGGGGCGGTGACATCACGGGGTGACATCACAGGGTGACACGCGTGAGGTCACGTGATGCCAAGCATAACAACACGTGATGACGCACAGTCACAGGCAGGGTGGGGAGGGTTGGGGGGGACACGCGATAACACGTTATGACACGTGCGATGACACGGGGTGGTGGCACATGACACACGTGATGACATACAATGCTGCGTGTGATGTCATTGCGGCACCTTGGAGGTCACACACGTGATGTCACAAGGGCACTCAATGACACACATGACAACACAAGGGACCCAAGCGGTGACACGTGTGATGTCACGGCACGCACTGACACGTGTCACAACACAGAGGTGACATGCGATGACACGGGAGATGGTGGCCACACGTGACGCTGCAGGGACACATGGCGTGGGTCATGGTGACACGTGATGACACGTGATGACATGGGGAGGGGGGCCTGGGAGGTGACACGTGATGACACGCAGCGACACGTGACGACACGTGACAGCACGTGATGGCCCAAGGAAAAGGGAGCGTTGGCGGATCCAGGGTGTGTGTGACCCCAGGACAGATGTGGTGACACGTGATGACACGCGTGATGACACGCGTGATGACACGTACCGTGGAGGAAGGCGGGGCCAAGCGTGCGCCAGAGGCGGGAGCTCTCGGCCACGACCCCCCACGGCACCGTCCCTGGCGCTGGGGGACGACGACGACACCTCGTTACTGTCCCGGGGACCCCAAAAGTTGCCTCGGAGACCCCCAAACCTCCCCCAGGGACCCCAAAACTGTCCCCAGGGACCCCAAAACCCATCTCAGGAACCCCAAAATAGCCCGCAGGGACCCCCAAACCATCCCAGGGCCCCCCAAAACTCCTCCAGGGACCCCCAAAATGACCCCAGGGACCCCCAAACCATCCCAGGGCCCCCCAAAACCCCTCCAGGGCCCCCCAAAATACCCCAGGGACCCCCAAAACCCCTCCAGGGACCCCACAATGACCCAATCCCCCCAAAACTCCTCCAGGGACCCCCCAAAATTACCCCAGGAGCCCCCAAAGCCCTTCCAGGGACCCCCAAAATGACTCCAGGGCCCCCCAAACACACCCCATGGACCCCCAAAACCCCTCCAGGCCACCCCAAACCCAGCCCAGGACCCCCCAAAACCCCTCCAGGGACCCCCAAAATTACCCCAGGCCCCCCCAAACACACCCCATGGACCCCCAAAACCCCTCCAGGGACCCCAAAATGACTCCAGGGCCCCCCAAAACCCCTGCAGGGCCCCCCCCCCCGCCCCCAGGGACTCACGGCAGCGGCGCAGGCGGTGCTGGAGCGGGCGCAGGGCAGCACCCATGGGTGCCCCCGGGGGCAGGTCGGGCCCCAGCAGCTCCTCCAGCAGCAGGGCCTGGGCGCAGGCTCGCAGCGGGGCGTCGGGGGGGGCCCCCCGCCGCAGCCCCACCCCCACCCAGCCTGGGGGAGGGGGCGGGGGGAAGGGGGGGTCACCCCGATGCCTGGGTCCCCTCATGGGTCCCTTGGTCCTTTCCTGGACACCTGGGACCCCCCAAAACACCTGGGTCCCACCCCAGACACCGGGGTCCCCCCCCCCGGACACAGGGGTCCCCACCTTGGGAGGGGCGGAGCACGATGATGTAATCCTCGGTGCCGCACTCCAGCGCCTTCTTGAATTCGGCCTCGCTGGGGAGGGGGAGGAAGGGGAGACCGGGACGCCTGGGTCCCCACCCGGACGCCTCGGTCCCCTCCGGCTCCTCCCCCCCAACCCCTGTGTCCCCCGTGTCCCCCCCCCCGGATGCCAGGGTCCCCTCTGGGTCCCCCCTGTGTCCCCCCCAGACCCCTGGGTCCCCCCTGTGTCCCCCCCAACCCCTGTGTCCCCCCCCGGACGCCGGGGTCCCCTCACCTGCTGACCAGCCGGTGCAGGGGGGCACCCAGGTGGAGGCTGAGGCGGGTGCTGAAGCCTGTGGGGACAGCGGGTGACATCAGCGTGACATCACAGTGATGTCAGAGTGACGGGGGGGGTGACGCAAGAGAGGGACCACACATGGGGACACACGTGGTGACACAGGGGGGTGGCACCGGGTGAGGCCGGGTGACAGCGGGTGACACTGGGTGGCATGGGGACATACACTGGGTGACATGAGGTGACACAGCGGGGTGACAATAGGTGACACTGGGTGACAGTAGGTGACATGGTGGTGTCATGGGGATAACAGCAGGTACCACAGGGGTGACACTGGGTGACATCAGGGGGTGACACCAGGGTGATTCCAGGTGACGCGGGATGATGCTAAGTGACACAGGAGAGATGCTGGGTGACACTGGGTGACAAGGGGGTGACATTGGCTGACATGGGGGAGTGACACTGGGTGACCTGGGTGTGACACTGGTGAGCTTGGATAATGCTGGGTGACACAGGAGTGATGCCAGGTAACACGAGGGGGGTGACACCGAGTGACACTGGGTGTCATGGGGGTGACACAGGGGGTGACACCCAGTGGTGCTGGTTGACATGGAGATGATACTGGGTGATGCTGGGGACATTGGGGCAGTGTGACACCCACTGATGCTGGGTGACATGGGGGGTCACACTAGGTGATGGAGGAGGGTGACATGGGTGGTGACACTGGGGGGGGTGATATAAGGTGACATGGAAGAGATGAGACCAGGTGACGCCGGGGTGAGGGTGACACTAGGTAACATGGGGGGGTGACACTGGTGACATGGGAGGGGTGACACTGGTAAGAGTGACACTGAATGACACTGGGTGACATGGGGGGGTGACACTGGGGGAGCTGACACCGGGTGACATGGGGGGGGTGACACCAGGGGGGTAACATGGGGTGACACAGGGGGGTGACACCAGGGGGGGTGACACCAGGGGGAGGTGGCACCAGGGGGAGGTGGCACCAGGGGGGTGACACTGGGGTGACATGAGGGGGGGTGACACCAGGGGGGGTGACACTGGGGGAGGGTGACACTGGGTGACATGGGGGGTGACACTAGATGACATGAGAGGGGGTGGCACCGGGGGGGGTGACATGGGGTGACATGGGGGGGTGATACCAGGGGGGTAACACCGGGGGGAGGTGACACTGGGTGACATGGAGGGGGTGACACTGGGGGGGTGACATGGGGCAACACAGGGGGGTGACACCAAGGGGGCAACACTGGGTGACATGGGGGGTGACACCGGGGGGGTGACACTGGGTGACATGGGGGGGTGACACTGGGGGAGGTGACACCAGGGGTGACACTGGGTGACATAGGGGGGTGACACCAGGGGGGTGACACTGGGTGACATGGGGGGGTGACACCGGGGGGGTGACACTGGGGGTGCCCCGTGACTCACCGGGCAGCAGGGGCTCGCGGGGGTTGACATCCTCGGGCCCGGGGACGGTGACGACGACTCCGCCCTCCCCGGCTGGGGGGGGTGGGGCAGCTCCGCCCCCCCGGGCCCCACCCCTCAAGGCCCCGCCCAGGGCGAGGCGGAGGCGGGGCCTGTTGAGGGTGGGCAGGCGCAGGGCCGCCAGCGCCCCCACGTTGGCCCCCAGGTGGGTCCCCAGCAGCAGCGTCACCACCCCCCATGTCAGCCTGCGCCCCCCAGAACCCGTCACCTGGGCGGGGGGGGCAATACCCACACCCCGGGAGGGGCCCCCAAAATCCCCTCCCTCCCGGGGGGGCGGGGGCAAATCTCCCATGAGCCCTTGGGGGGGGCCCCAAACGTGCCCAGGAGCCCCAGGCCCCACCCCCCCAAGCCCCGCCCCCTCCATTCAGACACACCCCCCGGGTGATGCCCCACCCCCTCGCCTGGAACCCCCTGGAGGCCCCGCCCCCTCCAACGACCCCGAGGCCACGCCCCCTTATTGAAGCTCCACCCAGACCCCTTAGAGGCCCCTCCCCTCCCTTAAGACCACGCCCCCTCCCAACAACCTCCCTCCCCTCAAGACCCCGCCCCTTCCCGGGGCCCCACCCCTTCCTGGTGGCCACGCCCCCTCCCAAGTCCCCCAGGAGAGTCCCTCTGCTGGAGGCCCCGCCCCCTTCCCGAGCCCCCACCCCTTTCCCAGAGACCCCGCCCCCTCCCGGATGCCCCGCCCCATTCCCAGCATGCCCCGCGGCTCACCATGGCCGCCCCTCCAGCAGAGGCAGCAGCAGCAGGGCCAGCAGCAGCCCCGCCCCGTTCACCAGCGTCTCCTGCCCAGTCCCACCAGTATGGCACCAGTAACACCAGTAACCCCTGTCCACTGCCACCCCCCCACCCCCCAGTGCTCCCAGTTCCTTCCCAGTGCTCCCAGTCCAGCCCAGTTGCTCTCCCAGTTCCCCCCTGCATTGCCCCCACTGTTCCCCCATCGCCTCCCAGTGTCCCCCCAGTGCTCCCAGTACAAACTCATTGCCTCGTCATTCCTCCCAGTCCAGCCCAGTTACCCTCCCAGTCCCTCCCCATCTTCTCCAGTCTCTCTCAGTGCCCCCTAGTCCCCTCCCAATCCCTCCTCTTTGTCTCCCAGTCCCTCCCAGTTACCTTCCCGTTGCTCCCAGTCCCTCCCAGTGCCCCCCAGTGCTCCCAGTGCCCCACCTGGCTGCTGTCCTTGGCGGCCACGTCGGCCATGTTGTCCCTCCGCGCCTGGTGCACGGCCAGCGCCGCCCGCGTGGCCCCACCCGCCACTCCCACGATGCACTGGGGCAGGGCACCCGTGTCACCCACCGCCACCAGTGCCCCCCCATCACCCCAGTGACTCCCAGTACCCCCCATGGCCCCCAGTATCCCCCACTGCCTCCCACTACCCCCCTATATCACCCCAGTCCCCCCCTGTATCCCCCAGCATCACCCAGTGCCTCCCACTATCCCCCATGGCCCTCATTATTCCCCAGCACCTCCCAGTATCCCCCAGCATCACCCCAGTGCCTCCCAGTATCAACACAGCGCCTCCCAGCATTCCCCAGCAACTCCCTACTGCCTCCCAATATCCCCCAGTGCCTCCCACTATCCCCCAGCATCACCCAGTACACTCCCAGCGCCTCCCAGTATCCCCCAACATCACCCAGTGCCCCCCAGTATCAATCCACTGCCTCCCAGTATCCCTCAGCATCCCCACAGTATCTCTCAGTGCCTCCCAGTATCCCCCAGTATCACCCCAGTGCCTCCCAGTATCAATTCACTGCCCCTCAGTATCACTCACCATCCCCCCAGTATCCCCCAGTGCTTCCCAGTACCCCAGCAGTGCCTCCCAGCATCACCCCAGTGCCACTCAGTATCCCCCAGCATCCTCCCAGTATCCCCCAGTGCTTCCCAGTACCCCGCCAGTGTCCCCCAGCATCCCCCCAGCACCGTGCAGCATCACCCCAGTGCCCCCCAGTATCACTCACCATCCTCCCAGTATCCCCCAGTACTCCCCAGTACCCCAGCAGTGCCCCCCAGCATCACCGCAATGCCCCCCAGTATCCCCCAGCATCCTCCCAGAATCCCCCAGTGCCTCCCAGTATCCCCTAGTGCCCCCCAGTACTCCACCAGTGTCCCCCCGCATCACCCCAATGCCCCCCAGTATCCCCCAGTGCCTCCCAGTATCCCCCAGCATCCTCCCAGTATCAACCCAGCACCGGAGTCCCCCCCCAGTACCCAACCAGTGCCCCCCAGCATCACCCCAGTACCCCACCAGTGCCCCCCAGCACTTGCCCAGTACCCCACCAGTGCCCGTCAGCATCACCCCAGTGCCCCCCAGTATCCCCCAGCATCACCCCAGTGCCTCCCAGTATCAAACCACTGCCTCTCAGTATCCCTCAGCATCCTCCCAGTGTCCCCCAGTGCTTCCCAGTACCCCACCAATGCCCCCAGCATCCTCCCAGTATCCCCCGGTGCCTCCCAGCCCCCCCCCGTATCCCCAGTGACGTCACGCGCGGTGGGCAGGGCGGGGCGTTACCTTGGCAGCCGCCGCCAGCGCCAGGAGGGCGGGGCCAGCGCGCGGCCAGGCGGGCGCCAGCAGCTCGAGCACCAGCGCCGCGTCATTCAGCACGTCAGCAGCCAGCCTGGGCGGGGCCAAGCATCACGTGGGGGCCGGGGGCGGGGCCTCCCGCGGCAGGGGTCGACGGGGGCACGGCGGGGGCGGGGCTTCCGGGGGGCGGGGCTTCCGGGGGGCGGGGACTCACCGCCACTGCTTGGCCTCGCAGTCCAGGCGGCTCCTGCGGGGATCCCAGTGCTCCCAGTAAGGACCAGTGACTCCCAGTACGGCCCAGTCACCATACCAGTAAATCCCAGTGGTCCCCAGTATATCCCAGTGCCACCTCCCAGTCCTCCCAGTAAGTCACACAGTATCCCAGTCACTCCCAGTAGATCCCAGTGCAGCTTCCTTGTGTTCCCAGTAAGACCCAATGACACCCAGTAGCTCCCAGTGGCCCCCAGTAGCTCCCAGTGCAAACTCCCAGTCCTTCCCAGTAGCTCCCAGTGCAGCCTCCCAGTGTTCCCAGTAAGACCCAGTGACACCCAGTATATCCTAGTGCCACCTCCCAGTCCGCCCAGTAACACCCAGTCACCCTCCCGGCAGCACACACTGCCACCTCCCCCATACTCCCAGTAAGGTCCAGTGACTCCCAGTGGCTCCCAGTAGCTCCCAGTACCACCTCCCAATGTTCCCAATAGCTACCAGAAACTCTCACTACCTCCTAGTCCACCTCCCAGCAAGGCCCAGTGAATCCCAGTAAATCCCAGTGCTGCCTCCCAGTAAATCCCAGTGACTCCCAGTAGCTCCCAGTGCAAACTCCCAGTGCTCCCACTAACTCCCAGAAACTACCACTAGCTCCTAGTCCACCTCCCAGTAAATCCCAGTAACTCCCAGTGCCGCCTCCCAGTGACTCCACGTAACTCCCACTGACTCCCAGTGCCGCCTCCCAGTGCTCCCAGTAAGTCCTAATGACTCCCAGTAGCTCCTAGTGCTTCTTCCCAGTGCTCCCACTAAGTCCCACTGACTCCCAGTAGCTCCCAGTGTCATCTCACAGTGCTCCCAGTAAGGCTGAGGGAGTCCCAGTAGCTCCCACTGCCGCCTCCCAATGCTCCCAGTAAGTCCCAGTGACTCCCAATGCTCCCATTGCCAACTCCCAGTCACCCTCCCAGCAACACCCATTGCCTCCCAGTGATGCCTCCCAGTGCTCCCAGTACCTGCCCAGTCCCACCGAGTTCCCTATTAGTGCTCCCTGTGCCTCTCAGTTCCCTCCCAGTCCATCCCAGTGCCTCCCAGTCCCCTCCCGGTCCATCTGAGTATCCACCCAGTCCATCCCAGCATCCTCCCAGTCCATCCCAATTTCTCCCAGTCCATCCCAGACCCCTCCCAGTCTGTCTGAGTATCCACCCAGTCCATCCCAGTTTCTCCCAGTCCATCCCAGACCCCTCCCAGTCTGTCTGAGTATCCACCCAGTCCAACCCAGTACCTCCCAGTCCATCCCAGTATCCTCCCAGTCCACCTCAGTGCCTCCCCACTGCCTCCCAGTCCATCCCAGTGCCTCCCAGTCCATCCCCAGTACCTCCTCCCAGTCCATCCGTCTCTCCCAATCCATCCCAGTGCCTCCCAGTCCCCTCCCAGTCCATCCCAGACTCTCCCAGTCCATCCCAGTCCCCTCCCAGTCTCTCCCAGTGCCTCCCAGTCCATCCCAGTGCCCTCAGCGCTCACCCCTGGAGCCAGGCGAACGTGATGCGCGTCACCATCCCGATCCCGTCTGTGGGGGCACCGGTTTTGGGGTGAATCCGGGGGATTTTGGGCACGGGGTGGGGGTAAAAATAGAGGATTTTGGTTGTGGGCGAGTTTTGGGGTGAAATTGGGAGATTTTGGGGGTGAAACATGAATTTTGGGGCTGATTTGGGAGTGCAAGGGGGATTTTGGGGTGAAAAAAAGGGATTTTGGGGGCATTTGGGCTGATTTTGGGGTCAAACTGGAACATTTTGGGGTCAAACGGGTCAAACTGGTGAATTTTGGGGTGCCAGAGCAGATTTTGGGGTAAAACTGGGGGATTCTGGGGTCAAAGGGGGATTTTGGGGTGAAATTGGGGGGTTTTGGGGGGGCTCTGAAACAAATATTGAGCTCAAAATGACAGATTTTGGGGTTTGAAGTGGATTTGAAAGAAAAACCAAAGGATTTTGGGGGTGCAAGAGCAGTTTTTGGGGTCAAACTGGGAGATTTTGGGGTCAAACTGGGAGATTTTGGGGTCAAACATGGCTTTGGCAGTCCAAACGAGGAATTTTGGGGTAAAAGTGCTGGATTTTGGGGTCAGGCGTGGATTTGGGATTCTCGGAAGGATTTTGGGGTGAGAAGGGGGGGTTCGGGGTCGGGGGGACTCACCCCGCAGCACCCAGGTGAGGGTGGCCCCGGTGACGGTGGCCGCGCTGTCCCCCACCCCCACGGCCTGGAGCACCGCCCGGGTGGCCAGGGCGCCCGTCAGGGTGCTGCACAGCGCCTGCCCAGTGCTCCCAGTTACCTCCCAGTTACCTCCTGGTAATCCTCTGCTCACCCCCTGCCCCCCTGCCTCCCTCCCAGTGCTCCCGTGGCCCCTCCCAGTAACCTCCAGCTGCCTCTCAGTTACATCCCAGTGGCCCCCATCCCATCCCAGTACTCCCAGTTATCTCCCAGTACCCCCCACTTCTCCCCCAGTCCCTCCCAGTGGCTTCCCCAGCCCGTTCCAGTAGCTCCCAACTCCCTCCAACTGTCTCCCAGTTACCTCTCAGTACCCCCCAGCCCATCCCAGTACTCCCAGTTACCTCCCAGTCACCTTCCAGTACCCCCCGCCCAACCTGCCTCCCTCCCCGTTATCTCCCAGTCCCTCCTAGTAGCCTCCAACTGCTTCCCAGTGCCCTATTGTCTCTCCCAGTGTTCTCTAGGCCCCTCCCAGTGCCCCCCACTCCATCCCAGTCCCCCCCAGCCCATCCCAGTGCCTCCCAATCCCTTCCCAGCAGCCCCCAATCCCCTCCCAGCAGCTCCCCAATCCCCTCCCACCACCTCCAAATCCCTCCAGTCTTTCCCAGTGCCTCCCAGTGCACCCCTTCCGGTGGCCCCAAGCCCCCTCCCAGTCCCTCCCAGTGCTCCCAGTGCCACCTGGAGCGCGTCCCAGCACTGGTAGTGGAGGTAGTCGGGGCTGACACTCTCGGGGTACCCCTGGGGCAGCAGCACCCGCTGGGGGGACGTGGAGGGGGTCAGGTTGGGACCCCCCCAAACCCCCTTAGCTCCCCCCAAGACTCCTCCAGGACCCCAGTAGCTCCCCCCAGCCCCCCCCCCCGACCCCATTACACTGGTCCAGACCCCATTAGCCCCCCCGAACCCCAATATCCCCCCCCAGACCCCTCCCTGGACCCCAATATACCCCCCCGGACCCCATTAGCCCCCCCAGAACCCCCCCCCGGACCCCATTAGCCCTCCAGGACCCCAATAAATCCCCCAAAGCCCCCCTGGACCCCAATATCCCCCCCCAGGACCCTATTTGCCACCCCAGTAGCTCCCCAGGACCCTAATAACTCCCTAGAGCCTCCCCCTGAACCCCAATATCCCCCCCCAGACCCCATGAGCCCCCCTAAAACTGCCCAGGACCCCAATACCTCCTCCAGGAGCTCATTAGCCCCCCCCCCGGACCCCAATAAGCCCTTGCAGAGCGCCAATACCTCCAAAACACCCCCCAGGACCCCATTAGCCCCCCCAAACCCTCCCAGTACCCCAATATCTCCCCCAGGTCCCACCCCAGCACCCCAATATCTCCCCCCAGGCCCCCATTAACCCCCCCCAGACCCCAATAACCCCCCCAACGCCCCCCCCAACCCCAATATCATTCTCAGGACCCTCCCCAGGACCCCATTTGCCACCCCAGTAGCCCCCCAGAACCCCAATTACTCCCCCAAACCCTCCCAGCACCCCAATATCTCCCCCAGCCCCCCCCCCCAGGTCCCCATTAACCCCCCCGGACCCCAATAACCCTCTCCAACCTCCCCAACCCCAATAACCCCCCAGCCCCCCCCCCCCAGGACCCCAATATCTCTCCCAGGCTCCCCAGAGCACCCCATTATCTCCCCCAGTCCCCCCCCCAGGATCCCATTAACCCCCCCCAGAACCCCAATAACCCCCCCCAAACCACCCAGGACCCCAATATCACTCTCAGGACCCTCCCCAAGACTCCATTTGCCACCTCAGTAGCCCCCCCGAACCCCAATTACTCCCCCAGGACCCAATAAACCCCCCTGAACCCCAATAACCCCCCCCAGGACCCCAATATCACCCTCAGGACCCTCCCCAGGACCCCATTTGCCACCCAAGTAGCCCCCCCCCGAACCCCAATAACCCCCCAAGGAACCCCCCCAGGGCCCCAATAATCCCCCCAGCCCTCCCACGACCCCAATAAACCCCCAGCCCCCCAACACCCCCTGCGTCCCCCCCCCTCTCACGGCGGCAGCGCGGCGCAGGCAGGAGTGGGAGCAGGCGCCGGGGGGGACGCGGCGCTGGAGCCCCCCCCGGGGGTCCCCCTCGTAGTGGGCGGCCTCGCGGGGACCCCACAGCTCCCGGCAGAGGGGCGGGGGCGTGGGGGGGCCTGCGGGGACGGGGGGGTCACGGGGGGGGACACACATGACATGGGGGGGTTGGGAATGTTGGGGGGGCTTGGGGGGGCTTGGGGGAACGTGGGGGAGTGGGGGGGGCTTGGGGGAGCCGTGGGGGGGTCACTTGGGGACCCTGGGGGGTGACATTGGGGGGTGAGGGGGTCTTGGGGGGGCATGGGGAAGTGGGGGGGGCCATGGGGGGGTCACTTGGGGACCCTGGGGGGGGCATTGGGGAGTGGGAGGGTCTTGGGGGGGTCACTTGGGGACACAGGGGGACATTGGGGGGTCAGTTGAGGCCGGGGGGGCACAGAGGGGACCCAGGGGACCCCGGGGAGCCCATGGGGGGCCCGGGGGGGGGGGTGACATGGGGGGCCCGGGGCTGTGGGGGGGGGTCCCCTGGGGGGTCCCGGGTTCCCCCCGCCCCCCTCCGGTACCCTCCGGCCGCTCCATCCCGCGTCGGCCGCTCGCACCGCCCACTTCCGGCCGGCGGTCTGAGCCGGCGGTCCTCCACGTCTCTATGGTCCCCATTGAGTCGCGCTGGGAGGGCGGTCCTCCAGCGCTCCATGGTCTCTGGATGGGACGGTCTATGGGGAAAGTCCGCCACATCTCTATCATCTAACGGTGGGACGGTCTAGTAGAATGGCTCTTCAACTCTATGGCCTCCGCTGGGACAGTCTAGGAGGTAGGTCCTCCAACTCAACGGTTTCCCGCGGGGGCACTCTAGGAGAGATGTCCTCCAGCGCTCTATGGTTGCCACCGTGGCACCACGTCTCTATAGTCCCGTAGGACGCTCTAGGCCCCAGCTCGATGGTCACGCAGCCACTCCGGTATCTCTTCCCTGCCTATCTATGGCACCATAGGTCGCTCAAAGCTGCCTCCCCCTGTCTCTATGGTCACATGGCCCCTCTGGAGCCTCTTCCCCCCGCTCTATGGTCTCACCCTTCCCTGGCCCGGATGCCTGGGTCCCCCCAGCAGCCACACGCAGCCACGGCCACAGCTCCAAGCACTTTATTGGGGGGGATGGGGGGGGCGGGACCATCCATAGGTCACCATGGGGCACCCCTGGATGCCGTGGGTCGCCATGGGGCACCCACAGGCGTCATCGGGCACCCATGGGGTTCACCTGATGCAGACACGAAGCAAATTGTGGTCCACCAAGGTGGTGGTGACCCAATTTGAGACCCGCAGTTGACCACAGGAAACCCATGGGTGCCATGGGTCGCTATGGGGCACCTATAGGTCTCATGGGGCACCCATGGGTGGCTGAGGATCGCCACAGGGTTCAGCTAACAGACACAGAGAAAAATACGGTCCTCCAAGGCGATGTTGACCCACTTCCAAGACCCACAGTTGGCCGGGGAGTAGCTGTGGTTGACCATGGAGCCCCCATGGGTGCAGTGGGTCGCTATGGGGCACCCATGGGTGGCCGAAGATCGCCACAGGGTTCAGCTAACACAGACACAGAGGAAACCACAGTCCTCCAAGGTGGCGTTGACCCACCTCCAAGACCCGTGGCTGGACAGGGAACACCCGCAGTTGGCTGGGGAGCACCCGCGGGCGCCGTGGGGTGCCATGGGGCGCCGTGGGGCTCAGCTGATGTAGACGCGGTGGAAGTCGTGGGCGCCGAAGGCGGCGTTGCACTTGGGGCACTTGCGCTGGCGCGTGTCGTAGCGGCTCTTGACGCACTCGAAGCAGAAGACGTGGAAGCACTTGGTGAGGACGGCGTCCTTCTTGCGGGCGTTGCAGCACGGGCAGGTCAGGCGGGCCTGGGGGCGGGGCAAGATGGCCGTCAGCCCCACTGTGCCACCTCCTGGCACCCATGGGTGCTCCGGGCCCACCCATGGTCTTCCAAGCCCACCCTGAGGTCTCCCAAACCCACCCTGAGGTCCTCCAACCCTACAGGAGATGGTGGAGAGACAACAGGGAGGGTGGGACAAGACAGCTGTCGGCTCTGCGGCGAGACCTGCAGCACCCATGGGTGCTCCAGCACCACCCAAGGTCCTCCAGCCCCACCCAATGGTTCTCCAACTCCCATCCAAAGACCTCCAGCCCCACCCAAAGTCCTCCAGCACCCACCCATGGGTCCTCCAACCCCACCCAAGGTCCCCCAGCCCCTTCCGAGGTCCCCCAGCCGCTTCGCCCCCCTGCAGGGAGCCTTGGGAGGAAGGCGGGGGTGCCCCCCCAGCCCTGCCCACCCCCCCGGCACCCATGGGTGCCCCCCTACTGCACCCGATACTCCTTGATCTCCTCCTGGAGGATCTGGTCGGCGTCGGCGTACACCTCCACCTTCCGCTGTTTCTCCAGCTTCCGCCGCAGCCGTGACAGCTCCTCCTGCGGGGACGGGGGGTGCTGACCCATGGTGGCACTGGGGGTCCCTGTAGACCTCCTATAGGTCCCCACAGACCCCCTATATGTCCCAGTAGACCTCCCATAGGTCCGTGCAGACCCCGTGTAGGGAGCCAAAAGAGCCCCTGTAGGGCCACACAGAGCCTCTATGGGAACAACAAACCCCCTATAGGTCCCTGCAGACCTCCTATAAGGCTCCACAAACCCCCTATAGGGCCCCATAGACTCCTATAGGGCCCAACAGGGCCTCTATGGCTCCCATAGACCTCCTACGGAGAACCCAAGGCACCTATAGATCCCCATAGAGCCCTTATAGGGTGCCACAAAACTTTCTAGAACTCCTTTTGAGTCCTTGTAGATCCCCTATAGAACCCCATAATGCTCCTGTAGAGCCCTCCACGCCACCCCATAGGGCTGCGTAACACCCCACAGCACCCTCTCCCCAGAACCATATAGAGCCCATAGGGTGCCACAGGGACCCTATAGAGTTCCTCACACTCCCCAAACCACCCCATAGAGCCCCATAAGGAACGCCTGAGCCACCCTCCAGGTGCCCTATAGAGCCCATAGGGTGCCATACGGGTCCTACCGAGGTCCCCAAAGTCCCTGAACCACCCCAAAAGGCCCCTCAGAGCCCCAGAGAGCCCCAGAAGGACCCCCTAGCCATCCCATACCCCCCATATTTCCCCCCAGATTCCATATAGAGGCCATAGGGTGCCACAGGGCCCCTCAAAGCCCCTGTAGAGCCCCACAACGACACCCCAGCCATCCCACAGGCCCCGTATTTCCCCCCAGATGCCCTACAAAGCCCATAGGGTGCCTATAGACTTCTCCAGGGTCCCCGAGCACCCCTATAGGGCCCCCTAGAGCCCACACAGCACCCCACAGAGCCCCCAGAGAGCCCCAGAAGGCCCCTCAGCCACCCTATAGCCACCCCCAGCCACCCTATAGAGGCCACAGGGGTCCTATGGAGTCCCCCAGAGTCCGCAGACCACCCCACAGGGCACCCTAGCGCCCACGTAACACCCCTCAGAGCCCCTCCAGAGCCCCATCAGGAACCCCCAGCCATCCCGTAGCCCCCATATTCCCCCCAGGTCCTCTATAGAACCTATAGGGTGCCACAATGCTCCTATAGAGATCCCCAGGGTCCCCGAACAGCGCCATGGGGCCTCCCAGAACCCACACTGCGCCCCACGCAGCCCCCAGAGCCCCATAAGGACCCCCCCAGTGGCCTCCCAGCCCCCCTGCCATGTTCTGTCCCCTATGGATGCCATAGGGGTCCCTCACCTGGGCTCTCTTGAGGCTGAGGGACTCCTTATCCTTGGCAGCCCGGTTCTCGGCGGCGCAGGCCTGCAGCTCCCGCAGCCGGGCCTGGACGTGCTCCCCTTGCGCCCGCAAATCCTCCGCCAGCTGCGCCGCCTCCACCGCCTGCACGCCCGGACGCCTGGGTCCCCCCGGCCCAGGCGTCGGGGTCCCCCCAGGGGTGTCCCCCCCCCCAAAAACAAGCCCCATGACCTGGATGTTGGTGTCCCCCCGGAGTCCCCAGGGCTGGGTTTCCTCCCCCTGGATGCCTGGGTCCTCCCAGACCTGAATGCCTGGGTCACCTCTGGACACCTGGGTCCCCACAAATGCCTGGGTCCCCCCGACCTCTGGGGGTCCCCCTGGACACCTGGGGGTCCCCCCCCACTTTCCTACCTTCCTCTTGTTGAGCTCCAGGGCCTGGGAGCGCAGGGCCAGCTCCTTCTCCACTGCCGCCAGGCTGCTCTGCAGCCCCCGTTCCTTTTCCTCCAGTTTCTGCACCACCAGCAACTGGGCGTCCACCTGGGGATGAATCCCCCCCCGGACGCCTGGGTCCCCTGTCTGGGGTCACCCCAAAATGCCTGGGTCCCCCCCCCCAGACCCCTGGGTCCCCCCCCGGACCCTGAGAGCGAGGACCTGCTCCACCATCTCATCCTTCTCCTAGATATTGGGGTTCCTCCAACCCCCGCAACCATCCGGGTTCCCCTGAACCCCCCGGACCCCTGCGTACCCCTCGGACCCCTGGGTGCCCCCCCGGACGCGTGGGTCCCACCTGGGCCTTGAGGGCGAGGACCTGCTCGGCCAACTCATCCTTCTCCTCCCGCAGCAGCTTGTGGATCTGGTTGGCCTTGATCCTCTCCGACATCAGCTTGAAGTTGGCGTCGTCCTTCTCCCGCAGCTGCTGCAGCAGCCGCAGGTTCTGCTCCTGCATGTCCTCGAAGGCCTGGCCCGTCACGTCCATCTCCGACAGCAGTGCCTCCTCCTCCTGCCCCGCCCAACATGGCCGCCGTGAGGTCACATGCCGTCCCTCGTGACATCGTCACCCACCACCAACCCACCGCCGACCCGCCACCCCTCCAACACCTTCAGCCACGCCGCCCTTCCCTACCTGGCGCGGCCCAGAATGTAACTGTGACATCGCAAACCAGGTTTGTGATGTCACCAGCTGCGCTCCCGAAGGCATAGGGCACGCTGGTGATGTCACAAGCCCCACCCACCAATGCACTGCCTCACCCCCACCCATGAGACATGCTTCCCGCTGGCCATCTACACATCACAGAGCCGGAAAGCCCTTGTGACACCACAAGCTCTGCCTGTGGTACCGTAAGACGGGCCTGTGATGTCATGCAGCCTGCCTGTGATGTCACAGGTACTGCCTGGCAGGCCTAAATACTGCCCCCTGCCCTCCATCATGGACATTTCCCCTCCCAGTATTCTATAAACTAATGAAGACACTGTTATGACATCACAAAGTCTGTCTATAACATCGTAAGACTCGCCTACGACGTCATCCCGCCCACCTACGTTGTCATACATGTTTTCCACCCCCCATTCCCCAAGCCCCCCCTCTCCCGCCATCTCCTCCCTTAGGGGCCCCGCCCACCATACCCAGCCCCGCCCCCATAGGCCCACCCCGGGAAAACCACGCCCCCGATGCCTCAGGTCCCACCCCTTCCCAATAACATCCCTCCCCAAAGGCCCCGCCCCCTCCAACCACCCTCCCCCCCCAGGCCCCACCCCCTAGGCCCCGCCCCCCCGGCCCCGCCCACCTGCTTGGTGGCAGCCAGCTTGCGCTGGAGGTGCTCGATCTGCTCCTCGGCGTGCCGCAGGCGCCGCAGGGCCTCCTCGTCCGCCAGCTTCTTGCTCTCGCGCCGCTCCCGCTCCTCCAGCTCCCGCACCCGCCCACGCAGCTCCTCCGCCTGCCGGCACCGGGCGTCGCCCATGACCTCACCGCCCCCTCTGACGTCACCGCCCTCTGACATCACCCTGTCCCATGGGGGCACCCAGCAGGGGCGGGGGGGGCACCTCGTGGGAGGGAACTGGGCGCGGTAATGGCATGATGTGATCGCATGAAGTAATTACGTGAGACAACAGAGTGATGTAATAGGGTAAGGAAACAGTGGGAGAGAAGGGTGTGAGGTAACAGCGTGAGGCGACAGCATGACGTAATCACATGAGGTAACGGCATGACATAACAGGGTGAGGGAACAAGAAGAGAGAATAGTGTGAGGCAATGGCATGATGTAATCATGTGACGTAATCATGCGAGAAAGATAATAGGGTGATGTAATAAGATGAGGGAACAGTGGGAGAGAATGGTGTGAGGTAATCACATGAAGTAATCATGTCAAGTAATAGGGTGATGTAATAGGGGGAGCGAACGGCATGAGGTAATCCCATGAGGCAATTGTGTGGCGTAATAGGATAACAGAGTGAGGGAAGAGCAGGAGAGAAGGCCATGAGGTAATCACGTGAGATAATGGCATGAGGTAATGCTGTGACGCAATAGGGCGAGGGAACAACGGGAGAGCATAGCGTGAGGTAACGGCGTGAGGTAATCACAGGAAGCAACGGCACGAAGTAATCGCGCGAGGTAGCAGTGGGAGGAAACGCGGTGAGGTAATGGCGTGAGGTAATGATGTCAAGGAACAGCGTGATGTAACAGTATGAGGCGATTAACGGATGAGGTAACGGATGAGTAAGAGGTAACGGTGTGAGATCATCGTGAGATGTCACGGCGGGAGGTGACGGTTCGAGGGACCCGTCGCGGGGGGGAAGGACGGAAGGGAACGGCGGGAGACCGCGGCGTGGGGGAACGCGCGTTGGCGTGCGGCAGCGTGCAGTCAGCGCGTGTCGGCGCGCGTCAGCGCATGCTCGCGTGCCGCCTGACCTCGGCTTTGCTCTTCCTCTCGGCCGCCATCAGCTGCACCTTGTCCCGCTGCTCCTTCGGGGCCGACTTGTACATGTCCAGCAGCAGCTTCATCTCCTTCTGGCTCTCCTGCGCCTTCCTGCCCGCCATGTTAACACCTCATCTGCATCTCATTTGCATACGGGCTCTTGGGAGGCCCCTCGCCCCCCGCCCCGGGATGGCGCACGACCCCCAGGGGCAGCCCCATAATGCTCCCGATTGCCCCCAACCCATTACCCCCCCCAAACAGCCCCCCCACCCCAACAGCCCCCCCCCCCAACTCCCCCTTAACTGCCCCCAGGGCCCCCCCAAGTGCCCCAACACCCCCCAAACTGTCCCCCTCTAGAGTACCTCAGGCCCCCATAACTGCCCCCACCCCCCCAAACTGCCACCCAATCCCCCACAACTACCCCCCACCCCACCCCTTCGACACCCCCCAGACCCCCATAACTGCCCCCCACCCCCCCAAACTACCCCCCAGACTTGCCCAGCCCCCTAAATGCCCCCATAATGGCCCCAACCCCCCAAATAACAGCCCCCAGTCCCCCCTTCTATAGACCCCCAGTTCCCAATTCCCACCCAGCCCCCTCCAAAAAGCCCCCCCACCCCAACAGCCCCCCCAAACTCCCCCTTAACTGCCCCCAGGGCCCCCCCAAGTGCCCCAACACCCCCAAACTGCCCCTAAGTACCCCAGGGCCCAAAACTGCCCCCCAATCCCCCCCTGCCCGAGCACTTCAGTACCCCCCCGGGATCCCCACAACTTCCCCCCCATGCCCCCATAATGACCCCAACCCCCCCCCAACAGCCCCCAGCCCCCAAAAATGTGTGGCCCCCCCCTCACTTGAGCTCCCCCCGCAGCTGCTTGAGAACCTCCGAGTCCTTCTTCTTGGGCTCATCGGGGGGGCCCTTGGGGCGCTCCCGCTCCCGCAGCCGCTCCCGCTCCCGCTCGGGGCCCCCCCGGGAAGCTCCGGGCCGTGGCGGGGCCGGGGGGGGCTCCTTGACGCGGGGTGGGGGGGGCTGGGCCGGGGGGGGCGCGGCGGGGGCGGGGGCTGGGGGGGCGGGGGCGGCGGCAGGAGCGGGGGGCTCCTCCTCCTCGGCCGGCCGCCGTGGGGGCGGCGCCTCGGGCGGGGCGGGCGTCGCCGGCGCCTCCCGCTTGGGCTCCGTGGGGGCGGGGCCTGGCGGCGCCCCACCCTCTTCTTCCTTGATGGGGGCGGGGCCTGGCCCGCCCCCCCCGGCAGCAGTGGTCTCCTCTGGGGGGGCTGCGGCAGCAGTGGGGGGGGGCGGAGGGGGCGGGGCGCTCCCTTGAGGAGGCGGGGCACCACTGGCTTGGAGGCGGAGCTAGAGAAGGGAGGGCGGAGTCAGCAGGCCACACCCATGAAGCTGGGGGGGGCGTATCCTTTTTAAGAGGCAGCGCCCCCTCCAAGCCCCACCCTCTTGGTGGGACACACCAGCCTCCCCCCCTCCCATGTGGCCCTTTTAAGACCCCTCCCCCAGTCAGGCCCACATCCTTAAAAAGGAAAATCTCCAGGCCCTGCCCCTGCGGTAGGCCCCACCCACGGGCATGGCCCCTTTAAGGCCCCACCCCCTCCACATAGCCTCACCTCCTTAAAGGGGAAGGCCCAGACCCTGCCCTCCCAAGCCCCACCCCCCCTTAGTGGGGCCCACATCAGCACCTGCTGTCACATCCCTTTTAAGACCTGCCCCACCTGCGTGGCCCCACCCCCTTAAAGGGACAACAGCCAATTACCAGGCTGCACACCCCCCCCCCCGGGCTGGCCACGCCCCCTCACTATAGCCCTGCCTTTTTAAAGGGGCTACGCCACTGAGTCCACAGTGAGTGGTGGGGCAGGGCCGGCACTGCCCCGCCCCCTGCGCCCTTAAAGGGGCCACACCCCCAGATGCCCCGCCCCCCACGAGGTCCCGCCCACCTTGTTGATCTCGGCCTGCACCTCCCGCAGCTTCCGCTTGTAGCGCTGGACATCGCCCTTGAGCTGGTGGTTGTGGTTCTGCAGGCTGCTGATCAGGTGCCGCATCTCCCGGTTGATGGGGCCTGCGGGGGGGACGCAGGCGTCCAGGGGGGACCCCATTTCCATCCCCACCCCCTCCCATT
This sequence comes from Morus bassanus, assembly GCA_031468815.1. Lineage (NCBI taxonomy): Eukaryota > Metazoa > Chordata > Aves > Suliformes > Sulidae > Morus > Morus bassanus. Next base: position 106,808 of record CM062591.1, read on the forward strand.
TCACGCAGGGTCATAGAGAGCGGGGGAAGAGGGAGCAGAGCAGCCCATGGTGCTATAACCATAGAGTTGGGAGGGGAGGAGCAGCCCAGAGCAGCCCCAGACCCGCAAACCCACCACAGAGATCTAGGAGGACCATCCCAGAGCACCCAAACTACCATAGAGCCCTAGGAAAACCACCCCAGAGCATCCCCAGACCCACCATAGAGATACAAGAGGTCCATACTAGAGTGCCCAGCCTACCATAGATATCTAGGAGGACCATCCCAGCACACCCAAACTACCACAGAGCCCTGGGAAAACCATCGCAGAGTGTATCCAGAGAAATTAAAATCACCACAGAGTTGCAGGAGGAGCAGCCCAGAGAATCCCAAGAGCCACCAACCCACCATAGAGCCCCTAAAGGTGATCCCAGAGCATCCAACAGTGCCCAACCCACCACAGAGATCTAGGAGGACCATCCCTGAGTGCCCAATTCACCAAAGAGATCTAGGAAGCTCATCCTAGGGTGTCCACCCCACCACTGAGCCTGAGGAGGACCATCCCAGAGCGTCCCCAGACCCTCCCACAGCCCACCCTGCCCCTCCGCAGCCCCTCTCTCCCCGGCTCTATGGCCCTGCGCCCCGACGGGTCCTCCAGGGAGGCCGTGGGTCGCGCCGTGGGTCTCACCCGCCTGCTCGTTGGCCGCCAGGTTCTGCTCAAACTCGATGCGCAGCATCTCGTACTCCTTGCGCACCTGGGCCAGCGTGTCCTCCAGCTGGATCACCTCTGTCCGCAGGCGCTTCTGCACCCCCAGCTCGTCGCTCTGCCCCGGGGCGGGACACGGGGAGGGACACGGGGAAAACGTAAAACGTGAGGGAAACAGGGGATGTGGAGGACATGGAGGACATGGAGAACATGAGACACGGAGGACATGGAGAACATGAGACATGGAGCACATGGAGAACATGAGACATGCGGACATGGGGGATGTGGGGGGACATGGGGAAATCAAAGGACATGAAGAACGTAGGGACGAAAGACATGGAGGACATGAAGGACACAGGGGACGTGAAGGACATGGAGGACACGGGATGTGGGGGACACGGGGGACATGACACATGGGGGACACAAAGGACATAGAGAACACAGGCCAATGGGGGACACATGGGACCCATAGGGGACGTGGGGGACACGGACGACAGGAGGGACGTGGGGGACAGGGGAAGGACACAGACACGTCAGTGTCACCAAGGTGGCCACCTTGGGTGGCCACAAGCTGGACGCCACGACTCCCCATGACCCCCGAGGACCTACAGGACGCCCCCCGGGAGCCTTGGGGACACCTTGACCCACCTCCACATTCTCAATATAATGGAGGCGGCCATCTTGGATGGCCAGCAGTTGGACGCCATGACGTCCCATGACCCCTAGGCCCAACGGGATGCCCTGAGGAGCCCCCAGGAGCCTTGGGGACGGCCAAGGCCACCTCGGGGACATGTCCCCTCACCTCCATGTGCTCGATGTGGCGCAGGTGGCTGTTCTTGGTGGCCAGGAGGAGGGCGCGGGCCTCGTCCAGCTGAGTCTTCACCTGGAGGCTCTCGTGGTAGAGGAGGGAGAACTGGGACTGCAGCACCTTGTACTCCAGCGTCTCCTTCACCGCCTCCTCCGGCAGCGAGCGCAGGGCCACCTGCGGGGACCGTCCCCAGCCATGTCCCCCGGCGTCCCTAACTTCCCCACCCCCTCGCCTCCATCATCATCCCCTCGAGCTCCCAGATGTCATCGCTGCTCTCCTGGGTCCCCAAATATCCCCTTTTTGTGTCTCTACGGCTGTGCTGTGTCACGGGTGTCACCCTCCTGTCACCAAATGTTCCCAGTGTCACCACAGTGTCCCCCCTTGTGTCCCTCAGGGTCCCCCATGTCCCCCCGCCATGTCCCTGCTGCCCCCATGTCCCTCATGTTGCCAATGTCCCGCACACCCCTGATGTCCCCAACATCCCTAATGTCCCTGATGTCCATCACACCCCTAATGTCCCCAAGGTCCCCAATGTCCCTGATGACCCCCATGTCCCCCACATCACCCATGTCCCTACTGTCCCTGATGATCCCCATGTCCCCAGTGTCCCTTCTGTCCCCATGGCCCCTACATCTCTGCTGTTCTCAACACCCCCAATGTCCCCCATGTCCCCAATGTCCCCTTTGCCCCCCATGTCCCTGCTGTCCCCGATGTCCCTCATGACCTCCACGTCCCCCACATTACCCTTGTCCCTACTGTCCCTGATGTCCTCAATGTCCCCATGCCCCCCCCACATCCCCACTGTCCCCAACACCCCCAATGTCCCCCATGTCCTTGATGTCCCCAGTGTCCCCTTTGCCCACCATGTCCCTGCTGTCCCCGATGTCCCTGACATCCTCCAAGTCCCTCGTGTCACCCACATCCCCCATGTCCCCAATGTCCCCATCACCTACGTCCTCCATGTCCCCAGTGTCTCTGCTGTCCCCATATCCCTGATGTCCCCGTGTCCCCAACATGTCTCTCTCACCCCTGATGTCCCCAATGTCCCTCACACCCCCCATGTCCCTAATGCCTCTGATGTCCCCAATGTCCCTCACATCCCCCGTGTCCCCAATGTCCCTGATGTCCGCAACGTCCCTCACATCCCCCAAGTTCCTGGCGTCCCCTACATCCCCCACATCCCTGCTGTCCCCGATGTCCCTGACATCCTCCAAGTCCCTCATGTCACCCACACTCCCAACGTCCCCAATGCCCGTGATGTCCCCGACGATGTCCCCGTGTCACCTTGAGGCGCTCGTGGCCACGCACGGCCTGCTGGAGCTCCTGCTGCAGCTTCTCCAGCTCCGCCATCCGGCTGTTGGCCAGCTCCTGGTTCCCCTCCAGCTCCGCGTTCAGCATCTCAAACTGAGGGGGGATCCCCAAAAAATCCTGGGGTCACCCCAAAACCCACTGACACCCCCATTCCCCCCTTGGACCCCTCCCCAACCTCACCCCCCACCCCCCAGACCCCCCTCAACCCATCCCAAGCCCTGCATTCAGCATCAAAAACTGGGGGGGGCCCCCAAAATCCGGGGTCATCCCAAAAACCAGACACTCTCAGACCACCCCCAGTGCCCCCAAACCTGTCCAAAGGACCCCCAGGACCTCCCCAAGGTCCCCCAAAGCCCCTCAGGACCCCCCCAAACCCTCTCAGGATCCTGCAATCCCCCCCCAGGGGTCCCCCAACCTCTCTTTGCACGCCCCCAAACTCCCCCAGCCCCCCTCAGGGACCCCCTTGAGTCCCCCAAATCCCCCCAGGGACCCTCCCAGGGTCCCCCCAAACTCCCCCAAGGGACCCCAACCCCTCAAGTGACCCCCAACCCTCCCCAAGACCCCCCCAATTCACCCCCAGCCCTCCCAATACCTTCTGCATGCTGAGGGTGATCTGTCCCCCCTGGAATCCCCCGGAGCTGCCGGAGCCGTAGGAGCCCGAGGTCAGCTGGGGACACGGGGACGTTGGGGACACCGGGGACACCCCAGGGTCATCGGGGCATCCCGGGGACGTCGGGGACACCCCAGGGACATTGGGCGTGTTGGGGGTGCCCAGGGACATCAGAGACACCCTGGGGATGGTGGGGACACCCCAGGGACACCGACGATGCTGGGAACACCCCTGGGACACTGGGGACAGCAGGGACACCCTGGGGACACCGGTGACACTTGGGACACCTTGGGGATACCTTGGGAATACTGGGGGCACCTCAGGGATATTGGGGGCACCCTGGGGACACCAGGGATGTTGGAGGCACCCCAGGGACATCAGGGACACTGGGGACAGTTGTAACACCCTGAGAATGTTGGGGGCACCCCGAGGACAACCGAGGGATACTGGGGCACACAGGGGACATCAGGGACACTGGGGGACAACCTGGGGATGCTGGGGACACCCCGGGGATATCAGGGACAACCAGTGCCATGAGATGACCCCAAGTGACACCAAACGATCCCAACTGACAAAGGGATGACCCCAAGTGACACGAGGGGACCTCAGATGACACAGGGGAACCCCAAGCGATACGGGGTGACCCCGAAGTAACACAGAAGACCGAAGTAACACAAAATGAACCCAAGGGACATGGGGGTGACCCCAAATGACAAACAGGGATCCCAAGCGATATAGAAAAAGCTCAAGTGACATGGGGGGAATCTAAGTGACACCCAAGTGACACGGGGGACCCCAAGTGACACGGGGGGACCCTAAGGGCCAGAGGCCAAGGGTGGTGGCCCTCAGGGAGCGCTGGGGCCCTTCAGAGCTTGCCAGAAGGTTGGGGGACATTGGGGACATGGTGGGCACCGCTGGGGAAGTGGAAGCCACCGTTGGGGACGCGGGGGGCCACCTGCTCAAGGGCCTCAGCGAGGTGGCGGTCAAGGCGTCCCTCGCGCTTGCGCAGCTTGGCGCTGTCCCACTGCAGCCCCTCCACCGTCGTCTCCATCTCCAGCACTTTGGTCTCCGCCGAGGTGGCCTTGTCCTGCAGCTCCGCCAGCTGGGAGGGGGGACACGGGGACACCATGGGGACAGCGTGGGGACACCCGCCATACCCCCTTAGGGATGCCTACAGCAGCCCGTGGGGACCTCGATCATGGAACCCCATGGAGATGACGGGCATGTCACCCCATGGGGACATCAACCACGTCACCCCAATGACACCCATGACACCCTCGGTCGTGTCACCCCATGGGGACATCAACCGTGTACCTACCGCTGCGGACACAAAGCCACCATGGGAACATCATAAGAACATGCCCACCCCCTCACCCAGTCACTCCCAGTGCCCCCAGTCCCCTCCCAGTGCTCTCCAGTCACTTCCTACTTTCTCCCAGTGCCCACTAATGACCTCCCAGTACCCCCAGTGACCCCTCATCCCCTCTCAGTGCTCCCAGTCCCCTCCCAGTGCCTCCCAATCCCTTCTAATCCCCTCCCGGCATCCCCTAATACCCTCAGGGCCTCCCATCCCCTCCCAGTGTCCCCAGTCCCCTCTACTCCCCTCCCAGTGCTCTCTAAGCCCCTCCCAGTCCCTCCCAGTGCCCCCAGTACCTCCAAGGAGACGCGGTGGTGCTTCTCCTGCAGCTGCAGGGTGAGGTCCTGCAGGCGCCGGTGTTCCCGCAGCAGCTCCCGCAGCAGTGCCCGTCCCGCTTCCGCCAGCTCCGCTGCGGGACCCAGCACCCACTGACACCCTGGGACACCCCCAAAACCCACTGACCCCTCCCAGGGCCCCCCCCAAAACCCACTGACCCCCCTGGACCCACCCGAGCACCCACTGACACACCCCCCGCCCCGGGACCTGCTCCAGCAGCCAAAAAGGGGACCCAGGCATCCGGGTGCCCCCCAAAACTGGGACCCAGGTACCTGGGGGGGCCCCCAAGAGAGACCCAAGCATTGGGTGCCCCCAGAAAAGGACCCAGGCACCTGGGAAGCCCCAAAAAGGGGACCCAGGTATCCGAGCACCCAAAAAAAGGGACCCAAGTGTCTGCGTGCCCCCCAAAATCAGGACCCAGACATCCAGGGGGCCCCCAAAAAGGGGACCCAGGCATCTGAGCACCCTTAAAAAGGGACGCAAGCATGCGGGTGACCCCAAAAAAGGGGACCCAGGTGTCCGGGGGGGCCCCCCAAAAAAGGGACTCAAGCATTTGGGTGCCCCCAAATAAGGACCCAAGCATCCAGGGGCCTACCTGAAAAGGGGACCCAGGTATCCGAGCACTGTTAAAAAGGGACCCAGACATCCGGGTGACCCCAAAAATGGGACCCAGGTGCTTGGGTGCTCCCAAATAAGGACCCAGGCACCTGGGAGACCCCAAAAAGGGGACCCAGGCAGCTGGGTGTCCCCCAGAATTGGGACCCAGGCACCTGGGGGGCCCCAAAGAGAGACCCAAGCACTTGGGTGCCCCCAAATAAGGACCCTGGCATTTGGGAGACCCCCAAAAGGGGACCCAGACATCTGTGCACCCTTAAAAAGGGACCCGGGCCTGTGAATGTCCCCAAATAAGGACCCAGGCATCCGTGAGACCCCAAAAAGGGAACCTGGGCATCCGGGTGCCCCCAAAATTGAGACCCGGGCACCTGGGGGGCCCCCAAGAGAGACCCAAGCATTTGGGTGCCCCCAAAGAGGGACCCAGGTATCTGAGTGACCCCAAAAAACAGGACCTGGGCGTCTGGGTGACCCCAAAAAAGGGACCCAGGCGCGTGGGGGCCTCCAGGGAAACCCCCAGGCGGGCGGGGGGACCCCAGCACCCCTGAACCGAGCGCAGGGACTCACGGCGGGCGGAGAGGCGGGCACCCAGCTCCTGGGCGCGGCGGTGGGCCCCCGCCAGCCCCTCCACCAGGCGGGCGACGGCGGCGGGGGCGAAGGCGAGGCGGGGGCGCAGGCGCAGCTCCCCCTCCTCAGGGCCGCTGCGGCTCAGTGCCGCCACGAAAGCGGCCGCCGGCCCCCCCAGGCGCCCCCCGATTCCTCCTGGCGGGGGGGGAGCGGCGGGGGGGGGCGGGGGAGGGGGAGCGCTCGGGCCCCCCCAGGGCTCTGATGAAGTGGGGGAGAAGAGGGTAAGGCCCCATTGTGACCCTCCCAGCACCCATGGGTGCCCACCAGCACCCCCAATTCCCCCCCTCATGATTCCTAACCCCGCCCCCCAGGAAGCCTAATTACCCCCAGCAACCCCCACACTTAATTGCCCCCCAATACCCTTAAATTGGCCCCCAGCACCCCCAACACCCCAAAATGTCCCCCCCAGCATCTCAAAATGCTTCTCAGCCCCCCCTGCCCTCCCAAAACTGCCCCCCAAGAGCCACCCAGGACCCCCCCAAAGTGCCCCCAGCACCCCTAAACTGCTCTAGGGACCCTAACTGCCCCCCCAAGAGCCCCCTAGGACCCCCAACCCCCCCCCCAAATGCCCCCAGCACCCCTAAATTGCTGTAGGGACCCTAAGTGCCCCTCCAAGAGCCCCCCAGGAGCCCCCCAAATCACTTCCCGGACCCCCAACTGGCCCCCCCAGCCCCACTCACCCCTCCTCTCGGGACCCTCGGCCTCAGCGGCGGGGGCTGGGGTGAGCTCAGGCCCCTCGGGTCGGGGTTCAGGGGGGTCCCCGGGGGGGGCAGGGGGTGCCCCCCCCTCCCCCTCATAGCGCCGCAGCAGCACCTGCACCTCTGCGTCCAGCTGGGGGAGGGCGGAACGGATTGGGGGGGGTCATGGGGGGCCCTGAGAGGTTTGGGGGGACCCCAGGAGGCCTGGGGAGGGGCAGGGTGGTTTTGGGGTCCCCAGGTCCATTTCTGGGGTGCTTTCAGGCTTTTTAAACACTCCACCCATGTGTATCAAACTGGGACACCCCCCCCCCCAAAAAAAGAACCCCAAAAGACCCCAGATGACTTCTGGGGCTCTTGGGCCAATTTTGGGGTCCCCTCACAGCTTTTGCCCCCCCCGACCATTTTTGGGGCCTCCAGGGCCTACTTTGGGGAGCCCAGACCCAGTTTTGTGGTCCCCAAGGCCCTTTTCAAATGCTTTGTCCGTGTCTACCGAGCCAGCACAATTCAAAAGAGCCCCAAGTGACTTTTGGCGGGCCTGGACCGATTTTAGGGTCCCCACTGCCATTTTTAGGCCAATTTCAGCGTTTTTGAACACTCCGTCCACGTCTATGAAGCTGGACTCCCCCCCCGAAAAGAGCTCCTAGAGTCCTTTAGGCATTTTTTGGGGTGCTTAGGCCAATTCTGGGGTCCCCTCACAGCTTTCTGGGGTCCCCAGGGCCATTTTCAGGGTGCTTTCATCATTTTTGAACATCATATATCCAAAAGGCTACCACGTTGTGACTCCCAAAAGAGCCCCAAGAGTTTTGGGGCACTGGGACCAATTTTGGGGTCCCCTGACGGTTTTCTGGGGTCCCCAGGGCCATTTTTGGGGTCCCCAGGGCCACTTTTGGGGTCATTTTCCACCTTTTTGAACATCCTATCTGTGTCTACCAAGTTGGGACTCCCAAAAGAATCCCAAGAGTTTTGGGTCACTGGGACTAATTTCGGGGTCCCCTGATGGTTTTCTGAGGTCCCATAGGCCATTTTTGGGGTCCCCAAGGCCATTTTTTGGCCCCTTTCATCCCTTTTAACAACTGCGGCACTCGCGGCCGCAGCTCCACGCGGGTTGGAGGGTCCGTGTCGCAGTCAGTAGGTTTCTGGGTGCCGGTGGGGGGGGTTTGGGGGTGCCAGGGTGGGTTTTGAGGTGTCCCCACCTGTCCCCAGAAGCGGTTGACAAGAAGGAGCGTGGCGTCGTCGGTGGCCTGCCGCTTCTCCAGCTTCTCGATGCGCTCGCGCAGCTCGTCCTCGCAGGCCTGCCGCTGCTCCAGCCGCTCGGCCAGCTTCTTGTTCTTGAACTGCAGCACCTTCAGGTCCATCTCCTCCTGTGTGGGGGCAGGGGGCGGCGTTTGGGGGGCCCTAGGCTTTTGTGGGGGGCCCCGGGCATCTGGGGGCAGCCCCGGGCATCCGGGGGGACACACCCAGGTGTCTTGGGGGGCACCCAGGCATCTGGACAGGGGCACCCAGGAGTTTGGGGGGTGACACCTAGGTGTTGGTGGGGGACCCAGGTGTTTTGGGGGGCTCCAGATGTCCGGGGGGGGCACTCAGGCATTTGGGGGGGGTTCCAGGTGTCGGGAGGGACCCAGGTGTTTCAGGGGGCTCCAGGTGGCCGGGGGTGCACCCAGGTGTCAGGGGGGCACCCAGGAGCTTGGGGGGGCACCCAGGTGTTTCGGGGGGCTCCAGGTGTCCAGGGGGGCACCCAGGAGTTTAGGGGGGGCACCCAGGAGTCGGGGGGGGCACCCAGGCATTTGGGGGGGGCTCCATGTTTCGGGGGGGACCCAGGTGTCCGGGGGGGGGACCCAAGAGTTTGGGGGAGACCCAGCCGTTTGGGGGGGGGCAGGGGACACCCACCGTGGAGGAGATGCCGCCGAGGCGCAGGGGTTCGATGAGGGTGGTGGGGGGGCTGCTCCTCGCGGGGGGGTTTCTTCTCGGGGGGGCCGCCCGCCCCATCGCTGGCCCCCCGCTTCGCGCCGGCCCCCGACATGGCCCCGCCTGGGGGAGGGGGGGGGGGCAATGGGGAGTGAGGGGGGAGCTGGGGGAGTGGCTATAGGGGTCTATAGGGGTCTATGTAGGTCTATAGGGCCTCTATAGGGGTCTATAGGGGGGGAAGGGCCCGCCCCCCCCCCGCACCCACCGCTGCCGCCGCCGCCGCCGGCCCGGCCCGCGCCACTGCGCAGGCGCAAACCCCGCCCCCCGCGCAGACCCCACCCCGCGCATGCGCGTTTACCGCCCCCCGCGCAGGTCCCACCCCCGCGCATGCGCAGCCGCGCCCCCTCGCCGCCGTCGCCGTAGTAACCGAGAGGGGTGGGCGCGGAGGGGGGAAGGCGACCAATCAGGAGAAGCGGAAGGGGGGGCGGGGACGGTCGCTCTTAAAGGGGCGACGGCACAGAGGTTTCGTGAGGAGTCCGGGATCCCCGGGGCTCCCCCCAGCCCCACAGAAGCCCCATGGGGACCCCCCCCAAATCTCGAGGGTCCCTCCCAGGCGCCTTCTTATCCCCACAAGGACCCCTTCGGCCCCATGGGACCCCCAAACCCCCTCTGACCCCCACGACCCCCTCCCCAGGGACCCCCCCCAGCCCCACAGGGACCTCCAAACCCCTGGGGACTCCCCCAAAGGACCCCCCAGCCCCATAAGACCCCCAAAGGACTCCCTTAACCGCTTGGGGACCCCCTGCAGCCCCACAGACCCCCCCATCAGCCCCACAGCAACCCCCCAGCCCCATGGGACCCCCCACGCCTCCTCTGACCTCCCCCAACCCCATGACCCACCCCCTGCAGAGACCCCTCACCCCACGGGAAACCCCACAGGGATCCCCTGTGCCCCTTGGGGACCCTCTCAGTGCTATAACCCCCCCCAGCCCCATAGGGACCCTCAAACCCCCCTGAACTCTGTAAGACCCCCCCCAGAAACCCCCTTAACTGCATAAGGATACTCTCAGCCCCTCCCCCTCAACCCCACGGGCACCCCGGACGCCTGGGTACCCCCCATCTCTTGGGGGGGGTGGGGGGTCCCCAAAATTCTCCACTTTCAACCCTTTATTCATCGCATTCTCCCGCAGGAAAGCTTACAGCCGCCGTCTGTACACGGTGCCCCACGCTGGGGGGGTAGGGGGGCCCCCCGTGACACCCCCCCCCCCCGGCACCCCGACCCCCCCCCCTCCCCCTTCCGGCCACCCCCAGCCCAGCACAAAGCACCTTTGCATAGATCGTGTTCAAAAGGAACCTATTTTACATGGGGCTGTACAGGGGGTCGGGCCCCCGCCAATGTACACGGGTAAAAAACACCCCCCTCCCCCGCACCCCCCCGAGGTCCCCCCCCCCGAGAGCCCTCTCACTCTGCTGGGCACCCGGCTGCGAGCTCCCACTGCAAGATGGCTGCCAGTTCAGACAGCCACGGGGGGGGGGCGGGGGGCGAGGGGGCTGCTGGGTGGTGTAGCTGCCGGGGGCAAGATGGCCACCATCTCTGACGGCCACTGGAGTCAAATGGCCACCGTGTTTCATCTCTGCCAAGGTCAAGATGGCCGCCGGCTCTGACATCCACTGGAGTCAAGATGGCTGTTGGCTCGGATGTCCACTGGAGTCAAGATGGCCGCCAGGTCAGATGTCTACTGGAGTCAAGATGGCTGCCACAGCCTATGTCTGCTGGGTCAAGATGACTGCTGGGTGCCATGTCTGCTAGAGTCAAGATGGCCACCGTCTCTGATATCCGCTGAGGTCAAGATGGCCACCGACTCTCATACATCTGCCAGGGTCAAGATAGCCACTGGCTGCGACATTCACTGTGTTTCAAGATGGCCGCCAGTTACGACATCCATTGGAGTCAAGATGGCTGCTAGTTCCCACATCTGCCATGGTCAAGACGGCCACCTGCTTTGACATCCACTGAGATCAAGACGGCCCATGCTGACATCACTGGTTCTGACATCACTGCATTCAAGATGGCTGCTGGTTCTGGCATCACTGCATTCAAGATAATCGCTGCCTCTGACATCACTGCATTCAAGATGGCTGCTGGTTCTGACACCACTAGGTTCAAGATGGCCACCGCCTCCGACATCACTGTATACAAGATGTCTGCCACTTCTGACACCACCAGGTTCAAGATGGCTGCTGTTTCTGACATCACTGCATGCAATTTGACTGCTGTTTCTGACATCACTATTCAAGATGGCTACTGCTGACATCACTGTGTTCAAGATAGCTGCCCACTCTGACATCACACAGATGCCCCACACTGACATCACTGTTTCTGACATCACTGCATGTAAGATGGCTGCTAGTTCTGACATCACTGTGTTCAAGATGGCCACTGCCTCTGACATCACTGCATTGAAGATGGCTGCTAGTTCTGACATCACTGTGTTCAAAATGACCACTGCCTCTGACATCACTGCATGTAAGATGGCTGCTGGTTCTGACATTACTGGCTTCAAGGTGGCAACTGCCTCTGACATCACATGGAACAACATGGCTGTCACCTCTGACATCACCAAGTTCAGGAGGAGCGCCCCCTTCTGGCATCACCAGGTTCAAGCTAGTCACTGTCTCTGACATCATCGATTTGCCAGGTCAGCCATCTTGGGTTCACCATCGGCCATTTCAGGGTCACCTGGGTAGCCATTTTGAGCTGTTCCAGTCGGCCATCTTGGGACCCCATCAGCCATTTTGTGCGCCAAGTCAGCCATCTTGCGGCCACTGTCGGCCATCTTGGGACCACCCAGGTAGCCATTCTGGAACGGCTCCAGTTGGCCATTTTGTGCAGGCTCATTGGCAATCTTGGGGCCACTGGCTTGGCTGTTCCGAAGGGTCACCTTATTGGCCATCTTGAGGGTGTGGTCGGCCATTCCCTGCTGAGGCGGTTCCCGTAGGCCTTTTTGAGGAGGCTCATTCAAAAGTGCCAGATCAGCAAATCTTGGGGGGAGGGGCCCAGTCGGCCATTTTAGGATCGCCTGGTTGGCCATTCAGAAGGTGCGCCCTGTCGGCCATTTTGAGGGGGGCTCCAGTTGGCCATTTTGTGGACGCCCAGTTGGCCATTCGGTGGGTGCTTGGTCAGCCATTTTGTGGGCACCAAATCGGCCATTTTATATGCGCTCAGTTGGCCATTTTGTGGGCACCTGGTCAGCCATTTTGTGTGCGCCTGGACGGCCATTTTGGGCCCATCTGCCCAGACCCTTTGGGAGCACCCCACTGGCCTTGCGGCCCCCCCCCACCACGCCGCCCCACTCAGCCCTTTGTAGGGCCCCAGTCGGCCATCTTGCCGGCCCCCTTGGACCGCAGGGGGGCGGCCGGGGGGGTCACGTCTTGGCCTTGCGGCCGCGGAGAGCCGCCGCTGCCGCTGAGGGGGTGTCAGGGGGTGCTGGGGGGCCCCCAGGTGGGATGGGGGCGGCGGCGGCTGAGCGTGTGTTGGCGGCAGGGGGGGCCGCGCAGCGCCGTGGGGGCTGCTGCCGCCGCCGCTGCCGCCCCCGCCGGGCCGGTGGTGGAGGCCGCCGCCGGCGGTGCCGTGGAGCCCCCCCGCCCGCCCGCCGGCGCCGCTTGGCTGGGGGGGGCCGCCGCCGCCCCGCCTCGTCCCCGCTCCCCCCTTCCTCTGAGGAAGGCGGGGGAGAACGCCGCCGCCGCCGGCCCGGCTCCCGCTCCAGGGGGGCCATGAGGGGGGACCCGGGGTGCCGGCGGGTGCTGCGGGGAGCCGGGGGGGGCGAGGCGCTGCTGTCGGGGGACGCCCGTTTCGGGGGCCGCCCCCGCCGCCGCTTCCCGGGACTTTGGGGAGCCCCTGTTGCCACCGTCCCCCCCCGAGCTGGCCGCCCCCGCCGCCGTTTGCCGGGAGGGTCGTGGTGGCGGCGACGTGGCCCCCCCCGGCGCTTGGGGGGGCGTCCCCGGCGGCGTTTTGGGGGGCCGGGGCTGGCACCGGGGCTGGGGCTGGTGCCGGGGGGATCATGGCGGCGGCGCCGGGGTCGCCCGGGGATGGGGGTCTCCAGCACTGTCACCAGCCGCCCCGGCAGCTGCCGCAGCACCTTGGCTGATGGTCCCGGCCCCCGGCTCTGCCGGATCTCCACGTCGGCACTGCGGCGGCGGCGGGGTCCCCGCCCGGCCGCGCCCGGTCCCGTCCCGCTCGCCGGGGTCCCCCCTGGCCCCTCTGGCGTCACCGGCGATGCCTCCGAGGGCGCTGGGGCCAGTGGTGACGTCGCTGGTGGCGTGGCCGACGTTGCTGGCAGTGCGTCCGGTGCTGCCGGTGCCGCCTGGGAAGGCGAGAGAGTCACCTGGGATGGTGCCGGTGCTGGGTGTGATGTCACCAGCATCAGCTGTGATGTCACCAGTGCCGGGTGCGACGTCACCGGTGCCGGGTGTGATGTCGGCGGCGGGGTGCTGGGTGTCCCTGGCACCTGGTTCGGGGCCGGGGGCGGTTGCGGCGTCACTGCGGCTGCATTTGAGGCTGCATTTGCGGCTGCTGGTGCCAGTTGTGACGTCAATGGGAGCGGTTGTGATGTAACCAGGGCCAGCTGCAATGTCACTGGGGGCGTTTGTGACATCACCGGGGGTGGCTGTGACGTCGCTGGGGGTGGTTGCGATGATACCGGGGTTGCTTGTGACGTCACGGGGGTGGCGGGCAGGGGCGGGGCCGTGTGCGATGTCACCGGGGGGGGCGTGTAACGTCGCGGTGTTCGCTTGAGACGTCACCGGGGCCGCTTGTGATGTCACCGCATTAGCTTGCGACGTCACCGGCGCGGCCGTGGCCGTAGGGGCCGGGGAAGGTCGGGGTGACGTCGCTGCCCCCCGGGGGGACGTCGGTGGTGTCCGGGGGGACGTTGGGGTCGCCCGCGGCGACGTTGGGGGGGCCCGCGGCGATGGGGGTGTCGCCCGCGGGGATGCCGGGGAGGCCCGGTTGGCCGTCCCAGCAGCCCGCAGGCGCTGGCTGGCACGGGTGCCAGGGCGCTCGGGGAGGGGCCGGGGGGGACCCCGCACCCGCCGGGGCCGCCGGGGTCCCCCAGGGCCTTCATCCCCCCCCGGGGCGGCAGCCTCCTCCTCCTCCTCCTCCTCCTGGGGGGGCAGGCGGAAGCGCCCCCCACCCTTGGCCTGGTCGATGTCCTTCCGTGCCGCCTCCACCTGCTCCTGCGGGGGCAGCACCCATGGGTGTCCCCAACCCATAACCAGACCCCCCCTCCTGAGTACCCCCTGCCCCATAGCAAGATCCTCGTGGGTGCGCTTTGCCCGACAGCAGGACCCCTAGGTGACCCCCAACCCATACTGGGGTGCCCATGGGTGCCCCCACCGCTAACAGGGACCTATGGGTGCCCCCTGCCCCACAGCAGGACCCCCTTGAGTGCCCTGCGCTCTCTGCCCCACAGTGGGACCCCCAGGCACCCCCCAACACATATCGGGGCACCCATGGGTGCCCCCACACCTGACAAGTAACTATGGTGTCCCCTGACCCATAGCAGGACCCCCTTGAGTGCCCTGCGCTCTCTGCCCCATAGTGGGGCCCCCAGGCACACCCCAACCCAACCCATACTGGGGCACCCATGGGTGCCCCCACCACTAACAGAGACCTATGAGCACCCACAGTGGGGCCCCCTGGGTGCCTCCAGGCAATAGTGGGACCCTCCAGGACCCCCCACCACCCAGCAGGATCCCCCGCCACCCAGCAGGACCCCCAACCCCATAGCAAGACCCTGAGGGGTGCCCCCCGCCCCCAGGTACCCCCCACCCATGGGTGCTCCCCTCCACACACCTCCGCCTGCTTCAGCTCCTCCCGGCTGACGTCCTCCAATGACGCCTCCAGGAAGTTCATGGCGTAGCGCTCGATAGGCGTCAGCTGCCGCATCGGACATGTGGGTCCCATGGGTGCTGGGGTTCCCCCCAGGATGCCTGGGTCCCCCCCACATCCCCCCTGGGTGCCCAGGTAGCCCCACACCCCCCTGGACATGTGGGTCCTTCCAGCCCCCCAACCACCCAGGTCCTCCTGAACCCCCTGGACACCTGGGTCCCCCCAAAAGCCCCCCAGACATGTGGGTCCCCACCTGCTCGACCAGGGCGGCGATCTCCTGCTCAGCCTTGGAGAGCTCTTCCTCAGGCTCAGGGCCACCGCGCTCCTCCTCGGGGCTGAGGCTCTCGCTGAACTCAGCCAGCGCTGCCACTCGCTCCGCTTGCGCCTGCGAGGCTGCCCGGATGTCCTCGGGGTCCTCCGCCCCGCACAACGCCTGCGGACAGTGGGGACATCAGGGAGGACAGCGGGAACGTGAGGGACATTGGGGTGTTGGGGACATGAGGGACATCAGGGGCCGCGGGTGATATCAGGGACGTGGTGGACATCAGGGGCCATCGGGGGCATTGAGGCCATCTGGGATGTAGGGGACATCAGGGACATGGGGGACATCACAGGTGTTGGGGTCACCATGGAGACTGAGGGACATCAGGGACATGGAGAAGATCGGTGGACATCAGGGACATCAAGGACACCAGGGGACATCAAGATCGGGAGAGCAGGGGACACAGGCATGGAGGGGACATCAAATACATCAAGGACATGAGGGACACTGGGGGACATGGGGGACATCAGAGGCCATCAGGGGACAAAGGGATGTGGGGGACATCAGAGATGTTGGGGTCACCAGGAAGATCAAGGGACATCAGGGATGTTGGGGGACATCAGGGACATGGAGAAAACCAGTGGACATCAGGGACATGAGGGACATCAAGGAGATCACGGGACACAGGGACGTGGGGGACATTGGGGTGTTTGGGGCCACCAGGCCCATGGGGACATCAGAGATGTTGGGGACATCAGGGGGACATCGGGGGGACGTAGGGTGACATGTGGCCCCACCTGCTCGAGGATGTGGGTGCGCCGTGTGGCCGCTGGGTCCTCGTCCTCATCGGGGGGTACATCCCCGTCCCTGTCCTTGTCCCTCTCCTTGTCCCGGTCCGGCTCCCGGCGCCCCGGCTCCTCCGGCGCCATGTCAAACAGCTCCCGGATCGTTTGCTGGGGACGGGCAGGTGGGGGGTCAGCACCAGGCTCGGACACCTGGGTCCCACCCAGACACCTGGGTCCTCCAGGCCACCATCAAGCCCTTGAGATGTGGCTCCAAGGTGGGACCAGGAGAAGGTTCCTGGACACCTGGGTCCCCATGGGGAGGTCCAAGGGAGATGGTGCCGGGACACCTGGGTCGTCCCCCCCCCAGACCCTGGGTCCCCTCATAGACACCAGGATCCTCCAAGACCACCATCAAGCCCTTGAGATGTGGCTCCAAGGTGGGACCAGGAGAAGGTTCCTGGACACCTGGGTCCCCATGGGGAGGTCCAAGGGCGTCGTTGCCCAGACCCCTGGGTGTCCTCCAGACACCTGGGTCCTCAGCTACCTGCTTGAAGTAGGCAGTAGTGAAGTTCCCCCCCTCAATGGCCATATCTCCCAGCATCCTCTTCTGGTTGGCCTTCTTAAGGATGTTCTCCTCCACCGTCCTCTCGCTGATAAGCCTGATGAGGGGACAAAGCGGTGGGGTGAGGGGACCGTGGAGGATCCATGGGTCCAGGTGAGGACCCAGGGGTCCGGGAGCTGGATGTACCGGTAGATGTGGACATCCCGCGTCTGGCCAATGCGGTGGCACCGGTCCTGGGCTTGGGCGTCCATGGTGGGGTTCCAGTCACTGTCGTAGAAGACGACGGTGTCGGCACCTGCCAGGTTGACACCGACACCACCACTGCGGGTTGAGAGGATGAAGCAGAAGATGCGCTTGTCGGCGTTGAAACGTTCCATCAGGGCCTGCATGGAAGAGTGCAGCGCCACCCGGACGCCAGAACCCACGTTAGAGGGGGGCCCAGATGCCTGGGCGTCCCCCCCCAGACCCTGGGTCCCTCCTGGACACCAGGATCCTCCAGGCCACCATCAAGCCCTTGAGATGTGGCTCCAAGGTGGGACCAGGACGAGGTTCCTGGACACCAGGATCCTCCGTTGACACCTGGTTCTTTCCTGCCACCATCAAGCCCTTGAGATGTGGCTGCAAGGTGGGACCAGGGGGCGGTTCCTGGACACCTGGGTCCCCATGGGGGGTCCGAGGGTGATGGTGCCCCAATGCCTGGGTCCCCCCCCCGCACCTGGCGCTGCTCAACGCGGGTGCTGCCGTCCAGGCGCAGGTAGATGTGGCCATGGTACGTGAGGAAACGCTCGAGGACGTCGAGCATCCGGGTCATCTGGGTGAAGATGAGGACGCGGTGGGCCCCCGCCTTCAGGCGCCGCAGCAGCACGTCCAGCGTCTGCAGCTTCCCTGGGGGGGGACGCCGGTGTCACCGGGGGCCACCGCCAAGGGGGAGGGGTGGGGTGACCCCCCCTTTGGGAAGGGTACAGGGGGATGGTCTGGTTGGGTGGGGGTTGTTGGGGTGGGGACGTGGGGACATGGAGACATCAATGGGGACATGCAGAGACCAATAAAGACATCAGTGGGGACATAAGAACATCTTTGTAGATGTCATTAGGGACATGGGGACACCATTACGGACATCAGTGGGTACACGGGGACACCAGTAGGGACATACGGACATCAGTGGGGACATCAGTAGAGACATGGGGACATCATTAGGGATGTGGGGACATTGGTGGGACATGAGGATGGCACTCAGGCGGATGGGGACAGCTCCCATGTGGGACATGGTGGGTGGGGTGAGCATGACACCAGGGATGTGGGGACATCACTGGAGACGTCTCTGGGGACATCGCTGGGGACATGGGGATGGCACAAGGAGGTGGGGAAGTGGGTGCTCGTGCTGCCCCCAGGGTGCTCCCTGATGTCCCCTATGTCCTGGATGTCCACGATGTCCCCAGTGTCCCCAACACCCCTGATATCCTCAACGTCCTGATGCCCTTTATGCCTCCGGTGTCCCCAATGTCCCCAAGTGTCCCCAGGATCAGGGGTGGGGTGGGATTAGGGGGAGATCAGAAAAGCGGGTGCTCGAGCAGCACGCGCCCCCTTGATGTCCTGTGTCCCTGATGTCCCCAACACCCTTAATGTCCCCAATGTCCACAACTGTCCCCAAGTGTCCCCAGCACTGGGAAAAGGGGAACAGGGGAGATCAGAGAAGCAGGTACTCATGCAGCACCCAGCTCCCCGCTGTCCCCCACATCCCCAGTGTCCCCCACATCCCCAACGCCCCCAACATCTTTAATATCCCCAGTAACATCCCTGATGTCTCCAAGTGTCCCCAACATGGGAAAAAGGGGAACGGGGGAGATGAGAGAAGCAGGTGCTCGTGCAGCACCCGGCTCCCCGATGTCCCTCACGTCCCCCATGTCCCTGATGTCGCCAATGTCCCCAACGCCCCCAACATCTTTAATGTCCCCAGTAACATCCCTGATGTCTCCAAGTGTCCCCAACATGGGAAAAAGGGGAACGGGGGAGATGAGAGAAGCAGGTGCTCGTGCAGCACCCGGCTCCCCGATGTCCCTCACGTCCCCCATGTCCCTGATGTCGCCAATGTCCCCAACGCCCCCAACATCTTTAATGTCCCCAGTAACATCCCTGATGTCTCCAAGTGTCCCCAACATGAGGAAAAGGGGAACAGGGGGAGATGAGAGAAGCAGGTGCTTGTGCAGCACCCGGCTCCCCGCTGTCCCCCATGTCCCCAGCGTCCCCCCTGCGTCCCTGCTGTCCCCACGTACCGCAGTCGTACTGGATGAGGCGCAGGTCGGGGAAGTGGGTGCGCATGCTGCGCAGCACCCGGTGCAGGGCTCGCCCCCGGGGTGCCAGCTCCTCCCAGAGCCGCTGCTCCAGCTGGGCCTGTTGGCGCAGGCGCCAGGGCGGGGGGCGGCAGCTGTGCAGGGCCACCCCCCGCGCCTCCACCGGCGGCAGCACGAAGATGAACCTGGGGGGGGTGTCAGATAATTGGGGACCCCCCCGGAGGCCGGGGACCCCGTCTTGGATGCCTGGGTCACCCCTCAGATTTTTGTGTCCCTTAAACCACCTGGACCCCCTCCCCCAACCTAAACACCTGGGTCCTCCCAGGTGCCTGGACCCCCCATCTCAACCCCTCGGCAGATGCCTGTGTCCCCCCAAACCCACGACCCCCCCCAAACCCCTTGGACCCCTCCCTGGGTGCTTGGGTCCCCCCAAATCCCCTGGGTCTCCCCAGATCCCCTCCCCGAATGCCTGGGTCCCCCTGGACACCTGGGTCCCCCCAAACCCTATGGCCCCCCACCAAGACTCCTGGGGTCCCCCAAATCCCCTAGACCCCTCCCCAAACAGCTGGGTCCCCCCAAACTCCCAACCACCCTAGATGCCTGGGTCCCCCCAAACTTCCTGGACCCCCCGTCCTGTTCCCAGACACCTGGGTCCCCCCCAAACCCCCCAGAGCCCTCCCCAAATGCTGGGGTCCCCCCAAACCCCCCAGCACCCTCCCCAGATTCCTCGGTCCCCCCCAAGCCCCCCAGTCCCCTCCCCGAATGCTGGGGTCCCCCCAAACCCCCTGGCCCCCTCCCCCGAATGCCTGGGTCCCCCCGTACCTGTCGAGGAGGGGCTGGAGCTGGCGCAGGCGCTGGGGGGGGGCGAGGACGGCGCGGGCCAGGGCCCCCCCCGGGGGGGGTGTGGGGGGGGGCAGGGTGCAGAGCCCCAGCACCTCGCTGCCGTAGACGGGGGCCAGCCCACAGCGCAGCTCGTTCAGCCGCAGCAGCCGCTCCAGCCGCTCCGCCCGGCCCCGCACCCGCTTCGCCTCCAGGGACTCCTGCGGAGGCGGGGGGCATATGGGTGGGGGGGGACGGACCCCCTCCCCAGCTCCCCCAGACCCCCCCTATAGCAGGCTGGTCCCTCCCCCATTTCACCTCTAGCACCCCCTGTGGGGGAGGGGCTTGACCCCCCCATGGGGTGTCACCCCCCAGGTGTCACCCAGGACCCCCCCCATCAACCAAGACCTGTCCCCCCAAGATGTCACACACGTCCCCCTCTCCTCCACGTGCCCGCCCCCCAGGGGGTTACCCAGCACACCAAACCCCTCCTTGGGGTCCCAGAGTGCCCCCCCATAGGGACCCTTGGGTGCCTCCCCCTTGTTTGTCTCCCCACACCCCCCTTCACTCACCCATAGATGCCTCCTCCCTCCATGGGTACCCCCCCCCCCGCCAGGTTCCCCCCATCCCTTTGCAGAGACACCCCAGGGTGCCCCCCCCGGGTGCCCTCCTAAATCCCCCTTTACTCCCCCACAGGGGCCCCCCATTGCCCCTCACCCATGGGTGCCCCCCAATACCCCCTCCCCCCCATCACTGTGGCCCCCCAGTGCCCCCTCATAGGTGCCCCCCCCCCCGGGGTGCCCCCCCATTTCCCAGGGTGCTTACCAGGAAGAAGGGGGAGCGCGGGGGGGGCGGGGGCTGGCGGCGAGGGGGCGGCCGCTGGGGGGTGGGTGCTGGGGGGGGGCTGGGCCCCCCCGGACCCTCGGGCTCCTCCCGGGGAGGGGCGGCAGCGGCAGCGAGGGGGGCTGGGGGGGCCCCTGGGGGGGCAGCGGCGGCGGCAGCAGCGGTGGGGGGGACGGCAGGTGCTGTGGGTGCTGCGGGTGCTGTGGGGGAAGGTGGAAAGAGAGGGGTCAGGGGGGGCCTGGTGGCACCCGGGGGGCACACCCTATAGCGTAAGGGGCACCCATGGGTGCAGGGGGGCACCCCATAGCATGCAAGGGCACCTGTGGGTGTGGTGAGCACCCAAGGACATGTGGAGCACCCCGCCAGTGTAGGGGAGCACCCTGCCAGTGTGGGGGGGCCCCCAGGGGGGTGAGTGGCACCCATAGGTGCAAAGGGGGGGGCACCCAGGAGGGGCCAGCATGGGAGGGCCACCATGGAGACAGTGGGCACCCATGGGTGTGGGGGGTACCCAGGGCCATGTGGGGTGGCCCAAGGCAGGGAGTGGGCACCCATGGGTGCTGGGGGGGCTGGTCAGACACTCACCCATCAGATCAGGGATGGCGGCGGCAGCAGCGGGGGGGACGCCAGCAGGGGGGGGTGCAGGCAGCACCCGCAGCAGGGGTCGTCCCGGAGGGGCCGTGGGGGGTCGGGGTGCAGGTGGGGGTGCCGGGGGGTGGGTGGGTGGGGCCGCCAGCCCATCGCGGGGCGCCTGTCGCACAACGATCTTCACGACCCCCCCACTGTTCACCAGCGGCGTCGGCACTGGGGGGCGGCACAGAGTGTCAGACCCCCCCCCCCAAAAGCCCCCCGACACCCCACTCCCAGCACCCAGGGGCACCCAGGTGGTCCTGCGGGTGTTCTCGGGGGTCCCAGGGGCACCCACATGGGTCCTGGGCGGGGAGCAAGGAAGGCTTATGGGTACTGACAGGGGTCCTGGGGGAGTCTCAGGAGCACCTAAGAAGGTCCTGAGAGCACCCAGAAAGGTTATAGAGGCACCTAAAAGGGTCCTGGGGGGGGCTTAGGGGCACCCAAAGGGGTCTGTGTGAGTCCCAGGAGCACCCAGGGGGCTCCTGGGGTGTCCCAAGGGGGCTCAGGGGCACCCAGGGGGGTCCTGGATACCTCCAGATGGGTCTAAGGGGCTACAGGGGCACCCAGTGGGGTCCTGGTGGTTTGGGGGGGTACCCAGGGAGGTCTGAGGGTCTCGGGGACACCCGGGGGTGTCTGGGGGGGATCGGGGGGGCTCAGGGGCACCCAAGGGGGTCCCGGCGGCTTGGGGGGAGCACCCAGAGACCCCCTCCCCCCCCTTACCTTGGGCGGTGGCGATGGGGAGGCCGATGGTGGGGGGCTGGGGGGGGGTCCCGGCAGGGGGACCCCCTGCAGGGGCTGGGGGGGCGACAGGTGCCAGCAGGGTGACCTGGGCGGGGGGGCCCAGAAGCGGGTGCTGCCCCCCAGTCGCCACCAGATGCACCACGTTCCCTGCGAGGGGGGAGGGCACAGGGGGGGCGTCAGGGGGCACCCCAAAACCCCCCACGACCCACAAAACTGGGGGGGGGGGGCTTTGTCAGGGCCACCCCCCAGCCCCACCCACCTTCACGGGACCCCACCCATCTCCTACCCATATTGTGGGGTCCCCCCCACCCATTTTAGGGTGTGTCACCCCCATTTTAGTGTTCTACACTTGCCTTAGGGGGCCCCCACCTTTAGGGGTCCCACCCACAGAGGGTCCCCACCCACCTTTAGGCCTCCCCACCCATTCTAGGGTCCCCCACCCATTTGGGGGGGGGGGCCACCCACCTCAGGGTCCCCCCACCCCTAGATCCCCCCACCATCATCGGGAATCCTGTCCCCATTTTGGAGGCCTGCACCTATTTTTGGGGGGGGTGGTGGTGGTGTGTGTCCCCCCCAGACCCACCTCATAAGGAAGGAACCCCCATTTTGGAATACGCTGGGGGGGCACCCCATTCCCTTCCCCACCCCAATAACCCTCCCCAAACCGCCCCCTCCCCAGGGGTGTTCCTCTTAAAATGGGGGTTCTCCCCTAAAAAGGGAAGGTGGCCCCCCCCCAAAGTGGGGGGGCAGCGAGGGGTCCCCCAACTTACGTGGGAGGCCGCGGGGGGGGGCGAGGGCCAGGTGCCGCAGTGGGGGGGCGGCCAGCGTCAGCTTGCTGCCCTGCAGCTGGAGGGTGAGGGGCTTGGCCCCCCCTGGCGCTGCGCCCCCCCCCGGGGCGCCCCCCCCCGCCGGGCGCTGGGCCAGCGCCGCCAGCTGCCCGATGCTCACCACCTCGCCGGCTGGGGGGGGGACACGCCGTGAGGGGGGGGCCCCCTAAATTAGAGGGGGTTCCCCCCAAAAATAGGGGAGGGGGTGTTTTCGGGGGGGGGGAGGGGGTGTTTGGGTGTGGGAGGGTGTTTTTGGGGGTGGGCATTTTGGGGCCGGGAGGTGTTTTTTGGGGGGGAGGTGGTTGGTGGAGGAGGGAGTGTTTTTGGGGCGGTGCTTTGGTGGGAGGAGGAGGTGTTTGGGGGTGGAAAGGTATTTTGGGAGGAGAGGAAATGCTTTAAGGGGAGTGGATGTTTGAGGGGGACGGGGTGCTTGGGGGGGTGGGGGTGGTTATGGGGGTGAGGGGTGGTTTTAGTGGGGAGGGAGTGATTTCGGGCAGGGGGGTGGTCTCAGGGGGGTGAGGCTGTTTTTGGGGGGGGTGAGGGTGGTTCGGGGGGGTTAGGGTGGTTTTGGGGGGGTACTTACAGGGCAGGCGGGCCTGCATGTCGGGGGCCAGCAGGAGGCGCTGAGGGCCAGGGCCGGGCAGGGCGTAGGCCGCCAGGGGGGGCCCCCCTTTGCCCCCCAAAGTGGGGGTCGGGGGGGGCTGGGGGGGGGCGGGGGGCGCCTGCTGCTGGGGGTGCGGCCAGAGGAGCAGGCGGCAGGGCTGCAGGGGGGAAGGGGTTAATGGAGAGAGGAGGCCCCGCCCACCGAATCCCATCCCCCTACCCCTTTCCTCAGTGCCCAGGGCAAACCGCTGGCCCCGCCCCCTTTAGAACCCCCACCCACTATCAAGCCCCACCCACTCAGCCACTATGTTAAGCCACGCCCTTATGCCCTGCCCCCCCACAGCTCCACCCCCTGCACAGACCATTAATGCACCCAAGCCCTGCCCCCTTAAGCCCCCAATCCACATCACACCTCAAGCTCCGCCCACTGACCAACCCCACCCATCCAATTGGACCCTGTAAGCCCCGCCCACCTTAGACTCCTCAAACCCCACCCATTTACCACACCCCTCCCAGACTCCACCCCTCCATAAGCCCCTCCCACCCCCTCAAGCCCCGCCCTCTCACCGTGGGCAGGGCCGGGAGGAGGCGGGGCCAGCGCAGGCAGCAGGGTGGGTGGGGGCCGGGGCGGGGCCGCCAGGGCCAATCCCAGCCCCAGCCCCAACCCCGCCCCCCCGGGGGGCAGCAGGGGGGCAGCAGCCGCAGCAGGGGGCGGGGCCCCGGCGGCGGGGGCGGGGCCTACGGCGGGAGGGGCGGGGCCTACGGCGGGAGGGGCGGGCGCCAGCAGGGCGGGAGCCAGCGTCACCCCAGGGGGGGCGGGGGCCACCAGCAGGGGGGCATGTCCGGCAGGTGAGGGGGCGTGTCCGGCGGGCAGGGGGGCGTGTCCGGCGGGCAGGGGGGCGGGACCAAGAGGCAGCACCCCCAGGGGGGTGGGGGGTCCCCCCCCGGGGCGGGGGCTGTTGAGCAGCAGCACCGCCCGGCTCTCTGCCTTCGGCACCGGCTGCAGCATCCTGGGGGGGGAACGGGGGGGTCGGGGGGGCCCCTGAGCACCCCGGGCACCCTGACACCCTCCCAAGGCACCCCCAGAGCCCCCCCGGGCACCCCAACCCCCACCTGGGGACCCCCACCCAGGCACCCCCCGACACCCAAGGTCCTGGCACCCCCTCCCACCACGCCAGTGTCCCCAAGGTGCCTGTGGTGACCCCAGAGCCACCCCCTGGTGTCCCCAAGTTCCCTCTATCACCCCAATGTCCCCAAGGCCACCCCGGTGTCCCCAAGGGTCCCACCACCACCCCAGTGACCCCAAGGCCGCCACAGCGTCCCCAAGGCCACCCCGGTGTCCCCAAGGGTCCCACCACCACCCCAGTGACCCCAATGCAGCCACGGTGTCCCCATGACCCCCCGGTGTCCCCAAGACCTCCACCAACCCCCCAGTGTCCCCAAGGCCACCCCAGTGTCCTTGGTGTCCCCCTCACCGGTTGACTTTCATGCGGACAGGCTTGGGGCGTGGCGGGGGGTCAGGGGCGGCGGCGACGTCCTCGACCAGACGCCGTGTCACCCGCCAGCGGGGCAGGAAGGTGTCGGCGGCATAACGGGACACCCGGCCCTCCAGGGCCACCAGGTCGAAGAGCCCCATGTCCACATGCTGCGGGGACACCGCAGGGACGTCACCCCACTGTCCCCCACCCCAGCCACGGCCCCAGAGTCCACGGGGACATGGTGGTGGCCCTGGGTGCTGGTGACAACATGGTGGCCTGTGTCACCTCGGGCCACCCCTACACCTCAACTGTGTTCTAATAAACCCGGTCAAGAAGACCTTAAGACCTTCACCCGATGCATCCCGTGTCCTCCACCTCCCCAGAAGTGCCACCACAGGTCATGGCGGTGGCCCCAACTGCTGGTGACAATGACTTGGTGGCCTCTGACACCCCTATATCTCACCTCCATCTCCACAACCCTGGTCAAGAAGACCTCGAGCTCTTCACCTGATGCCTCCTGTGTTCTCCCCCAGAAGTGCCACCGCAAGGCCACCCCAGTCCCTCCACCTCCCCAGAAGTGCCACCACAGGCCACCCTAGAGCCCCCGGGTGCTGGTGACACCACCAGGCACCCAACGCCCCCTCAAACCATCTCCTGGTGCCACCCTATCCCCTCCACAGCCCGACCCCGTGTGCTCCGTCGGTGTCCCCGGTGTTGTCACCTTGAAAGGGTCGGGGTCGAGGGCGCGGAGGACAAGGGAGGCGGTGACGAAGCAGATGCCCTCGGTGATGAAGGGCGAGTGGACGGGCCGGGGCTCGAAGAGGTCGGGGTGGTTGCACACCTTGCGGAGCTGCATCAGCACGTTGATGACGCTCATGAAGTGTCCGCTGGCCAGGGTGGCCTTGGTGCTGCCGGAGGGGGACACGGGGAGGGTGAGGGGGGGTCCGGGGGACACGTGGGGACGCGTGGGGACGTGCCACCCACCTGGCCTGGCCCATGAAGTCGTCGTAGAGGTAGCGCTGGCGCTTGGAGAGGCGGCACTTGAGGACGTGCTCGTACTTCTTGGGCATCTGCTTCTCCACGTCCACCTTCAGCCGGCGCAGCAGGAAGGGGCGGAGCACCTGGGGGAGCAGCCAATCAGCTGCCAGCAAGTTTTGGGGTGCCACCCCACAATATGGGGGTGACACCCCCCCTCCACACCGCAACGATAAGCTGGGGTGGGGGTGGAACTGTGGGGTGGGGGGCAACCCCACCGTGGAGTTGGGGTGCGCTGTGGAATGGGGTGACCACCACCCAGCTACACCCCAAAAAGGGGGTCACCCCAAAAAAGGGGTTACCCCCATCCAGCTACACCCTGAAACAGGGCCAATCCCCCTGCTGCAACCACGTGCCTCCTCCCTCACGCCCCCATCACCCCCAAAATAGGGTCCCCTCCACCTCGCTACACCCCAAAATGGGGTCACCCCCACCCAGCTACACCCCAAAAAAGGGTTACCCCAACCAGCTACACCCCAAAATGGGGATCACCCCAAAATGGGGGTTTATCCCTATACAGCTATACCCCAAAACAGGGATCACCCTCACCCAGCTACCCCACAAAATGGGGACACCCAGACCCAGCTACACCCCAAAATGGAGCTCACCCCAAAACAGGAGTCACTCTCAAGCAGCTACCCCCTAAAACTGGCGTCACCCACACCCAGCTACCCCCAAAACAGGGTTAACCCCACCCAGCTACACCCCAAAACGTGACTCAACCCCCCTCCCTGCTGCAACCGCGTGCCTCCCCCACCTCGCCCCCCAAAACCGGGGTGCCCCCCACCTTGTGGAGGCGCTTGACGAGGCTCTCGTTGTACTCCTGGCTCCCCTCGATCATGCCGGTCAGGGGGTTGGAGAACCACTCCTTGAACTCCCGGTGGGACTGGAAGACGCGGGGCATCAGGAAGTGCATGAGGGACCACAGCTCCATCAGGCTGTTCTGCAGTGGCGTCCCCGTCAGCAACAGCCGCCGCTGGCTGCGGGGAGGGAACAGCCGTCAGGCAAGCAGCACCCATGGGTGCCCCCCGGGGGCCTACAAAGCACCCATGGGTCCTCCTAGGCAGTTACAGTGCACCCCCAGGCAGCTACAGTGCACCCATGGGTACCCCCAGGCAGCTACAGTGCACCTCCAGGCAGTTACAGAGCACCCATGGGTGCCCCTGGGGGGCTACAATGCACCCACGGGTACCCCTAAGCAGCTACAGGGCTCCCACAGAGAGCCCTGGGCAGCTACAGTCGTACGTCAGGGTACTCCCAGACAGCTACAGCACACTCACGGGTATCCCCAGGCACACACCCATGGATGCCCCCAGGCAGCTACACAACACCCACGGGTACCCACACGCAGTTACAGGGCACCCCCAGGCAGTTACAGAGCACCCATGGGCAGCTACAGCCGCGTGCCAGGGCACCCCCAGGCAGCAGCACCCTAGAACGGGGGTCACCCTCCGCCAGCTGCACCCCACAGGACAGGCTGCACCCAGTCCCCTCCCAGGGAGAGCACCCATAGGTGCCTCCCCAACATCCCCAGGGTGCCCCAACACCCTCAGCACCCCAGGCTGTTCGTCAGCATACCCGACCTCCTGAGCACACCGAGGTGTCCCCCAGCCCCTTGGGGTGCCCCTCAGCACCCATGGGTGCCCCCCGTGGACCTGTTGAAGTTGAGGAGCGACTGCCAACGCTGCGATTTGAAGTTCTTGATGTTCTGGGCCTCGTCCAGGATCAGGTACTTCCAGTTCTTGCGGCGGAAAGCCTGGTGGTCCTGCAGGACCAGCTTGTAGGAGGTGATGCAGACGTGGAAGGCGTTGGGTTTGGTCCAGCCCTGGGTGGGGGGTGAAGAGGGTGAGGGGAGGTCGAGGACCCCCAAAACCACCCCCCACGGGTTGGGGTTCACCTGCCGCTTCAGCCTGCGCTCCTTCTGCGCCCCGTAGTAGGTGAGGATCTTGAAGCTGGGGCACCAGCGTTTCAGCTCCATCTCCCAGTTGAGCATCACGCTGGTGGGTACGATGATGAGGTGGGGGCCCCAGCTGCCTGCGGGGAGGGGGAGCGGCGTCAGGGGGCACCCAGGGGTGCTGGGGGAGCCCATGGAGACCTACCGATTCCATAAGCAACCCATAAGAGCCTGGGTGCTCAAGAAAGCTAATGAGAATCTACAGATGCTATAAAAAGCCTACAGCACCCATGGGTACTTGGGGAGCCTGTGGAGACCCACAGACCCTGTAAGAAGGCTACAGGACCCACAGGTTTTTGGGGAGCCCATGGGGAGCTACAGATCCCATAAGGAACCTACAAGACCCTAGGTACTCAAAGAACCTATTGAAAATCTACAGATACTATAAAAAAACCACAACACCCATAGGTCTTTGGGAGCCCACGAGGACCTACGGAGCCTGTAAGAAACCTACAGTACCCATGGGTGCTTGAGTAGCCTATGGAGACCTACAGACCCTGTAACCAGCTTTTGGGGAGCCTATGGGGATCTATAGATCCTACAAGAAGCTTACAGCACCCATAGGTGCTCGGAAAGCCCACAGGAACCTAGAGATTCTATAAGCAATCTACAAAACCCTGGGTGCTCGTGAAACTTAATGAGAACCTGCAAATGCTATAAACAGGCTACAGCACCCATGGGTGTCTGGGGAGCCCATGGGGATCTACTGGTCCTATAAGTAGCCTACAACACCCATAGATGCTCAAGGAACCTACAAAAACCTACAGATGCTACAAAGAACCTACAGCACCCATGGGTGCTTGGGGAGCCTGTGGAGACTGATAGCTGCTTTAAGAAGCCTACAGCACCCATAGGTGTTTGGGGAGCCCATGGGGACCTACAGACCACTCAAACACCACACAGCATTTAAGGTGCTCAGGGAGCACCAAAAAAGGCTCTAAAGACTCTATAAAAAGCCCACAGCACCCAAGTGTGCTCCAAAAGTACCTAGACGGGCCGTAAAAACCCCACAAAGACCCCGCAGTACCCAAGGGTGCTCAGACGGGCCTTAAATATCCCACAGAGACTCCCCAGCACCCAAGGGCGCTCAGATGGTATCTAAAGACCCCACAAAGAATCCCCAGCACCCACGAGTGCTCAGATGGTCTCTAAAGACCCCACAAAGACCCCCCCAGCACCCAAGGGTGCTCAGATGGACACTAAAGACCCTACAAAGGCCCCCCAGCACCCAAGGGTAACCAAAGACAAACTAGATGAGGCCTAAAGACCCTACCAAGACCCCACAGCACCCAAGGGTGCCCATGCAGCTCCCACCCAAGCCGCTGAGCACCTCCCAAGATCCTGACAGAGACTGGGGAGGCCCCCTGGGTGGGTGGGGGGCACCCCTCACCCTTCTCGCAGGCGAGGTGGGCCAGGAGGGAGATGGTCTGGATGGTCTTGCCCAACCCCATCTCATCGGCCAAGATCCCGTTGAGCTTCTTCTCGTACATGGTGACCAACCAATCCAACCCGATGTGCTGGTACTCCCGCAGGGTGCCCCGCAGCAGGTGGGGGATGGGCGTCTTCACCTGGAGGGGGATGGAGGTGGGTGACCCCCTCCCCGCAGCACCCATGGATGCTGGGTGGGGAGCCGGGGAGGGGTTACCTGGGTGGTGGCCAAGGTGTAGCCCTTGGGCTGGAGGCTCTCGGCAGCGGCAGCGATGTCGGTGATCTCCTTCTTTGGGGTGGGGGCGGTGGTGGGGGGCGGGGGCACGGCCGGCGGGGGCCCCCCTGGGTGCTCTTGGGTGCCCGGTGGCGGGGAAGGGTCCTCGGGGGCGGGGGCACCCGCCTCGGTCTCCTCCTGCTCCTCTTCCTCTTCCTCCTCCTCTTCCTCTTCTTCTTCCTCTTCCTCCTCCTCCTCTTCCTCTTCTTCCTCCTCATCCTCTTCCTCCTCCTCCTCCTCATCATCACTCTCAGCTGCTGGCGAGTCTGGGGGGGATGACAGACACACACACATATGGGTGCTGGGGGCGGGGCTGGCGGCAGCACCCACGGGTGGCTCTGTGGTACCTGAAAGGTGGTCTCTAGGACCGAGGGGTGGCCCTAGAGCACCTATGGGTGACCTTATGACACCTGGAGGGAGTAACTCTGGGACCCAGGGGTGGCCCTATGGCACCCATAGGTGACCCTGTGGCACCTAGGTGGGGGTCTCTAGGACCTAGGAGTGGCCCTACAGCACCTGAGAATGACCCCATAGCACCCAATAAGACCCCATAGCAGCTATAGACACCCCTATAGCACCCAAGAGCTGCCCTGTGACACCCAGGGATGCTCTATAGCACCCATGGATAGCCCTAACGCACCTATGGGTGGCTCCAAAGTGACCAAGGACAGGCCTATAGCACCCAGGGGTCAACCCTATAGGACCTGTAGGTGGTCCTAGAACACCCACGGGTGGCCCAATGTCACTCGACGTAGCCCTATAGCATCTGGGAGGAGAGCACAGCACCAAGGGGTGGCCTTATGGCACCCGTGGGTGGCCCTACAGCACCCAGGATTGGTCCCACAGCACCCAAGGGTGGCCCTATAGTGCCCACAGATGGATCTAAAGCACCTGGGGGAGGCCTGTGACATGCGGGGGGTCCCACAGCACCCAGGGCGGGGGGCTATGGCGGCAAGGAAGACCCTATGGCACCCAGGGGTGGACCCGTGGCAGGGAGAGCTCTGCAGCACCCGGGGGGAGACCCTACCCGAGCGGGTGCTGCTGGCGCCGGGCGGGGAGTCGCAGTCGGAGTCGGCGAAGGCGCCAGCGTACTGCTGCAGCAGCTCCTCCATCGGCAGCGCCCCTGTGGAACACGCACATGCCTGGCACACGCCTGGGACACGCCAGTGTTCTCATGTCCCTGCACACACGCGTCCTCCACGTCCTTGTGTGTCCCCGTGTGTTTGCACGTGTCCTTGTGTCGTGCACATGTGTCCCCATGTCCTCATACGTGTTCTCATGTCCCCACATACTCTCATGTCCTCACACACGTCTCCGCATCCTGGCACACGTGTCTCCACACCCTTGTATGTGTCCCCATATCCCTGCACATATGCACGCCCGTGTCCCCGCACGAGCGTGTCTCATGTTCACATACGTGTCCCCACACACGTCCATGTCCTTGCACGTCCCTGTGTCCCTCCACACGTGTCCGTGTGCACATGTGTCCATGTTCACATGTGTCCGTGTTCACACATGTCCCTGTACACATGTCCATGTTCCTGCACACACGTGTCTCCATGTCCACATGCATCCATGTCCTGGCACATGTGTGTTCCCACGTCCGCACACGTATCTCCCTGCACACACGTGTCCCCCATATCCATACGCATGTCCCTGCATATGTGTTTGTATCCCTGGACACGTGTCCCCTAAGTCCTCACATGTGTCCCTGCACATGCATATCCCAGTGTCCCTGCACGCACATGTCCCCATGCTAATACGTACGTGACTGCACACACACGTCCCTGCGCAAATGCACGCATGTGTCACCTGTGCCCAGATGTGTCCCTGCACACACACGTACTCATCTCCCTGTAGATGCACGTCCCCAGATCCTCACATGCATCGTTGCACACACGTGTTCTCCATATCCATACACGTGTGTCCCTACACACACGTCTCTGTTTCCCTAGACACACATATTCCTGCACGCGCATATCCCAGCATCCCCGCACATACACGTTCCTATGTCTCTACGCAAGTCGTCATGTCCATGCACACGTGTGTCCCCGTGTCCTCGTACACGTTCTCATGTCCCCACACATACGCTCTCACGTCCTCGCACACGTCTCTGCATCCTGGCACACACGTCCCCATGTCCTGGCACACGCATCTTCACACCCTTGTATGTGTCCCCATGTCCCTGCAAACACACATCCCCGTGTCCCTGCACACGCGTGTCCCTCGTGTCCACACACTTGGCCCTGCACACACACATCCCCATGTGCTTGCACACGTGTGCCCCCGTCCTTGTACACACGTGTCCCCAAATCCTCACACGTATCCCTGCACGTGTGCGTCCCTCACATCCATACATGTGCGTCCTTGTACACATCTGCATCCCTAGACACATGTGTCCCCCAGGTCCTCACACATGTCCCTGCACATACGTATCCCAGTGTCACCACGCACACGTGCCGTGTCTGTACACATGTGACTGTGCACACACACGTCCCTGTGTCCCTGCACACGTGTCACCCACGCCCAGACGTATCCCTGCACACATGTCCCCATGTCGCTGCACATGCGTGTCCCTCATGTCCACATGTCCCTGCACAAATGTCCGTGTCCCTGCACACACGTGTCTGCATACCCACACATGTCCCCGTGTCCCTGCACACACATGTCCCCATGTCCGCACATGTATCTTCCTACATACACATGTCCTCATCTTCCTGTACACGCGTGTCCCCAGATCCTCACATGTCCTTGCACACACGTGTGCTCCGTGTCCATACACATGTCCCTGCACACGTGTCTCCGTATCCCTGGACACACGTGTCCCCTAGGTCCTCACGCATATCCCCGTGTCCCTGCACACATGTGACTCTGCACCCCCACGCCCCAGTGTCCCCACACACGTGTGTCACCACGTCACCCCTGATATATCCCCAACACACGTGTCCTTCTGTTCACCTCCCTATGTCCACCCTACACAGGCGTGTCCCCGCACACGTGTCCCTCTGTTCAGCCCCCTGCGTGCCCCCACACCCCCCCATGTTCCCCCCTACACAGGCGTGTCCCCACACACACGTGTGCCTGCGCCCGGTGTCCCCCAGCCCAGGGGCCTGCGTGGGTGCTGGGGGGGGCACCCATGGGTGTTGTGCCTACCCTCGCGGGCCAGGTCGTCCAGCTCCTGCTTGTGGTCGACATCGCCCTCCAGCCGCTCCTGCGCCGCGATCGTCTCCTCCTCATCCTCGCCTGTGGGGACCCAGTGGGTGACGCCAGCCCCGGGGTGCGGGTGACGCCGTCCCCAGGGGTGACAGCCCCAGGGCACCCAGACCAGGGGATACAGGAGACCCCGGGGGGATGACAGAGTCCCCAATGGGTGACAGCCCCAGGGGGAGGAGGGACAAGAGCCTTGTTGTGGGTGTCAGAGCCCCAGAAGTGGGTGACAGACCACCAGGGACATGTGACAGAACCCCAAAAAAGGGTGACAGACTCCAAGAACAGGTGACACAGCCCCAAAAAAGGCTGGCAGACCCCCAAGAATGGGTGACAGAGCCCCAAAATAGGCTAACAGAGCCCCAAAAGGCTGGCAGATACCAAGGATAGGTTCCAGAGCCCCAGAAACAGGTGCCAGACCCCAAGGATGGGTGACGCAACCCTATAAAAGGGTGACAGAGCCCCAAAAAAGGGTGACAGAGCCCCAAAAAAGGGTGAGACACACCAAGGATGGGTGACAGAGCCCCACAAATGGGTGCCATGCTCCCAGGGAGGGGTGCCAGCCCCTGTGTCCCCCCCTTCCTCACCCTCCTCCTCCTCGGCTGCAAACTCCTCGTCCTCCTCGCGGGGCTCCCAGGGCCGCTTGTTCCTCCGCAGCAGCGCCTGGGGGGGGATGGACGCAGGGGGGTGAGAGGGAGTCTCTGGGGGTCGCGGGGGGGTCCCCAAGTTGGGGGGGGGGGGTACCTGGGGGGGCAGGGAGCCCAGCAGCTCCTCCAGGGGCACCTCCCCCTCCCGCTTGAGCAGCTCCAGCTCGCGGCGCCGCGCCTCGGGGGGGGGACCCTCGGTGACATCCTCATCCAGCGGTTCCATGTCCCCGTCTGCGGTTAAAGGGGGGAGAAAGGGGTGGTCAGCACCCATGGGTGGCACCCAGACACCCTCCCTGGACCCCACCCTCCATCTCCATCCTTGGGGGAGCGGTGAGGTCCGTGTCACCTCCCCAGCACCCGTGAGTGGCCCTGGGGCCCCTTGTCCCCTCTCCTCCAAGTGCTCCTGTCCCCCGCGTCCCCATCCCCTCCCCAGCACCCATGGGTGCCCCCATCCCACTTTTCTCCATCTCCTCTGGGTGCCCCTGTCCCCATCCCCTCTGGGTTTCGCTGTCCCCTCCCCAGTACCCATGGGTGCTCCCACTCCTTGTCCCCTCCCCAGCACCCCTGGGTGCCCCAAAACCCCATCCCCACCACCCCTCTGGGTGCCTGTGTGTCCCCCCTGTGTCCCCATCCCCTTCCCCAGTGTCCCCAGCACCCCTGGCTGCTCCAACCCCCCTGGGGTGCCCCCACATCCCCGTCCCCCGCCACGGGGTGGTGACACCCACCTTGGTGGGCAAGGTGGGAGTGGGGTGCGGGGGGTCCCCGTCGGGGGGCTCCAGGCGGGGCGCGGGGGGCGTTGAGGCTCCGGCTCAGCAGATCTGAGTATTTCTCGGTCTGGCCCACGATGAAATCCAGCTGCAGGTCCAGGGCCTTCTTCCGCTTCTCCTCCAGCCGTGACTGCTGCTTGAACTGCACCACCTGCGCGACCAACCGCGCCTCAGCACCCAACGGCTACCCAATAGCCACCACGGGTCACCCAGAGTCATCCAACGGCCCCCACGCATCACCAATAGCCACCATGAGCAACCAACAGCCACCCAATGGCCACCACGGGCCACTAACAGCCACCCAGAGTCATCCAATGGCCACCACGGTTCCCTAACAGCCACCCAAAGTCATCCAATGGCCACCATAGGTCACCAACGGCCACCATGAGCACCCACCTACCACCCAATGGTCACCACGGGTCCCTAACAGCCACCCAGAGGCATCCAATGGCCACCATGGCTCACCAACAGCCACCCAATGGCCGCCATGGGTGACCAGTGACCACCCAACAGCCACCACGGGTGACCAACTACCACCCAATGGCTATTACGGGCAACCAACAGCCAACACAGATGACCAACAGCCAACCATGGCCAACGTGGATCACCAATGGCCACCCAGCCACTGTGGGTGACCAACAGCCACCACAAGCAACAACAGCCACCCAATGGCCACCCAACAACCACCATGAGCAACTAACAGCCACCCAATGGCCACCATGGGTGACCAGTGACCACCCACAGCCACCATGGGCAACCAACTACCACCCACTAGCTACCATGGGCAGCCAACATGGATGACTAACAGCCAACCAACAGCCAACACAGATGACCAACAGCCAACCAACAGCCATGGTATGTCACCAACCACCACCCAATGGCCACCAAGGGCAACCAGTGGCAATCCAATGGTCACCACGGGCAACCAACAGCTACTCAATGGCCACCAAGGGCAACCAACAGGCACCATGGGTAGCCAACTACCACCCAACAGCTATCACGGGCAACCAACAGCCAACCAAAGGCCAACATGGCTGACCAACAGCCACCCCACAGCCATCATGGGGTGACGCAGGCCACCCAATGCCTCCCAATGGCTGCCATGGGCAACCAACAGCCAGCCACCCAATGGCTAGCACGGGTGACCAAGTGTCACCCAATGGCCACCATCAGTGACCAGCTGCTACCCAATGCTAACCAATGGCCACCACAGGCAACCAACAGCCTCCCCACTGTTGCCATGGGTGACCAGCGGCCACTAAATAGCCACCGTGGGCAACCAATGACCACCCAATGGCCACCATGTGCAACCAACGGCCACCACGGGCAACCAATGGCCACCCATCGGCCACCACAGGCAACCAACAGCCACCCAACAGCCACCACGGCCACCCAATGGCCACCACGGGCAACCAGTGGGCAACCAAGAGCCATCCAACAGCTAGAGCGGCCACCCAACACCCATTGCGGGCAACCAGCGGCCACTACAAGCCACCCAATGGCCACCCAACGGTCACCACGGGCAACGAACGCACACCCAACAGCCACCACACCCACCCAACAGATGACCACAGGGCACCATGGGTGCCCCAGGCGTTGGTGACCACCCTGCAAAAGCTGGGAGCCCAATGAATGACCAGGCTGGAAGGGGACTGGGCGTGGGGACACCCAATGGGTGGTGGCCAGCCAGGGAGATTTGGTAGCCCAGGAGTGACCAAGCTTAGCACCAGGGAGCAACCTTGGGTGCTCCGGGGGTGGTGGTCATCTAGAGGGTCTGGTGGCCCAGGTATGGAATATAGGCACACCCAATACATAGTGGCCACCTACGGCTTTTGGTAGCCCAAGAGTGGTAGATCACGGGGTGGCAGGCACCCTTGGGTGGTAGCCATCTAAGAAAGGTTGACAGTCCATGCTGTTGTGGACCGATGGGTGCCGCAGAGGGGATGGCAACCACCTGAAGGGGTTTGGTAGCTAAGCGGTAGCCATACTACAAGGAGATGGAGTGCTCCAGAAAACAGTGACCACGCAGAGAGATTTGGTAGCCAGTAGGTGGTTAAGAACATGTTGTCGGGCACCCATGGGTGCCCTGGGCGTGGTGGGCACCCGCTTCCTCCCCCCCCAAACCCACAACGCCCAGGAACCGTGATGAGACCCGTAAGT
Organism: Morus bassanus; assembly: GCA_031468815.1. Classification (NCBI taxonomy): domain Eukaryota; kingdom Metazoa; phylum Chordata; class Aves; order Suliformes; family Sulidae; genus Morus; species Morus bassanus. The sequence continues at coordinate 142,956 of CM062591.1, forward strand.
CACATGGTGACCCCTGGTAGCTATGCGGGGGGGGCACCCATGGGTGGGTGGGGTGGCCCGTGGGTGGGTGGGGGGTCCGTCACCTTCTCCACGTTGCTCCAGAACTGTTTGACCTCCTTGGCGATGGCGGCGGCCACCCGGCGCAGCTTGGCCTGTTCCTCCCGCTTCGCCCGCTCCTCCTTCTGCCGCTGCTCCTCGTGGTGCCGCATCACCATCCGCACCACCTGGAGGGGGGCACCCATGGGTTGGTGGGTGGGGGCACCCCCAAACCCCTCCCGGCACCCATGACTCCCCAAAACCCTCGCTCTTGCTTCTACTGTCGCTCCTCAGGGTGCCCCCATCGCTGTCCCCACCCACTGAGGGGGCACCCATGGGTCGGGGGGCACCCAACCCCCCCAAACCACCCCAGGACCCCCCCCCCCCGACCCCTTGGTGCTTCCCAAGGTGTCATCATTGCCGTCCCCACCACCTGGCTGGGGCACCCCACGGGGGAGGGGGGGGCACCCGTGATGGGAGTCTCTAGTGGCTGCTATAGGGTTGAGCCTCCCCTAAAACCTCTTCCGAGATGCCACCAGAGCTTCTCCGGATGGTCGAACTCCCCCGTCCCCGAAAAGCTCCTCCAACCCCTCCGAGATACCACCGGAGCTTCTCCAGTGGCTACTGTAACGTTGGTCACCCTTCCCTCCACTGGGCCCCCCCCGCCCGCGGGCGGGGCGCCCTCACCTTGCGGGCCACGCCCCTCTTCCAGCGGCGCTCCTGGGCGAAGTCGGCGGCCAACCACTGCATCTCCTCGCAGAGATAATCCCAGTGGACCTTGGGCCGCGCCGGCTCCGGCACCTTGGGGAGGCGCCGTGACGACCAGAAGCCCTCACGCTTCATCTCCGCCACCCGGTGCTCCACCTCTGCCTCCTGCGGGGCGTGGCACAGAGGGGGTTAACCACGCCCCCCGAACCCCCCCCCCCCCCCCCCCCCCGAAAACAGAGATTCTTCAAGGGCTTATATAGGGTTGGGCCAACCCCAAAACCCCTCTAAACTCCCCCAAAAGTTGTCTTTTCTGAGCAAAGAGATTTTCCAGGGACTCATGTAATGTTTGGGGAGTGCCAAGCACCTCCAACCCCCGCCCCCCAAATATGGCCTAAGTGAGAGCGGAGATTCTCCAGTGGCTGATATAGGGTTGGGTCAGCCTCATTCGCCCCCAAACGCCCCCCCCGCCCCAAATGACACCACAGACTCTCCAGTGACCACTACAGGACTGAGCCCCCTGAAGGACCCTGAAACACCCCCCAACCCCCCCGTGAAAGCAGAGATTCTCCAAGAGCTTGTATAAGGCTGGGACAACCCTGAGTTCCCTCCCCCAACTCCCCCAAAATATGCGTTTTCTAAACAGAGATTCTCCATGAGCTAATACAAGGTTGGGGGAGCCCCAAGTGCCTCCAAAACTACCCCTGAAACGTGTCATATATGAGCACAGAGATTCTCCAGTGGCTGATATAGGGTTGGGCCAGACTCCATTGCCCCTAAATGCCCCCCCACCCCCCCCCCCCCCGCAAGATGACATCAGAGACTCCAATGCCTACTACAGGGCTGAGTCCCCCAAGTGACCCCAAACCCGTCCTATGCAGCCAGGGATTCTCCAAGGGCTTATATAGGGTTGGGCCAACCCTAACTTTTCCCCCCAAAACCCCCCTAAAATATGTCCTATGTGAAAACAAATTCTCTGGGGGCTCATGTAAGGTCAGTGGAACCCCAACAGCCTACACCAACCCCCCCCCCAAATATATCCTATATGACAGCTGAGATTCTCCGGTGGCTGATATAGTGTTGCGTCAGCCTCAGTCACCCCCAAATGCTCCCCCCCCCCAAAATGACACCAGAGACTCTCCAATGGCTGCTACAGGGCTAAGCCCCCCGAGGGATCCCGAAACGCTCCCCCTCCCCCCCAAACGAGACCAGAGATTCTCCAGTGGCTACTACAGGGTTAAGCCAGCCCCAAGTGCTCCCCAAAACCTCTCAACCCCTGCCCAAGTGACTCCAGAAACTCTCCAGTGGCTACTATAAGGCTGAGCCGCCCAAGTGCCCCCCAAACACCCCCCCCAAATGAGACCACAGATTCTCCAGTGGCTACTATAGGGTTGAGCCAGCCCCAAGTGCTGCCGGGGGGGGGTCGGGCATCCGAAGCAGGGCGGGGGGGGCGCTTACGTGCTTGGCCTGCTCAGCGATCTCGGCATGGGTCTTGTCCCAGAGGCTGGGGGGCTCCGGGGGGCCGGGGGGGCCATCGGGGCGGGGGGGGCCGGCGGGCGAGGAGGCGGGGGGGCGAGACGCTGCCGGGGGAGCCCGAGGAGGCGGGGGACACCGGGTTGCTGCCCGTCATTCTGGCCGGGGGGAGCTGGAGGGGACACACAGCAGGGGCGTGAAGGGGAGCAAGGCTTTGGGGGGGGCAACGGGGGGCATGGATGAGATTTGGGGGGGCTGTGGAGGGGGTGGGGATGGGTTTGGGAGGGCACAGGTCAGGTTGGGGGGGCTACAGGGGTGGCAGTGAGTCTGGGGGGGCCCTTTATTGGGGTGGGTGTGGGTTTGTGGGGCACAGGCAAGTTTGAGGGGGCTACAGAGGTGGGGGTGAGCTTAGAGGGGGCCCTATATGGAGGGGTTTGTGGGGACACAGATGAGTTGGCAGAGGATCCATAGGGATTGTGGGACACTTTAAAGAGCACTGGGGGGGTTGTGTGTAAACTTGGGGGGGTCTCTGGGGCTGTTTGGGGGGGCTGATGATGATCAAGGGCGAGTTTTGGGGGGGGGCCAATGGTAGTTTGGGGGGGTTGGAGGCATAGGCTGGATTTGTGGAGGGGAGGAGACTTCGGGGGGTCACAGAGCTCCTGCCTCACTTCGGGGGGCTCCACAACCCAGGTCTCAGGTTGGGGGGGGGGCAATGGGGGTCCTGGTGCAATATGGGGGGGCCACAGGGGTCACTTTGAGGGGACAGAAACTCAAGCGGTCACTTTGGGGGGGCCATGGGGGGTCACTTTAGGGGTGCAGAGCCCCCCCAGCCATCCCCCACCCCCTCGGGGGGTTTGGGGGCCCCTCCCCCCCCATGCCCTCACCTGGGGGTGCAGCGGCGGGTGGGGGCAGGGCGGGGGGTGGGGGGGGGGCCCCGGGGCCGCCCGCCTGCCCCAGGGCATGCTGGGAAGGGGGGGCCTCATCCTGCGCCGGCGGCCGCCGGGCCGAGCCCTCGTCCAGCTCCTGGGCGCCCGGGCGGCCCAGCCTGCGCTCCGCCGAGCCGCCTGGCGGGGGGACGGGGTGGGGGTCAGGGTGGGGGGGCACCCATGGGTGCTGCCCCACACACCTCCAACCCCCCTCCCCAGCACCCATGGGTGCTGCCGCCCCACCTGTGTGCGCGGGGCCCTCCTCCTCCTCCTCACACTCCACTTCCACGGTGTCGGTGGCGCGGGGGGGGGGCGCTCCTGGGGGGAGATGGGGCTGGGTGACCCCCACCCATGGGTGCTGCCCTCCTCAAAATGGCCCCTGGATGGGGGATGGGGCTGCCCCCACCCCTGACCCGAGGCGCCCTCTGAACTTTGACCTGTACCAGGCGTGGTGACCAACGGGGGGGTCCCCTGTCCCACAGCGGGCTCCCCAAGTCCCACAGCAGGACCCTCAGGGTGCCCCACACCCCACAGCGGGACCCCGTGGGTGCCCCACGTACGGGTCGCTCACCCCACTGGGACCCTCTGGGTGCCCCACATTGGGGTCCCTGTAAGTGCCCTTCCCAGGGGACCCCCTAGGTGCTCCCCACTGGGGGTCCCTCACCCCACCCCCGCCTCCCCTGACCCACAGCGGGGTCCCCGAGTCTCATGTGGGGGTCCCTCACCCCACAGCAACACCCTCGGGCTGCCCCACATTGGGGTCCCTCTGGGTGCCCCACTTGGGGGACCCTCACCCCCCACCTGGCTCCCTCACCCTGCACAAGGGCCCTAGGGGTGCCCCACAGCCGGGTCCCCCACCCCACCCAGCACCTTCGGGGTGCCCCACACCGGGCTCCCTCGCGCGACACCGGGGTCCCCAGGCCCACAGCGGGACCCTCAGGGTGCCCCACAGCGGGGTCCCCCCACCCCACACCGGCTTCTCGCCCCACACCAGGTCCCTCAGGGTGCCCCACACCGGCCCCCCCCGCCCCACACCGGCCCCACGCCGCCCCTCCCCCCCTTCCCGCCCTTTCCCGGGGGGGGAGGGGGAGGGCTCCGCACTCCCGTTACCGATCGCTCCCGGCCGTTCCCGCCGCAGCCCCGGCCCCTCACCGGGGGGGAGGAGGCGGGCGGAGGGACCCGGGGAGGCGCCTCCCGCTCCGCCTCCGCCGCCCTCAGCCCCACCGCCGCGGAGCCGCCGCCATCCGCCGCCGCAAAATGGCCGCCGCCCCCCCCGGCCCCGCCGCCCCCCTCCCCTCCCCCTCCCTCCCCTCCCCTCCCCCTCCCGGCCCGGCCCCGCCGCCCCCCGGCCCCCCCCGCCCCCCCCGGGGCTCACGGGAAATGGAGTCCGACGCGCCGGAGCCAGCGGCAAAATGGCGGCGGCGGCCGCCGCGCGCGCTGCCGGCCGAGGGGGCGGGGCCGCCGAGATCTCGCGGGATTTCCGCTCGCCGGCGTTGCCGCTCTCGCGAGATTTCGGACGCCCCCTCCCCAATTCCCCCCCCTCGCGCCGAGGCGCACCCCGGGGTCTCGCGAGAGCGCGGCCGGCGCGCGAGAGGCGGGAGGAGGGGGAAGATGGCGGCGGGCGGCGCGTGGCGGGCGGTCACTCCCCCTCGAGGGGCGGGGCCTGGCGTAAGGGAGGGAACGACGGCCGGGATTGGCTCCGCCCCCGCGGCCCCGGCAGATGACGTCGCGCGGCCCTCCCCGAGCGACGTCACGGCGCAGGCACGTGGCGGTGAGGAGGCCCCGGGGATGATGGCGGCCATGTTGGGTCAGCCCCGGAGGCTCCCGGAAGGGCGGCCATGTTGGGTCAGCCCCGGAGGCTCACGGGAGGGCGGCCATGTTGGGTCAGCCCCCGGGGGCTCCCGGGAGGGCGGCCATGTTGGGTCAGCCCCCGGGGGCTCCCGGGAGGGCGGCCATGTTGGGTCAGCCCCCGCGGCGCAGCCTTGTAAGGCCTATACGCCCATTGTACCCTATAGTCCCCCCCCATTTTACGACACTTTGGGGCATTTTTGATGTTTTTTTATCTAAAAGGAGCAGAAACGGCGTCGAAAAAAATCCCCGTTTTCACCCCAAAACACGCGCGGGGGAGAGGGGCCACCCCAGAGGGAGCCCAAGGGTCATGGGGTGTCCCCAAAGGTCACGTTGTCCCAAGGGTCATGAGGTCATGTCCCCGAGGGACGTGAAGGGGACCAGGTGTCCCCAAGGAATGGTGACCCAGGGGGAACAGGAGAGGACAAGGCCACTTCGGGTTGTGGCTCGAGGTGACCCCAGGGGACACGGGTGACACCGTAGTGGCCCAGGAAGGGACAAGGAACAGGGCAACGTCCCCAAGATGCCACCAGCAGTGGCCATCTTGGAGGGGACACCCCACATCTCCTGGGGACATGGTGGCCCTGGGGTGGCTCTAGGTGACCCCAGGGGACACGGGTGACACCATGGTGGCCTGGGAGGGGACAAGGAACACGATGATGTCTCCAAGCCTCCCTAGATGCCACCAGCAGCGGCCATCTTGGAGGAGACATCCCACGTCTCCCACGGACACGGTGGCCCCGGGGTAGCCCCAGGGGACACGGGTGACCTGTTGGGGATGCAGGCGGGGCCAGGGGGGTCACAGGAAGTAGTCGGCCACCGGTTTCTTGGAGGGGATCCCTCGTGTCTCCTGCGGCGCCGCCTCGAAGATGATGAACTCCTTCTGCAGGTGCTCGTCCAGCTCCAAGATGGCCGCCACGTTCCCGCACCTGTGGGGCAAAGCATATACTTAGCGTGTTCTTGGTCTGTAAATGGTGACATGCCTAGAGCGGCCAGGCCGACCTCATGACGAGGTGGGTCCCCTCCAAGAGTCAGAGCCCCCCAGTGTCCCCCCACCCCGTGTCCCCTTGTCACACATCCTAGTGTGTCCTTAGCATGTTAGCGTGTGCTTAGCATGTCAACTCGGAGCAGCAGTTGGTGGCCGACCCCATGACGAGGATGGTCCCATTCAAGCGTCATTTGGTGCCCACCTGTGTCCCCCCACCCCACTTCTTCCCACCATGCCCCAGCACATCTTAGCATGTCCTTATCATGTCCTTAGCATGTTGAGACTCACCCGTAGCAACAGTCAGGGCCAACCCCATGATAAGGACAGTCCCATTCAAGCGTCACTCACCGCCCACTGGTGTCACCCCACCCCATGTCCCTTCACCCCACCTCCTCCTGCACCTTAGCATGTTCTTAGCATGTGCTTAACATGTCAAGACCCCCACCATCAATCCCAGCCCAACCAGACAAGGAGGATGCTCCTGTTCCAGTGCCACCAGCAGCCCTCTGCTGTGTCCCCCTGCCCCGCCCCCTTGCCCCATGTCCCCTTAGCATGTGCTTGGCATGTGGCTGACCTGTAGCAGTAGTTGGGAGCAGACCAGACGGTGAGGACGGTCTCGTTGAAGTGCCACTTGTAGCCCTCCATGACGAGCTGGTGCGCCCGGCATATCATGTCGATGTCGTTGGAGGCATTGAACTGGGCCACCACATCGCTGCCGAACAGGTACCCGGCCCCCCGCGGGGACACGCCCCAGCCCGTCGTGTCTGCCAACATACCACACACATGTCACATGAGGGATGGGACATGGAGGCTGACCATGGGCTCCTGTGGGGCTGGCCAGTGCACGGGGGGACGTGTGCGTCATGTTGAGCCACATGGGCCAGATTGGGGGCTGTATGCAGGGACACGTGACCCATGCATGTGCTATATGTGTCTACACACCACATGGAACAGCCCAGTATGGCCATGGGGTCACATGTGTCATATGGAGCGGCCTGGCGTAGCCATACATGTCACACAGAGCCAGAGGAATCAGCACAGTGTGGGTACATGGGGACACCTGACCCCCACGTGTCACGTGTGTCCACATGTATCATGTGGAACAGCCCAATGTGGCTGTGGAGTCACATGTGTGTCACACACAGGCCCGCATGCATCACCATCATCATGGAGCAGCTCAACATGACCATGGGGTCACATGTGTGTCACCTGGAGCCACACGGGCCAGACTGAAGCATATGTGACCACACGACCCGCATGTGTCACACATGTCTACATGTCATGGGGGGCAGCCTGATGTGGCTGTGGGGTCACGTGTGTCACGTGGACCAGCCCAGTGTGACTGAAGGAGTCACGTGTGTCACCTGGAGCCACATGCCCCAGCCCAGCGCCTCTGCGTGGCAACACGCAACACACACGTGTCACATGTCACCCTAGGTGACGGGTCCACCCCGATGGCAGCGGGGAGAACACAGGGCACAACACGGGATGCAACACAGGGGTGACTGGCCTCTCCCCGCCCCAGTGGGTGGGGCTGCAGGGTGGGACATGCACTGACATGTGTGTGCGGGACCTACCCTCGGGGTCGGACCAGAGGAGGTCGCACATGGGGCCATCGTGGGGCACCTCCTGCTTGCGGTCGATGGTGCGGATCTGGTCCAACGTCTGGATGGAGGGCGAAAGGCCCCCGTGCACGCAGAAGATCTGTGTGGACACACGTGTGCTTAGCATGTACGATGCTCATGCCCCCCTGAGGGGCTGGAGGGACCCCAGGGGTGACCAGGCCCCACTGCAGCCCCCCCAAACGCAGCCCCAGGGGCCATTCCGCACTCCTACATGTGCTTAGCATGTGCTTAACATGTCCCACCACTTTCATCATGCTGTCCGTGATGGCAACGAGGCTGCAGAGAGCAAAGCTGCCAGTGCAACACCCCAACATGCAGTCCCAGGGGCCTCCCCACACCTTTGCACGTGCTTAGCATGTCCTAGTGTGTCCTTAACATGTGCTCAGCATGTTCTAACACATCCCACACCCTTGTTGTGCTGTCTGCGATAGCAACGAGGCTGCAGAGAGCAAAGCTGCCAGCGCAGCCCCCCCAGACTTTCCCACAATCCTATACGTGCTCAGCATGTCACTACCATGTCCCAACATGTTCTTAACATGCACTCAGTACATCCTAACATACCCCAGCACGCTTGTTGTACCATCAACGATAACGACGTTGAAAAAAACAAAGCCGCTGACATAGCACCCCCCAGTCCCCAATGCCTCTCCATGCCCTTACGTGTTCTTAGTGTGTCCTTAACGTGTGCCCAACATACACTAACATATTTCAGCACATTTACCATGCTATCTACAGTAGCAATGGCACTGCAGTGAGTGAAGCTGCTAGCACAGCTTGCCAAAACAGACCTTCCTATACCCACATGTGCTTATTGTGACTTTAGTGTAACTTAGCATGTCTTAAATGTGTGCTTAGCATGTCCTAATGCATCGCAGTGTGCTCACAGAGCCCTTCACAGTGGTGATGGGGCTGCAGAGAGCTAAGCTGCTGGTGCAGAATCCCCAACACGCAGCCCCTGATGCCTCCCCACAGCTCCACGTGTGCTTAGTGTGACCTAACATGTTCTAAACATGTGCTTAGCGTGTCCTAATGCATCCCAGCGTGCTCAGAGTGCGTTCCACGATGGCAACGAGCCTGCAGAGAGCAAAGCTGCTGCTGTAACCTCCCCACAAGCAGCCCTAAATACGTCCCATGCCCTGTGCATGCTTAGCATGACCTTAGCATGTCTAAAGCACATTCTAACGTACCTCGGCACATCGCAATATGCTCAACACGCCACCCATGACAACAACGACGCTGCAACAAGCAAAGCTGCTGGTGCAGCTCTCAAACAAATATCCCTATAAACTTCCATGCCTTTAATGTGTCCTTAACGTGTCTTAGCATGCACTTAGTGTGTCCTAAGGCATCTCAGCGTGCTCACAGAGCATTCCATGGTGCCAACAAGGCTGCAGAAAGTGAAGCTGCCGGCGCAGCCCCCTCACATGCAGCCCCCACCACCTGCTGAGGCCTTCACGTGCCCTTAGCATGCGCGTAGCGTGCCGACCTTGCCGTCGATGATGGCGGAGAGGCTGAGGTAGTCAAAGATCTCGGTGCAGTAGCGCCAGACGGTGACGGAGCCGTACTTGCGCAGGCACTCGTCGTAGAAGCCATACACCTGCGTGATCTGGCGGCTCTCGTGGTTCCCCCGGATCAACGTGATGCGGTCGGGGTAACGGACCTGCCACACCCGCATGCCTCCGTCTGCACCCGCACGCTGGGAGGCCCTTGGGGTGCCCCCCCAGACCCCTGGGACCCCTCTAGGTCCACCCTGGATCCCCTCCCTGGACACCCAGGTCCCCCCCACAGACACCTGGGTGCCCCCATGGGGCAGCCCAAACACCTGGGTCCCCCCTCAAACACCTGGGTCCTCCCCTCAAACACCTGGGTCCTCCCCTCAAACACCTGGGTGCCCCCCCCAGATGCCTGGGTTCCCTCTGGGTGCCCCCCAGACACCTGGGACCCCCCATGGGTCAGCCTGGACACCTGGGTGCAACCCCCGGGTCGCCCCCAGCCACGCGGGTCCCACCTTGAGTGCCAGCAGCAGGAGAAATGTCTCGACGCTGTAGAAGCCCCGATCCACGAAGTCCCCCATGAACAGGTAGTTGGTCTCAGGGACATCCCCCCCAACCTGGGGGGCAGGGTGTGCTTAGGGGGTGGTTGTGGGGCGTGCGGGGCAATAAGAGAGCATGAAAAAGCGTTTGGGGGTCACTTAGGGGGTGGTTGGGGGGCAGGGAGGCAGTTGGAAGGCAATAAAGGGGCACAGAGGTAGGTGGGGAAGCAGTTAGGGGTCAGGGGAAGCAGTTAGGGGGCGGTTAGGGGGCACGTAGGGGGTTGTTGGGGCATGCTTAGGGGATGAAGAGCAGTTATAGTGGATGGGGCGCAGTTAGGGGACATGGGGTAGTTAGAATGTGGTTAGGGGGACACAGTTATGGGGCATGTAGGGGGTGGCCGAGAGACACTTAGGGGTCCAGGACAGCAAGAGTTGGAGGTCTGTCAGGAAGCACCTGGGGCACAGCTGGAGATCTGAGGGGGCACTTGGGGATCTGAGGAAGCAGTTAGGGGTCTGGGGCAGGCACTTAGGGTGTGGGGGAGCAGTTAGGGGTCTGGGGGGGGGGCACTTGGGGGTCCAGGGGAGCAGTTAGGGGTCTAGGCAGTGGGGGGTCCAGGGGAGCAGTTAGGGGTCTAGGCAGTGGGGGGTAGGGCAGCTCACCCTGAAGAGCTCCTTGAGGTCATAAAACTGCCCATGGATGTCACCACACACCTGGGAGGGAGCTGGAAGTCAGAGCCCCCCAAGTGCCCCCCAGGACCCCCCACTGCCCCCCAAGCTCTGCCTCTGCCCCCCCAAACACCCCCCAGAGCTCCCCCTAACCCCCAGCCCTGTCTGTATCCCCCATACCTCCCCCACAGCCCCCCACACCCGCCCCCCAGATCCCCCTCAGCCCCACACTTGCCCCCCAGCCCCGATAGCTGCCCCCCAGAGCCCCCTGACCCCCATATCCACCTCCCAGCCCTCCATACCTGCCCCGCCACCCCCCAATTTGCCCCCCAGATCTCCCAGCCCCTCCCACCTGCTCCCCATACCCACCCCACAGACCCCCACATCTGCCCCCAGTCCCCCACATGTGCCCCCCAACTCACGGTGACGGGGGAGTCAACCCGCTGGACGTTGCTCTCCTCCACCAAGATCTCCCTGGGGATAGAACAGGGTGGAAACCAATTATTTACCCTAAGGATGAACTAGTTACCCCCCAAGGGGGGGGGTATTTACCCTGGGGGGCATTAATTACCCCGGGGGGGGTGCGTGTGGTGTGTGTTAATTACCGGGCCTTGGCACAGAGGGCCTTGACCTCGCTCTCCTTGATGAGCTCGCAGCGCCGCAGCTGCTCTATCTGCCGGTCCAGGTCGCTCAGCTCCCCCATGGCTGGGGCAGACCCACAGTGAGCCCCGGGGGATTAACGCTCCCCCCCCGGGGGTAATCAGCCCCCCCGGGGGGGCAGGAGCTCGTCGGGGTCCTTCCTGCCCCACAGCAGGCGGGTGGGTGGGTTGCCACGGGGCTGGGGTGGTTGGGGGTGTCATTGCCCTCGGGGTGGGTTAAGGGCCCCACAGCTGCCCCACTAGTGCTCCATGAGGCTCCAACCACCCTATGGGAGCCCTTACCTGCCCCACAGGGTCCCCAGCTGCCCCACAAATGCCCCATGGGGCTCCAACTGCCCTATCGGGGTCCCAAAGTGCCCCATGGGGATCCCCAGCTGCCCCACAAATGCCCCACAGTGTCCGCAGCTACCCCACAAGTGCCCCACATGGGCTCACTGCCCCACTGGGTCCCCAACTGCCCTGCAAGTGCCGCATTGGGCTCCAGCCGCTCTATGGAGTCCCAAACTGCCCCACAAATGCCCCACAGGGTCTGTAGCTCCCCACAAATAACCCATGGCAGTCCCTCACTGCCCCACAGGGTCTCCATTTGCCCCCCAGCCCCCCATAACTGCCCCACAGAGGGGTCTGTGAGCCCCAAAACAGCCCCCATAGCCCCCCCAGCCCCCTTTGGAACCCCAAACCCTCTGTTCCCCCATAACCCCCACAGCCCCATCCCACAGCCCCCCTGCTGTGCCATAACCGCCCCCTACACCCCAGAAGCCCCCCCAGCCCTACATAGCTGCCTCACACCTCCCCCCCACCCCATAACTGCCCAACTCCGCCCCACAGCCAACCCCCACCCCCATAACGCCCCTCACCCCAAGAGGCCCCCCAGCACCACATGGCTGCCCCATAACCCCCCAGCCCCCCATCTCCGCCCCACAGCCACCCCCGCTGCCCCATAACCACCCCTACACCCCCAACAACCCCCCAGCCCCCCATCTCCGCCCCACAGCCACCCCTTGCCCCCCACAACTGCTCCCTACACCCCCAAGGCTCCCCCCCGGCCCCTCAGAGGCCCCCCAGCCCCCCAAATCCGTCCCACAGCCACCCCCGCTGCCCCGTAACCACCCCTACACCCCCAACAACTCCCCAGCCCCCCAACTCCACCCCCCACTCTCCCCCGCTGCCCCATAACCGCCCCCCACCCCCCCAGGACCCCCCCTCCGCACCCACCGGCCGCGACCCTCCGCCGCCGCCGCCACTGCTGTTGCGCGTCACTTCCGGGCCGCCCTCCCCACCCCGCCGGAAGCGGAAGCGCAGCTGCCGGTAGGAAGTGACGCGCCGGGAGGAGGCGGGGCTAGAGAGTGCGGGGGGGGGGGCGCGCCCCTCCCCCACCCCCATTCCGGGGTCCCCCCTCCCCGCGCCCCCCGACTCCCCAGTTCAGGCCCCTTTGCTCAGGCCGCCGCCATTTTATTGTCCCGCCGGCGGGGGGGTGTTAACAAGGGGGCGGGGACAAAAGGGCAGCGGGGGGGCGGGGCGTGTCTCGGCGCTGGCGTGACGCGGCGTGACGTGCGGGACGTAGCGTGATGCGTCAGTAGGCGTGGTTGGAGACGAAGAGGGACTCGCTGGCGGCGGCGCCCGCTTGGCCGCTGGGAGTGTATTTGCCCTGGCAGGCCTGGGAGTTGGCCTGTGGGGGACACGGGGGGACACGACACGGGGGGACACGGGGGTCAGACGGTGCCGTGGTGGCACCGCCCGGCCCTACCCGTGACGACGGTGCCGCCCCCGCCGGACACGCGTGTGAGAAGGGTGCCCCCCCCCCCGGGACACGGCTGTCACCCTGCGGGGGCGGCCCCCGTGTCCCCCCTGTCCCCAGGGGTGACGGTGACGTCCCGAGGCCCTGCTGGGCGTCCTCCTCCTGGGTGGCCTCGGTGTCGTCCCCCTCACCCCCCCCCCCGTGTCTGTGACCCACCAGCACCCCCTCGACATCCTCCTGGGCCACCTTGTCCCTCTCCCTGTCCCCACGTCCCCTCCCAAGATGTCCCCCAGCCCTCCTGACGTCCCCACGGTGACCCACCAGAAACTCCTTGACGTTCTCCTGGGCCACCGTGGCCTTGTCCCTCACCCTGTCCCCATGTCCCCTCCCTGCCCAAAATGTCCTCCAACCCCCCGACATCCCCACGGGTGACCCACCAAAACCGTCTTGACCTTCTCCTCCTGGGCCGCCTTGTCCCTCACCCTGTCCCTACGTCCCCTCCCAAGATGTCCCCAAACCTCCGATGTCCCCGTGGTGACCCACCAGGGCCCTCTTGACATTCTCCTGGGCCACCTTGTCCCTCTCCCTGTCCCCACATCCCCTCCCAAGATGTCCCCCAGCCCTCCTGACGTCCCCATGGTGACCCACCAGAAACTCCTTGATGTTCTCCTGGGCCACCGTGGCCTTGTCCCTCACCCTGTCCCCATGTCCCCTCCATGCCCAAAACATCCCCCAACGCTCTGACATCCCTGTGGTGACCTACCAGAAGCTACCTGATGTTCTCCTGGGCCGCCTTGTTCCTCTCCCTGTCCCCACGTCCCCCCCCCAAGACGTCCCCAACCCTCCGGCGTCCCTGCGGTCACCTACCAGGGCCCTCTTGACGTACTCCTCCTGGGCCGCCTTGGTGTTGTCCTTCTTGCCGGCCCAGGCCCGCAGGGCCGAGGCCTGCAGCGCCCGCCCGTAGGAGAAGGTGAGGGCCCAGGGCCGCAGCAGCGGGCACCGGTTGATGGCGTTGAGGTTGAGCGACGCCTCCTCCTCGCTCTGCCCCCCCGACAGGAACGTGATGCCTGGGGACGCGGGGACGCGTCAGGGGGGGGCCCGCCCGCGGGGACGGGGTCGCGGGGACGGGGTCAGGGGGCGCCCGCCCGCGGGGACGCCGGGGGGTGTGGGCATGGGGACGTGGCCGTGGGGATGGGGACACCACAGGGAGAAGATACCATGGGGACGTGGCCACAGGGACAGGGACACCACGGGGACACAACTATGGGAATGGGGACACCACGGGGATGTGGCCATGGGGACAAGGACACCATGGGGACACTGCCACGGGGATGGGGACACCGTGGGGACGGGGACACCACAAGGACAAGATACCACGGGGACATGGCCATGGCGATGTGGCCACAGGGACAGGGACACCACGGGGACACAACTATGGGAATGGGGACACCACGGGGATGTGGCCATGGGGACAAGGACACCATGGGGACACTGCCACGGGGACGTGGCCACAGGGACAGGGACACCACGGGGACACAACTATGGAGATGGGGACACCAGGGGGACGTGGCCTTGGGGAGGGGGACACCATAAGGACACTGCCACAGGCATGGGGACACCACGGGGACACTGCCAGGGGGACGGGAACACCACGGGGACAGTGCCATGGGGATGGGGACACCATGGGGACACTGCCACAGGGATGGGGACAGCACGGGGACCCAACTCCAGGCATGGGGACAGCCCACAGCCGCGGCCAGGGGGATGGGGACACCATGGGGACGTGGCCATGGGGACAGGGACACCATGGGGACATGACTGGGGGATTGAGACACCATGGGGACATGGCCGTGGGGACGCGGCCACTGTGGGGACGCGGCCACGGGGACAAGGACACCATGGGGACACTGCCAGGGGGACAGGGACACCATGGAGACATGGCCATGGGGACAGGGACACCCTGGGGACACTGCCACAGGGATGGGGACACCATGGGGACAAGACACCATGGGGACAGTGCCAGGGGATGGGGACACCATGAGGAGGTGACTGGGGGATGGGGACACCCTGGGGACACTGCCAGGGGGACAGGGACGCCGTGGTGTCATGGCTGTGGGGATGGGGACACCACAGGGACGTGGGCATGGGGACGTGGTCACAGGGACAGGGACACAACTGTGGGGATGGGGACACCAGGGGGACGTGGCCGTGGGGACGGGGACACCATAAGGACACTGCCACAGGGATGGGGACACCATGGGGACACAACTACGGGAATGGGGACACCATAGGGACACCGTGGGGACGTGGCCATGGGGACAGGTACACCGTGGGGACGTGACTGGGGGATGGGGACACCATGGGGACATGGCCATGGGGACGCGGCCACCATGGGGACGGGGACAGCTACAGGGACAGTGCCATGGGGAAGGGGACACCGTGGGGAGCTGACTCCGGGCGTGGGGACAGGGCGGCGGTGGCACTCACCAGGGACGGCGGGGGGCACGGTGCGCCGCAGGGCGGTGACGGTGGCCATGGCGATCTCCTCGGGGCTGTACTTCTTGGTGCAGGCGTGGCCCGGCGTCACCATGTTGGGCTTCAGCAGCGTCCCCTCCAGGTAGACGTGGTGGTCGCTCAGCGCCTTGTAGACGGCCGCCAGCACCTGGGGACACGAGGACATGGGTGGGGACGCGGCGGGGACGCAGCGGGGACGTGGCGAGGACGCGGCAGCGATGTCACCCACCTTCTCAGTGATGTACTGGCAGTGCTTCAGGTCGTGGTCACCGTCTGGGAGGATCTCGGGCTCCACGATGGGGACAATGCCGTTCTGTGGGGACACAGGGGACGTTGGGGACAGGGACACCCTGTGGTGACCAGGAGGGGACACGGGGATGGGGACACGGTGGTGGCCAGGGCGCAGCACGGTGGAAGGTGGCCCTGGGGTGGCAGGAGGGGACGCGGAGCTGACACCGTGGCTGGGTGACACCCACCACAGCCGGGAGGCCACCAAGCACCACGGGACACCGGAGGGGACACGGGGACAGGGTTGGGGACAGGAAGGTGACACGGGGACGGGGTTGGGACACACTAAGAGCATGGAGGTGCCACCACACTCTGTGTACATGCCACCAAACTGCGTCTTGGTGCCACCTCATAGCGTCACGCTGCAGCTTGGAGGCCACCAACCACCACAGGGTGCCCGGAGGTGACATGGGGACGGGGTTAGGGACAGGCAGGTGACACGGGGAGGGGCCAGGGACCTGCTGGCAGATGCTGGCGTAGCGGGCGAGGACGTTGGCGTTCTCCATGATGGCCAGGCGCGTGGGCGTGTGCTCGGAGATCTTGAGGACGCAGCGCCACTTGGCGAAGTCGGCCCCGTCCTTCTTGTACTGGGCACAGCGCTCCATCAGCCCGTCCAGCCCTGGGGACAGCGCGGGGACATCAGCCACGGGGACATCGGCAGGGTGGGGACACCACAGGGGTGTCGGGGATGAGGACACCGACGGGGCTTGGAGATGGTGTCAGGGATGGGGACACCATGGTGGCATCAGGGGTGGCATCAGGGGTGGGGACACTGTGGTGGCATCGGGGTGGCATCAGGGGTGGGGACACTGTGGTGGCATCGGGGTGGGGGTGACAGGGGGATGGCGACACCATGGTGGCATCAGGAGTAGCATCAGGGATGGGGACACTGCTGGGGCTCAGGAATGGCATCAAGGATGGGGACACCGTGGTGGCATCGGGGTGGGGGTGACAGGGGGATAGCGACACCATGGTGGCATCGGGGTGGGGACACTGTGGTGGCATCAGGGACGGGGACACTGATGGGGCTCAGGGATGGCATCAAGGATGGGGACACCGTGGTGGCATCGGGGATGGGATCAGGGATGGGGACACCATGGTGGCATCAGGGGTGGGGACAGCATTGGGACGTGGGGTGGCATCAAGGACAGGGACGCCGAAGTGGCATCAGGGACAAGGCTGCGGCTGGGGCCACCATTGGGGACACGCTGGGGCCACCCTTGGGGACACGCTGTCACTCACCCTGGGTCGTGGTCTCGCCGTTGGTGCCAGCCAGGGGCACGACCCCCTTGTCCACCTGGGGGACGAGGACATATCACTGGTGCCACCGGGGTCACCAGCCTGGTCCCCACATCCCCCTGTTCCTCACCTGCATCCCTATAGCCTGGGTGTCACCCCCGTGTCCCCTCTGTGTCCCCACGTCCCTCCAATGTTCCCAAGGTCCTCCTGTCGCCGCAACATCCCTCCCATGTCCCCACGTCCCCCTCAAGGGGACAATGCCCTCAAGGTCCCCGTGTCCCCCTCAATGTCC
The DNA here is from genome assembly GCA_031468815.1 of Morus bassanus. Taxonomy (NCBI): domain Eukaryota; kingdom Metazoa; phylum Chordata; class Aves; order Suliformes; family Sulidae; genus Morus; species Morus bassanus. The sequence continues at coordinate 159,985 of CM062591.1, forward strand.
CCATGTCCCCACCTTGACACCAACAAAACCCTCTTGATGTGGTTGACCCGAGCCAAGGAGCACCCAAGCCCCCAGTGTCCCCACGTCACCCTGACACCCCCAACGTCCCCAAGGCCCCGACGTCCCTGTATCCCCCAATGTCCCCAAGGCCCCCGAAATCCCTGTGTCCCCACAATGTCCCCAAGACGTCCCCACCTCAAGACCAACAACAGCCCTTGACGAAGCCACCTCTGACATGGCTGACCTGAGTCAAGGGGCACCCAAGCCCCCAACGCCCCCATGACCCCCCGATGTCCCTGTGTCCCCCAATGTCCCTGTGCTCCCCCCAGTGTCCCCAAGGCCCCCCATGTCCCCGTGTCCACACGATGTCCCCAAGGCATCCCCACGACGTCCCCACCTCAATGCCAGTAACAGCCCTTGACAAAGCCATCTCTGATGCGGTTAACCCAGCTCAAGGAGCACCCAAGCCCCCAACACCCGCATGTCCCCCCGATGTCCCCGTGTCCCCCCCCAGTGTCCCCAAGGCCCCTGATGTCCCTGTGTCCACCTCAATGTCCCCATGTCCCCACCTAGACACCAACAAGACCCTCTTGATGTGGTTGACCTGAGTCAAGGAGCACCCAAGTCCCCAGTGTCCCCACGTCACCCTGATACCAACGTCCCCAAGGCCCCTGACGTCCCTGTGTCCCCCAATGTCCCCAAGGCCCCCGACATCCCCGTGTCCCCATGGTGCCCCCAAGATGTCCCCACGACATCCCCACCTCAATGCCAACAACGGCCCTTGATGAAGCCACCCCTGACATGATTGACCCGGCTCAAGGAGCACCCAAGCCCCCAGTGTCCCCACATCACCCCAACACCCCCAACGTCCCCAAGGCCCCCAACACCCCCATGTCCCCCCGATGTCCCCAAGGTCCCATGATGTCCCCAAGGCGTCCCCATGACGTCCCCACCTCAATGCCAACAACAGCCCTTGACGAAGCCACCTCTGACGTGGCTGACCCGAGTCAAGGAGCACCCAAGCACCCAATGCCCCCACGTCCACCCGATGTCCCCGTGTCCCCCCCAGCGTCCCCAAGGTCCCCGACGTCCCCGTGTCCCCTCGGCGTCCCCACCTTGATGCCGACCAGGGCGCCCTTGCTGCGGATGACCTCAGGGAAGGGGCGCCCGTCGTCCGCCTTCTGGTAGAGGGTCTCATGGAAGAGGATGACGCCCCCGATGCAGGGGTCCACCCGGCTGTCGGCGGTGAAGAGCAGCTGCCGGTACCAGCGCCGGTTCTCCTCTGTGTTCTCTGCCCCCACCGAGCTCAGCCGCTTGGCGATGCTGCCTGCAGCCGTCCCAGTACAAACCAGTTACTCCCAGTTCAGACCAGTAACCACAACTGGGCTCCTGGGGCTGCTCCACTGCCTCCCAGTAGCTCCCAGTGCTGCTCCAGGAGCTCTCAGGAACCCCCCGGTGCCACCTTGAAGTCCTCAGATGCTTTGCGGTGCTCCCAGCCACCATCCCAGTACAAACCAGTTCAGCCCAGTATAGCCCAGTAACCCCCACTGCCCTCCTGGTGCTGCCCCAGTGCTGCCCAGTAGCTCCCAGTGCTGCTCCAGGAGCTCTCAGGAACCCCGCTGAAGTTCTCAGACTCTTTGCGATGCTCTCAGCCACCATCCCAGTACAAACCAGTTCAGTCCAGTAGAGCCCAGTATGACCCACTGCCCTTTTGGTGCTGCCCCAGTGCCTCCCAGCAGCTCCCAGTGCCTCCCAGTACCCCCTCAGTATCACCTCGGGGCTGGGGTGCTTGGCCAGGCCCCCTGCAAGCTCCCAGTGCCTCCCAGTCGCTCCCAGTAGTTCCCAGTCCAGCACTGGTGTCTCCCAGTAGCTCCCAGTGTCCTCACAGTGCTCTCCTGGCATTACCCCGGGGCTGCCAGTAACTCTCAGTGCTGTACCAGTGCCTCCCAGTAGCTGTCTGATGCTGTCCCAGTGCCTCCCAGTGTGCCCCAGTGCCCTCCCAGTGCTTCCTGTTCTCCTCCCAGTGTGCCCCAGTGCCCTCCTAGTGCCTCCCAGTGTGCCCCAGTGCCCTCCCAGTGCTTCCTGTTCTCCTCCCAGTGTGCCCCAGTGCCCTCCCAGTGCTTCCTGTTCTCCTCCCAGTGTGTCCCAGTGCCCCTCCACCCTGTCCCAGTCCCTCTCAGTGCAACCCAGTGCTCTCCCAGTGCTTCCTAATCCCCTCCTAGTAGTTCCCAGTGCCTCCTAGGGGGTCCCAGTCCCTTCCCAGTGCTTCCCAGTCCCCTCCTAGTCCCTCCCAGTACATTCCCAGCACCCTCCCACGGCATCCTAACCCTCCTAGTAGTTCCCAGTGCCTCCCAATGTCTCCCAGTCCCCTCCCAGTATGCTGCCAGCACCCTCTCAGTGCTCACTAATCCCCTCCTAGTAGTTCCCAGTGCCTTCCAGTGACTCCCACTGCCTCCCAGTACCTTCCCAGTGCATCCCAGTTCTCTCCTAGTCCCTCCCAGTATACTCCCAGCACCCTCCCAAGGCTTTCTAATCCCTTCCTCAGAGTTCCCAGTGCCTTCCAGTGCCCCCCAATCCCCTCCCAGTGCCCCTCAGTCCCCCCCAGTCACCCACCAGTGGACTCATCGGCAGCCAGGATGCCCTTGCCGGGGGCGACGATGCGCTGGGCGATGGCCGCCAGCTCCTTCTTCTGCTCCGGGGTCAGCGCTGCCACCGGCGGGGACATCTTGGCGGCTCTGGTGACATCAGCAGTGACAGAAATGACATCAGCGGCAACGACGTGACGGCCCCGCCTGCCCCCATGGCTGCCCCGGGGCGGGGGGGGGGGGTTGGGGGGGACAACTGGGAGTTTGGGGGGGACCCAGGGGGGACCCAGAGGGGACCCAGGGGTCTGAGGGGGACCCAGGGGGGACCCAAGCATCCGGGGGGGACCCCAGCACCCAAGGAATTTGGGGGGACCCAGGCATCTTGGGGGGAACCCCAGGAGTTCAGGGAGGTGGGAGGGAGGTAGGACCCCCACCCCCACCCGGGGACCCAGGGGGCTGGGGGGAGGGGGAGGGACCCTGGAGTTCGGAGTGGGGGTGGGGGACACAGACCCAGGCGTCCAGGCGCGGAGGGAGGCAAGCGGGAAATGGCGGGACCCCGGGGCGGCGCGGGGGGGACACCCGGGGGGCCGGGGAGGGGACCCAGGGTGGGGCCGGGGGCGGGGAGCGAGGGAGCGAAGGGCCCAAGGGCGGGGCTGCCCCCGCCCCCCCCGGGAACCCCAAGGGCGTTTCAAGGGTAGGGAGAGGAACCCAGGCGTCCGGGAAGGGCCCCCACCCCCACCCCCACGGCGTGGGACCCACGTGTGTCCCCAAATCTGTCCTTTTCACCCCAAAATCTGCCCCTTTCACCCCAAAAGCATCACTCCAGGCATCAAAATCTGCCTTTTTCAGCACCAAATCTGCTGCTTTCACCCCAAAATCTGCCCTTTTCACTCTAAAATCTCCCCCCCAGGCATCAAAATCTGCCTTTTTAACCCCCAATCTGCCTCTTCCACGCAAAAATCCCCCTCCAGGCACCAAAATCTGCCTTTTTAGCACCAAATTCGTCCTTTTCCCCGCAAAATCTGCCCTTTTCACTGCAAAATCTGCCCCTTTTCACCCCAAAATCTCCTTCCAGGCTTCAAAATCTGCCTCTTTATGCCCAAATCTGACCCTTTCACCCCCAACTCTCCCTCCAGGCATCAAAATCTGCCCTTTTTGCCCCAAAATCTGCCCCCTTTTCACCCCAAAATCATTCCTCCAGGCATCAAAATCTGCCTTTTTAGCACCAAATCTGCCCTTCACCCCAAATCTGCCCTTTTTCACCCCAAAATTTCTCCCCACACCCAAGATGTACCCCCTTTGCCCCTAAACCTGCCCCAACGCCACAAAGTCTGCCCTTTTCACCCCAAATGATAGTCCCACACCCCAAAATCGGCCTTTTCTCACCCCAAAAAGCTCCCCATAACCCCCAAATTCTGGCTCTTCCAACTCAAATCGGCCCCAAGATGCCAAAATCTGCCCCTTTTGCCCCAAAATTTCCCCCCACGCCTCAGAACTGCATCTTTTCCCCCAAAATCTGCCTTTTTACCCCCAAATCTCCTCCCAGATCCCCAAATCTGCCCATTACACCCCAAAATCTGGCCCCAGACCCCAGAATCTGCCTTTTCCGCCTCAAATCTGCCCCTTTCTCCCCAAATTTACCTCTTCCACCCCAAAATCTGCCCCAAGATCCCCAAATTTGCCCCCTTTCACCCCCAAATCTCATCCAAGACCCCAAAATCTGCCTCTTTCACCCCACAATCTGCCCCTTTTACCCCCATATCCAACCCCAAACTCTCATATCTGCCTTTTTCACCCCAAAATCTGCCCCCACCCCCCAAATTCTGCCCTTTTCACCTCAAAATCTGCCCCTTTCACCCCAAAATCTGCTCTTTTCACCTGAAAATTCCCCCCACACCCCAAAACCTGCCCTTTTCACCCCAAAACTTGCCCTTTTTACCTCAGAATTTCCCCTCACCCCCAAATCTGCCCTTTTCGCCCCCAAATCTCCCCCCAAACCCCCAAATCCGACTTTTTAACTTCAAAACCCCGCTTTATTACCTCAAACTCTTCCTCTTTCCCCTCACAGTCCGCCCCCCAAAACCGCCCCTTTTCACCCCAAAACCCGCCGCCCCCCCCCCCCCCACCTGGTCACGGGGAGCGGCGGGCGCGCGGGGCGGGGGGCGGGGCCGGCCGCGCCGTGACGTCAGCGCCCCCACCGCCGGGCGGGGCCTTAAAGGGGCGATGGCGCGCTGAGTCACGGTGGGGCCCACCGCCGTTTTTGGGGTGCCCCCGGGGAGGCTCAGGGATCCCAGGAGGGTTTTGGGGTGCCGGAGGGGCGGCTGAGGCGCTTCGGGGAGGTTTGGGGTGCCGGGGGGGTCCCAGGAAGGTTGGGGTACACGAGGGATATTGGGGTGCAAAGGAGGTGCCGGGGGGGGGTTGGGGTGCCCGGGGGTATTGGGGTGCAGGGGGGGTCCGGGGGAGCCAGGCGGACTTTGGGGTGCCCCGAGGGGGGTAGTGGGGTCCCTGGGGGGGTCCCCGGGTGATTCGGGGGGGCAGAGGGGTGTCCAGGGGGGTTTGGGGGTGCAGGGGGGTGTTGCGGGAGCTTTGGCGGCAGTTTGGGGGTGCGGGGGGTGTTGGGGTGGGCGGGGTTGGAGATCAAGGGGGACAAATTTTGGGGTGCGGGGGGGGTGTTGGGGTGCGGGGGGGTCTGCGGGACCTTGGGGGGCAGTTTGGGGGTGCAGGGGGGCTCTTGGGGGTGCGGGGGCGATCCGGGCTCGTGGGTGGCGGTGGAGTGGGGTGCAGCGGGGGGGTCCCCCCAAAAAACTCACCGTGGGGTGTCCAGGGGCGGCACTGGGGGCGCCGGGGGCTCCCCGTTATATAGGGGCTCCCCGGGGGGGGCGGGGGGGCCCCCCCTTTCCTGACCTTCTCAGGTGACCTCTGCCCTTTCGGCCGCCAAAAATAGCCCCCCCTGCCCCTCCCCCACCTCCCTCCGCGGGAGGGGGAGGGGAAAAGCGCCCCCCCACACTTTTTTGGGGGCCCCCTCTTTTGCAGGGCCCCACCCTTTAGGGCCCTCCTGATCAGTTCGGGGGCCCCCCCGCCGTTTTGGGGCCCCCCTATTCTGCCGCCCTTTGTCCCTCCCCCCCCTCCCCCCCCCATTTTGGGGTGACCCCCCCCGTCGCCATAGTAACGCGGGGTGGGTGGGTGTGTGGTGGTTTCCATGGCAACGGGGGGGGTTTTCCCCCGCCCCCGGGGCTGGGGGACCCCACAGTGGGGTGCGGGGAGGGGGCGGAGCTTAACGAGGGGCGTGGGTTTTTTGCCCCGCCCACCCGAGGGGTGGGGCTTAACGAGGGGCAGGGCTTGGGGAGGGCACGAGGGTTGTGCTGCAGGAGGCGGGGCTTGGCGTTCGCATGGCAATAAACCCCGCCCATCTGCGGGTAGGGGCGGGGTCTAGCGGTGGGCGGGGCTTAGTATCTGACAGAGGCGTGGCCCGGTGGTGCGAGGGGCGGGGTTACCCAGGGGAGCGCACCACGTGCTCTTTTCGATATTCATAAAGCATCATTAATATTCATGAACCAGATGACGCATATTCAATGAGTCATATGCTAATTAAGCCTTAAGAATGACCCGGTGCGGCGCCGGTCTCCGCCCGCCTCATTATTATTAAAACTGCCCCGCCGGCGGCCCCGCCCTGCGCACGCGCGGCTGTCGAGGTAACGCCCCCCAGCAGTGCGGTCGCCATGGCAACCCCCGCCTTGCGCTCTATTGGCCGGCGGCAGAGCGATCCCGCCCCGCGGGAAGGCGCCCGCCTCGGCCAATCGGCGCGGTCCGCACCGCCCCCGCTCTGCCTGGCAACGCGCCCGCTCCGCCCTTCTCTATTGGCTGCCACGCCGGCCAATCAGAAGTCGCAGCAGCGCGCATGCGCGACGCTCCTCCCCGCCGTTGCCGTGGCGACGCGGCGGCCGGAGGCGGGGTGGGCGGGCGTGCGGCGGCGCGTATGTAAATATATGCAAATGAGCGGGGGGCGGGGGGCTGCGGCGCCTGCTGAATATGCATGAGCTGTGGGGTAAGGCGAGAGGCCCGCCCCTTTGCCGGTAAGATGCAAATATATGCAAAGGAGGCGGGGGTCGGGCCTGCGGGGAGGGCTGAGGCCTGAGGCGGGCGGGGGGGGGGGGCTGAGGCCCGGGTCCCCGGGGCGGGGGGCACCTTAACCCCTCCCCACCACGCCCCCCGCGGCCCCGCCCCCGCCCCCGCCCCCCGAGGCCCCGCCCCCCGGCCCCGCCCCGCCACCCCCCGCCGTCCCCATGGCCCCCCCCGGGGCGGCGCTGGCCGCGGGGCTCCTCTTCTTCCCGGGGCTGTTCGTGCTGGCCAAGGGCGCCCTGCGGCGGGCACAATGCCCCGAGCCCCACGCCGCCATCCTGGCCGCCAGGTACGGGGCACCGGGGGGCCGGGGCCGGGATGGGGACAAGGGTGGGGACGGGGCTGGAGGGGGACGGGGACAGGGCGGGGGGGGAGGGGAGGGGACAGGGCTGGGGAGGGGGAGGGGGACGGATGGGAACAGCGGTGGGACAGGGCTGGAAATGGCCCAAGGAGAGGGACGGGGACGGGGATAGGGCAGGGACTGGGGTGGATGTGGCCCAAGGACAGGGACAGGCAGGGAGGGGGACAAGGAAGGGACAGGGCTGGAACAGGGCTAGATGGGGACAAGAGTGGATGTGGCCCAAAGACAGGGATGGGGGGGACAGGACAGGGACATGGGTGGCATAGGGACAGGGACACTGCAGGGACAGGGGTGGATGTGGCCCAAGAACAGGGATGGGGACAGGACAGGGACAGGGATGGCATAGGGACAGGGACACTGCGGGGACAGGGGTGGATGTGGCGCAAGGACAGGGACAGGGCAAGGATGGGGATGAGAAGCGGGACAGGGATGGGGTGGGGACAGGGAGGGGACAGGGACGGATGGGGATGGGGACAGGGCAGGGAGGGGACAGGGAAAGGGATGGAGGGGGACAGGGGTGGGGACAAGGATGGATGTGACACAAGGACAGGGACAGGACAGGGATGGCATGGGAACAAGGGAGGGCTGAAGGAAGGGGACAGTGTGGTGACAAGGACACCACAGGGAGGGGACAGGGACAGTGTGGGGACAGGGACAGGGATAGGGACAGGGTGAGACCAAGGGCGGCGTGGGGACAGAGACAGGGAGGGGACAGAGATGGATGTGGCACTGGGAGGGGGACAGGGATGGCATGGGGACAAGGACAACCAGGGGACAGGGATTAGTGTGGCACATGGATGGTGACAGTGCCAGCGCGAGGCCGGGGGGGGACAAGGATGACTTAGGGACAGAGATGTAGGTGGCACAGGGTGGGGACCCCGCGGGGACATCCTGGTGGGGACAGTGTGGCGGGGGTTGCTGGCCCCTCATGTCCCCCGTCTGTCCCCCCCATGTCCCTCCTGTGTCCCCATGTCCCCCGTGTCCCCAGGCTGGTGTCCTCGGTGCAGGCGGTGATGGCCTCCACGGCCGGGTACATCATCTCCTCCTCCTGCCACCACGTCATCGATGACCAGTGAGTCCCATGGGTGACACCCCCCGGCACCCACGGATGACACCCCCCCTCACGGCACCCCCCAGCACCCGGGGGTGACATTGACCCACAGCACCCATGGGTGCCCTCCCAGCCCCATGGCAGCCCCACAGCGCCCACGGGTGACCCTTCACCCCCCCCAGCACCCACGGGTGCCCCCCTCTCCCACTGCAGCGCAGTTCAGCACTGGACAGCGCCCGGACGCCTGGGTCCCTTTGGGGGGGGAGGGGAGGGATTAAGCGGGAGCAGCTGCGCGGGGGCTCAGCCGGGATTAACCCGGATGCCTGGGTCCCCTTTGGGGGGGGAGGGGCGACAAGGACACCTGGGTCCCCTTTGGGGGGGGGGAGGGGCGACAAGGACACCTGGGTCTCCTTTGGAGGCGGAGGGGCGACTCGAACACCTGGGTTCTCTTTGGGGGGAGAGGGGCGACCAGGATACCTGGGTCCCCTTTGGGGGGGGTGCGACTCCAACTTGCTTCCCCTGTGGGGGGGATGGGGGGAAGCAAGAGGCAGGGAGGGGCATGATGTAGGCCTCCCCAGATGCCTGGGTCCCCTGATGTCACCCTTCGTCCCCCCCAGGCACTGGCTGGCAGGGGCGTACCCCCATTTTGCCGTCCCCTACTTCATCTACGACGTCTACGCCATGTTCCTGTGTCATTGGCACCGGGGGCAGGTGAAGGGACACGAGGTGGCACCTCCGCCATCCCTGAGAGCGGCCGCCGGCGCCTACCTGCGCAAGGACCTCCTGATGGTGCTCCACCACGCCGCCATGGTGCTCGTCTGCTTCCCCGTGGCCACTGTGAGTGGGGACAGGGACATATGGGGAGCTGGGGACACCTCAGGGACGTGGCGGGAGCTGGGGACACCTCGGGGACAAGGGAAAGGGAGGGGGACGTGGGGTTGGCTCCGGGATGGGGGATGGAGGGATGTCACCTCGGGATGGATGTGCTCATGGAGGGCCACCACCCCACCGCGGTGCTCGTTGGCTTCCCCATGGCTGTGGGGAGCAGAAAGAGGGACACGGGACGGTTGGGGGCACCTCGGGGACGCGGCGGGAGCTGGGGACACCTTGGGGACAAGGGAAAGGGATGGAGATGTGGGGTTGGCTCCAAGATGGGGGATGGAGGGACGGCACCTCAGGATGGATGTGGTTATGGAGGGCCACCACCCCACTGTGGTGCTCGTTGGCTTCTGCATGGCTGTGGGGAGCGGAAACAGGGACACGGGATGGTCGGGGACACCTCAGGGACACGGGGGTGTGTTTGGGACATGGAGTTGGCTCAGGGACACAGGATGGAGGATCATGGTCTTGAGCTGGACATGGTTACAGAGGGCCACCACCCCACTGCAGTGCTCGTTGGCCTCCTGATGGCCGTGGGGATGAGGACATGGGACACTTGGGGACAACGAGATGAGTTGGGGACACCCTGGGGACATGGGATGGAGAGATGTCACCTCGGGATGGACGTGCTTATGGAGGGCCACCACAGCCCCATGGCGATTGTTGGCTTCCCCATGGCCATGGGGAGAGGGAAGGGGGCCGGGGACACCTTGGGGACACCTCGGGGGCGGGGTGACGAGGACAGCCCATTGGGGCAACCCCATTCCCTTGTCCTCCAATCACCTGTGGCCTCGTGTGACCTGTCCCACCCCCCCGTGTCCTCCCAGCTGTGGCGCCAGGGGAAGGGCGACTTCTTCTTGGGGTGTCTCCTGATGGCCGAGCTCAGCACCCCCTTCGTCTGCCTCGGCAAGGTCCTCATCCTGGTGAGCCCCATGCCCACGGCCCCCAGCCCTGGGGAGATGTGGGGCAGCCGTGGGTTCCTCAAACCCTGGGGAGATGTGGGGTGTCCGTGGGTCCACAACCCCTGGGGAGATGTGGGATGTCCGTGGGTCCCTCAGTCCCTGGGGAGATGTAGGGCGGCCGTGGGTCCCTCACCCCCTGGGGGTATGTGGGGTGACCCAACCTGTGGGGATTTGTGGGGTGGCCATGGGTCCCCAACCCCTGGGGAGATGTGGGGTGTCCGTGGGTCCCTCAGCCCCTGGGGAGATGTGGGGTGTCTGTGGGTCCCCAACCCCTGGGGAGATGTGGGGTGTCCATGGGTCCCTCAGCCCCTGGGGAGATGTGGGGTGTCTGTGGGTCCCCAACCCCTGAGGAGATGTGGGGCGGCCATGGGTCCCCAACCCCTGGGGAGGTGTGGGGCAGTCGTGGGTCCCCCAACCCCTGGGAGACGTGGGGTGACCCAACCCCTGGGAGACGTGGGGTGCCCGTGGGTCCCACCACTGGGTCCCATGAGGGCCCCACAGGTGCCCGTGGGTCCGGCACCCCCATGCCCCGCCGGGGCCCCCCCTCACGCCCCCTCCCCCCCCCCGCAGTACCGGCGCCAGCACACGGCTCTGCACAAGCTCAACGGGGCAGCGCTGCTGGTGACCTTCCTCCTCTGCCGCGTCCTCCTCTTCCCCTACCTGTACTGGGCCTACGGGCGGCAGCGGGGGCTGCCGCTGCTACGGGTGCCGGGCGCCCTCCCCCCGGCCTACAACGCCGCCGCCGCCGCCCTCCTGGCCCCCCAACTCTACTGGTTCGCCCTCATCTGCCGGGGGGCTTGGCGCCTCTTCCGTGCCCCTCCCCCGCCACCCCCCCGCCAGCCCCCCTGAGCCCCAGAGGGACCCCGACCCACAACCCCCACCCAGCAGCACCCTGGGGATCGGGGTGGGGATCTCGGGATGGGGCGTTGGGGCATCTGTGGGGCAGCTTGGGGGGTCCTGGGGTCCCTACGGGGCAGCTTGGGGTCTCTATGGGGCAGCTTGGGGGGTCCTGGGGTCCCCATGGGGCAGCTTGGGGGGTTCTGGGGCACCCTAGGGGCGCTGTGGGGCACACTGGGGGGTCCTGGGGTCCCTATGGGGCAGCTTGGGGGGTTCTGGGGTCCCTATGGGGCACCCTGGGGTCGCTATGGGGCAGCTTGGGGCACCCTGGGGTCTCTATGGGGCACCCTGGGATCTCTGTGGGGCACCCTGGGGGGTTCTGGGGTCCCTATGGGGCACCCAGGGGTCGCTATGGGGCACCCTGGGGGGTCCTGGGGTCCCTATGGGGCAGCTTGGGAGGGTCCTGGGGTCCCTATGGGGCACCCTGGGGTCGCTATGGGGCACCCTGGTGGGTTCCGGGGTCCCTATGGGGCACTCTGGGGTCTCTGTGGGGCATCCTGAGGGGTCCTGGGGTCCCTGTGGGTCCCCCTGACCCCAGTGCCCTGATGCCGCACCCATGGGTGCCCCCAGGGGGACCCCAGGGTGGGGGTGTCACCGTCCCCCAGGGGTCCCAACCCTCCCCCCCCACCCCCCACCCCATCGTCCAGACCCACATTAAAGGACTTTGGGGACGTCCCGGCCTCCTCCCTGGGGGGAGGGGCAGCGCCGAGGAGCCCGCGACGTCACCCACCAGTACAGACTGGGAACCGTCCCAGTACGAACTGGATCCCCTGATCCCTTCCCAGTACAGACTGGGCCCCATCCTAGTACAAACTGGAAACCCTGATCCCTTCCCAGTACAGACTGGATCCCCTCCCAATACAAACTCGATCACATTAATCCCTACCAGTACCGACTGGATCCCCTGATCCCCTCCCAGTACGGACTGGAACCTGTGACCCCTTTCCAATACAGACTGGGCCCTTCCCAGAACAGACTGGAATCCTTTAATCCCTCCCAGTACAGACTGAATCCCCTGATCCCCTGCCAGTACAGACTGGCCCATCTTGCAGGGCAAAATTGATCCCTTTCTTCCCTCCCAGTACAACCTGGAACCCTTTAATCCCTCCCAGTACAGACTGGGCCCCCTCCCAGTAGAGGCTGGATCCCCTGACTCCCTGCCAGTACAGACTGCACCCCATGCCACTACAGACTGGATCCCTTTAATCCTTCCCAGTACAGACTGGAACACTTTAAATCCACTCAGTACAGACTGGATCCCCTAATCCCCTCCCAGTTCGGACTGGGCCCCCTGCCAGTAGAGACTGGATCCCCTGATCCACCCCAGTACAAAGCGGGGTCCCTCCAAGTACAAATTGGGTCCCTTTAACTCCTCCCAGTACAGACTGGGCCCCCTCCCAGTACAAATGGGATCCCCTGATCCCCTCCCAGTACACACTGGGCCCCTCCCAGTACAGACTGAGCCCCCTCCTGGTACAGACTGGATCAGTTCAATCCCTTCCAGAGCATACTGGGTCCCCTCCCAGTACAGATTGGATCACCTGTTTCCCTTCCCCAGTACATACTGGGCCCCCTGCCAGTACAAATTGGAACCCTTTAGTCCCTCCCAGAACAGACTGGTCCCCTACCAGTACCGACTGGATCCCTTGATCCCCTCCCAGTACAGACTGGCCCATCTCCCAGTACAAACAGAATCCCCTGATCCCTTCCCCGTACAGTCTGTGTCCCATCCCAGTACAGACTGGATCAGTTTAATCCCTCCCAGTACAGACTGGGCCACCTCCCAGTCCAAACTGGATCACCTGATCCCCTCCCAGCACAGACTGAGCCACCTGCCAGTACAAACTCTGTCCCCTGATCACTCCCAGTAGAAACTGGGCCACTTCCCAGCACAGACTGGGACCCCTGACCCCATCCAGTATAGACTGGACCCTTCCCATGCCAATACAAACTGGAACCCTTTAATCCCTCCCAGAGCATACTGGGCCCCCTCCCAGTACAGAGTAGATCCCCCGAAACACCTCGCAGTACTGACTGGGCCCCACCCAATAAAAAACTGGAACCCTTTAATCCCTCCCAGTACAGACGGGGCCCTTTTCCAGTACAAACGGATCGCTTTAACTCCTCCCAGTACAGACTGGGCCCCCCCTCCCCCAGTACAAAGTGGATTCCGTAAACCCTCCCAGTAAAGAGTGGACCCATGCCATTTCAAACTGGAACCCTTTATTCCTTCCCAGTACAGACTGGGCCCCGTCCCAGTACGGACTGGAACCTGTGATCCCTTTCCAGTACAGAGTGGATCCCTGATCCCTTCCCAGTACCGACTGGGCCCCATCCCAGTACAGGCTGGATCTCCTGGTCCACTCCCAGCACAGACTGGGTCCCCTCCCAGTACAAACGAGATCCCCTGATTTCTTCCCGGTACAGACTGGCCCCATTCCAATACAGACTGGAACCCTTTAATCCCTCCCAGTACATACTGGGCCCTCTCCCAGTACAGACTGGAATGGCTGACCCCTTGCAGTATAGACGACCCCTCCCATTCCAGTACAAACTGGAAAACTTTAATCCCTCCCAGTAAAGACTGGACCCCTCCCAGTACAGACTGGATTCCCTTGTACCCTCCCAGTACAGACTGGGTGCTCTCCCAGTACAAACTGGATCCCTTTATCCCCTCCCAGTAGAGACTGCAGCCCCTAATCCCCTCCCAGTACAGACTGGGCCCCCTCCCAGTACAAAACAGATCCCCTGTTCCCCTCTCCCAATACAGACTGGGCCCTCTCCCAGTACAGACTAGATTCCCTTGTACCCTCCCAGTACAGAGTAGGACTCTTCCAGTACAGACTGGATCCCCTGATCTCCTCCCTCTACAAACCGGGGCCCTCACAGTACACACTGGGTCACGTTAATTCCTCCCAGTACAGACTGGTCCCCCTCCCAGTACAGACTGGAACCCTTTAACCCCTCCCAGTATAGACTGGGCCGCCTCCCAGTACAAATTGGATTCCCTCATACCCTCCCACTACAGACTGGGCTCCTTCCCAGTACAAAGTGGATCCCCTGATCCCCTACCAGTACAGACTGGGTCCCCTCCCAGTACAAACTGGACCCCTTCAATCAATCCCAGTACAGAGTAGGCCACCTCTGAGTACATACTGGAACCCTTTAATCCCTCCCATTACAGACTGACCCCCTCCTGGTACAGACAGGATCCCCTGTTCCCCTCCCAGTACAGACTGGGCTCCCTCCCAGTACACACTGGATCAGTTTAGTCCCTCCCAGAACACACTGGGCCCCCTCATAGTACAATCTGGATCACCTGATCCCCTCTCCCAGTACAGACTGGACCCCTCCCATTACAAACTGTATTGCGTTATACCGTCACAGTACAGACTGGTCACCCTCCAGTAGAGACTGGATCCCCTGATCCCTTCCCAGTACCTAGTGGGCTCCCTCCCAGTACAAAGTGGTTACCTTTAATGCCTCCCAGTACAGACTGGGCCCCCTGTCATGCAAGTACAAACTGGAACCCTTTAATCCCACCCAGTACAGACTGGGCTCCCTCCCAGTCCAAACTGGATGCCGTGATCCCCTCCCAGCAGAGACTGATCTCCTCCCAGTACAAACTGGAACCCTTTAATCCCTCCCAGTACAAACTCTATCCCCAATCCCACCTAGTACAGACTGGGCCCCTTCCCAGTACAGACTGGAATTCCTGACCACTTCTAGTATAGATGGGACCCCTGTCATGCCAGTACAAACTGGAACCCTTTAATCCCTCTGGGTACAGACTGGGCCGCATCCCAGTACACACTGGATCCCCTGATCTCCTCCCAGTACGGACTGGTTCCCCTGATCCACCTCAGTACAAAGCGGGGTTCCCTCCCAGTAGAAACTGGAACCCTTTAATTCCTCCCAGCACAGATCCCCCCCCCCCCCCCCCAGTACAAACTGGATTCCCTTATACCCTGCCAGTAGTGTGCCCTCTCCCAGTACGAATGGGATCCACTGATCCCCTCCCAGTACACACTGGGTCCATCCCTGTATAGACTGCATCCCCTGATCCCCTCCCAGTACACACTGGAATCCTTTAATCCCTCCCAGTATAGACTGGGCCCCTCCCAGTACAGACTGAATCCCCTGATCCTCTGCCAGTACAGACTGGCCCATCTCCCAGTACAAGTGGGATCCCCTGATCCCTTCCCAGTACAGACTGGGCTGAGTCCCAGGACAAACTTGATCCATTTCTTCTCTCCCAGTACAACATGGAACCCTTTAATCCCTCCCAGTACAGACTGGGCCCCCTCCCAGTAGAGATTGGATGCCCTCACTCTTGCCAGTACTAATGGGGTCCCCTCCCAGTACAGACTGGATCACCTCCCTGTGCAGACTGGATGCCGTGATCCACTCCCACCACAGACTGATCCCCTCCCAGTACAAGTGGAACGCTTCAGTCCCTCCGGGTACAGACTGGCCCCCCTCCCAGTACAAACTGGAACCATTTAATCCCTCCCAGAACACACTGGGCCCCTCATTGTACAATCTGGATCACCAGATCCCACCCAGTACAGAGTGGGCCACCTGCCAGTACAGACTGGAACCCCTGGCCCTTTCCATTATAGACTGGATCCCTCCCATGCCAGTACAAACTGGAACCCTATAATCCCTCCCAGTAGAGACTGGGCCAGCTCCCAATAAAAACCTGGAACCCTTTAATCCCTCCCAGTACAGACTGGGCACCCTCCCATTACAAAATGCATTCCCGTATACCATCCCAGTACAGAATGGGCCCCCTCCCAGTACAGACTGGATTCCCTTGTGCCCTCCCAGTGCAGACTGGGCCCCCTCTCATTGCATTACATACTGGAACCATTTAATCCCTCTCAGAACAGACTGGGCCCTCTCCCAGTACAGGCTGCATCCCCTGATCCCCTCCCACTACTCACTGGCCCCCCTCCCAGTACAAGTGGGATCCCCTGATCCCTTCCCAGTACAGACTGGGCCCCTGCCGTGGTTTAGCCCCAGCCAGCAACTCATCCCCACGCAGCCGCTCGCTCCCTGCCCCCACCCCAGTGGGACGGGGGAGCGAATCGGAAGGGCAATAGGAAGAAAACTCGTGGGTTGAGATAAAAAAAGTTTAAAATAAAATAGTAACGTAATTATGGTAGTGAGAATAATAACGATTATGCTAATAATGATAACGATAATATGATAAAGAAATACCAACAGATGCATCTTAACTGCCCAAGGGCGGTCAAGGTGCTCAGATGTTGATGTACTGGAGGAGGCGACACCACAGAAGACGGTACCGAAGAGGCCGTTCTCTATTTCCTCCGTAAAAAACCTCTCAGCGGAGCGGGTGTAATCGCGAATTGTCTCCATGAGGTGGCACCCGACGTCCGGTCACGGCTTCAACACGAACCCCAAATCCCGGGTGAAGCTCAAGGCCAGCGTTTGAATAAAACCCTCCCAGGCGAACCACCGCTCATCGCCGCAGAGCACAGCGACCTGCAAAACCACCGCCGGCCTTTAGCGTGGGCAGCAAAACCAAGAGCGTGGTGCAGACCGGATAAGCTGATACCGAGAAGAGATGAGTCGATGCTGTGACCGGCGATGGTTATTATCGCAAAGCCTTCGTGCCCCGTGTTGGGCGCCAAAAAGGACGGTCGTGGTTTAGCCCCAGTCAGTAACTGAGCCCCACGCAGCCGCTCGCTCCCTGCCCCCACCCCGGTGGGACGGGGGAGAGAATCGGAAGGGCAAGAGCAAGAAAGCTCGTGGGTTGAGATAGGAACAGTTTTAAAATTTAATAATAATAATAATAATAATAATAATAATAATATGAAAAGGAAAACAGAGAGAGAGAGGTGAAAACCAAGGGAAAAAAACCCCAAGTGCTGCAACCGCTCACCACCCGCCGACCAAAGCCACCAGTCCCTGAGCCGCGATCGCTGCTTCCCCCGGCCAACTCCCCCCAGTTAATGTACTGGGCATGACGCCATATGGTATGGAATATCCCTTTGGCCAGTTTGGAGCCGCTGCCTTGGCTGCGCCCCTTCCCCTCCCGGCTTCTTGTGCCCCTGGCAGGGCACGGGAAGCTGGAAAAGTCCTTGACGAGTGCAAGCACTGCTCAGCAACAACTGAACCATCAGCGTGTTACCAACGTTATTCTCATCCTACATCCACAGCACAGCACTGTCCCAGCTACAGTGAAGAAAATGAACTCTATCCCGGCCAAACCCATGACAGCGGGAATCCAAAGTACGCCCTCGTACCTCGGCACCGTCAGGAGGTACGTGGCTGTAATTGCGAGCCTGGTGGTGTTCTAGCAGGGCAGGAAGCACGAGCCGTTCTCTTTGTACATCAGTTCCACAGCAGCCTTTGAATCGTCCTCTGCTCATGGGACGCTTTGGATGACGTGTGAGTTGTTTGTTAACGATATCAATGGCTGCATGTCTGATTCGTGATGAGTAGCATGCAGCTACAGATCAACGAGTGTGTGGTGTCTCAGCAAGTTCTCAAACATAATAAATATTTCCTAAAACACTGTAGCATTTTCAAGGTTATCTTAAAGCAAATGCTGGCAATTAAGACCTCTCTGGATTTTGTCACAGGGCTCCTAAATCACACCAAACCCCAGGAACTGCTTTCGGGTGACATTTCCGCTGCTGTTCTTAGTCGATAGAGCGTATGTAACACATTCGGTATTCTGGCACTTTGATGGCAAAGCGTGGTCAATACCTGAACACAGGGCTTGGGCTTCCACAAAGAAATGCTGTTCTAAAGACGACGCTGCTGACAGTTTTGTTATTTCTTTGTCAGATCACTGATTGTTTTTCACTTAAGTAAACCAGCACTTTGAAGTGCGTAGACTATCGCTGTTCTTTCTTAGCAACTGAAGTACTGTATCCGGTGCCTGTCCGTAACACTGGGGATACACAGACTGGCTAAAGGTGCCTTCCTATTTTGATGGTTGATTATTTAAGAACAGAAGACTGTAGCACAGGCTTCATATTTTTGATACTTCTGCAACAGAGACAAAATACCCGAGGAGTTGCTCTTGCACCGTTGTGTTCTGTATCTGTATGTCTGAGAGTAACTTGTGACAAAGTAGAAATGGGATTTTTGGAGGCTTTTTAGTTGCACTGAGTGCACCAAGAGAGAAGAGTTTATGTATATGAATAACTTCCCACATTCCCTAGACTACCAGAACGTCATGTTTTGACGTTCAGGCTTTATAATTTGTTTTCACTGCTTGCTGTTGGGTACAAGTGCTCTGATTTAAGTTCCGATCACCTTTATTTCTTCTTCTAGAAGTCGAACTGAGCCAGTGAATGGAACACCTAAAGTAGTACGTGAAAACACAGTCTCACACGTTTTTCTACATGCTGCACTTAATTCTAAACAATGTCACCTCGTATTAATTTTCCAAACATTAACTTAATATATGTTCCAAGAAAACACAGTCTATGTTGGAAAGACAATGTATTTGATTCAGCATAGTAAAAACTGAGTAATTTGCACAGTTCCAATGTGAATATTGGTATTTGTGCCTAGTACTGCATTGTATTTCATACTGAATGCGCTGGGATATTTCCTGAGTGGCTTTGTGTTGTACAGATCATGTGCGATCGCTTTTAGATGCTGGAGGTTCAAGGTTTGCACAACTGAACGTGGCGCCACATCTGTCTGTCGGTAGTAACGTGTATGTTTGTGTGGCTTGTGGTGTGCTTTTTGTTTCTTGCAGTAAGAATGGTTTGGAGCGTATTTTTTGTCATTTTCACCTTGTATGACTCAGCTTTTGTTTTTAAATACTTTTGTTTTGCCTGATGGTTTGTGACAATGTTACCAAAACCCACCAAGAAACCATTACGGTTAAACTTGGTACCGTTTCTTCCTTTTGACGTGGGGGTTCAAACAAATGCTAAACCCAACATATGCCCTATGTTTTGAGGACAGTTCTGTGCAGCTAACTGATTCCTTTTCCTCTCCTTAAATACTGGGGTATTTGTTCCTACAACTGTGTAATGGCAGTGGTATTGTTTGGGCCCCTCTGAGCACAGAAATATCTTCAGTAGATTGCCGTGAAGGCACATACCGTTGCTACACAAAATGCTGTTCTGGACTTCTGCATTTGCTCTTTCCACTTTCTCTGATGAAGCAGTCTCGTTTAATAGTTTGTCTGCAAATGAAAGTATCTAAAACCCGGTGTACAAATCTTGGCACAAGGTTAGACCCCTTTGTGGGACAAATCCCTGTCAGTTTTCCAACCTTGTGCCTGCCGTCCGTTTTTGGATCCGGGTGGCCTCAGGGTTGGATGCTGCTGTCACTTCCCAAAGGTTAAGCCTTTCACCACCGCTTTGAATTTATATTTGGAAAAGGGGCAGCGTTTTTCGTCAGGTTTGAAGATGCTGTCATTCTGCTGCAAAAATATAAGTAAATAACAGAAGGAAATACCTGACTCATAATGGTCTAGATCTTGATTTGCCACTTGGGTCGAGCACTACGTGTAACTACGCATTTCAAAATAGTCCTTGCAGTATCAAAATTACTATGTGGTGTTTCTTATTTTTTATTTTTATTTTCAGTATAACTGCTTTTTCTTCACTCGAATGGTGCGAGGCATTACTCTAACCTGGATCACTGGATCTGATCACCTGGTAAGCTGCTAGGATAACTTCACCTAGACATTCATGAGCTCAGGGTCTGTGTCTGTGAAGAATACAGCCTCTGATTCTCGGGGAATGGTATATATAAACCTAAAATTGATAACATTTTGTCTGTAGGTCTAGATCTGACACCTGTAATTCTATCACCCATCGGTTCAAATTCCTTTTTGGACATGAATGCCTCCCACTGTCAGTTTGAGTGAGCTGAACTGGCCCAGTGACCCTAGGAGTTAATGGAACGCATTGATGTAAACCACCCTTATAGTATTTGGTCTAATTCAGATGGGTTTTTATTTCCTGAAAACAGCTAGTTTTCTCCTTGTTTGCTAGCATGTGTATAATAGAAATCACATGTTCATCAATAAAGTTAACATTCTTTTAGCCTCGTGTGTTCCCTGGCACGTCTGTATTACATTTTTAAGTAGCAGCTTACCATAAGCCAACACAGATGTCTCAAAAAACCAAAACTCAAAAAACAAAACAAGGAAAAGTCCTGGAGCGGGAGGGAAGGCTGTGTTAGTTAGAAGTAATTACAGCAAATGAAAGACACAGCAAACCCATTCCCTTCTTGTTTGCTCTGTCTGTACCTGCTTTGGGCTGTGGGTAGCCACAGGGAGGGTGGAAGCCTTGCCTCTCTCTTGACAAGTCCTCTCTCGCTCTCTCCCCCCCGGAAAAGCAGTGCAGCCTCAGGTGCTTCTGGTGTTGGAGTCACAATTAGCTTTCTTCTTAAAGCTAACTCAGGTCTTGCTCTACAATGTGGGGTTTGTGTTTTGGCTTTTGTTTTGTTTTTTAAGACACATATTTCTGTACGTGTTTCAAAGCAGAACCTGGGCCATAGTGTGGTAGAAATAAATCCCTGGAAAGCTGGCCTGTTGAACAGTAAAGCAGCAAAATCATAATTAGTTAAGGGTTTTTAGAAAAGGATGCACAAAATCTTCTACTTTGAATATTTCTTCATTGTCTTACTCTCATGTTAGCTGTCAAATTAGACTGTTGCCGGCAGGCCATATAATAACTGCTTCCTAAAAAAATACGTGAACTAATTTAATAGTTCATGAACAGTTATGTTTCAGTACTGGTCGATACTAGACCATTTAATGCCAGACTCCAATAGAGAGCTTTTGTCATTTCGTGTTTCCTTCTGAAAAACCACAGAATGAGAGTGGCTGTGCCTGCCATGAGAGAACACAGGCCTGTTTTTGCGCGTGTGAGAGAGTGGCATATGGAGCATGAAGCTTCAAAGTACTTGACCAGGCTTCCTTTTGAACTGAACTAGGTACAAAATGTTCTGAAAAGAAGGGGAGTTGAATCTTCTGGTAAGACTTGCAGTGGAAGGAAGGTCTCTTTTTCCAGCTCTGGGCATTCCTCTCCAAAGGCACGTTTTCAAGAGCTTTTGAGTTAGTAATACAGTCATGTTGTACGTACTTTCCCAAACCTATGGAGCAGGAATGATTCATTGGAGTGAGGAATCCTCTTCTGCATGTAGATATTTTTTTCCCCTGCATCTGCTAAAACTGCTCCCTTGAATTCTTCCACTGCATTAGGTTGTAAAGGACAAGAGCTTTTTCCAAGGAAGGGTTTTAATTTCTCTTCTGGTCAATTTAGTGACCTCTTGAGGAGAGCTGTTCTGTTGACATTGTGAAATTTTATTCTGTGTTTTTGAACAACTTAAGATGTAATAAGCAGTGATTCACGTGTCTCTCTGATAATGTTTTCCTAGTGTAAGCTTAATTGTGGCTTGTGTATAATTCAATAGGCTGGAAAAGGAACAAGATGAGAGTTACCCTTTTTCCTTGTGGCAAAACTGCACTTCAGCCTGAGTTCTCAATAAACACTGCTGAGTTTATTTCAATACAACTGAAATAGGGAGGTTATATGGCAATGTTGCAAAGCCCTTCAAAATTCAAGGGACAGCTGGAATTATAAATGTAAAATTTTCTTTTTTCCAGGTAATAGACATTAAATATGTTCATCGATCTTCCTCTGTGAACTTGCATGCATATTTTTATATATTTCAATATTACTGGAAATTTTTCAGTTTTAACTCTTTTTAATGACAGTTCACAGTTTTTAGTATTTCATATAAAACCAAGATGTTTCAGTTGACCCTGTCTATTGAATATTTGCATGTTTTAATTATGCAAGTCTCTAGCTGAGTATTCATGCCATTGAACGTTACTCACTGAATGTATGTGCATGGGGCATGAATTCAACCTTCGTATATAGGTGGTGAATAGAAGCTTCTCCCGTGACTGATTCAGAGCACTGAATTAAGCTCTCACTCTGAATTGCACTTTGGAGGAGGAGCGGGTCTGTGTCTCTTCTCTGAGCAGATGGTGAGCTAAGGGACCATTAAGGAACCTGAAGTTAAGCCAAAGAATGTCGAATGAGTTCAAAACACTGCTCAAGGTTTTGGAACATCCCAGCTATATTCACTTAGGCAAATAAGTATTTTAGTCAAGCAATGCTTACGCTAGGTAAAACGAGAGGATGGAAGGCTTTTGCTGCTTAAAATAATCGTGGAAATGTTATTTGAAGTGTGGGTCTTGATGAGATATGTCTGCATTTCTTTTCTTAACAGGACAAACATTTTGAGCCTGTTCCCAGAGTTAATAAGAGCACAGGAATTCCAAGGAGTTTCACGATGGAGGTGAAAGATCCCAACACAAACGGTGCTATGCTGACAGGCGCTGGAAAATATGCAATGCCAAGTCTTAATGTGTAAGTATGGAATTAATGGGACTGATCAAGAAGTGAGCAAGAGAAACCATGCGTAAATGTCTGAGTGACAATGCAGCTGAGCTGTCCAGCATCTGTAGCTACGGGGGAGGAAGCATTGTCATTGCATCTTAACCTTAAAATCCGTGATATTTTCTAATGTTACAGTAGGGTGGTCCTCCTGTTCATGCCCTGGGAAGTTGGTTAAACTTGTGGTATGCTAAGAACCTGTATTTCTGCAAAATATTTCAGTGGTATTTGCAGTGGAGTCGTTCTCTTTGGAAGCTCGTTTTGGTTCTGTTTGATGTTGCAAAGGCTCCTTGCAAAATTTAACAAATCGCCGTTGGACTGAGATTTCCTCCCCCTCTGACTTTTATCACATCCCTTGTGTGAAACAGACTCAAGCTTTCCTGTTGCCATAAACTAAGAAAATACTCCCGTGTGCTGACAAGAGTGGCTGTTTTAAAATGCACTCAGTAGCACTTCTGTTTTTCTCTCACGGATCTCCTTTTGTAGAAGCTGTAACGTAGACTTCTTCCGTTTCTAAAATGTAATTACTCGGAGACTAACTTGATTGGAAGCTAACTTGGTCCTGAGCCTGCAATTTACATTTACCCTCTGGCAAAGCAGAGGTGGGATTCATTTCACCTGATTTCTAGCTGTAAAAAATTATTTTTCTAGTCCAAGCTAATTTCTTAGTTGATCCAATGAATGGCAGAGTTCTGCAGAAGGAAAATTGTTCCCCTCTCCCACTTCTAGTGTTGTGGCTGTAGAAAAGTAGTTTAAACTAAAGGCCTATGTTTTAGAAAGCTAATGTGGACTGAGAAGAATTCCATCTATTCTCTTCCTTTGATAATATCCAAAGCTTGGAAAAGTTTTCCTTGACCCATCTTTAACTTTTTTCCTTCCCCCACCCCCCATCCAGGGAAGCTTCTGCGAGAGGAAAGAAGGAAAAGCCTCCCTTTTTACTAGAGGAGCCGTCTTTCTATTCCTCCTCCTCCTCCTCCTCCTCCGGTGATCCTATTCCAGATGAGTTGCTGTGTCCCATCTGTAAAGATGTAATGACCGATGCAGCTGTTATTCCCTGCTGTGGAAACAGTTATTGTGACGAATGTAAGTGTGACTCCCATGGCTGTTAATTCAAAACATCACACCTGATCTTCTGAAAGCAGAAATAGGAGATAACAGAGCTAGTTTGTCACCAGTTCTATTTAATACTTAAGCATAACCTGAATAGGAAAGGACTCTTCTCGTATAAAGGAAAAAAGCAGAAAAGCTTTTTTCCCTTTTTACGTATGTAGTTGAATCCTCTTTACATGCGGAAGGACGAGTATGAGAAGAGTGCGTAACTGCGCAGGTGATTACCGTGTCAGATATCAAAAGCGTTTAGTTCCTCCAGAGCCCTTTCTCTCATACAAAATGATAGAGCCAACTCTGGGGTGGTAACGGGGCCGGGGCCATGGCAGGGCAAGGCTGGGAGAGCCACAGGGCTGGGCTGAGCCAGGTGAGCCACGGCCGGCTCCGCAGGCAAGTGGGAGGCAGTCGCGCTGCGGGAGGCACAGGGGCTGCGGCCGCTGCGGGGGGATTTTCCAGGTGAATGGTGGGGCCGGGAGCAGTGCTGCAGGATGATGAACCATCCCTAGAGCCGGCGCTGCGCCGCCCAGTCCCGGTGCAGCCTTCCCGCAGCCTGCACGTCGGGGCCAGAGCTGCACGGCAGGGCAAGGCAATAGCCTGCGGGAGCACTTCTACGCCCGGCTGGTCACAGCTGTGCCCGGGGCCGTGGCTCTGCCGCTCCCCAGCCTGGTCCCAGCTTTCAGCCTCGGGCATGTCTGTCCTGGGGAGATGTCCGCTCAGGAAGACGGGAGCATTCCTGCTCTAGCCCTGCAGTGCTCTCCTTGGGCAAAGCCAGGTCCCCCACAGCCCCTGCCCGCAGCCCAGGGGAACCGATGGGGCAGCCTCCCACTGGCCAGTGGGCTTTTCTCCACGAGATGTGCGAATGATCATTTTTTTCCTCCAGTGCTTTCATGTGGGCCTCTTTTGTGCACAGTGGAGTTCTCCCGGTAAGAAATCCCCGAGCGGCCGTATGTTTGTCCATCCGGTGCTTGAGGCGTGTTGCACATGGCCTGGGAATGGTATTTTGAGAGCTTCCAGGTGCCAGCCAACAGGTCACTCACGCCCCTCTGCGGCTTTGGAAATCTCCACCCATGTCTGGGTCCCACACTGTTACCTGACCCCCCTCCAGTCACTGCAGCTCACTGAGAAAGAAGTAGATCACAACAGCTGATGGAAATGTGCTTGGTTACAGCTGCGCGTCTAGGTGATGGCCACCAGACTTCTCAGCCAGATGTTGTCCAGGAGCCTCAGGGCAATCCCACAGGTTGTGTCACTTGAATGAAGGAGCATTTAGGTTTGAACACGATGTTCATATGAAATTTTTCTGAATAATTTCTTGGCCAATGCTCAGACATGCAGAAGAGCAGAGAGGGCATGGCTTGGGCTCGGTGATGTGCCCTGGGGCACTCTGCCTTGCGAAGCTGTCTTTGCCAGACCCTCCGAGCCTGTGCTGCTGCCAGTGCCTGCTGCAAAGCCAGTGGGCTCTCTGGGGTTGAGTTCAGAGCTGGTGTGAGCTCCAGGAAACCCTTTCTCCCAACAGACCCATGCATGGTTTGTTTTGGATCACCATGCTCCGGGCACGCAGTAACTGTCTGCACGATGCTCCTGAGTGGAAGGGAGAGACGAGTGCCATGGAGCAATCCTGTGTTTGAACTGCATTCACTGCTGTGAATGAAGAAGTGTCTGAAGAAGTGTACTGAAATATTTCACAGGAGCTGCTCTGTCCTGTTTGTTTACAGATGTGGCTGGAGGCAATGGAGATCCAGCCTCCCTGCTGGGTTCCAGGGCTGACGCGCAGGGAGATCGTACGGGTACGTCATGGCTTTTTACTTCCGTTGAGAGCTGCCAGCTCAAAGCCCAAACGTAAGCGAGGCATCTCCTGTGGGTGTGAGAGCATAGACCTGCATCTGTGTGCCATGTCATTACGTGATCCCCACATATGTTCTGCCATTCAGTTATGACGGTGGATATCACAGTGTATGACGGAAACCTGCCATGGGTGTTTGGTTGGAGATGTGGCTCCAGCTCCTCGGCTGGATCCTGCGCTGGAGCTCACCTGGCATCCCAGGGGTGAGTAGTCAGTCTTGACTGACTTCACAGCTTAAGCACTCGTTTTCAATATTTTATCAGAGAGAAATTTAACTGGATACTTTCTGTTAAGGTCCTGAAAGAGCTAAGTATAAAGCCGAAATAGGGAAATCTTCCCAGAGGTCATCAGAAGTCCTAAAGGAAATCCTGAAAGACCTGGAGAAAGCAGCACCTGGTGGGTATATAGCATTCTTAACCAGAAGACTTGGGAAGCTGAGGTTTTAGACATGTGTATGGACAAGCTGTAGCCCACATGAGCAGAAAAGGCTCGACGGGAGCCTCGCTGCACTGGCACTCGATTCCACACCTGGCAGGCGCTGGTGAGCCACAGAGATGGTCCAGAGTCTCTGCTGCCAGCTGTGCTTCAAGCTGAGTCCCAGGGACAGCTGCTGCCCCAGTTACAGCATTACTGGTCAGAGCTGTTCTGGGCAGACATTGGTACCTGGCTGGCACGACTGGTGCTGCTCATGCCTTGCTGCCAGTCGCTGGAGGGGAGAGTGCCCTTGGGCGGCGCAGGGGATGCGCAGGCAGCTTGGGGTCGCTGAGAGCGGCAGACTCTGCCGGGGCTGCAGGCATGCCCTGGCCAGGACCGGAGCAGCCCGGCTTCACAGCCTGCTCCAGCCCCGTTGTTCTCCTTGATGTCCGAGGGCTCTCGGTGACGCCTCACGGTCAGGGACAGGTGAAAGCTGGACACCCAGCTTGAGGCCGGACAGCTAACTTGAAGGCAGCTAAAATGAAGGGCTGTGAATTCAGTCTCGGGTGGTTTAGCTCTCTGTTTCCAGTTGTGTTTTAGATAACTTGGCTGTGGTTTTTCCTCTTGTTTTGGGGGACTGTGGGCTCTTCACTGCCGCTGGTGAAAGTGCCCAGAACATGGTTGCAAGAGGTTGGGGTTCAGTCCACCGTCTGTGTCTGTTGCCCTTACTGTGTGATGGAGTTGGCATGGTGGCACATGCTTCTCTGAAGGGGTCTTCCCCTAGCTGAATTGGGTGCAGCGTCTTCCTGTCCTCTCTGAACAAAGTAATTTACCATCATCTTGCAGTTTGCCGAAAATGAACTAAGTGCAAACAAGAAGATGACATGCAATCTCCTAGTCTCTCAGCAGGTCAGGTTTTGCTGTCTACTCCTAAACTGGAAAGTGTCTAGTGCTTAAATTTTTTTCTGTGAATGACACATTGCTTTGTCTAGTGACGAGGCACGCCCCCAAATGCCCAGGCTTTGTTTCTAAGCGTTCTTGAGGTATTTTGCCACCTGAAGATACCGTGTTCCTGGTGAGGAACGATTACTTCTAATTAAACTGACCCTCTTTCTTTCTAAAGAGGTGGACCGTGAGACGTGGAGAAGGAGGCGCTTCAGGAAGGAGGCAGTCAGGCAGTGCCAGTCTCTGATGAAAAAACAGCAGCAATTCAATCAGCAGGCATGCCAGGTAATTGCTGCCGCCCAGCCATCCAGGGCCACACATCAAAACCACTGGGTGTCTGCAGGCTCTGCCCCGGTGCCCGCTCCTGCACATCGTGTCAGCAGCCAAACTTTTAGTGCAGAGCAAGTGTTCTAAAAGAAGCCAGGAGCGGCTCTCTGAGGATGACTGTCACCTCTGGGGTGTGGAGGTTATTGCTGTCAGCCGGCCAGAGAGATGCTGGTAACCTCTGTGGATGTGGTGAAATGCTCACCTCCCACCGCACCCCGTTCACAGGGATTTCAGAGCTCTGCCAGTTTGGGGACAAGGCTGCCTGAGCCTCGTTCGGTAGATGATGGGAAACGTGACTCTTAATCGAATGTCCCTCCCTCCGTACCTGCATCCCAGAGCTTGCTGTGAGTCCCCAGAGGCCCTGGCCACAACACAGGGGGATCCCTCCTGTGAACTGAGGTCCAAAGGGATTCACTGACGGGTCAGGCACGGGCTTAGAGGGATCCTGCACTGTCCTTCTGCATCCTCTGTGCCTGAGCCATGCTGAGGCTTTGCCTTTCTCTCCTTCTTGGCAGTGCTGTCCAACCCCGGAGAAGCCCACCACGCCAGGATATATGAGTTTTTTCAAAAGAATCCAGGTACTGAGCGGTCTTGCAGGGGGCCATAACTGGGAGACAAGTCCTGAAAACTGGAGGCATGCAGGCGTGCCCATGCTGGAGCAAAGGCAAAGGGGGAGAGCAAGGTTCAGGTGTCTCCGGAGAGGGCCTGACTCCGTGCCCTTGGGGTGTGGGTGCTGGGCCGGGGAGGGAGAGCTGGGGGTGGCACTCCCTGATGCTGGGATGAGCTTTGTCCGTGCTGCTCAAAGGGGCGACTGGTCAGACAGCTGCGCTCCCCCACGTGCTCTCCTTCTGGCCTCGTGAGTTGTGTTCCGTGGGACAGCTTGTCCCAAAGGGTCAGAGAGAGTCTCCAGGCAGCAGCACTAGCAAGCCTCGGAGAGTGAAGGTGGGCGAGCACAGAGGAAATTTTGTGCGAATGTGAAGGGTGGCCAAGAAGGGGGAGCAAACCCATGACACGGGTAAAAGTGGGTTATGGCCATCCCAGAGTGTAAGCAAAGCTGAGAGGAGAAAGAGAGGCTCCAGAGTGCATTGATTTGCAAGGGTTTTGGGAGTTTCAGAGAAGCTAACAAAGTGAGAATGAACATTTCCTGGCAATGTCAGACGTCCTGTGAGATTGCCAGTAGCACGCAGGACACAGTAACGTGCCGAATTGTTCCTCCAGGTGTGGATGGCAAGAGAAGCTCAAATGATGTGGATCCTAAAGATTTCCAGAAGTACTGCACTGAAGGCGCCGTGGTGGTCTTGGTCTCCATGCTGCTTGGAATGGTTTTGTGTTGTGTGACCTGGCTGTGGAGGAAGAGAAAATGGTGAGTTGTTGGGAGGTCCTTTCCCAAACTTCTGTATGAGATGGCTGCTGCTATTTGCCATGAATCATTTAGAGGTAGGGTATTCTGGAGAGCTGAGTTTTAACTGGCCTCTCAATTCATGGGCATCCTTTTCTGAAACCCCTCTTCCTGCGGCAAGTGTTGGTAAAAGTGACCCCGCCTGGACAAGTGCAGACCCAGCGATAGGCATAGGCAGATCAAGGTCAGAAAGTAAAAGCAACAAGGGATGACATTGCCAGAGGAAGAGGGCATTGCAATAGTGCCATCTTCCTATCAGTGAACCTAGCAGCAGAAATCACCCTGTTAGGTGATGCTGTAAATCCCAGATGTTCACCTTGGCCGAGGTGTCCCAGCAGCTCAGACTGTGGTGATGAACCTTCCCAGCTATCGGCCTTGCTTTGGAGAAAGTCAGTCAGTCTGTCCCATCTGCACCCCAACACTGCCGGCGTGTGTTCTCAGCACAGACAGGGGTTTTGTCTGTGCAGGGGTACATATCTCTTTGGATACCTATTCTGATGAGAGGATGGAGAGCACAACACCAAACAGAGAGCCGAGGCTGTCACCTTGTCTGGTCAGGGATGGGCAGGGGACCTTCCTGCTGGTCTCTGCCAGGCACGCTGAGAAAGGAGGACAGGAGGCTCTCCTGGCCCTGCCGTGCCATGCCCGGCTTTGGTCCTCTCGGTCTGCCGGGGTCAGGTCTCCTTCCCAGCACGTGCAGAGCAGGCAGGTCAGGACGGTCAGGGCTGAGAGGAGACAAGCCACGGGCAGGCAAGCACAGCCCCAGCTGAGAGGTGCAGGGCGCCCCGTTTTCTGCACGGAGCTCTCTGTGCCCAGAGCTCCCATGTGCAGCTGGGTGCCTCCACCTCATATGGTGCCCAGAGCTGCCCCACACTCTCGCACCCGTCCGTCGCCACATCTGCGATGGGTTCTCAGCAGCCTCCTCTCCCTGCAGGCGCCTCTCTGCAGCTTAGGGAGCCCGGCCTGACACCAGCAGCTGTCCTGCGCACCCCAGCACCCCTGAGAGCCAGACCTGATGCCAGCAGCCACCACCTGCGCCTGGAAAACCAGCCCGCCTGCCGCGGAGCACTGGTGAACCGGCCCCCACCAGCCTGGAAAGCCACCCAGCCCGTCCGCCCCCACCTCGGCCCCCATGGCTGTCCAATTCAGCCAGCTGGCTGATGCGGGACTGGCCCAGTGACCTCCAGCCCCCGGAGGAACTGAAACTGGTCCCCAGCCCCCATGGCCATGGCCCTGATCTTCCTGCAAGGGCTTGAGGCGGCCCCACCAGGGCACAGGTTGGGGGTGCGATGAGAGATTCCACATGGACAGCTTCAAGGGTCGACCATTTATTGCTGAATAACAGCAGATCAATAAATACAGAGCAGCAGCACAGTTGTCTGGGTTGTAATGGCAGCAAACCCAGGAATTCACAAATTCTGGGGTGAACTTCATACTGAGGCATGCGGGGACATGGTTGCATCTCTGCATACCCTGACAATGTTCCTATATTCCTCCCAAGCGGCCAGTCCCCTTTTCCACATACTGTAAACCTCCTTCTTCCATCTGAGTTTTTCTGGAAGCTTTCTGCTCATCCATGCAGGTCTCCCGGCTCCTTTGGTGGACTTCTTCCTCACAGGGATGCACCGATCTTGAGCTTGGAGGAAGTGGTACTTGAATATTGACCAGCTCATGACGATAATGTTCACAGTGTGGATGGACCAAAGGCTGTCCATCCACAAAAACATTCTCTGCAGCACCCTGCCTTTCCTGCAGTTTGTCTTGCAAGCCCCACAGCCCTGCAGAGTTTCTGCAGAGTCAACAAACACCTCTCTGGACAAGGTGTCATTGCCCAGCCATGTTTCTCTGGCCTTGGAGACCGCAGGGCAGTCTGTGGGCACCTCATTTCCTTCTGACGTTAACATCTGCCAAGCACCCCAGCACGTCAAGCAGCGTGGGGTCCTGGCTCCCTGTTACGTTATCTGCCTGTAAGGAGTCTGTGCTCAGCCCCGTTGCAACGGTTGAGATGCTGCAGCCCAAAGGAACACAGCCAGGAAGAGCTGGAGAAGAGACAGGAGGAGCTGGAACCTCACAGCACTGTGATGTTTTTGGGTGAAAGGAGATGCGGTGGGGCAGCTTGCTCCTCACCTGGGGCGCTGCAGTGCAGGGCTGGGGGCTCTGCAGAAGAGAGTGGCAGGGAAGGTGAGGACGGGGGATGCCCCCAGTGTGAAGGGGCAGCTGAGATGGATGGAGCTCTTCCAGGATGGGTTGGCTTCTGTCACTGAGGGTTAGAGCAGCCGGCAAGGGTGACATCGTGTTGGCAGTTATGAACGATTCAATGAGAGTGAGGAAGCAGGAAAAGTCTTCTGTCAGCAGCCCGAGGAAGTCTGCAGGTCAATGAGCCAGTTCCTGTGGGGGACTGTAATTGCCAGGGCATTCATGGACAGGTAAAACAAGGTGCAAACAGGCTGGAGGATCGTGGACAACTCCTTAACACAGCTGCCCGGTGGGCCAACAAGGGCCCTGGGTGCTCACCTGGATCCGGTACTGGCAAACAAGGGCGAGCTGCTCAGGGACGTGATGATCAAGATAAACAACTCCTCACACATGTGCATACACACACACACACACTGGAAATGGGAGTAAAAGACAGAGAGCAGGAATGGTTTAGGGGCAGTACTGTCTGAGAGGTGTTGCCATTAAATGATAACAGTTAGAAAGGAGAGAAAAAGTAGTGCTATTCTAAAAAATCCATGCCAGAATATAATACTGAGAAATAACTGTCTTGTCAAGGAAGAATGAATGGAAGGAATAACATTAAAGAAACAAAGTTTACCATCATCAAGAAGAAGAAGAAATTATTTGAGAGGATGTTACTGTAACTGGATTTAGTGAAAGTAGAAATAAGGCAAATTACATGGTAGGTTGACCCCAGCTGGCAGCTAAGCGCCCACCCAGCTGCTCGCTCACTCCCCCTGAGCGGGATGGGGGAGAGAAGGGCAAAGTCAGAAAAACCTGGGTCAGAATAAGGAATTCATCTCAGTTTGCTTTCCTTCCTCGACCTTTGCTGAGGGGACTAAATAGCCTTCTCTTTTTATCAGTCATAGAGTGGTTTGGCTTGGAAGGGACCTTAAAGATCATCTAGTTCCAACCCCTGCCATGGGCAGGGAAAGGGGAACCCGTCCCTGGGTGGGCTCGAACCACCATCCTTTCGGTTAACAGCCGAACGCGCTAACCCATTGCGCCACAGAGACTCCCAAAGTGAGCTCTGTAGTGCTTCCCATCGGCGGGCAGATGCTTGGCCATTCCCAGGGAAGCAGAGCTTTGCCACGCGTAATGGGGACTTGGGAAGAGAAACACCATAACCCTCAACGTCCGTCCTTCGTCCTGCTTGCCCTGACCACCGGAGCTCCCCTCCCACGGCATTTCTGGCAGCAGTCCTGTCTCATTCCCTGCCCACTGCAGACCATCCATCTGCAATACAAAGCTGGGCACCAAATGAACTCCTCCTGGAGCCTTGCACAAGCGCTTAGACCTCAAAGAGCACAGGGGCTCCTCGGGGAGGTCCTCCCCTCACCAAGATGAGCTTCCTCAACTGGCGTTTTTAGGATGCATGAATGGTGACTGGAGAAACAGGGTCATCCCTTGAGGATGAGATGGAAAGCCTTGAGAGCTTCTTAGCTTCTCGGTTAGTCATTAGGTAGTGATTGGCAGCGCGTACGCACGCGAGAGAGGGTGGCGGGAACTCGGCAAGAAGCAAGGTGATGGTTGAGGGCTTTAGCAAATCCTTCCAATCCTGCGTGAGCCCCGAAAGGGAAAGCCATTGATGTCTATGGGTGGAGGAAGAATAGGTCTGCCCTGGGACTGCGGCTGAAGGCCCCTGCACAAAGGAGAGGCTTCCATCAGGCGGGCATGCCTCAGCCTGGGAGATGGGCAATGCCCGCTGCTGGCGGGTGGCTAGACAGTGCTCAACATGCACCATGAGCTGACCTTCCTCTCTTCCTCTGCTTCACTCCCCACGCTTGGATGGACCTCAGGAAGCCTTTCGCTGCTCTAGAGGCGGGTTCATTCTTTCAGTATCTGCAGTTCAGGAACTTGGCACCAGAGGGCTCATGAACATGCAAAATGCCACAACAAGCCAAGTCTCCCTGCATAGTTCTCCCTAATTCTTCAAGTCTGGTGTGGCTGATCTGAGAGATTCCAGGAGTGTAGCCAAAATGAGAAGATTTCAGTAAGAACAGTAAAACAGGATTTCTTCTTTTACCAGTTTTCTTTAGTTTTCGGTGTACAGAACAAGTGATATCAGCCTTCTCCAATTCCTATTGATCCGGAGTGTCTCCCGATGAAGTCTGAACGTGTAGAAAATGTACGACCCTTTCTGTATGACACTGTGTGGGCAAACTCTGTCCCACCTCCCACACACTCTGCCATTTCTATCATCAGCCACCTGAGACTTGCATCATGCTTTCTCAGATCTAAGATTTTTCCATTAAAAAGTCTGTAGCTGAACGATTCGGCTCATTTGCATTGTTCCCCACCTGTTCTATTTGGAAAACCAGCTGTGCACAGTCACATAAGGATGTTTCTTACCTGCCAAGAAAAAAAAAAAAAAAAAAAAAAAAAAGAAAGGAAAAGAAAGGGATAAAACCCATTCCTCAGCTGCATCTGAAGCCCAAGTTGCCTCCACTGAAGTCCACTTTCCACAGTGAGTGACCTTAGTGGAAAACCTTCAGTGAGATACATAGGAAAGGGCAGGTACAAACATAATTAAGGATTCAGCTAAAGGCACCATCAGGCAGACTGCAGAAAGTTGAGACGGGGTCAGTTTAAGCAAGACATGTGGAAAGATGTGAAAGAGTAGCAAGAGTCAATGCAGCAGAAGATCAGTATTTCTTCTCCTGAGTGTAGTATATGGGATGGAAATTTCCCTGTTGGCATCATGGCATCATGTCACCCACATTAATTGTGGTGATTTACATGTATGGGGCTTTATTGATCAAAGACCCCATCCATGGGTGAGTGACTTGAGTCACCACAGCTGTGAGCTGCAACTGCCCTGGGCAGAACTTGTCCTGGGACCAAATCTCTTGCTCCCTGCTTGGTAATGGCACTAACCAGCCATCTGTCAGACAAATGTGGGCACCAAACGAGCTCCACCCACCTGAGCCTTGCACAAGGACCTGGATTCAAGGAGGACAGATGTGCCTGAGGGAGGCCTTCCCCTCATATAGAAGTCTTTCTTAAATTGGTATTTTGGGATCCACGAATGCTGAATGGAGAGACATGACCATTTCTGGAAGCGGGGGTGGAAAGCTCTGCTGGGAAACCTGGCTGCTGCCTGGTGCAGGTCCAGGGAATCACCCTCCATGGATGCACATGTCGCTCAGGAACCTGTCCCGAACCAGATACTAACTCCAAGGGCAAGGAGTACTTTGCACCCAGGGACCCAACCTTTCCTTTTTGCTCTTCCCAGGAAATTCTCAATCCAGAACACTGGCTTTCCTCACTGGTCCCCAATGGTGCTTAATTTTTGTTATTGATGGTATCACCCATCCATCTGGAAGTTGCATTTTGGTGGTCTTGCTCCTCCTGTGGGACTCATCATGTAGATCTAAGATGCAGAATCACCGAATCATAGAATGGTTTGGGTTGGAAGGGACCTTAAAGATCATTTTGTTCCAACCCCCCTGCCATGGGCAGGGACACCTTCCACTAGACCGACTTACTCAAAGCCCCACCCAACCTGGCCTTGAACACTGCCAGGGATGGGGCATCCACGACTTCTCTGGGCAACCTGTTCCAGTGTCTCACCACACTCATAGTGAAGAATTACTTCCTTCTATCTAACCTAAATCTACTCTCTTTCGGTTTAAAGCCATCACCCCTCGTCCTATCACTACATGTCCTTGTAAAAAGTCCCTCCAGCTTTCTTGTAGGCCCCCTTCAGGTACTGGAAGGCTGCTGTAAGGTCTCCCTGGAGCCTTCTCTTCCCCAGGTTGAACAATCCCAACTTCTCAGCCTGTCCTCACAGGAGAGGTGCTCCAGCCCTCGGATCATTTTTGTGGCCATGCTCTAGACTCGCTCCAACAAGTCCATGTCCTCCTTATGTTGGGGGCCCCAGACCTGAACGCACTACTCCAGGTAGGATCTCACGAGAGCGGAGTAGAGGGGAAGAATCACCTCCCTCAACCTGCTGGCCACGCTGCTTTTCATGCAGCAAAGCCTCGGTGCAGGTCTCCAGCCACGTGCCCAGTTCCCTCTGCAGAGCACAGGGCCTGAGAGCTACGGCCTGGCTATGTTGATGTCTGGGAGCTGGCGTGCACAGCTGGCTGAGGGTAACGCTCTCCTGAGTGCTTGGCTGTCTCTCCGCTTGCCTCCCTCAGCTACGCCACCACGGCATTTGTCCTTGTCTCTCCGCTAGCCTGTGATATCGTTCTTGATATCTTGTGTTTGCTGTCAGGCTCGCTGGGGATGGGAGCTGCAGCTGCAGAGTCACATACTGATCTTGTGGGTCCTTTCATGCAGGTGTGTCCATAGGAACACGGTAACAAGTGCCCCAGCTTTCCTCTAAGCTGTGGGGCCGTGGGCAACGCAGTCTGCGTCATTCCCTAGCGAATGAGCTGACTCTCCCTTACTGAGGTAGCCAAGCGTCCTAATGATGGCGCCTCCTTGGGGCGTCCTTCCAAGCTGTGAGCTGCCCCCCAGGTTGCAAATCTGTCCCATAACATCTTGGTGTAACCTGAACGCCCTGTGGAGAAGCGCAGAGATGCTCCAACCGAGGAAATGCTGTTGGGTTTGCGAAATGAACCACGTGCGTCCTTGGCGAGAAGCGGGGTGCTGAGACCTTGGGAAAGGGTGAGGCACCTGGTGCTCGGCAGTGGGTCCCTCTGCTCTCGGCAGTGCCTGCTGTCTTTTCAGGGTTGCGTGTGAGTGTGATTACTCTCTGTCTCAGAAAGGTACAAGCTCAGGACAATTAGGAAAAAGGCAGAGGCACAGAAAAGGTCCCCCCTCTCTGCACTAAGCCACAGGCAATCCTCTTCCCTTGCAGGCCTCACTCTGTAAAAAAAAAATCCCTCTCTCAAACACTTTTGTGATTATGGTTTCTTAGCACGGGGAGTGCAGGTACTGACAAGCCCTTCTGCCTTAGGAGCACTTTTATCCGACATATTTGAACACCAGGACTGACCCCTGCCCCCACAATTCCCATGAACCCACTGCTGCAGAGCAGGGCTGACTCCTGAATCGATGAAGAATCAGAGGTATCACAGACCAACAAAACCCTTGGTTGGTGGCGTTTGATCCCTCCTCTGTCCTCTCCAGGTGTCATGGTTTAACCCCAGCTGGCAACTCAGCCCCACACAGCCGCTCGCTCACTTCCCGCCCTGGTGGGATGGGGAGAGAACAGAAGGAGAGAAAAGGAGAGAAAACTCCTGGGCTGAGATAAAGACAGTTTATTAGGCAAGGCAAAAGCCATGCACACGAGCAAAGCAAAACAAGGAATTCATTCACTCCTTCCCACGGCCAGGCAGGTGTTCAGCCATCCCCAGGAAAGCAGGGCTCCACCACGCGTAACGGTTATTTGGGAAGGCAAACGCCATCACTCCCAATGTCCCCCTCTTCCTTCCTCGTCCCCTAAATTTACGTGCTGAGCACGACGTCACATGGTGTGGGACATCCCTTGGGTCAGCTGGGGTCAGCTCTCCTGGCTGGGTCCCCTCCCAGCTCCCTGTGCACCCCCAGCCCGCTCGCTGCTGGGGCGGTGTGAGAAGCAGAAAAGGCCTTGACTCCGTGCAAGCACTGCTCAGCAATACGAAAACATCCCTGTGTTATCAGCACTGTTTTCAGCACAAATGCAAAACATGACCCATCCTAGCTACTGTGAGGAAAACTAACTCTATCCCAGCCAAAACCAGCACACCAGGGCGCCCCTTTGCTGACGCTGGCGAGCACTCCAGCTCCGCCTGACTGCAGCAGCCAGCCAGACACAGCCGGTACAGTCGGGGCAACAGGTCCTTTGTCCTGCTCCAGGCTGCATGGAGCAGGTACAGGGCTGCTGGACTGGGACCCCCACACATCCCTGGCTCATTTTCAGCTCCGCCTCCTGGGCTCTACTTGCCAGTCCTTTGGCTGGTACATTTTCCCTCGATGGTCTCACCAATTTCAGCCCAGGCCAACTAGTTTTCTCCTTTCCTTGTCTGCCATCTCCAGCAGTGTCTCACTTTCTAAAGCAGTGGGTTGTACCTTGAGCCAGGGTTGCTGAAGGCAGTGGCAAATGAGAGCTTCTGTAAGCAATGAGATGGCAGGCACCATCAAAACATGTCTATCCTCTCCATTGGCCACCTTAGACACCTTGAGAAATCTCTAAAGGCACAAAAAAGGAGCAGCTTAGAAGCTGTTCAAATTGGTTGGGCTTGGTTCGGATCCTAGTGACATCCATGTGTTTGGAGAAGACTTTTCAGAATGACTCCTCAAGTTCTCTGTCTCTGGCTGTAGGTGAGGGCATTAATTACAGATGTTAAGGCAGTGTAGAAAACAGAGAGAATATTTCTTCTGGGTTTCCTATTCTGACAGCATCTGGTCAGCACTCCACACTGTAAGAGTTCCATCCACAACTGTATCCCCAAACACCGATTGGAGGAGAAGAGCCGGCATAAACATCTTTTGCTTCCTGGTGCTGAGAGAGATTTTCAGAGTCGGGGAAAGGACGTAACCGTGAGATGCCAGAAAGCGTAGAGATGTGAAGGGAGCACGACACGGAGGAGAAGAATGAGGGGTCTCCCAGGGAGGTCCTGGGGCCATGCCGGGGTGTGTGAACGCAGGGGTCTGGGACGAGCCGGAGGGTACGGGAAGGTCCTGAGGGGACATAATGGCAGATGGGGACCTGGGGGCACCCCGAGAGGACCCATGGGCCAGTGGTGAGCTGGCTCCCTGCCCCCTGCAATGGGCCTCTGCCCCTCCCGGCCTGGGCGGTGGGTCACAATGGGGCCCTTTGTGACCCCCCTCTGACGCCCCACGGCACCAGCTATAGCCGGCACAGCTGCGGCCCTGCAGTGTCTGACAGGACGGTGACGGGACAGGGCAGGAGCGCGGAGCTGGCCAGGAGACCCCGAGAGCAGCCCATCTCTTTCCCTGCTGCCCCCGGCAGCCCTGCGGCACCGAGCCATTTCCCTTAAGCTGCCCCCCGTTCCCCCCCTGACTTTCCTCCCTTTGCAGGATGGTGAAGAGACCCCCCAGCCACCCCACGGTGGCCTGGGAGGAGGTGGGGGCTCCCCAGGAGAGCAGCTCTCCGCCGGAGCCCTACAAGGTGTGCACGGTCCAGCCGCTGCACAGCGGTGAGTGAGGGGCCCCCCAGGACCGGCAGGGTCGGGGCCAGAGAGCGTGACCGGCTTGATGCTGGGATCCCGTTTCCGGGGCACGCTGGCAGCGGGGGTCCCACGGGTGGGGGGCACAGCAGTGCCTGAATGCCAGGGCTGCTCGGGGCTGGGAGCTGCCCCCAGCACAGCCTCCCTCCTCAGCCGTGCTGAGCTTCAAGCTCTTTTCACCCGTTGGGGAGCTTGTTGGCAAAGATGCTGCGTCCTACCGACTCTTCTGTGTTTCTCCTCCATGTAGGCGAGACACTGCCAGAGGATAATCCCAAGCGTCCGGAGCTCCAACCGGCATGGGATTCTGAGAGCACCTGGTTGCTTTCTTCGCTCGACAGCAGCGACATGAGCACGGTAATGAGCTCCCCCCTTGCTTGGACTCTTGTCCATGGCATTGGCAGGAGGCTTGCATGAGCAAAGGGACCCAGAATCAGCGGGGCTGGCTCAGCCTTGCTCTCCCTGGGGAGAGGGTTCCTGCTGTCCCCAAGCAGGGACTATCCGAGGGCAGCACTCCAGTGTCCCAGCAGCAGCTCCAGCCCTCCTGGCCACCAGCAAGCCCTGGTTCTGTGCAGGGCTAACACATGGCACCCATGACCCCAACCCTCCTCCCTCACCCCGGGGACCCTCTGCTCTCATCCTTTGCCCTGCAGAGGATGCAACCCCTGCTTCCAGCTGTCCTGCGCCACTGCTGCCAGCACTGCCAGGCATCTCTTGCCAGAGCTGCTCGTGCTGCTCAGCCAAGCAGGACCAGCCGGGTGCTCGGCGTGACGTGCCTTCCCTCCCTTCCTTCCTCCCGTAGGTGTTTGGAGAATACCTCCAGCCTTGTCAGAAGACAGACGTTCTCCTCGTGGCCATTGAGGCCCTGACAGCAGAAGACATCTGTGACAGGCAGATGGGCAGCAACGTCCTGGACATGGCCGTGAGAGACCCTGCCTCCTGGCTGACGGATGTAAGTGCCCTGGGGCTGGACTGCCCTGCCCATGAGCCCTCTCAGGCCTTGTTCTTCCCTCCTTCCTTAACCCAGCTCTCTCGCGCACCTGAAGCCACTTGAAGGCAGCAGAGAGGGATGGCTAAGGCAGCAGTTTCACTGGCAGCTTGGGAAATGGCTGCACTCCGGTGGTAGCACCATCCTGACCTGTGTCTCCACCAGGTGCCAAAGGTCATGAGATACATCCACAAAAACATGGAGTACATCCGCGTGGAGCCAGCCCGGCGCAGCCTGAACTCATTCCTTCTCCTACTGACCAAGTGGTGCCCCAGGGAAGTGGTCAGGAGCCTGCTGATGATCTCTCCAACATGTGACAGGTACTGGCCGCGACAGCCTGGAGGGCTTGTTCCCTGCGGAAAAAGGCGCCCAGAGACCCTGTGGCTGCCAGACCCATGGAAAACTGCAGGACATCTGCAGGGAGCAGGGCCCTCCATCCCACCACCCTTCCCAGCCCCAGTGGGTCAGCTAGGCGCGCAGCAGCCAAAGCTGGCCAGCCCAGAGCCCCGCCACCACGCTCCTCCCTGCCCCATGGGGAACACCAGCTCAGCCCCCTCCTGCAGGCACGGCAGGGCCCCCGGGCACCCCAGGCGAGGCGGGTGGGCAGGGCCAGGGCTGCAGCAGAGCCTGGGTCCGGAGAGGCTGGCCCGGGCATGGTGCAGCGGCCGAGGCAGCCCTGCTGACCGAGCACTCTGGGTCTGCAGCGCTGCCCTGGCCATGTGGGAGGTGATGGTCTCAGTGCCTTGGGCTTTGCTGAATGTCTTGACGGAGCTGCTCAGCGTGCTCCAGGACCAGCGGCTGCGCAAGGTGTTCGGCTGTGCTGTAGAGGACGCCTTCATCTGTCCCTTGGTTGTGAGTGGCTCCAAGTCTGGGGAGAGGAGACGCTTGCCACCGCCCGCGTGTCCTGCCTCGGTGGAGGCGGAGGGAGCCCTGCGGGCTCTGCTGGCCTCTCACTGCTGTCTTCATTTTAGCTGCTGCTCTGCACTCACATTGAAACAGAGGAGTTTGCTGCCCTGTACAAAGCCCAGAGGTCCCTGAGGCATGCAAGCCTGCTGACGCTCTCGCTGGCGCTCAGGGGCCTCATCACACTTTCAGCGACACCACAGACGGTGAGCAGGGTGTAGTGAAGCCATGTTGGCAGCCGGGGCCTGGGGCAGCGGGTAATGCGGTGGCTTGGCCTTGGCTGGGAGTCAGGATGTGGGGTGAGGGCTGCAATCACCCTTCCTGCTATGGAGGGGGCTGGTGGGTGCCTGGGGAGCCCTCCAGGGACAGAGGGTTACCAATCCATCTGCCCCTTCTGCTGGCCGGTCGGAAACGGGGGTGGCTGAGCAGGGGACGCTGCTCTCCTGCCCTCCCTGCCCTTCCTCGCGCTCTCCCCACGCCCCCATCAGTGGCCACTGCCTGCCAGGAGGCTGCTGCAGTGACTCCTGTGCCGCCTGCTGGGAAGCCGGACGGGAGGCTGGTGCTCACCGACCGCTGCATTCACGCCAGGGTGGTCTTTGGCTGCTTCAGAATAAGGAAACTGTCTTTCATACAGGCAAGGAAAATACAGGTCCTGGTGCCAGACATCATGGAGACCCTTCAGGACGCCAACACTGATGTCAAGATGAAGGCCCTGGTATTCCTCAGGAACATGATGGCTCACATGAAGAGGAAGGAGGCCAGCCTGACCACTCTGCAGCTGGCGGAGAAGCTCCCGCCCCTCTTTGACAATGTAAGGCTGCCGTGGGAGCCGGAGCCCTGCTGAGGGGCACTCTGCAAAGACAGCCGCCCTGTGGGAGAATGGCTAGCTGAACAAAGGCATACCAACATAGAAATGATTACTTATCAGGATCTTAAGAAATACCGAAAACAGCTAGTCTAGGAGCTAATTAGAGACAAGGATAAGTTACCATTGCTTGTGAGAAAGAATGTGAAAGCAGGGACTCGCGATAAGAAGGTATGCAGGGGAGTCACTAAAGCAGTGGTCTCCCTGGACCTATTGGCCCTGCTTGTGTGCATAGCTCTCACGGGAACCAAGGTCCTGCTGGTCCTCCAGGCTCCCCTGGTCCCCCTGGTTAGACTAACGGAACATGACCTTTAGGCTGTTAACCAATGAGGAGCTTAGCTTTTGCAATATGTATGAGCTAATTAAGAATGCTATAAATTGTGTAACCGAAGGATAATAAATGAAGTCGCTTTATCACTCATATTGAGTGTGCTGCTTCTTCCGCGCCGGCACCGCCCTTCAGCCCAGCCCCGTGGGCAGCACTCGGCCGGGGCTCCCCTCCTCGCTCCTCTTGCCTGGCCTTTCAGGGCTCCGGGGCCCTTGAGCTGCAGCTGCACATCTGGCCCACAGCCCCTGTGTTCAGGATCCGACCTCGGAGCTTCTCCCCTCACATCAGCCACGCTGACACCCTTGCTCACCGCGGGCAAGGAGCGGCTGTTGCTGAAGTCCCCCTGTCCTCCTCCCTACCAGGAGTCCAGCCAGGTGCGCGAGCTCTCCATCAGCCTGTTCAAGGACGTGATGAAGGCTGTGGTGGGGAGAAACAAGAAGATGATGAAGAAGAAAGTGCAGAGGGTCCTGCTCCCGCTCTTATTCCATATGAGTGACCAGATCAAGAGCGTGGCCAAGGTGCAGTGACCAGCGACCAGTGTCACGGGGAAGGGTGGGCTGACACCACGGGGGTGGCCTGGGCATAAGGGGCAAGGGCTGCTGGACGCCAGAGTCCGGGAAAGTGTGTCAGCTCAGGGTCCCACCGCTCCCCTCCTTCCCTGCCCTGGTCCCACCACTGCCTTCCTCCTGCCCCGCTGCTGCCTGCTGCAGAGGTGGATGCGGAGCTGGGCTCCCCTCCCAGCCCCGCTCTCCCCATTCAGCCCTCCTCCAGCACAGCCCGTCACAAGGGTCCCTGCAGACCCAGCACGAGCTGGGCCAGACAACCTGGCACAGACGTTTCCCCCACCTGCCCTGCCTGGTCCAGCAGGGCTCAGCAGCAGCAGCCCATGGCCACCGAACACACGAGTCCCTACAGGCTTCCCAGCTGTCCCTGCAGGTGTGGGAGGCCAGGGCTTTGAGCCCCAATCCCTGTCCCCAGGGCTGTGCCCGGGACCCCCAGCTGTTTGGGCCAGGGCACGTCCCAGCTCCCTGAGAGCAGGAGCGCTGCAGAAACAAAGCCCTGCTCACCCAGGTGCCCTTGCCCGGGGCCAGTGAACTTGGCCTCTGCAGAGAGGTGCAGCACTTACAAGGGGTGGAGAGCCAGCTTGTTCCCCAGCCTGGGGCAGGGAGAGCGGTGGGAAGGGAGATGCAGCCAGAAGGGGCCTGGCCCTGCA
The DNA here is from genome assembly GCA_031468815.1 of Morus bassanus. NCBI lineage: Eukaryota > Metazoa > Chordata > Aves > Suliformes > Sulidae > Morus > Morus bassanus. The sequence goes on from CM062591.1 coordinate 201,923, forward strand.
TCCCGGGATCAAAGCTCTGCCTGTCCGGAGCCTGGGCGTGAAAGAGCCGGGGCAGCCCCGGCTGGGGAGCCAAGCGTCCTGCTGGGGGATGCCCATGGGAGGTGCTGCTGGCTCCGTCCTGCCCCGGGGGCTCTGGGACTCCAGCCCTCGCTGCCTACAGCCGTGGGCCCACACCTCCCCTGCCCTTCAGTCTGCCCCATCCCCGGCAGGAGCTCAGCAGCTCTTGAGGATCTCTGTTGTGCTGGCCGGCAGTGTGAGATACCCGAGGTGGTGCCGGCCCCGTGTCCCTGCCCTGAGCACCGAAGCCCGTTCAGACTCTGTCCCCCACTGCCTCTTCCCAAACGGGGCTGGGAATGGCTCGGAGCCTGGCCAGGAGGAGGAGGACGCCAGCTCTCCTGCCTGGGCTGTGGTGCCATCTCCCCGCCTCTGCTTCTCTGCAGGCCTCCAGGGACACCCTCCTTGCCTGTGCAGTGTTCCTGCAGTGGAGGAAGCTCAGCTACCTGGCCGAGACATATCAGAGAGACCTGATTGGGGAGTGCTTGGTGAGGACAAGCCCCAAGCCCCCGGGCCGGGCTGGACAAGGGCTGCCCCTCGTGCCCTTGGGGAGGGCTGTGCAGCTGTGCCTCGCCTGCCCTGCTCCAGCCCCGAGCCCACAGCCTGGAGCTGCATCCTCCTTCCCGGCCCTCAAGCACGGAGCCCCCAAGGGCTCTTCTCCAGGCCCCTCTCCCCTCCCTTCCCCCAGCGTGCCAAACGAGGTCCTGGCACGTGCAAGCCCTGGCAGTGGGACAGAGGGGTCTCAGCACCCCCCTCCCCTCCGTGCCTGTGGCACTCTCTGACCCTCAGCCCCACAGGGCTCCTGGCCGAGAGGGAAGGAGGCCACTGGCAGGAGGGACTGCTCTGCATTGCCGGGGAGGGTCTATATCAGCCCCGTGCCCTTGTGCTCTCTCCAGCTGGTGCGCGACAGGAGCAGGGTAGAAGAATACCTGCGTCAGAGCCTGCCGTACCTGAAGGACGCTCAGGTCTCCTTGCGAGAGGCGGCCCTCAGGTTCATCGGTGAGTCACAGCCCCTGGGGACCCCCTTCTGGCAGCCTGGCCCCAGTCCCCTCCGCTGCCCTGGCAGCAAGGGGCAGCCCTGCGGCTGCCAGAGCCCCGGCTGCCCCGCGCAGGGCCCAGCACGCAGGTGGGCTCGCTGGGAGCCTTGCTCAGTGCCACCGTCCTCGGGTAGTGTCCTTCCCTGGGCCGGCCCCGCTGAGGGGGAGGAGGGTGTGCAGCCGAGCTGGCAGGGCCGGGGGCCGTGCTGCTGGGAGCGTGCTGGGGAGCAGAGGTCTGACAGGAGCTCTGTGCCTAGGGCTTGCTGCATGGCGCCTGAGGAAACGGAGCAAAGAGAAGCTGTGGGATATCTGCAATGGTGAGCGGGGGCAGTGCTGTGCTGGCCGGGGCTGGCGGGGCAGGGGGCAGAGCCTGGGCAGGGTGCTGCCGTGCCTGGCCCTGCTCCAGGGAAACGCTTCAGGGCCAGGGGAACATGTCAGGGGCACGCGGGGCATTCCTGAGCAGCACCTTGCGGCTGGTCTCTTTGTCTCACCTGCTCCTCCTGGCCAGGGAAATAGAGGTGGATGGGGCTGGCATGGTCTGGAGGGGGCTCCTGGGGGTCTCTGCAGGCAGTGGGGCTTCATGTCTGCTCTGCTTCCTTCTCTTGCAGCCCTCCTGCCCTTGGAGAAAGACCCCGAACACTCGGTCCGCTCCCTGGCAGCTCAGACCATCTTTGTCCTGACAAGAGAGATGTCAGCATCAGGATGGAGCCTGCGGTCGCTGTGCTGCTGGCTCTGCTGAGCCCCAGCGCCATTAAATTCTCCGCTGGAAAACGGCCACAACAGAATATTTATTTCTTCATTTCTTTATTTCTTTCTTAATAAAGCTGGAACGACAAGCCCAGTCCCATGGTGTCCTTCCCACGGGGAGCACCCTGAGCGTGCCGAGCAGACGGTGCCATTCCTGGCCTGTGCCGCTGCCTGCAGGACAGCACACCCGGACCCAGGGTGTCCTTGCAGCAAAGCCCCAGCTGCTCGCTGGACCCCAACACCCGGAGAGGGGAGGAGAGAGGCTTTGGCCCAACCTGCCCCTGCGCAGACACCTCGGGGCACAAAAAGGCACCCGCGCTCTGCCAAGCTGGCGAGTCATCCTTTGTCCCGGCAAAGTCCTCTCTTGTCCTGGGGAGCTGTGCTGCTTTTGGCCGGCATAGAGTCAAACCAGGACAGCCCCTTCCCCACCCCCTCCTCCACAGCGCTAAGGTCAGGCTCAGGTCCCACGCTGTCCAACACAGCCTGGTGAACCACGGCCCCCCGTCCCATCCTCTGACAGAGCACACAGACAGCATTCCCTCGCGCCGTGCACCAGCCCCGTGACGTGTCCGTCCAGTGCCCACACGACGCCCACGGAGTTCGCTGGCTCCGTGACCGTGGGCTCCATCTGCCGGGCTGGTCCCTCGGGGCAGGAGAGGGGGTCTGTCGCCTGCCCTTCCTGGGCACCAGAGCCAGCCCAGGTCAGGGCCAAGAGGCTCCCCTCGCGGCCGGGGCCCAAAGCGTCGTTGGCGGCACCGAGCCCACCCCCGCAGTGCCCAAAGCCTGCTCGGCAGGGCTGAAATCCCCACTTTCAGGCTCCCAACGCGCCCGCCACGGCCCGGAGCCTTTCCTCAGGGCCCACAGTTCCACCCGCAGGGTCTGACCCCTGGGGGCGGAGCCAGTCGCCTGGCAACGCCCGCCCAGAGGGGAGTCAGCGGGCCCAGGACAGCCAATGGCCTTTGCGGAGGCGGGGCAAGGCGCGTGATTGACGTGCGGCCGGGGACGCGGTCCCTCGCCGCCTGAAGGGCGCCGTCCTGCCTTCCCCTCCCCGCTGCCCGCGTCGGGGTGAGCAGTGAGGTCCTCCCGACCGTGGAAGTCATTCACATCAGGGGCAGGGCTGTGAGACAGGCACCCTGACAGAGCCCTGACCTCACCCGCTGCGCTCCTTCCGCTTCCGCTTTGCTCCCCCCACCTCAACTTCTTGTCTTTCACCATCCCTATTCTCCCCAGGAAGAACAGCCCACCCTGCTCCCCCTGGGCGCATTGGCCCTGCTTTTCTTCTCTTTTACCCTCCTCTGGGGTTTCTGAGATGGCTGCTGGGGTATGTTTTGAGTCAGAATGGTACAGGGCGCGAAAGGCTACCCAAGGAACCTGCGTTCCGCAGCTCGCAGTTCTTCCACAGTATTGTGAGAACACCCATTATGACAGGGCAAGAAATTCAGATCAAATTAAAAGGAGGCAAGTTTAAATGCATCATTCTGGAGTGCAGGCTTTTTGAAGGCAATTCTGCCTTTACAAAACATGCCCCTCTAGTACGCATGGAAGAGGACACCCCCCCACACCCCCGCCTTTTAAAATAGGTCCCAACCATCCATTTTGCCTTCCCAGCACCTGAAAAAGAGTCCGCCACATCATTTCTTTTTCCACTGATATTCAAAAGCCTGTTTACTTTTAGCTTAGATTAGTATTGCTTCCATTACTAGATTTCCATCATGAAATGTAACCGTTAATGAACGGTCAAAGATGAGAGTGCTTGGAAAAATCTGAACAAGCAGGCCATCTTCACTTGAGCTTCACTCAGATTTAGTGTTTAAGGAATGAGAACGCTTTAAAAGTCTTTTTCTTTCTGGAAAGTCACATCCCAAACTCTTTAACCATATTCAAACTTATCAAGTTAGCACATTATCAACCTGAAATAAGTAATAAGAAACTATTATCGTCTCTGAGAATCAAGCACCATTTAGTAGATTTAAAAGAATTTATGACTTCTCTAAGACCATTTCTTATGTATATGCACCATAAATGTTCTGCCATAAAACTTCAGTACTGCCCTGACAGGGTTAACATGTAGTACCAGGAAGAAAACATGGTTAGAAATGAATGATGAAATGATGCTCAATAGCATCTGAACGACAATGTCTTTGGCGTAGAAAAGAAGTTATAGTAACAAGACATTCCAAAGTATAATTTAGATAGAGAGAACACTCATGTGCAAGACGGCTTTAAAGGGTCGGCATAGATTATAACTCACAGACACAGCCTTGATCCAAAACGTTGCCAGTGAGCAGCTTCTGCAACAGCCACAAAACCAGTTTTCCAGTGCAGTGGAGTCAAACAAGACAAAATTAAGCCACCAAACCCACTATTTTTCTTCAAATTGGCCATCTCTTCTATCTCTCTCTCCTTCAGCTTTCTCTGCCAGATTTCAAAGAAATCTGGCAAGTTTGTTCTTATAAGATATCCTCCCATATTTCCTTATCATTTCACCTAGAAGAGTTCAAGGAAACCAAAACCTTTGTAAGCACCGTATGTCGCACATCCGCCGCGTGCTCTTCTACGCCTAGCTCCGTGTCTACAGCACAGACCTGAAGGCAGTCGTCAGAACAGCAACTCCAGAAGAGCAGCTCTGTGAGGCCCCAGCACAAGGCACACCTACTGATGTGGCCGAATCGCATTATCGCTTCCCACCTGCTTCATCCCCGGCGCCGCTTGCCCGCCCGGTCCCCCTGCACGCCGGCGGGATGGACCCCAGGCCGACTCACGCTACGCGGGGACGACCCACAGAGAGCCGAGCGCGGCTCCCGCAGGCCGTGGCCGCCGCGGGCGCTCTGCGACGCCGCCAGCCGGGCGGTCCCCGAGGCCCCGCGCCCGCCGCCCCCACGCACCTTCTTTGCTCTGGGCGTTGGTGACCTGCAGGTCGCAGCTGGCTGCCTTCAGCTTCTCGCGGCCCATGATCTGGCGCTTGAGGTCGCGCAGGGCGATGTGGAGGCCGCTGAAGGTGACCGTATCGTAGTTCAGCTTGGAGGAGAACTTGGAGTGGACGCACGACATGGTTGCGGCATTCGAGGATTTACCCTCAAGCTGAGCTGAAAAGTGCATTCTAAGTCCATGAATGCCATCTGCACAGGTTAAAACCAGTATCTCGTCTGCCTCTGTAGCTCCTAACTACTGATATCTACGGCAAAAAGTCTTACAGCCCTCGGACAGAACGTGGCACTAAGTTCCACCTGTCTGTAACAGCTTTTATCCCACAGTTGCGGGGTTGCAAAACTAGAAACAGCTATTGCAAATGTGTCGAGAGAATTAGAAAAAGACATTAATGAAAGCGCAGAGAGTATCACAGCCCTACAGGAAGAAATCAAATGATTATCACAAATGGAAAAACGGAATCGATTAGTCCTAGACCAACTTTTAGCAGCAGAGGGCAGAGTATGTCCATTACTGAATAACAGCATTTATGTTTTTATGTTTCATAGGGTTTTTATGTAAATCAAGACCAGAAAAAATGAAACTGAGAGAAATAAAATAAAGACTTGTTTAAAAATATTATATTCAGAAGGCAGGGACTACCCCTAAATCTATCTGAGTGGCTAACCTCTTGGCGCCCACACTTAGGTAGAGGACTGTGATCTAAAAAGATGTGGGCTGTTGGATTCACTCTCTTGTTTTCCTTTGTAATTATATTTAATTTCAAAGTTTTAAAATTTAAAAATATAATTTATTATATCATTACATAATTTATTAATCACTATTTATCATTATAATATTTATTATATCATCTATAATTTAAAATATAATTACAAAGTGTTTGCAGTGCTGTATTTCCTTATGATCTCGACTTAAATAATGAATAGTACTGTGTGACCCTGACAGTCAACAGAAAAGGATGGACTATCTGGAAAATCTCATGCCCTAGCTATTGCAGCAATTCCTCTGGAGAGGAAGAAATTGGGTCAAGTTCCTTAAGACAGACAGATGGGCAGAGAGAGGTCCATCTAGCTGGCGTTGTGTACTGCACAGCCATGGTTCAGTCAGCACGACTGAAGGACCCCGGCTCATTGCAAGGACAAGGGCAGCCCACACCCTGAAGAAGAAAGGACACCCCTGCACTACCCGGATCATGCCAGCATCCCAGCCCCTCCGACACCTCTGCACAACCCTCCCCTCAGCTGCCATCAGAGGTGAGGAACTGCAGCAAGACCGACTCCAGCAACGCCTAGATCAAGAAAGAAGCAGATGGATGACGACATCCCAGAATTCGAGTTGCTTTGCAAAACACCAGCGTGTGTGTGTTACGTAGCAACTGGTCAAATTGCGTTGGACCCGAATGCTTCAACGGTCTGAGAATCATGTGTAAGATCGCATTCGGGGTGCCCCAGTTTGAATGGGACAGCTCGTGCACACGAATGTGAGAATTCCTCTGCAATGCCATACTTTGCGTCCCAGTCTCTCTCCCCGGTCGGCACAGGCCTGTTGCCAGGTTTTCCTGACAGCTCTCCATCATGGCCGCATGGTACCGGTACCGGCACCACTGGGTACCCACCACAGCTGGGAGCAGCATTTCCCACCCCTGGGACAGAGAGGGAGAGCACGAAAACAGCCCAAAAGTGCCCCATCCCCACCAATGGGGCGGGATGGGGCAGCTCACACATCGGCATTGGAGGGCCATCCGTACCAGCTGTATCCCTTCCCCTTCGGCAGGAAATTCACCTCCCTGCAAAAATCGTGCTTGGGATAGGAAATCGTGGGGATGGGAAACTATTGGAATAGGAAACCATCACAGGGCTGAGAAATCATTGCTGGCATGGGAAACCATCATCAGGCTGAGAAATCAGCACTGAGGACGGGAAATCATTGATGAACAGTGGTTGTGCTATGAAAAACCAAACCCTGGCCAGGCTGGCTGAGGCAGGTGCTGGCGGAATGATCGCCATGGGGACGGAACCCCAGAGCACTGTTTGCCCCAAACAAACCCCACACTGACCAAGGGCCATGGCAGGTACAGCAGCAGGCTCCCGCTCCTCCTCGTGCTCCTGCCCTCCAGGAAACCCTCCAACTGGCTCTGCCCACCAATACCTCACCCCAACACCCCTCTTTGCTTCCCCCAACAGAGAGCTTCCCTCTCCAGCTGCCGATGGCTTCGGAGGTGCCCGGCACGAGCTTCACCACCCTGCCCATGCCAACACCGGTCAGTGCTTGCGTGCTGCCCTCTGTCCAGGGGCTGGTGCTGTCCGGTGAGCCTGCCCAGCCCCACACCGTCATCTGCCAGCTGGGCCAGGACACCATGTGGCAGGGGGTGCCAGCACCCCTGGGGGCCCTGGGGCACGTGGTGCAGCTCCCCACAGGGGTGCAGTTCCCCCACAGGATGCAGCTCCCCCCTGGGGTGCTGCTCCCCCCTGGGATGCAGCTCCCTGCCACGGCTGCTCCCTGTCCCCCTGCCTACGGCTGGGGACAGCAGGTGGTGACGTGGATGCTGGTGCCCCAACAGCCGATGGACCTGGGGCCACGGGCCATGGTCCAGGGGGAGCCCCTGTACCCCACGGGTTCCTGCCCACTGCGTGTCCCTGCTCACCACCACCCTGCCACCCGACGGCTCAGCACTGGGTCCAGGGCCCCCCTGTGCTCCACGCCCTGCCCGGCAGCGCCCAGAGGCCATCAGAGGCCTTTAAGAAGGACGTGGCAGACATCGAGGACAGCATCCCTGCTGCCAGCTCCCACCAGTCCCCCCTGGCTCCGCTGACCAGCAGAACCATGATGAAGCCCAAAGGTGAGGTTGGGGAGGGGGCAGAGCCTGCAGCCGGTTGGCCTGTGCCAATGAAAGCTTGCATCACCCTGGGGGTTGGCTTGGCTTTGTTTGCTTTTTCAGCAGCAGAGATCACCCCAGCAGCCCTGGAGAAGCCCATGGACCTGCCCAAGCAGGAGCCAGATGCCTTCACTGAGGCCCTTCCTGAGCTGGCAGAGGACACCACTGCCAGCCGTGTGCTCGCCTGGCTTGACACCTTGGACAGCGAGGACACTGGCCCCGATGTGCCTGACAGCCCCAGCTTGACCGCCTTCCTCCACGAGCTCCTCGACCTGGCTGAGTACGTGGCAGAGGGCGGCTGACCCAAGGACCGAGCAGCGGTGGCGGGGCTGGGGGACGGCGAGGTCTCCATCGACGATGTCGCCAACTCCACCAACTCCCTCAACCGGTTCCCTGACTTCTCCGAGTACGTGGCAGAGGGCCCGATGAGCGAGTGGTGGCAGCAGGGCTGGGCAACAGCAAGGGCACCGTCCCTAATGTCCTTGATTTCCCCAACAGCCTTGCCAGCACGCCTTTCCTCGATTAGGTCCATGACTTCTCTGTGTACATGGTAGACGGTGGCTGCCCCAGACCCAAGTGGTGATGGCGTGGCGAGGGGACAGTGAGGGCACCTCCTTGATCGCCAGTGTTCCCAACTTGACCGCCGAGGCCCATGATGAACTCCCCAACCTCTCCGGGTATGTGGCAGAGGGCAGCTGCCCCAAGGAGTGAGTGGTGGCGGTGGGGCTGGGGTATGGTGGGGACACTGTCCCCGATGTCCCGGACTTGACAACCTCCCTCAACAAGCTCCCCCACCTCTTGGAGTACAGGGCAGAGGGCACCTGCAAGGTGGAGCAGTTGGGGGCAGAGATGCTGGTGGATGGCGAAAACATCCTCGCTGATGTCCCCGACAGCCTTGCCAGCACCGCCTCCTTCAGCAAAGTCCCCAGCTTCCTGGAGTATGGGGCGGAGGGTGAGTGGTGCGAGGACCGCCTGGCAGCGGCGATGCTGGGGGACGCTGACCCCTTCTGGGGGGTGCCGGCCTCCCCCTTGCAGGACCCCAAGGGGACCCAGGGTGGGGTAGTGGCAGTCCTCCCCACCTGGCTGCCACTGAGCCCCTTGGACACTTCTGAGGAGAGCTCCCCGGAGACTTCAGAGGAGACTTCAGGGGACAGTCCTGTGGAGAGTCCCCAGCAGGATCCCCTGAAGGCTCCTCTGGAGAGTCCCCTGCTCAGCCCCCTGCGGATCCCGCTGCCGAGTCCCTTGGCCATACCCCAGCTGCACCCCCAGCGTCACCCGCCCCGTACAGCCCAACTGATGGAGGAGGCGATGTGGAGGCAGCCCCACGTGGGTTTGACCTGCTTGACGCTGCTGCCGGGCGTCACCTCCTGCCGGGTGGGGCCCACATGGGGAGAGGCGGGCGGCAGGCAGGCCAAGCGCCCCGCGCCGGCCGGCACCCCCAGACACAACAGACCTTTCCGTGGGACACCCAGGAAGAAGGTGGCAGTGAGCTGGGTGCCAAACCACTCAAGAACCCCGTGGGAGGGAGATCTGGACGGGGACGGCGCGGCGCAGGCGGCAGCGGGCAGCAGGCAGGAAGCAGCAAGCGGAGAGCATCCAACACCCACACTGTGCCCGCCAAGAGACCTAGAGCCCGGGGGGACGCCAGGGGGCAAAGGCCCTTCACGCAGCGCAGGGGACGGGTTTAATGCAGCCGGCCACCGAAACACCACAGCACGGAGGCCTTGAACTGCTGCTCTGGGGCTCCGGCCCCGCACCCCACCCTGACCTGGCGACCATCGCCCGCTCTGGTCCCCCACAGCCCTGCGCTTGAAGGTATGGCTCCCCGCTGCCCGGGAGCCGCGGTATGTTCCAAGGAACACACAGCGCTGCCTGATGCCAGTCCAGTAGGTGTCACGAGCCCCGCAGCTCCCAGCAGCACCAGGCCGCACGCCGCTGCAGCGCCCCGGGGCAGCCCCCGGCAGGCCCCAGGCCAGGAGGAAGCCGCGGAGCGGTGGGCGCAGGGGCAAGGCCAGGCAGATGCGCTCACCGCTCCGCTGAGACACGAGAGCCCCCTCTGCCCACCATGACAGCGCCGGTGCCGGGCCCGCCCAGCGCTACTCCCGTTCCCACCGCCTTGGCCCTGCGCCCCCGCCGGCATCCCCACCACAGGCTGGAACCGGCGTCCCCAGGAGCACCATCCCCACCGGGGCTGAGGACGCCCCGCACCGCCCTGAGGACGCGCTTGCTCAACTCCATCCAGAGTTTCCACCCGCTGGGGCACACAGTGAAGGTGGTGGGGCTGGTGTGCCTGACCCAGAGGCCCAAGCTGGCCCCAGTGTGCCCCCCAGGGTCCCCAGTTCCTTGACGGCGGCCCTGAGACCCAGCACAGGGGGGCCTCCAAGCCACCCACTGACAACAAGAAGGATGTAGCACCGGCGGCGCCATGAAAAGACTTTTCCTTTTGTATTCCACGTCCAGAGGAGGTGCGGAGACAGAGACCAGCAGCCAGCTGCTCCAGCCCAGCCCTCTCCCAGATCCCCGTTTCTTGCTTAATTCATTAAAAGAGTTGGGCGTTGGCTTTGCAATGCCTCTCTCTGCCTGTCCTCATTTGCTCAGCGGGAGGGAGGGCAGGGGGGTTAATGCAGCCCCTGCCCACCCTGCGGGTGGCTGAGCTGGGCTGGGGATGGCTTATATACAGAAAAGTATATTTTTTTTTATAAAATAATACTATTTTAGTTTTATAAATAACAGATTTATTTATTTATAAATAAACATTTTTATATTATAATATTTGTACTATGTATATGTCTATGTATAATATAATATACATCTATATACATGCATACATATATATGTACCTATCTATACCACCACAAAATACAGAGAGGGAAAGGCGGGGGGGTGGCAGGGAGGGACTGGGATGCAGATGAGGGGTGATATGATGCCAAGAGCCCAGGACCCACCGGAGTTCCTGCTCTCTGCACTGCCATGGAAGTTTTACAGCTCAGGCACTTCTGTCTCTGTCTGTCTGTCCCTTCCTCCCCTCCTCTGCTGTAGCTCCGGTCACTTGACTGCCTTCCACCTAAGAGAATACATCGGTGTCCTACAGCTTGTACCACATGGGGCTTCCTAGAGGCACAGCCTCACACACTGTCGTGGTTTAGCCCCAGCCAGCAACAGAGCTGCTCGCTCACTGCCCCCAACCCCGGTGGGATGGGGGAGGGAATGGGAAGGGCAAACGTAAGAAAACTTGTGGGTTGAGATAAGATCAATTTAAAAATTAAATTACTCTTCACTGGATAAAAAAACTGGCTGGTTGGCCGAGCCCAGAGAGTTGTGGTGAATGGAGCTAAATCCAGTTGACAGCCAGTCACAAGCGGTGTTCCCCAGGGCTCAGTGTTGGGGCTGGCCTTGTTTAATATCTTTATAAATGACCTGGATGAGGGGACTGAGTGCACCCTCAGTAAGTTTGCAGGTGACACCAAACTGGGCAGGAGTGTCGATCTGCTCGAGGGTAGGAAGGCTCTGCAGAGGGATCTGGACAGGCTGGATCGATGGGTCGAGGTCAATTGTATGAGGTTTAACAAGGCCAAGTGCCGGGTCCTGCCCTTGGGTCACAACAACCCCATGCAATGCTCCAGGCTTGGGGAAGAGTGGCTGGAAAGCTGCCCGGCGGAGAAGGCCCTGGGGGTGCTGGCTGAGAGCAGGCTGGACACGAGCCAGCAGTGTGCCCAGGTGGCCAAGGAGGCCAACGGCATCCTGGCTTGTGTCAGCAATGGTGTGGCCAGCAGGAGCAGGGCAGGGATGGTGCCCTGTGCTCGGCACTGATGAGGCTGCACCTTGAATGCTGTGTTGAGTTTTGGGCCCCTCGGGACAAGAAGGACATCGAGGTGCTGGAGCGTGTCCAGAGAAGGGCAACGGAGCTGGGGAAGGGTCTGGAGCACAAGTGTGATGGGGAGAGGTTGAGGGAGCTGGGGTTGTTTAGTCTGGAGAAGAGAAGGCTAAGGGGAGACCTTATTTCTTTCTACAGCTACCTGAAAGGAGGTTGTAGCGAGGTGCGTGACAGTCTCTTCTCCCAAGTTACTAGCGATAGGACGCAAGGAAATAGCTTAAAGCTGCACCAGGGGAGGTTTAGATTGGATATTAGGAAAAATGTCTTTCCTGAAAGAGTGGTCAGGCATGGAACAGGCTGCCCAGAGAGGTGGTGGAGTCACCATCCCTGGAGGAGTTCAAAAAACACGTAGATGTGGCACTTGGGGACATGGTTTAGGAGGCCTGGGGGCATTGGGTTGGGGGTTGGGGATGTTGGGTTGGGGTTGGACTTGATGATCCTAGAGGTCTTTTCCAACCTTAATGATTCTATGATTCTGTAATTCTACAATTCTATGTTTTCCCTGCAACAGGAGCTGTCAGTCCAGCTCCCCCAACGCCCCCCCGAGCAGCTGAGGCTTTGGTACAAGGACACCCTGGGTCAGTGGGTGCTACGCTGCCATGAGCTGCTGGAAAGCGCAGGCAGTAGAAAGCTCTCCAGGCAATCCTGATTCCTTCGGGGGCTGCCATTTCCCATTTGCCTTCTGCCTCTCTAAAGAAAAGACTTCCCCAAGGGGTGAACACATGTGGCTTCTCCTGGGGAAGGCCTCACCGAGGGGTAAACTTGTAAAACAAGCCTGGGGCCAGGGTGTGCTGAGGGGGAGCTGTCCTGCAGGCAGCCAGAGAGGCCAGGAATGATGCTGTCTGCTCAGCACGCTCAGGCTGCTACACATGTGAAGGACACCAGGGGTTTGGGCTGGTTGCTCCAGCTTTATTGAAACAGAGCCATCTTCATGAGGAAGGTTGCACCTCTGCCTGGCTTAGCAGCACCAGCAGCAGAGTGCTCGCAGGGTGCATCCTGCTCTTGGCTGCACCCTTGGAGAGCTCAGGATGAGGACGGTCTGAGTTGCCAGGGAACGGATGGAGAGTTCGCTGTCTTCCTGCAAGGGCCGAAGGGCTGTGACAGAGAGAAACAGAGCCAAGATGAAGGGCTGTGTCTGCAGAGACTTCCAGGCATCCCCTCCAGACCATGGCAGCCCCACCTGCCGCTTTCCCTGACCAGGAGAAAGTTGCTGCTGCACAGGAATGCCCCAAACGCCCCTGACATGTTCCCCTGGCCCTGAAGTGTTTCCCTGGAGCAGGGCAAGGCATGGCAGCACCCTGCCCAGGCTCTGCCCCCTGCCCCACCAGCCCCGGCCAGCACAGCACTGCCCCTACTCACCGCTGCAGATCTCAGCCAGCTTCTTGCTTTGGTCCATCAGGGGCCGCGCAGCAAGCCCTAGGCACAGAGCTTCGTCAGTCCCCGCGCTCCCCAGCACGCTCCCAGCAGCACAGCCCCCCGCCCTGCCGGCTGGGCCGCACGCCCTCCTCCCCCTCCTCAGGGCTGACCCCAGGGAAGGCCAGCAGCTGAGCGGGGTTGGACTGAGCGAGGCGGACCCCGAGCCCACCTGTGTGGGCAGGGGTGGCAGAGGGAGGCCAAGGCCCTGCACGGGGCAGCTGGGGCTCGGGCAGCCACAGGGCTGCTCCTTGCTGCCAGGGCAGCGGCGGGGACTGGGGCCAGGCTGCCCAAAGAGGGACTCTGGGGGCTGTGGCTCACCGATGAACCTCACGGCCGCCTCTCGCAAGGGGCCCTGAGCATCCTTCAGGTATGGCAGGCTCTGATGGCAGTATTCTTCAGCCCTGCTCCTGTCCTGCACCAGCTGGAGAGAGCAGAAGGGTATGGGCATGCCACAGTCCCTCCCCAGTCGGCTGGAGCAGGCCCTTCTGCCAGCACCTCCCGCTCCCCTTCCCCCGCAGGCCCTTCCCGTCTCCCAGCCAGGAGCCCTGTGGGGCTGAGGTTGAGAGAGAGCCGCAGGCAGAGGGGTCCCAGGGGTGCTGAGAGCCTTCTCTCCTGCGGGGTGCGGGGAGGGGAGCGGGGCGTGGAGAAGAGCCCTTGGGCGCTCTGTTCTTGAGGACAGGGAACAAGGACGTGGCTCCCAGCTGTGGGCTCTGGGCTGCAGCAGGGCAGGTGAGGCACATCTGCAGAGCCCACAGCCCAGACGCGGCGGGCAGCCCTCGTCCAGCCTGGGCCCTGGGGCTCGGGGGTTGTCCTCACCAAACACTCTCCAATCCTCCATGTCTGCTCTGTCTGCACCAGGTGTTTGAGCTGTTTCCACTTGAGGAGCTCTGCTACAGCAAGGAGGGCTTCCCTGGAGGCCTGCAGAACAGTAGAAGCTGGGAGATGGCACTACAGCCTGGGGAAGGAGACCTGGCATCCCCCTCCTCGTGGCTTTGTTCCTGGGGTGATCCTGGCCTTAGGAAGCTGGGACATGCCCCATCCCAAACATGTGGGGGTCTCTTGGGCACAGCTGTCCCTGTGGGACAGGGACTGAGGCTCAAAGCCCTGCCTTCCCCACCTGCAGGGACAGCAGGGAAGCCCGTAGGGACGCACGTATTCACGCCTCGGGCCACGGGCTGCTGCTGAGCCCTGCTGGAGCAGGCAGGGCAGGTGTTGGAAAGGTCCGTGCCAGCGTCTCTGCCCCTGCATGTGCTGGGTCTGCAGGGACCCTTCCTATGGGCTGCGCTGGAGGAGGGCTGAAGGGAGGGAGTGTAGGTGGGAGGGGACCCCCCTCCCCTTCCAGCTCTGCAGCAAAGGGCACTGGGGGACGAGGAAGGCAGCGGTGGGACCGGTGCAGGGAGGGAGGGGAGCTCTGCCCTGTCCTCAGTGACTCGGGCAGCTGGACCCCAAGGTGACACACACTGCCAGAGCCCGACTGCCAGCAGCTCTTGCCCCTGCACCCAGGGGGTCAGCATGCCCTTGCCTGTGTCACTGGCCAGCTTTGAAATCTCTACCTTGGCCACGCTGTCCGTCTCATCGTGCAAGTGAAAGAAGAGCGGGAGCAGGCCCCTTTGCAGTTCCTTCTTCATCCTCCTCTTGTGAATCCCCACCACAGTCTCCACCACATCTCCGAAGAGGCTGATGGAGAGCTCTCTTATCTGGCTGGACTCCTGGTAGGGAGAAGGAGAGGGGTCTTGAGAAAGAGCCACTCCCTGCTTCCTGTGAGCATTAGCCCAAGGGCGTGAGCGTGGCAGGTGTGAGGGGAGATGCTGCGGGGTCGGGCTCTGCACACAGGAGCTGTGGGAGTCTCTGGTCCTGCCTGGCAGCGCAGCTGGGGAGCCCTCGGGGCTCTTGGAGCAGCTCTGGGCCTGCAGGTGCTTTGCACAGGGGCCGGGCCAGGCCCTAGCACAGGGCGCTCCGGTGGCCCGGCGGCATCAGCCTGTCAGGGGAAGCCATGCTGGGCTGCAATGCCCAGAGGCCATCCCACGAGAGCCCAGGGGAGCGAGGAGGGCAGAAGGCCCTGCCCGCAGGGCTGGGCTGAAGGGCAGCTGTCATTGCCCAGTGCCCCTCTGCGGGGCTCAGTCTCCCACATCAGCCTTACATTGTCAAAGAGGGGCAGGAGCTCCTCTGCCAGCTGCCTGGCGAAGGGGCTGGCCTCCTTCCTCGTCAGGTGAGGCATCACGTTTCTGAAGACCATCAAGGCCCTCATCTTGACATCCGTGTTGTCATCCTGGAGCATCTCCATGATGTGTGGCAGGAAGACCTGCATTTTTCTTGCCTGTATAAAAGACAGAGTTTCCTTTTTGTGAAACGGTCGAAGAACCACCGCTCTACCCACTGCCCCAGCCCCCGGCTGCCAGCATGGCTCCCCTTGATGATGCCCTGCTTACCATGTCAGGTCTCTCTGACAGCGTGACGAGGTGTCTGAGCAACATGGAGAGCGTTGCCAGATTTGGATGCCTCTGATGGGTCTCAACGTGGCACTGGTCACCAAAATCCTCTGACTGAAGCTCGCTGGAGGCCATCAGCTGAAGCAAACACAGCAGTGAGATACTGGCAGAGCCTGCAGGGCTCGCTGAAGGGGATCAAGGCCTTTTCTGGTAACTCACCACCACGGTGGGCATGGAGGTGTGTTCAGTGATGGAGCTGAGAGGCTTGCGCAGCCACTCGAGCAAGCTGAGGAACTCCTTTAAGATCTTCTCCGAAGTCTGAGGGATGGAGGACATCACCTCCCACATGGCCACAGCAGGGCTGCAAGCGAGAGCGCTGGGTGAGCAGGGCTGCCCCAGCCTCAGCAGCGTGGCCTGGGAGGGGCCGGCATGAGGCAGACCCTGCCCCTTGCTTGGGATGCCCTGGGCAGCAGGAGAGGGCTGAGCTGGTGTTCCCCATGGGGCTGGGGGGAGCGTGGTGGCGGGGGTCCGGGCTGGCTTGGCCAGCTTTGGCTGCTGCAGGCCTGGCCGACCCACCAGGGCTGGAAAGCATGGTGGCATGGAGGGCCCTGCTCCTTGGAGGTGTCCTGCAGTATTCCTTGGGTCTGGCAGCCAGAGAGGCTCCGCGTCCCTCTCCCCGCAGGGAACAAGCCCTCATGGCTTCTGGCGCCAGTACCTGTCTCCTGGCGGAGAGAACTTCACCAGGCTGATGACCGCTTGTGCGGGGTACTGGTCGGTCAGCAGGAGAAGCAGTGACTCCACGCTCTGCCGGGCTGACGTCATGTTGATGCCTTCCAGGTTGTCGTGGATGAACTTCATGACCTTTGGCACCTGGAGGAGACACAGGTGAGGATGGTGCTGCCACTGGAGTGCAGCCATTTCCCCAGCTGCCCTTCCCATCCCTCTCTGCTGGCTCAAGGTGGCTTCAGGTGCTCGAGACACCTGCACCTGGGTTTGGGAGGGAGGGAGGGAGGGAGGGAGGAGCAAGGCCTGACAGGGCTGAAGGGAGAACAATCCAGCCACAGGCCACTTACATCTACCAGCCAGAAGTCATGGTCTCTCATGACTACATCCAGCACGTTTCTTGCTGCCTCCTTGTCAAAGATGCTGGAGTCTCTCATTGCCTCGATGGCCACAAGGATGATGTCTGTCCTCTCAGAAGGTTGGAGGTATTCTGCAAAGGCCTATGAGAGGGAGGAAGGGAGCGAAGACATGTCACACCGAGTGCCCTGGAGGTGCCGCTTAGCTGGGCAGTGCGAGCAGCCCTGGCGAGAGATGCCTGGCAGTGCTGGCGGCGGTGCCCGCAGGAGAGCTGGCAGCAGGGGCTGCAGTCGCTGCACAGGGGAGGATGAGAAGAGAGGGCCCCCAGGGTGAGGGAGGAAGGCTGGGCTCATGGGCACAGAGTGCTGGCCCTACAGAGAACTGGGGCTTGCTGGTGGCCAGGAGGGCTGGAGCTGCTGCTGCTGGGACACCGGAGTGCAGCCCTCGCATCATCCCTGCATGGGGACAGCAGGACCCTCTCACCAGGGAGAGTGAGGCTGTGCCAGCCCCACTGATTCTGGATGCCTTTGCTCACACAAGTCCCCTGCTGATGCCACAGGCAAGAGTCCCGACAAGGGGGGAGCTCATTACCATGGCGAAGTCTCCAGCGTTGGCCAAACAAAGACAGGAGGTGTTCTCAGGTTCCCGGTGGGGCTGTCGTGCTTTATCCTTTAGCGCTGCCCTGCCTAAACAGCGGGGGAAACACAGAAGAGTCAATCAGACACAACAGCTTTGCCAGCAAGCTTACCAAACCGCCCTGAGATCTGCTTGCGAGATGGCAGGCTGCAAGCAGTCAGGGAGATTTGTGGAGGGTGTCAGGAATGGCTTCTTGCTCCAAGCACTGGAGGGGCCAGCCGGGGTGATGCACAAATGGATCTGCTCTTCACTAACAGGGAAGACTTGGCTTTGGGACATGGTAATCAATGGTAGCGTTGGCTGTGGGGTCCACAAAACAGTGGGGTCTGAGATTCTGAAAGGAAGGCGGAAGGAGAGCAACAGATCCTGGACTTCAGGAGAGCATTCAGCTTCTGCAGCAAAATGACAGCTGGGATGCTGTGGGAAGCAGCTTTGAGGAGCAAAGGAGGTCAGGGAGAGAAGCAGACCTATCAGAAGATGTGTCTGTGTGGAGGGATGAAGCCCACCACAACTTCTCTTACTTTCTTGCCCATGGATGAATACGGAGAGGTAATCAAGAGCAGCAACAGCTTGAAAGCTTGTCTTTTCCGTGGAAGATTGGAAAAGGAAGAGACGTCCCAGCAGCTGTCCCAGGTTTGGGATCTGGATCTCTCCACAGCAGGCAGGGCCATACATGTCTCTTCCAAAGTATCTCCAGTCCTGGGTGAGGGAGGCAGAAGAGCAGAAGGGTTGAGGGCAGGCAGCAGGTGCCAAAGCCCTGAACCCAAGAGTGTGTCCAGGGCTGGATCCCTGGTGCAGCACGGCTTAGCAGGGCTGTGCTGGCCATGGCTCCCAGAGCAGCTGGCTGGGCAGCCACCCCACGTGGAGAGAGCTGCATGCTGCTCTGGTGCGCAGGGAGGGGGCGATGGCCTGGCTGGAGGGTGCCTGGCTCCTTACCTCCAGTTTGTAATGGTTGGCCAGCAAATGGCTCAGCATCCTAATCCTCCCCAGGGCTCTCTCCTGCACAGCTGTTCTCCCAATGTTGGTGAAGTTGAGCAGCATCTGGGAAGAGAGAAGCTGCTGGTGTGCCCTGGGAGCAGACACCTGCTCCAGCAGAAGCAGCACTGTTGAACTCCTGGGCTGGACTCTGGACTCGCACAGTCCATGAAGGCTTCCTCTGATGTCGAGCAAAGCCTGCGTGGGGTTCCTGCCCTAGGGCTCTCGCAGGCTTGCAGGCTTGGGACAAATGTCTCGGGCCAACCTTGTGGCCAGGCAGGAAGGCAAATGCCACCCTCTGCCGCCACTGTGCTGCAGAAGAGCTGGGAGGGCAGCCCCTGGTTTCCCCAGGGGGGTGGGCAGCCTCCCTGCAGCATGCTGCCTCTGCATGGCACGGGGTTTGGGGGCCATGCACTCAAGAGTGGACAGTCGCTTCCCCCCCGGGTGAGGAACAGCCCTTGTGAAGCCCCCTCTTTGCACATGCCAGACCTCAAAGATATTCTGCAGCTCCTCGCTGAGTCTAGTGGCAGCAAAGCCAAGCACCACCGTCTTTAGCATGTTGTCCATGGCTTCCAGGGTCTGCAAGGAGGACAAAGAGTTGTGGCAGTGTTTCCTGCTGTCCCTCTCGCCCCCAGGAGGCTGATCTGAACTCCCGGAGCCAAGGGAGGACTCCCATGCTGCCCCGTGGTTCCCGGGAGAGACCCAGGGGCAGACAATGTGCTGCGGGCAGAGCAGCCTGCTGTGGCACTGGATGTGGCCAGGCCCACGGGAAGGGCACAAAGGGATGAGGGTGGGAAAGCAAAGCTGAGATCCTTCATTTCCTTGGATCTCTGGTCATATCGCAGCACAGGGTGGCCCGAGAGCAGCCCAGAGGGACTGGGGGCTCCTGTAGCTCACCCAGTGCTTACCTGAAAGTGGAGGTAAGAGACCCGGTAGCCCATTTTCTCTTCTGGAGGAAGCAAGAAGACACTGAAAAAGCAGGCTTCTAGGAGGCTTTTCTCTTTGCCCTCCAGCACTGTGTGCACTGAGCTGCAGAGAGAGAGAGAGGGGCGGTCGGACAGTGGTGCTGGGAGCAGTGCCTCGAGGCCTCGTGCAGGTGGACATGGACCTCTGGGGCAGGGGTCCCCAGGAGGGATGGGCAGGTACCTCAACTCGGTGATAGCACACATGGCTTGCTGCCGCACAGCTGTTTGCAGTTGGTCCCTGGGCTCCTCTTGCAGCAGGACCTGCAGAGCACAAGCGTGATGGGACCCGGCAGCTGCCAGCACCCAGTGCCACCAGACCCTCTCCCTGCCCAAGCGCTCTTCTCACAGGGAGCCGCTGCAGGGCAGACTTGCCCCCTTCCCCAGAGCCGCTGGGTGTCCCCCTCACCTTGATATTCTCTGCCAGCTCGTAGCTGTGGCAGAAGACATCCAGGCCCTGTGACAATTCTTGGTTCCAGGCAGTTCTGCACAGAATGCAGATGCTCTCAAGAAACTTCAACTTCTGGCCCTCCTCCTGGCAGCCGGAGGAACAGAGAGACAAACAGGGAGCCTGAGATGGGGGACACACAGCCAGCGGGACCGGAGCACTGGGGGTGCAGTGCCGTGTGGACGACCCAGGAGAAGCAGCTCTGCCCAGGCAGCACACCTCTGGCAGCAGGCAGCAGAGCCCCTGTCAGCAGATGCCGGCACAGCCGCGTTCAAAATGGCCACGGTTACCTTTCCTGGGCTGCTGACAAAGGCCTGGATGAAGTCCACGGCTTCCTGTTCCTCTTGGTACACAGGTAACCAGCTGGCATCTAATAGAGGAGGAGAGCAGGGAGGCTGTAGGGAGGGTCTGGTGGCAGGAGAGAGCAGAGGAAGGAGCTCTGCCCTCCGTCCTGCCCCATGCCTGCTCCCCTGGCGCGTTCTTCCCATGCATAGCAGGGCTGGAGGGTGCCTGGCAGATGAGCTGCCATGCTGGAGCACAGCACAGCAGGCAAAGCCCCCAGTGCAACGGGCTGAGGAACTTGCTTGCAGATGGGCGGGAAAGGTCCCCGTCCCACAGTGATGCCGTCTCCTGCCAGCCCAGCAGCCTCTCGCTGCCCGTGCCCCGGAGCAGGAGCTGGGTGCCCTCTGCTCTCTCCCTCCTTGGGAGAGGCTGTGCTGGGGCCAGCTCCCAGCCCTGAGCACGCCCTGCATTCAGGCAGCATCATGCCCACCACCCACGGGACCCCTGCTTCCAGCGTGCCAGGGAAACGTGATCCTGGCATCGAGCAGGGTGCGCTGGCTGGCCACTGCCCTGCCCAGACCAACAGGACCCCTCACTCACCAATCCGCAGTGGCTGGACCACGGACACCTCGTAGGGTTCCAGTGGAGAGCTGCTCTCCTGGGGAGCCCTGTCCTCCTCCCACGCCACCATGGGGCGGCTGGGGGGTCTCTCCGCCATCCTGTGGGATGGAGGAAAGGGGTAGGAGTGGGGAAGGCTTTGGCGAAATGCCTCGGTGCCGCGGGGCTGCTGGAGGCGGCGGGGAAAGATGTGGGCTGTGCTCGGGGGCTCCTGGCCGTCTCCGTGCTCCTGCCCTGTCCCGTCGCCGTCCTGCTGGACACTGCGGGCTGTGGGGCTGCAGCCGCACTTATCACATGCAGCGCAGTGGGGTGTCACAAAGGGAGGTCACAAAGGGCCCCACTGTGACCCGCCGCCTGGGCAGGGAGGGGCAGGGCGTCCCCTGGGGAGGCACGGGGCCAGCTCAGCCCTGGGCACCTGGGTGCTCTCATGGTGCCTCCAGGCCCCGCTTTGCCCTCCTGTCCGCGCGGCACCTTGCTGTCGCCCTCCGCTGTGTCCCCGTGTTCCTTTCGGTGCACTGCAGAGCCGTGCCTCTGCCCCTCCATGACATTAAATGTGTAAGATTCACCCAAGCTTTACAGAAATCGTATTGTTTGTCACCTCAACTCTTGTCGTCCTCCCACCAAAGAGGAAGAGCTTGTGCGGAAAAGAGGAAAAAGGAAATGAAAGCTCTTCCACTGAGTTTGCCCTTTTAGGCTTTGGAAGCTCCCAGAAATGGAGATTCCGGTCGCACTGGTGCTGTTCTCGGTCTGGTTTGTGACCATGATGGAGAACAGCCTCTTACAATTAGAGCCTTTCCCCCACTCTGAGAGTCTCCTCCAGCACTGGCCCACTCGGGACCCCTCGGGAGGCCTTCGTTGCAGCCCAGACCCCTCTGCGGGACCTCGAGCTGCCCCCGGGGCCTGGCTGTGTGGTATCGCCGGGGCACAGGAGCCCTGGGCCGGTGCGGCAGGGCTGTGCTGTGGCCTCTGTGGGGGCTTTGGGGTGAAGGGGGCAGCTTGGCACCCAGCAGGCTATAACTCTTACGGGCCGCGGTGCTCGTCATGCTGGCGGCTGTAGTCTGCCAGCACGGCACTTCTGGGCAGCCGTGTTGGCCTGACGGGCATGCCGGGAGCTGTCGCCTTCTGGTACAGGCCTGTTGCGCGGCCATGTTGGTCCACAGGACGTGCCAGGAGCTGTAGTCGCGGCGCCGTTGCCTGAGCGTGTCTGTTCCACGGAGGCAGTGCGAGGCACCCCCCACAAAGCCCAAGGGACCCTGGGAGAGCCCCCTCTGCCCCCTCTCGGACAGCCCGAGAGGTGCCGTGGAGCCGCTGCCCAGCGTGAGTACGCTCAGGCACCTTCAGAGCTCTGCTCTGCCCGAGCTGGCTGGCTGTGGGCGTGCGGGCTGCCCGGCTGAGGGCAAATGGGGAGAGCTGGGGGCAGGGTAGGAAAGCGGTGGATAAGGACCAGCTGCCTTGGAAATTCTAGGTGTGGGCGACGCTCTTTTTGCCATCGGATCCCCTTGAGACTTGTTCCTTTTCCCTCCAGTCCCCTGAGGCCTAGAGGCCTCCTCATACCCGCTAGTCCCCTCGGAACCCCTCTGTTGTCCTGGGGTTGCCTCAGCCTGACCCGGTTGCCCCCTCAGAACCTTTCATCTCAACATCTTGTGTGCTGTTAATACACCCTTGGTGGTGTGAATGGCTCCAGGACATACCATGTAAGGCAATACTTGCTGAATGAGTCATGCTCATGAGTCATCCCCCTCATTATCTCTGCCAGGCTAGATAGAAATAGGTCTCCTTCAGTAATATTAAAAAAATATTGATAAAGTTTCAAGAGTAAAGAACACGATGGATCTGGAGAAACCTGGCATCTCCTGAAAGCCTACCTCAAACCACTCACTCCTGGGGGGAGAGAAAGGAACGTGTTTGCAACTGCAGCCGTTCTGCATGACTACAGCCAGCTGATGTCATGCTCAGATTTCTCTGTAGAACTTAGAATCATAGGATGGTTTGTGTTGGAAGGGATCTTTAGAGGTCATCTAGTCCAACCCCCCTGCAGTGAGCAGGGATATCTTCAACTAGGTCAGGTTGCTCAGAGACCCATCCGACCTGACCTTGGATGTTTCTAGGGATGGGGCCACCACAGCCTCTCTGAGCGACCCGTTCCAGCGCTTCAGCACCCTCATTGTAAAAAATTTTTTCCTTCTATCCAGTCTAAATCTACCCTCCTTTACTTTAAAGCCATTCGCTCTTGTCCTATCACAACAGGCCTTGCTAAAGAGATTGTCCCCATCTTTCCCATAGTCCCCCTTTAAGTACTGAAAGGCCACAATAAGGTTTCCCCACAGCCTTCTCTTCTCCAGGACGAACAACCCCAACTCTCTCCGCCTGTCCTCGTAGGAGAGGTGCTCCAGCACTGGATCATTTTTGTGGCCCTCCTCTGGACCCGCTCCAACAGTTCCATGTCCTTCTTGTGCTGAGGACTCCAGACGCAGCACCTGGACACAGCACTGCAGGTGGGGTCTCACCAGAGTGGAGCAGAGGGGCAGAATCACCTCCCTCGACCTGCTGGCCACGCTTCTTTTGAGCCAGCCCAGAATACGATTGGCCTTCTAGGCTGCAAACACACATTTTTGGCTCATGTCCAGCTTTTCATTCATCAGTACCCCCAAGTCCTTTTCCGCAGGGCTGCTCTCAATCCCTCCATCCCCCAGCCTGTATTGATATTGGGGGTTGCCCTGACCCAGGTGCAGGACCTTGCACTTGGCCTTGCTGAACCTCATGAGGTTCTCACAGGCCCACCTCTCCAGCTTGTCCAGGTCTCTTTGGATGACATCCCATCCTTCTGGCGTGTCAACTACACCATTCAGCTTGGCGTCATCTGCAAACTTGCTGAGAGTGCACACAAGCCCGCTAAGTCACTGATGAAAATGTTAAACAGCACTGTTCCCAGTATGGACCCCTGAGGGACACCACTTGTCACCAGTCTCCGTCTGGACATGGAGCCGTTGACCACTAGCCTCTGGATGTGACCATCCAACCCATTCCTTATCCACTGAACAGTCAACCATCAAATCCATGTCTCCCCAGTTTAGAGAGAAGGATGCTGTGGGGGACCCTGTCGAAGGCTAGACAAAGGCCAGATAGGTGACATCCATTGTTTTTCCCTTGTCCACTGATGTAGTCACTCCATCATAGAAAACCACTAGGCTGGTCGGGCAGGACGTGCCCTTGGTGAAGCCATGCTGGCTGTCTCGAATCACCTCTCTGTCCTCCATGTGCTTTAGCATAGCTTCTAGGAGGATCTGTTCCACGATCTTCCCAGGCACAGAGGTGAGGCTCACCATGGATGCCATCGCCGCCTTGAGGTACCTGCCCATCCCTCCTGGGGACCCCTGCCCAGGAGGTCCATGTCCTGAGGTGCCTGAGGCCTCGAGTGTCCAACAGGCCCCTCTCTTTGCAGCTCCATGGAGACAGTGCTGGAGGACCAAAAGAAAAGCCTCATATGTGCCTGCTTCACCAGTGTCTTCTCTCTTCCTCCAGAAGAGACCATGCAGGGCTTGGATGCTTCTCTCTACGGCCAGGTAAGCGCTGGGTGAGCCCCAGTCCCTCTGGGCTGCTCCCTGGCTGCCCTGTGGCAGGACGTGACTGGAGATCCAAGGCAGGTTCAGGCTGTTGGTTTTGCTTTCCCACCCTCATCCCTTCTTCCCCTTCTCATGGGCCTGGCCACGCCCAGGCTTGTCTGGCCCGAGGCCTCCCCCAGGCACCGCAAGGCAGCGCGGATGTCCTCCTTGGTGCTGGGAGTTCAGATCCATCTCCTGGGGGTGAGAGGGGCTGCCGAAAGATGCCACCACCCTTTGTCCTCCTTGCAGACCCTGGATGCCATGGACAGCATGCTCCACATGTTGGTGTTCAGCTCTCCTGCCTCTGGCCTCAGCAAGGAGCTGCAGGCTGTCTTGAAGGTCTGGCATTTGCAAAGAGCAGGGTTGGCAGGGGCTGCACATCACCCTGGAGGGAGGGGACTGTCCGCTCCTGAGTGCATGGTCTCCACCCAAGTGCCACGCAGGGTGCCCACCTCCCTTGGGGGAGCTGAGGGTGGCCCACAGTGCTCTGCTGGAGCCCGGTGTCCCCGGGCTGCAGTCAAAGTCCCTTTCCCCTGCGCAGACTCCTCTTGTTTCATGGTAAAGCCTTGCCAGCTCAGGTCCCTAAAGCTTTTCTTGCACCAAAGCAATGGGGGGAATTTGGCCCCTCTCCTTCAGCACCCTGCTTTCCTCCCCAGACCCAAATGGGGCAGAGACCCACTGGGACCTGCACAGGGAGCCCGGCCCTGAAGTTCTCCTGGCTTTCCAGGGGGCCATACCCCTGAGCCTGGACTGTGTGAGTCCGGCCAGGAGTTCAGCAGTGCTGCTTCTGCTGGAGTGGGCCTCAGCTCCCGGGGCAGATTGGCAGCTCCTCTCCTCTCCTCTCCTCTCCTCTCCTCTCCTCTCCTCTCCTCTCCTCTCCTCTCCTCTCCTCTCCTCTCCTCTCCTCTCCTCTCCTCTCCTCTCCTCTCCTCTCCTCTCCTCTCCTCTCCTCTCCTCTCCTCTCCTCCCAGATGCTGCTGAACTTGACCAACTCCCAAAGTGCAGCTGTGCGCACAAGGGCCTTGAGGAGGATCCAGAAGCTGAGCCATTTCCTGGCCAGATCCTTACTGGAGGTAAGGAGCCAGGCAGCCTCCAGCCAGGACATCTCCCCTTCCCTGTGCACCAGAGCAGCCTGCAGCTTGGGGTTCCTGCCAGGCATTGGGGCACTCAGCAAGGCTCTGCCCTGAAGCGAGGGTCTTGGTCCCACGGGCTCCTCTCCCCAGTCCCATCTCTGCCAGGAGCCAGAGCTGCACCCAGCCCCCTGTGGGACAGGACTGCCCCAGGAGCTTGGTGGGAGCTGCCCAGCTCTAGCTGCTTTGAGAGCTGGGGCCAGCAGGGCCCTGCAAAGCTCTCACCTACCTGAGATGCAGCCCTGGGCACAGTCTTGGGCTCAGGGCTTGCACCCCAACTGCCTCGCCTCAGCCCTTCTGCTGTTCTGCCTCCCTCCCCCAGGCCTGGCAAGATGAGTTCAGCCCTGGCTGCTACAGAGAGATCCAGATCCCCATCCTGGGACGGCTACTGGGATGTCTCATCCTTCTCAGCTCTTGCAAGGAAGAAGAGAGCAGCCACGTGGCTTTGGATGCTCTTTACTCCATCTACAGATTCATCTGTCAGCGAGAAAGTAAGAGGAGCTGTGGTGTGGCCTGGGGCCCTCCACACACAGACTTCTCCTGATAACGTCTGCTCGTTTTCCCGAGCATTGCGATGGACCGTTCTGGTGCTTGCTGGAGGCTCTCCGTCAAAGTCTGCCAGCTTCCCTGACCTCCCTGACCCTTTGCAGCTGCTTCCCAGAGGATCCCAGCGATCGTTTTTCTGCAGAAGCAGAGTGCTCTCCTGAAGTCTAGGATCAGCTCTCTGCTGCTCTCCTTCCTCCTTCCTTTCAGGATCCTGAGCCCCACGCTCTTTTGTGGTTGTCACAGCCACAGCTACCATCGATCACCACATCTGGAAACCAATTCTTCCCTCTCATTGAGCAGCAGATCAGTCTGGGCATCACTCCAGCTGTGCCCTCCAATGCCTGTAGCAAGAAGTTGTCCCCGACACCCTCCAGAAATCTCCCTGACCGCTTGCTTCCTGCCATCTTGCAATCAGGGTGTGTGATACAGAGACCTCCCTGAGTGCTTTCAGGAAAACTTCATCCACCTCCACTCCTCCAGCGGGAGGGCTGTAACACGCTGCCACTGCCATGCCGCCAGCATTGCCTCTCCGCTGCTCCTGACCCGCACGCTCTCTCCCAAACTGTTGACTGTCCCCCATGCTCTCCTTCCACTTTCCCAGGCCCTGAGCTTTTGCATACATATACTTGAGGCAGGTGCCTCTCATCTGCCTCCATCGTTCCTGAGGTCCCTCTTGACCAGCTCCAGTAGTTCCATGTCCTTCCTATGCTGAGGGCTCCAGAGCTGGACGCAGCACTTCAGGTGGGGTCTCACCAGAGCGGAGTAGAGGGGCAGAATCACCTCCCTCGACCTGCTGGCCACGCTTCTTTTGAGCCAGCCCAGAATACGATTGGCCTTCTGGGCTGCAAGCGCACATTGTTGGCTCATGTCCAACTTTTCATCCACCAGTACCCCCATGTTCTTCTCTGCAGGGCTGCTCCCAATCCCTTCAGCCCCAAGCCTGTATTGATATTGGGGGTTGCCCTGACCCAGGTGCAGGACCTTGCACTTGGCCTTGTTGAACCTCATAAGGTTCTCACAGGCCCATCTCTCCACCTTGTCCAAGTCTCTTTGGATGACATCCCATCCTTCTGGCGTGTCAACTGCACCACTCAGCTTGGTATCATCTGCAAACTTGCTCAGGGTAGACACAATCCTGCTGTCTATGTCATTGATGAAAATGTTAAACAGCATTGGGGGACACCACTAGTCACCGGTCTCCATCTCAACATCGAACTGTTGACCACTAGCCTCTGGATGTGACCATCTAACCAATTCCTTATCCACTGAACAGTCAACCATCAAACCTGTATCTCCCCAGTTTAGAGAGCAGGATGCTGTGGGAGACCGTGTCAAAGGCCTTACAGAAGTCCAGATAGATGACATCTGTTGCTCTTCCCTTGTCCACTGATGTAGTCACTCCATCATAGAAAACCACTAGGTTGGTCGGGCAGGACGTGCCCTTGGTGAAGCCATGCTGGCTGTCTCGAATCACCTCCCTGTCCTCCATGTGCTTTAGCATAGCTTCTAGGAGGATCTGTTCCATGATCTTCCCAGGCACAGAGGTGACGCTGACAGGATGGTAGTTCCCCAGGTCCTCCTTTCTGCCCTTTTTAAAGATGGGCACAATGTTCCCCTTCTTTCAGTCCCCAGGGACTTCACCTGACTGCCATGACTTTTCAAATATTATGGAAAGGGACTTGGCAACTACATCAGCCAATTCCCTCAGGACTCTGGGATACATCTCATCAAGTCCCATAGACCTGTGTATGTCTAGGTTCCTCAGGTGGTCACGAACCTGATCTTCCCTTACAGTGGGAGGAGCTTTACCCCCCTAGTCCCCATCTTGTGGTCCATTGACTCGGGAGCAGTGAGGAGAGAGGTTACCAGTGAAGACTGAGGCAAAAAAGTTGTTGAGTACCTCAGCCTTCTCCTCCCCTGTTGATACTAGGTCACCATTCTTGTTCATCAGGGGGTGTATGATTTCTTTAACTTTCCTTTTCTGGTTGACGTACCTGTAGAAGCCCTTCTTGTTATTCTTTGCATCCCTTGCCAAATTCAGCTCTAGCTGTGCCTTGGCCCTCCTGACCCCATCCCTACACAGCCGGGCAGTGTCCCTATACTCTTCCCAGGATACCTGTCCCT
This sequence comes from Morus bassanus, assembly GCA_031468815.1. Classification (NCBI taxonomy): domain Eukaryota; kingdom Metazoa; phylum Chordata; class Aves; order Suliformes; family Sulidae; genus Morus; species Morus bassanus. The sequence goes on from CM062591.1 coordinate 229,686, forward strand.
GCTTCCACTGCCTGTGCAGTTCCCTCTTGCTCTTTAGTTTGACCAGCATGTCTCAACTCAGCCATGCTGGTCTCTTCTCTTCCTTGCCTGATTTCTTACACGTGGGAACTGAGAGCTCTTGCAATGTATGGAACGTCTCCTTAAAGATCTGCCACCTCTCTTCTGTTCCCTTGTCCCTGAGGACCATTTCCCAGGGGGTCCTGCTGACTAACTCCTTGAAGAGCTGGAATTTTGCTTTCCTAAAATTTAGGGTCCTGACTATACTCCTTGCTTTTCCCGTATCCCTCAGGAGTGTGAACTCCACCAGTGCATGATCACTGCAGCCCAGGCTGCCTCCAGTCTTGATGTCACCGATGAGCCCACTTGCATTGGCAAACATCAGGTCCAGTATTGCATCCCCTCGGGTAGGACTGACTATTATTACCTGGCTCAATAAGTTATCCTCAATGTATTCTAGGAATCTCCTGGATTGCCTACAGCTCACCGTGCCACTTTTCTAGCAGATGTCAGGGTGGTTGAAGTCCCCCAGTAGGATGAGAGCCTGCAAGCACGAAGCCTCCTGGAGTTGGAGGAAGAAGGTTTCATCAGTAGGCTCCCCTTAATTAGGCAGCCTGTAGCAGACACCATCCACAAGGTTCCCTTTCTTGTCTCTGTCTCTGATTCTCACCCGTAAGTCTTCGACCTATTCATGGTTATTCTTCAGGAACAGCTCTTCACACTCTATCAATTTCTTGATGTAGAGGGAAACGCCTCCACAGCTCCTTCCTTGCCTGTCCTTTCTGAACAGCCTGCAGCCATTGATAGACATACTCCAGTCATGGGATTCGTCCCACCAAGTTTCAGTAATGGCAATCAGGTCATAGCTTTCTAACAGCACAGTAGTTTCCAACTCCTGTTTGTGTCTCATGCTGTGCGCATTAGTGTAGAGGCATTTCATCTGGGCTGTGGGCTGTGTCTCCTTCTTAGCAGAACACACCTTGATTCCTTTTAGGTGTTTCATGGAAGTTTCCTTGTTGGCTCCTACTACCTCAGGAACCCCAGATCATCTCTGCAAGACTTTGTGCTGCAGTGTCCCCAACATGCCTCTGGGCAACAGGTTGAGGGATCGTACTAGCAGACCATCCCTCTAACCACTGTGTGTCATCCCACAGCTTGTCACAGGCAAGCCTGATATGTTCCCCCTCCCCCTTCATCTCTAGTTTAAAGCCCTGTGAATGAGCCCCGCAAGCTCCTGAGCAAAGACCCTCTTTCCCCTTTGAGAAAGGTGGCTCCCGTTAGACGCCAGCAACCCTGGTACTGTGTAGGCCATCCCATTATCAAAAAACCCAAAGCTGTGTCAGTGACATCAGCCACGGAGCCATGTGTTGATAGATTGGGTCTGCCTGTTCCTTTCAACGTCACTGCCCACAACTGGAAGGAGGAAGGAAAAATTAACCTGTGCCCCTGATTCCCTCACTAACTGTCCCAAGTCCCTGAAGTCTCTTTTAATCACCCTTGGGCTGCATACTGGAACTTCATCACCACCCTCGTGGAAGAGCAGTAACAGGTAGTAGTCTGAGGGCTGCACCAGGCTAGGAAGTTTCCTAGTAATATCTCTAACCCGGGCTCCTGGGAGGCAGCAGGCTTCCCTATGAGGAGGGTCAGCCCTGCATATTGGACCCTCTGTTCCCCTCAGAAGGGAGTCTCCTACAACTATGACCTATCTTTTTTTCCTTGTGGAGGTGGTAGTAATATGGGGGGTAGGTTTTTCTGATCTTGGTGACTCCTCTGGTGTAGATGGATTGACACCCACATCATCCACTGACTGGTCCTCCATATCTAGAGCCTCATACCTGTTGTGCAGAGGCAGCTGGGGGGATGTGGTGGGCAAGGGAAGGGTTCTCTTGCTGCCCCGATTGTGGATTTGTTTCCACTCATTTCTTCACTTTAAGACCCTGCCTACATCCTGGTGGTGGGATGATACTGGATCTCTTTGATCACAGGCTCTTTCTGGTAGTTTACCCTGTTCAGGTTTCTGGGAGGTCAGAGCATGATTCCACCAATCTATCTCTTGCTCAGACTCCCTGATGCTCTTTAGCCTATCTACTTCCTCTCTTATCTCTGCCACCAGGTCAAGTAGAAAGTCCATCTTATCACACTTTACACAGTTGTTGCCTCTACTGCCATCTGCTTCCAGTGCAAGCTGGTGGCACTCCCTGCAGCCAGAGACCTGGACGGCTCTGTGTTTTCTCTTGGGACCTCAGTCTGGGTTGACACATCCTTTCTGGCTAGTGCAGAGGATAGAGCCTTCTGCGGGGTGGATACCATGGCCACGCTCCCTCTCACCAACTGAACTTACTGATCCTACCTCTTGAGCTGGGAGAGACACTTCGCCTTCCCTGCATGAACTGCTGTGCAAACTGATGCACCACACCCTTCCGAGGCACCACGCCATGTTTGCCCATCCTGTTCACCATGCTCCTGGTCGCTTGTGTTCCCTGAGGCCTGCTTTTGTACATGAGGGGGTTTGGCCACCTTTGCTCTTGTCCCCGCCCACGCTAAGTCGGAGCTGCGTAGTGTCAGGAGCTCACTCCTTCCCGCTCTAGGGGGGCGGGCTGTGCTATCCTCTCTCTCCCTGTGCTTTTGCCATGGTTTTGCCAATTTAGGAAGGGTCCCCTGGCACAATCCTCCGCTCTGGAACCCTTTGCCTTGGTATTTGCATACTTGTGCTTCATAAATTCTAAGAACGTATCAAACTTTAATTTTTATTATGCATAGCATCGCCACTTGGTATTTCACATTTGATGTAAATCTAAGCACCTCACTAATGAGGTACTTAACAGAAAACATAATGTAAATATTTGGGTAAAAATTTCAAGAGAAAGGAATTTGTGCACATTACTTGAACGTGACATAATGAGCCATACCTACAACTGTGTTGCTGTACAATTGAATTTATTTTCAAACTCAAATATTTATACCCATTTATTTACAAAATGCTTCCAGACCTACTTAAGCATTCATGTGGCTCATTAAACTGTTAGTCACTCCAAAGATGTTATACAATTGCTAATAGGTATTTATACACATACTGTTGAATTACTTTGCGCATGCTCTTACTCACTACATTGGAAATATTTAGTCCTTACAAAGCAAGGCAATGACATTCAATATTTGTCTGTAGGAAGTAAGGATTTTTGCAGCTTTTCCAAAGACATTACTAATCTTTTAATGATTTTGTAGATATTGGATCCATGTTCTATCAAAATAACTGTACACTAATATTCTGGACCATTGATAGATCTATGAATCTGCCGTGTCCCAACCTGAGAGGAGGAGGGAGAACAACCAAGGTTCTAATGATCCCCTCAGACTAAATTAAGGTAAAACAACACCAAATGATCAATTAAACATTTTATTTCAATGCAGAAGTAACTTGAACTTGAAAAGGCAACTCGAACTTGAAAACATGGAAGAGCATTGATGGCGGGAGTTCTTATTAAGAATATTTGTAAAAGAAGAAGAGGAAAAGAAAAGGGGGGGGAGGAGGGAGAGATATCACCAGCTTGGATCCAGCACCGATGATGACAGACATGACGATCCTCTGGTGGTGGGCGTGCGCCAGTCTCTTTGTCGTAGTGTCTTTTATAGTCTAAGCTCTGCCTTCAGTTATGCCTCCTGTGAGCTTATATGGTTCTTGTTCCAGAATTTTCATGATCTTCTGCACAGGCATCATTGTGAGGGGTGGTCACGAGGGGTCTTTCAGGCAGTCATAAGCCCCTTCAAATAAACTTTGTGTGACCTCTGCAAGTTGCTATGTGAGGCCCAGCAGAACCTGGTACTGAGCATCCTCTGATGCGCCCCCTCCATGTCCTGTGTCAATCAATTTCCCACCTGCAGTTCACTACAACCCACTTTACAACGTTTGAGACATTAACTCTTTCAGTCCCTTACAGAATCTCTCTTGAAAACTGTTCCATATAAAAAAAAAAAAAAAGCTATAATTCTGTACTTTATTCTTCTATTTCCCTCTCCCCAGAAAGTACTTCACAACAAATGCTTCATGGCACCAAGGATCTCCCTATTCCTCAGGGGGTAGATCATGGGGTTCATGAGGAGAAAAACCATGGTGTGGAACACAGCCACCACCTTGTCCAGGGGCAAGCTGCAGAAAGGCCAGCAGAAGATGTATATAGCTGGTCCAAACATAACAAAGACAATAATGATGTGGGTGGTTCAGGTAGATGCTGCTTTGCTCTTCCCTCTGGAGACAGCTGTTTTCAGATGGATCAGTAGAACACCATAGGAAATCAGCAGAAGGATGAAACATATAAAGATGTCTAGGCCACTGTTGACAAACATGATAAACTCCAGTATGTAAGTGCTGGCACATGTTAACTTAATCACTTGTATAACATCACAAACGAAGTTGTCCAGCTCACTGGGGCCACAGAAGGGAAGATGAACAACAAATGCAATCTGGATGATTGAATGTGTGAATCCTTCAGCCCACACTGTTCCCACCAAGACCCAACAGAGCATTTTCCTCATTAAGGTTGCATGAAGAGGCTTACAGACAGTCACATAGTCAGATAGTCAAAGGCCATAGCTATGTGCAGGAAGATCTCAGCTCCACCCAGGAGGTGGAGGAAGAAGAGTTGTGCTATGCAGCTTCTAGAAGAGATGGTCTGTTGTAAGAAGAAATCAGCCAGCATCTTAGGTGGAGTAATAGAACAGTAATAGATATCCAAGAAAGCCAGATTAGCTAGGAAAAAGTACATTGGGGAGTCCAACTGTGGATGCCCCTGACTGTGAGGATGATGAGAATGTTTACTGGAAGGACAACGACATAGAAAAGGAGGAAGAGGAAAACAAGGAAGAGTTGCACTTCACACATCTGAGACAATCCCAGCAGCACAAATTCTGTTACTTCTGTGTGTTTTCTATTTCCATCACATTTCTGAACATCCCTAAAATAGAACAAATATAAATGAGATCTCTCTATCACATTGGACATCTACAACGCAGGATTGATTCTTCCTAGACATTTAAAATACAATGCTGAGCAATTCACAAATGGCTTCTTTTAAAATCAATATCTGAGTTCTTATCATAAAAAGTTAGACACCTGAAACAGTTTAGCAATGCTTTTCCCTAGAAATCTCTGATGCATAATAGCACGCACAATATACTTAATAAATCCAGAGATTAATGGACCAATTATTTAAACTTTTATTCAGATAAATAATTCAGGTGAGGAATTTATCCATCTTAATTTCAAATCTTTTTAAGCTGACTTTCTGATTCTAATGTGGTCACCTATATGAGGGTAAAATCAATGGAAATGGAAATGGGGATTACCCAGCTAATTTAGACACTTCTCTTGGGAGGAGAAGAATGACTCTTTGCAATTATTTATTTTGCAATAATGACAATAAAGTCACTGTAAAGGAAATATAGACCAATTAGCTTAAACTTAATGCTTGACTCATTTGCACTCAAAAAGGAGTCTAGCATCACTTAAGTTTCTTAATGTGTCCTGCCTTATTTCCAGTCATTACTGAAGAAAATCACAGGTCTTCTCTGGACTTGCTTCTTATCTGCCCACCCAGTACAAAGCCTTGGTTACCCTACAGCGTTTCAAGTGGAACTAAATGTGTAGATAACTGAACTGAAATGAGCTCAAGTCTACACTGTAGTACCTATGTGTAAAACTTAAAGCTGAATCCCACCCCTACAATTACAGAAATAAATTTCACACTCTTCATACTCAATCTGATGTTAAAATCCTTTAAGATTGTTTTGCCTTACTTTAATTGATTGACTTTTTTTTTTCTCCAAATATGTAGTTGGGTTTCCCTTACCACTGCTGTGAAGAATGTTAGATTGCATGCTCTATAGATTCTCCAGGCCTGTATGTAATGGCAGCTGTCAGGTGGAACTGAGAATGGACATACAAGTTAGAAATTAGGCACCTCATTTAATTTTATCTGATTTGCACTTTGGATAGGAATTTCTGAATTAAACGGGGTGAATCCCCTACTACGCTGAACACTCTTACAAAGCCAAACAAAATGATTCATTGCTTATTATGTATTTCTAAAGTAATTCCATTTTGTAAAAATTATTTTTAAATATATATTAATATGGATTAATTTATTCCTGTAAGTTATACTCTTTCTCATCAGTGGAATCTAGAGAACTACACAGCTCCTCTACAAACAGTGAGATTTGGTCTGTGGGGTAGCTATTAAGACTTATTGACTTATTGACTTGATCTCTGTCAAAGCCACCTTAGCTAGGCCACGTGCAGGCATCAATACTATTAATATATATTAAAAAAGTGTCTAATTTTGAGTCTGATTCCCAACCCTAGAGATTATTTCTAACCTTATATTTCTTTTTTCTACAAAACACAAGAGTCATCTTTATAGACTGTTAATGACCCAAAAAAATGCACTGTTCCTCTCATCAGTGGCTGACCATACTTTCCTGAGAACTGTCCCTACCTCCTTGCAAATAAACTGGGAACCATGATGATATTTCCCTCATACAGGCTTACAAGCATCATGGAAAATACTTTATCCCTGAAAAAAAAGTATCTCTGCTACTGAATGTATACAGTATAAGCTCTCATCTTATCCTTACTAATAAGTGCATAGGATGGAGGGAAGGGAAGGTGAAGGGAAGGGAAGGGGACAGACTCACTCTCTATCTGGAATGGAGTAAACCTCTGCAAGAACATGCTGTCTCCTGAATACACAGGCTCTCTTTAATATATCTTCCACTCCTAAGTTGTGAGGAACAGAAAACTAGAGCCCAGGGAAATGTAGATATATTTCCGTTTCAGAATGGGAGCTCGTTAGCAAATCAGCACTGGATCATAGAACTAGGACTGCCCAGAGAGGTACAGCTGGCATCTTCGTACCTGCACAAGGTCATCAGGGAAGAGAACAATTCATTTCAGACTCTGCAGCTTACATTCTCTCAGCATGCGGTTTGGAATTCAAACCCTTTGTATTGTCTCCAAAACTCCCCAACTGCTTCACATACTGATTGAGTCTTCTTGTCCTCAAAGACACAGAAAAGGGAAGGAATATGCACCAAATCATACAATACCATGAGTACTACACAAAGGCTCTTATCTAATGGAGACCTGAACAAAGGAAAGAAATTGGCTATTTCTGTTCTAAGTGTAAGCATTTAAAACTGAAAAATTCTTAATTCCAATTTCCTTGTACTGTCATTAGACATAATAAAGGGTTCTGGAGACCAGCAAATCTCATTTATCTTTGACACCTGTCCTGTGATTAATGTTGCTCTATCTCCATTGTTCTTGTAGTTACTGTCTTAGCTGTTTACTATATAGATATCTAAAGTGGGGGAGATTAGTCTCTTCTCAAGAATCTAAAATACTTGTGAATACTAGACAGCCCAGTTCATTCTTTATGCTAACCTTCTGCTGTACAGAATCTATGCTTCTTCTGTGAAAGAGACTTGGGATAAACACAGAGGAGTCACTAAGTATTGCAGTCTCCTTTGGTATTTCTGGGTGACTGACTATTTGATTCCTTTATTTTGAGCTTTGCAAAGTGCATATTCAAGAAAACCACAGTTCCGTGTACATAGATAAACTGGCTCTTGATGCCAAAGTTCCTCATAATTCAAAATGTTCAAGTGTTGGCTCGTAGATGCAAGTATGCTTGAATAAAGCACGTGGTACTTTTGTAATGCATTGTAGCTCACTCACAGGCTCTCTTTTGAAATGATCCAACCTCTTGCTTTGAGATTAAACCCATTTATAGTTTTGGAGAGGATTCACTCCAGGTTTCTCTGTACTTATTAACTAAATTGTGTCTAGGAACAACAATGGGCATGTGAAAGTAAGCATTTATACAGTTAAACTCATATCTGTTTTGTCCCCATCACAGCTTGGGAATAAGAAAGATAACATTTGTAATAGGAATTTTAGATGCAGCTACATTCTGTGCAGGGTAAGAAAGCTTACTGGCAACATGCCTTTACATTTATTACATACCATACATGTGCAGATCTAGAGGAAAAATTAAGCTTGCATCTTTGGCATGTTGGGTGAATGGTGCTCTATGCCATCTTAGTTCTTCTTCATGATTTAAAACTTTCAGTCACCTATTAATCCTTCATCCACTCTATTCTGAAACACTGCAAAATGGATACCAAAGGCAACAAATACTGGAGGCAGGGCCAGGGGACAGGGAAGGTGGGGAGTTGTGTGACTATATGCCTGTTTGTCTGTGTGCGTCCATGTGGGTTTTTGCAAGAATGAGACTAAGGAATGATGGTCATAAGGCTCTAAAGATGTTAAAGGCAACATGAGACCCTCCATCTCCATGATGGCACCCCATGGTCTTCAACATGGGACCCCCCAACCTCTTTCTACCCCTTCTTGTGCTTCTTTCCATCTCTCCACCCCTCTCACTGCTTGCTGTGTTGCTGTTCCTCTCCCTGTTCCTCCCCATGCATCTGCCCAGAACTCTAAAGAACCTTTCCAGTGGCAGGGAAAGGCAGGAGAGGCAGCAGGCTCTTGTTCCCTTCCTTCTGGATCACCCCTCCTCCTGCTTCTTCCCCAATAGTGAATAAACTACTTGTATTGAGATTTATGCTGTGATTTTTGAAATAGGTATGCTGGTGAGTTAGTAAATGAGCTGACAAGTGGCTTTGGGGGTGCTGATGTGAAGGTACATCTAGACTTAGATATTAAATTAGGACAAGACCAGGAATGAGCTCTGGTGACACCATTGCAGGGCAGAATACATGTTGTATATGGCATAGGATACAGGATATCTATTGCTAGCATGGAAAACAAACATCAACTGTTGGAACCAAGCTCTGACTCAGGCAGCAGAACGGAAATACTCAGGCCTGCATTCTGCTGGATACTGTATTTCTAGCAGCTAGTGGCTGTGCAGAGCTGCGAGGAGTTAAGCAGTATAGCAGAAGTATTGCCAGAAGAAGCAGGTCGGTGCAGCAGGCAAGAATTGCCACAGGCAGAGTGCTGCATGTTAATAGCTGGAAGAGTAAAGCCCGAGCAGAGCAAGGGAAGTTTCAGAGAGACTGGAAAAGTCTGCATTCATGTATGGAAGGAGAGGAATTAAAATTTTCTCTTTAAAACTAATTAAGATACAGTTAAAAGCTCTTAAATTTTTTCCTTCTACAGTGTTTAAGAGGTTTATAATGAAATCTGTCCTGCTCAGAAGAGGCATGAATGCCTTCCCATCCTCCTCTAAGCTGTCCTGGAGATGTTGTGCATAACATTTTCTGTGTTTGTGTTCAAAGCAAAGCTCCCCATCACACAGTTAGTCAGCTATATTGATGCTTGTGAAACTGCATGGCCTAGTGAAGTAACTTTGTGGCTTGTAATCATTGCTAAGTGGCCATATGACTTAAGATTGTAGGGTTAGCAGTGCCTGGGCACCATATGCACTTTTATTTTCAAGGGTAGGAAGAAGATGTTTCTTCACTTCATTTGCGTGGAGAGGAGAAAAATCTTCCCATGTAGTTTCAGGTAGTAGTACTCACAATAGCATGTATGAATATTTGCCAGTGGCCAATGGAATTTCATGAAGACCACTTGTTTTTGATAAACTGATCAAACTCTCAGAGAAGACAAAAACTGGAGATATGAATCCCTTTGGGTTCAAGTGTGCAGCTCAGGGTGCCATGTAAACACAGTCCTTATTGCCAGTGTGAGCTGTTTATGTCACCACCACAAAGATCCTCATGGTCTAAGCAGATGGCCTTAGGATTCCCATGCAAAAATGTTACTCCATGATAGAGAGTGCATGGAGGGTGTGAACTGCCAGTCCCAAATTTCCAAGAGCACACTGTCAGAGCTGAGGGGTTTTTGAAATGGCAGTGTTTGCCACCCTCTCTCTCTGAACAGTGTCTCTGCATCTGGTGTATGACATTTTTAATGTGGAATTTCCTGTAAGTTAAGGCTCTGGACTCTTTGTCCTAAAACAGTGCAGTCATAGTACTGGCTGAGAGACAGGGAAGGCAGTCATGCATAAATCTGAGCAGAAAGAGTAGGATGAGCAAAGCCTTCCAAAAAACCTCAGGGGAATGGTAGCAGCAGTGTGCAGCATGTTGTATCACCAAGTGCTCAACTGAATTTTATGATCACAGCTCTGTCTTAGGAAGATATAGCGATATCTGAGAAGGGGAGAGTGAAATGTGAAATGTGAAATATGAAATATGAAATATGAAGAAAGACATGTGAGCCAAATACCATGTTAGGGCCCATTCCAAACAAGACACAGATAGGGCATGGCTACCTTGTTTTGACGTTCAGAAAGTTTACTGGAAAAGATACGAGGCTCCATATTGAGTACATTTAATTTGAGACTACAGACTGCAAAATACTTCTCAGTTTTTAAATCTGTGTGCCCAGGCTCTGAAATTTCTATACTATCTTAAAACCTTTGTCATGATGCCATATACATTTTAAGGTAGGGAAAACTGTGAAACAGCTTTTAGAGATATCTTTAAGTAAGTAGAAATGCTATATTTGCCAAATGACTTTTAGAAAATATTTGTCTCTCCTGTCTAGGGTAAGTAGATTAAACAACAGACTACTGGTGAACTAAAATTGAGTCAGGTGATACATGGTGATTCATGCTGGAGACAAGTTTTCTGCCTTTTATACTGCTTCTTTCATTAATCACATTACATAAAAGTTAGAGAAGGAAAGAGGTTAAGGGTGTCCTAAGGAAAGTCATCAATTACATAATCTTTTCCTGAAATACTTGCAGAATGTGAAACGTTTGGGTAGTTTAACAGACAGCTTATCCTAGACTAACAAACAACAGAAAGATTCCTGCTCATGATGCAGTTGCTTATAGCTAAGAACTTACTAATTTTTATTCTTACATTCTTTAAAAATATTATAAAAATGAATACTCTGTTCCTTTAAGTATCTTAATATTCAACCTACTTTGACTTAGACATTTAAAAATTAATAATTTAATTTTTTTGTGGGTTTTTGTGTGTGTGTTTCTACAATCAAAGGGGAGGGGCTGGAAACAGTTCCTGAAGGTAGTTCATCAAGCCCTTCTGAATATATGATAGAGGAGTAAGATTAAAGTTCTGAAGGTGGCTGTCTTTCACATCCTGTGAAACCTTACCACCATATAAAATGTAATAACGGAATAATTAGGGAAATGTACACTATATCAGGTGTTCTAGCAACAAGAGACCTAGGTTCAGATACATACTCCCAGTCCTTGTGAAACCAAAGTTATCATAATAATTTCTTGATTTCCCTTCACAGTCCATGAAGGGAAAGACGCATTCCATGACATAATGATTCCTTTTATTAGGTAGTTATAATGAGCTTTTGCTGTTGTTCATCTCTCTTCAAAGTAACAGGGTGTTCAAGTTAGGAGCCTTAATTAAGTCCCTCAGGAGAGATGGCATGAATCTGGCTTCTAGAAACAAAAGCAAAGGACAACAGAAGTTGAGTCTACACCTTTAAAGACCCTGTACAGTGCAGAAACAGATGAAATGATATTTTGAAAAAACATTACTTATTCCATACAGGAAGCAAAAATTTCTTAAGGACAAGTGAAGTTTTTCTGGTTATAATTCTAGTCGTTTTATATCTATCATTTTTGAGGTGAGAAGCTGGAGATAGATAAAACTTTACTTATTTTTCTGTCTGATAATATACATTAAATTAAGTTTATTCATGGACAATTAGAAATTCCAATAAAAGATAACACAGTAAAGCTGTACCTGTCTTCATAAGCTACTTTGTATTACGATGTTCAGGAAAGATATTTTGCAAAGCCCACTTAGTAATGAAGTTTTGAATTATTTTTTGTCTACTTGCTTTTTTAGGATTTGCTTTTTGTAGTGAGGAATATAGAGAAGATAAGCTGCACAACCTGGGTAATGTTCCTATGGATGTGAATGAAGATGACTCCCTACAATTTCAAAAAGATTCCTCTAACAGGTAACATACTTGCTAACATTCCTTTTTTTTTTTTTTTTTTATAGATAAAAGTGGGAGTCCATTCAGTTTCAGAGATCTAAAATTTCCTGCATTAGGTGGCAGAGAAAAATAGAGACTTCTATGTCCTTCTATGACAACAATGTTAAAAATGCAGGGAATTATTTTCTTTTTTCTCCTCTGTGGACTGTACAGTGAATTAATATTTTTATAGTCTTCTCAGTGTTAGGTGTCTAATATTCAGTAAAGGAGTCTCAGCAAAAAAATCTGAAGGAAAGAAAAACATGCCAATGCACATTTTCCATTCTTTTTCTCATTTGTGAACAAAACAAGGACATTTATGAAGGACTTTACAAAATTATGTCCCTGGAACACTAAAAAACCCTTCAGTCTCATTCTGAGTCTGATTATTACTCCTTAGTGGTTGTGTGGTCTCTGTTTGGAGCTTCTATGTAATAACACAATTACAATATTAAATAACTGTGTTACAGTGAGTGAAAGAAAAGATGAAAGGAATTGAAAAATTATATCATAACCCTGTTAAATGTTCATTTTTTCAATAATTGCTAGACAAGGGTTGATCAAGAAAGGAAAATTCGTTTTGTTTTCTTGATTGCTTACAAATTCCCCAAACTGTTTTCATTGTACTATATGAACTGAAGATCTTTATTCTTTGTCCTTTTTTTAAAATTTTGTTCACCATGTGAAATTTTGAATTGTGCTTAGTAAGGAAAGCAGCTAAGAACATTTTTTCAGATAAATTTATTTATTTATTTACTTATTTATTTATTTGACCAAACAAATAATTTCAAGATGGGGTTAATTCTGTAGATTATGATACTTTTATTTAGATGTATTAATTTTAGATAGCTTAGGATATCTCACTTGCCCGCCAGCAACTACTCCAGGAAGCAAAAAAACTTCCATCGGTTCTGTGTCATATTTGTCAGATCTGTATAGATGTCATATATATCTTAGTGTGTCTAAATTGTCACTGGACATACATATTTAGGAACTGAATTTCACACTATTACCACGTAATTTAATTAAATAATTGCAAAACTTTCTTTGTAATTTATGGGACTTTTTAATGACATTTTAGTCTAGGATATTTTCCGAATATTATAGGGAATTCAAAATGTCAAATTCTACAAGCAGTATAAGAGATTTAACTTTTATAGCCTAGCTTGCAAATCACAGCAAATAATTTGTGTCTTTGTGCTAATTGGTATTGATTCTGAGGTTGGATTTAAATAATCTGTAAGAAAATGTGTACATGTATGCTGGTCATTTACACTCTCCTTACACTAAGTGGTACAAACCAATAAAGTGTAGAACACAAGTAATCTGACCTATTTTAGTGCCTATTTTAGGGTTCAAATTAGCTGTCATTTAGAAATGTCTCTTCATTCCAATTGAACATTGAAGTGACAAGCTTATATTTAGCTGTTTATTTCATTGACCTCTAGATGCAGTTTGGTTACCTTAACTGGAATGTTTAGTGACATTTCAGACACCCCAGCCTTCTTGACTTCCGATCACTGGACTAGAAGAATGTGAGTCTCCACCACCTTTGTGTGAACTCTCTACTGCTCCTTGTGGAAATCTCAACTACTCAGGGACATCTAAATTGACACTAGAATCACTCTCCAAAACTTAAGTGACCTAAGCACTTCTACTGCAAGATTGCAAATCAAATTTCAGACTGAAAAAGAGACAAATAACGTGATGTATGAACATTCAATGTATGTTTAATTCTACTTGTGGATTTTAACAATTGTATTACAGATCTTGGTGGTTTTATCCTTACATGCTCCATGGCAGACAGAAAACAAGAAAATCAGACATCCCTCACAGAATTCATCCTCTTGGGGTTTGGGAATCTCCCGAAACTGCAGATTTTTCTCTTTCTGTTTTTTTTATTAATCTACTTTGTGACCATAATTGGGAACATACTCATCGTTCTTCTGGTTGTGATAGATCAGCATCTACATACACCTATGTACTTCTTCTTGGGGAACTTGTCTTGCTTGGAGACCTGCTACACTTCAAACATCTTACCCAGGATGCTGGTGAACTTCTTGACAAAGGAAAACAGAATCTCATTTAACAGCTGTCTCTTGCAATTTTATTTCTTTGCTTCCTTGGCATGTGCTGAGTGTTACCTTTTATCTGCAATGTCTTATGATCGTTACCTAGCAATATGCAAACCCTTGCATTATACAACACTTATGAATGTCAGATCCTGCATCCTTCTAGCAGGTGGATCCTGGCTTTGTGGATTTCTGGCTAGCATCTGTACTACACTATATGCATCATGGCTGACTTTCTGTGGGCCCAATGAAATTGACCATTTCTTTTGTGATTATACACCATTATTAGTGCTCTCCTGCAGCGAAACCCACAAAACAGAATTGGTCATGTCCATTTTAGCCTCTGTATGCACCATGCCTCCCTTTCTTTTAACCCTAGCAACCTATATTTGTATCATCACTGCTATCCTGAAAATCCCTTCCAGTATAGGGAGGCAAAAGGCTTTCTCTACTTGCTCATCCCACCTCATTGTAGTCACCGTTTTCTATGGAACCCTAATTGCTGTCTACACATTGCCGAAAACTAAAGCCCTCAGAGAGTTAAACAAAGTCTTATCTGTTTTTTATACTATCGTGACTCCTATGCTCAATCCCCTCATCTACAGCTTGAGAAACAAAAAGTTTAAGGAAGCTTTGAGAAAAGCTATTGGCAAATACATTCACTAAACTTATTTAATTTTTAAATTTATGTGACCATATCAACAAGTCATTGGCTATTGAAATTAAATTAAATTGATTCCACTTATGTTGACATACTCCAGTAAGATGCACATGTCTGGACTTCATTTATCCTAGTCTCCCTGTACAGTCAATGGGCAGTTTTTAGAGTGATTTTTTAGAGTGATTAATTTTACCTAATTTCAGATATATACAGTGTCAACATACAAATCAGAGGTAACAAATAGAGGTCACCTTTATACACAGTGGAGAGACAAGCATTTTTAAGGCTTGATTAATCAAACCAGATGATTTGAAATGTTATGATCAGTATGCTCTGTGATTATATTGGAGATAAGTCCATCAACAATAAAGTAAGCCTAGTGTGACCGGTGTTATTTTAGAAGTTTACACTACAGATACTCACATTTAATCAGATGAATCCCAATATTTGTTTAGTACTGGATGATTTTCAGGCTTTCACCTGAAGGTATTTTTGTATTTCACCATGTGTCATAGAGGAAGCCTATCATGTCTATCTTACCTATTTAACTTTCATGAGTTCCCTAAAGTTGGATGGGATTAATCCAATTACAGACCTACTAATCTGGCTAATTTGAAGAGAGTATGAGTATTACCGGTGGACTGCATGGATTCAGTGAGATAGAGGTGAAACTAAAGTACATTGATGTTGTTGTAACATAGGATAAAGGGATGCTGGCCTGTAAACTACTGATAATGTCATTCTCTAATATCCTTTATTCAATTTCTCTAGGATGCTTCATATGACAAATAGAAAAATTATAAGAATGTCACAGTGCAAAATTAAGTACCTCCAAAATGCTTTTTTAATGGCAAATTTAGATGGGTCAGCTTTTAACTAGTATTTCTGTTAATGTAATCATGGCATTAGATTATGTCAATGTTCTTTAGAAGGAAATCCCACTTAGATGCTCTTGGATGTGAATCACAGAATCACAGCCTGGTCAGATTTTGAAGGGACCTCTGGAGGTCTTTGTGTCTGACCCTCCCCGCTCAAGCAGGACCACTTAGAGCCTGTTGCCCAAGGCCACATCTAGACAGCTTTTGAATATCTCCAAGGAGGGAGACACCACAACCTCTCTGGGCAACCTGTTCCAGTGCTCAGTCACCCTCACAGTGAAGTGTTCCCTGTTTTTCAGACAGAACTTCCTGTGTTTCACTTTGTGCCCATTGCCTCTTTTCCTGTCACTGGGAACCACCAAAAAGAGCCTGGCTCCATCTTCTTTGCACTCTCCCTTCAGGTATTTATATACATTGATAAGATCCCCCTGAGCTTTCTCTTCTCCACACTGAGCAGTCCCAGCTCTCTCAGCCTTACCTCATAGAAGAGATGTTCCAGTCCCTTTGCTGAACTCTCTCCAGTATGTCCATCTCTCTTTTCTACTAAGAAGCCCAGCACTGGACGCCATACACCAGTGGGGGCTCACCAGTGCGGCCTCACCAGGGCTGGGTAGAGGCAAAGGTCATCGTCCTCAATGTGCTGGCAATAATTTGCCTACTGCAGCTGAGGATCCCGTTAACCTTCTTTGCAGCAAAGGCACATTGTTGGCTCATATTCAATCAACTAGGACTACCAGGACCCCCAGGTCCCTTTCTCCCAAGCTGCCTTCCAACTGGGTGGCCCCCAGCATATATTGCTGCATGGGGACATTCCTCCCCAGTGTAGGATTTTGCACTTCCCCTTGTGGAATGATTCACTTAAAAGAATGCTAGGTAGAATTTGCCTTTTCAGAGCACATGGAATTACAGTTCCAAAACCTTATATCACTGATGAAATTACTTTAAAGAGTCATTTGTCACCTTGGAAATGTTATATAACTGGGCTTCATCCCACTCAATTTTGTAAGATGGGGTTTTCCATTACAGCTAGAAGCCTTTGCTTTCATTATTAACAAAATACTGAAGAATGCTTCTTTACATTAATCAGATGCATTTTAGACCTTTTCTGTAGTATGAGAATTCAACTCTGTATAATTAACTACCTCTTCTTACTGCCGTCTTAGAGAAATGATGAGTATAGGCGTAGCCATCCAGGGTGAGATTCAATTACTTATAAAGGCATTTAGTTCTCTTTTACATGTATAAGTGCTGGACTGCCTGGCCTCTGTTTCAGATTGTTGTTGGTCATCTGTAGGTCTTCCTTTTATCTTTCCACTAATTGTAGTTGTCTTAAATTCCCTAGAAAATTGCAGTTGATGCCTATTTATGTAACTGAGTCCAGCCCCTATGAGTCCAGTACCTATAGTGCGGGCATCTAAACACAGGTAGGAGGACCCAGACTTTTCTGTTGCCTCTCTTCTCAGTGGCAATCACAGGTCATAGAAAATGTCAGGCATATTGGAATACAAGATCACAGGAGGGAAATGTTCTCTGGGTCACCAAGTACGTGTCGTGGTTTAGCCCCAGTCAGCAACTAAGCACCACACAGCCACTCGCTCACTGCCCCCACCCCAGTGGAAAGGGGGAGAATCAGAAGAGCAAAAGCAAGAAAACTCCTGGGTTGAGATAAGAACAGTTTAATAATTAAAATAAAATAGTGATAGTAATAATGGTAATGATAACAATAATGATTATGATGATAATAATAATAATGATAATGATAATACAATAAA
This sequence comes from Morus bassanus, assembly GCA_031468815.1. NCBI lineage: Eukaryota > Metazoa > Chordata > Aves > Suliformes > Sulidae > Morus > Morus bassanus. The sequence continues at coordinate 247,058 of CM062591.1, forward strand.
GAAAAAAAATAACGAGAGAGAGGACTGAAACCCAGGGAAAAAAAAATAAAGCAAAAAGGAAAAAAAAAAAATCACAAGTGCTGCAGCCGCTCACCACCCACTGACCGACACCGCCAGTCCCCGAGCCGCAATCACTGCACCCCCCAGCCAACTCCCCACAGTTCATATGCTGGGCATGACATCACATGATATGCAATACCCTTTGGCCAATTCGGATCGGTTCACTTGGCTGTGCCCCCTCCCCTCCCGGCTTCTTGTGCACCTGGCAGAGCATGGGAAGCTGGAAAAGTCGTTGACTAGTGTGAGCACTTCCTAGCAACAACTAAAAACATCAGTGCGCTATCAACATTATTTCCATACTAAGTCCAAAATGCAGCACTAGACCAGCTACAGTGAAGAAAATTTAACTCTATCCCAGCTAAAACCATGACAGTATGTCACAGAGGTCTGGGTGACACAATTGCTTCCACTCCAAGAATAGAGAAATGCCTGTGTGAGGTCCTTTACTGCTCCCACTTTCTTAGCAGAGGTGGAATCTGCTTCTGCAAAGGCTTCACTGTCACACTTTGCTTTTATAGCTGTCCTAGGAAAAGCAAACATTTCTACTGTGCTAGACTCTGTAACTCAGCTCGTCTTGGCATACCCTCACTCATGCATATAAAATACATGTTTCCTAGCACAGGTTCCTCCATACTGAGCTCTTCTCACTTTGTAAGGTAACTGTACATAGAATCATAGAATTTATGTTGGAAAAGACCCTTAAGGTCATGGACTCAAACTGTAAAAGTAACACTGCCAGGACCACCACTAAACCATGTCCCTTTTAAATACCTCCAGTGCTTGATAACCCTTTTGGTGAAGAAATTTTTCCTAATATCCAATCTAAACCTATCCTGGTGCAACTTGAGGCCATTTCCTCTTGTCCTATCACTTAATACTTGGGAAAAGAGACCAACATCCACCTCGCTGCAACCTGCTTTCAGGTAGTTGTAAAGAAACATAAGGTCTCCCCTGAGCCTCCTCTTCTCCAAACTAAACTTCCTTCCCTCAGCTGCTCCTCATAAGACTTGTTCTCTAGACCCTTCACCAGCTTCCTTGCTCTTCTTTGGACACGCTCCAGCAACTCAATGTCCTTCTTGTAGTGAGGGGCCCAAAACTGAACACAGTATTCAAGGTGCGGCCTCACCAGTGAGATTGTTCCTCACAGGGGAACAATCATTTTCCTACTCCTGCTGGCAACATTATTTCTGATACAAGCCAGGATTCTATTGGCCTTCTTAGCCATGTGTCCAGGCCATCTCGGCACACTGATGGCTCCTATTGAGCCAGCTGTTGACCAACACCCCCAGGTCCTTTTGCACTAGGAAGCTTTCCAGCCACTCTTCCGCAAGCCTGTAGCGTTGCATGGCGTTGTTGTGACCCAAGTACAGAACCCGACACATTGCCTTGTAACCTCATACAACTGGCCTTGTCCCATCTATCCAGCCTGTCCAGATCCCTCTGCAGAGCCTTCCTACCCTCAAACAGATCAACACTCCCACCCAACTTGGTGCCATCAGCAAACTTACTGAGGGTGCACTTTATCCCCTCATCCACGTCATTGATAAAGATAGTAAACAGAAGTGGCCCCAACACTGAGCCCTGGGGAACACCACTTGTGACTGGCTGCCAACTGGCTTGAACTCCATTCACCACAACTCTTTGGGTCTGGCCATTCAGACAGTTTTTTACCCAGTGAAGAGTACACCTGTCCACACCGTGAGCAGCTAGTTTCTCTAAGAGGATGCTGTGGGAAACAGTGTCAAAGTCTTTAGTAAAGTCCAGGTAGATCACAACCACAGCCTTTCCCTCATCCACTAAGTGGGTCATCTTGTCATAGAAGGAGATCAGGTTAGTCAAGCAGGACCTGCCTTGCATGAACCCATGCTGGCTGGGTCTGATCACCTGTCCTGTATGTGCTCAAGATGACTTAAGTGCTCATGGCACTCAAGATGATCTGTTCCATAAACTTCCCCAGCACCAAAGTCAGACGGACAGGCCTGTAGTGCCCTAGATCTTCCTTTTGGCCCTTCTTGTAGATCGGTGTCACTGGTTGTTTGTTTGGGAGGAGTTTTGGTGAAAAAAGGGAAGTGCAAGGGTAAGGAAAAGTGGGTCGAGAAATAGAAGAAACAGTGAATGAGATATAAAATTGGGTAAAGCCCAAAGGAGGCAAGGATCTTTCAAAGATAGGAGTGCCAACACCTATGGACAGTAATGAGGCTGATCTGTGGCTTGAAGCCCACTTGGATGCCAGAAAGAATACCCTTGGATAACCCGCTAGAGCTTCCATCATGCCAACATACAAAAGGCTTTTTGGGGAAAGACGGGGAAAGCAAGTATGGGCTTGAACCCTAATATTAAGTTGTTTGGGGAAGGGATTGTAATTCAATAGCAATCAAGCATGACTCATAACCTCTAAGAGTGACAATTAGTATCTTTATAGTAGTGTGTAATAGTGTGCAAAAAAATATAATTTTAAATTTAAAATAATGTGTTAGGATATTGATAATACGATTTATTAGTTTCTTAGCAGTACCTTGCGTAAACAGTTTGTTGTAATTTCTTAAATCAATTATGTCTCAAGTGTGGAGTCTGCAAAGGGAAAGTCAGACTGAAATAGCACGGGCTTAGTTTAGACACATATATCAGTTACTTCAGTATAGATAAGATCATATAGGAACTGTATATATTTTTGTGTGCACCGCATTGACTTGTAGGCAAGAATGTGGTCTGACTAAAGGGTGAATTCATGCTCTGTTTCAAACAAATTTCTTAGTAAAAATGTTCTATCATCTCAATGATAAACATATTGGTATACATACATGGATATGTAAAAAATATCTTAGTGATGTTTATGTTTAACTGCTGGGTCAGAGTGAAAATGCTGAACTCAGAAAAGAGGTGAATGCTTCAAATAACTGTATTCTCTGTATTCTTGGTTTGGTTTGGTTTTTTTGTGTTGGCTGTGGGACTTTCTTTCTGTGTCGATAAAATGAATTTTAAAAATTTTGAGAAACTTTTCCCAGATTCATCCAACAGGGTCCTTCAGGCATGTCAGATGCAAAGGATTTTTAGATTGTTTTCTTCACAGAAAGAATAATTTAAATTGAAAAGAACCTGTTAAGGTACCGACTGTGTGTGTCACCTCTTGTCCTATCCCTCTACACCCCACAGAAGAGTCTGGTTCTGTCTTCTTTACACCCTCCTAGTAGGTAGCAGAAGACAGCAATAAGACCTTCCCTGAGCTGCCTTATCTTAAAAAAAAAAAAAGAGCAAACATAGTTGTTTCAGTGTCTTGGCATACATTTTTGCTTCAGCCCACTAACTATCCTGGTGACCCTTGCTGTACTCACTCCCGTATGTCGATGTCTTTTTTGTCCTGGAAAGCACTGGATGCAGTACTGCAGATGGGGTCTTACAAGTGCCAAATGGAGGGGAAGAATCACTTCCCTCACCGTCCTAGCTACACTCCTTCTAACACCACCCAGGTTGCAGCTGGCCACCTTTGCTGCAAAGGCACCCTGCTGACTCAAGTTAAATCTGCTGTCTATCAGGACTCTCAGATCCATTTCTATAAGGTTAGGGGAGCTGTATGACATCCTTCATGACCACAAATAATAATAAAGGAACAGAAGAATTGCTTTAATTAACCTAAAGGAGTACTTTTTTTTTCTTTCTCTTCCCCCACCCCAGACAGAATGTTCTTCACGAATGTTGAAAGGAATCACACTGTGGAATTTGTGTTTGTTCTGTTGGGATTTACTGATCATCCAAACCTGCAAAGGTTTGCTCTTTGTGGTCCTCTTCATCATGATCATTATGGGGAATGGTGTCATTGCCCTCATGGCAATGAAAAACTCTTCCCTGTTGCGCTGATATGTATTTCTTTTTTCAGGAACTTTTCCTTATTGGAGATCTGTTACATGTCGGTTCCCTTGCCAAAGATGTTGGTCAGTCTCGTAATGGAAGACAGAAATATCTCTCTCATTGTTTGTCCTGCCCAGAAAAATTTTATGGTTTTGCTTGGTACTGCAGGATGTCTCCTTCTGGCTGCCCTGACCTATGATCTTCACATGGTGATCTCTGGCCTGCTGCCCGCTACAAACTGATCATGAACAGAGAGCTCTGCACTAAGTAGATAGCCAGACTATAGGAGATTGTCATCCCAGTCCAAGTAAGATAGATGTGTTTTCTTTGCTTTTCTGTGGATCTCATGATATTAATCATAATTAAACATTGTTCAGTGATAGCTAAAATGTCAGTGCGTTATCAACACTGTTTTAGTCACAAATCCAAAACACAACACCACAGGAGCTGTTATGAAGAAAATTAACTCCATCCCAGCCAGAGCTAGTACAATCATCATCCTGACAATTGCAGTCACCTCTTTTTATTGAAATAATGATTTTGATGTTCTGCTACCTTCTCCCAGCTCCTCTGGTTCTCAAAAAGCAGTTGCAACAATGAAGTGGAAAACATTGTGACCAAATCAACTGTGCCACAAAATAGGATGGGAATAATCAGGTGTTAACTTAGGTATCTACAGTAAGAAGGTATGTATCTGGGCCAATTGCTTTAGCCTCCCTTTATAGTCAAAGGGGAGAAACAGTCCAATTTAAAACATCATTAGTCTCAGCTACCTCAGGATGATCTTAAACACCCTGTAGAAGATCCTGCCATTGAGCTTTAAGACAATCTAGAGAAATACCTCAAAAAACAGGTGTCTACATTTTAGAAACCTGAAGGCAGGTGAATGAATCCAGTCTTCCAAGAAGTCTTAAAAGCACTATTTCTTAGTTCTGAGAATATTAAGAAACCTTTAGAAAGGATCATGGATAGAGGTGGTATTCATAATACATTTCTTCATCAGTTAAAAAGTAGGTTAGTTCCCTCAGTGAATTTCAAGGAAGTTCAGAGGATTGAATTTACTGAAGTTATTTTTTTGGTTATCTTTAATATGGAGTTAAAATACTAGAGCATTAGGAAACTTATACTGTGATGTGTCTATAGCCCCGGAAATACGTGATGAAGAGAAATTATTAAACTCATGAAAGACATAATTTAAACATTTTCTACAATTTTTCCATGGAGCATTAAAGGATTTTCAGTGGTAGGTTTTTATGTCACAGATATATGAAGTTATTCATCTGCATGTTAGGTCAGTCATGTTCCTAGAAATAACTTGGAAATAAGTTGGAAATATATTCCAACTCAGTTATGCAATTTTGGCCCTGAAGTCATGGTTCTGAGGACCGTCAAAAGCATGAGACTTATAGCAGAGATAACCATGGTACAGATTTCTTGTTGATAAGAGATATTACGAGCATAGCTGTTTGGTATTCACATATCAAAGTCCTGCAGGATAAGCTACTTCAATCAGCCTTTTCCTTCTTCACTGATCTTCAAGAGCTACTGAACTACAAAATACATTTTTTACTCTTGCTTATGGGAATTGATTGTTCACTGTGTGATGGGTTTGAAATTAGTTCTAAGTTTTAATGTGGGAAAAGCAGCAATAGCAACTGCATCCTGAGTTGTTCTGGTGGTCTACAACATGTGTAACTAGATTGCTTCTGGGATCATTCCTTCCAACACTGAAGCTGGAACAATTTAGGGTTTGTATTAGTTCAAAAACTGTTCTTCTTGGCGGTATGAATGGGACCTCACTAGTTTTCACTCTGTGTTTTTGGCCCAGTCTTCCATACCTATCTCAGTAGGATTTATATCCCCAAATGAATGTGAACTGTACCCCCTAGAGCTTCCCCTTCAAATTTTGATGAGAAAGCATAAATATGACAAGCCTAGGTGACAACTCTCTCATTAATTTGGGTGCATTATGAAGTAATAGTAATTACTTCAAAGCCAAAGACAGCTCTCACTATTCCAGTAGGACATCTGGGTTTATATAGAAGTGTACTCCAAGTTATTTAAAACTGGAGACAAGGGTGTCTGTATATACGTAACATACATACACCAATACCGGTGAGTAGCAGCTATCGCTTGTGGTTCCAATCAGCACTGGTGAGTCTCAGTGGACAGCATATAGTGCTGGCAAAAAATCATCTCTCCTGCTTCACTGGAAGGAGTGCTCGGAGAAGAATGCTTTTCTGGAGACCCCATAATCTAGTTTCTCTTTCTCCCTCTTGTTCCACGACTCTCCCCGCAAGGTAGCTTCAGAATACATGACTGCCATCACCTGTGGATCCCACAAGTAAGATCTTGTGCATGCAAAGCCTGTCTTTAACAGCCCTTTAACCCTTTTCATGCTACGTAGCCTAGCCATGAATATAGTCACAAGATACTTGGGACCAAATGACCTTGGGAGCAGCAATCATCTCCTGGAGTAGATCACTTAGATATCAGAGAAATTATCCTTGTAGTATTAAAATGCTGCTGTTGATGTACTGATGTTGTTGGAACTTGCAGTGACTAGTCTATAAAAAGATATCTGCTATAAACATTTTTTTTCTTGTTCTACAGGGTAACAACTGTAGCTGAGAGTTTGAAGACAGTAGTAAATGTGCAAACTTCGAAGGCAATGCTATGAAAGAAGAAAAATCAGCCAAAAAAAAGAGATGAAATTATATGCATGACTGCTTGATTTTCTTTAGAAACTTTTATAATCTGTTCAGAAAACCTTTTCAAAATATGAATAATTTCTAAATTCTACTCATCCATTTGCCTATTCAGTCAGTCAATTGTATTTTGATTGCCAGTTTGCCTGGCTGTTTACAACCTCATCAACTACTGCGCCCTAAAAAGAAGAGAGAATAGTTCTAGTAGGAACCACAGAGGGATGATTCCCATGAACCTCAGACAAGTGAGTGAATACAGACTCCTGGATTTTCCTGAAGTCTCTCCTTTGCTCTTTGTAGTCTTATTTTTTCTTTTATTTTCCTTTTCTTTGGAGGTGCAGAATTTTTTCTCTTGGCTGCCATGTCATTTGGCCATTAATGTGGCAATATGCTACCCCTTGCATTACATTATCATTATGACCAGTAGAGTCTGCAAAAGCCTGGTTGCTGGAACTTATATTTGCGGAGCTGCTGTAGGCTTAGTACACACCATCATAACATTCAGCTTACCGTTCCGTGGTCTTGCCATCAACCACTTCTTCTGTGTGACTCAGCCCCTCTTGGAGCTGCTTTGTGGTAACACTTCCCCAAGTGAAATTCAAGTCATTGTGGTGGCTGACTTTGCTTTTGTGGGTCCCTTCTTACTGATCATTTATTCATATATTTGCATAATTTCCACAATTCTTAAGATGTCATCAGCTGAAAGCCAGCAAGAAAGCATTTTCCACTTGCTCCTCACACCTTTTAGCTGTGACTCTTTTCTATGGTACGGCAAGCTCCATGTATTTGCCCTGAGAAAACCATGAAGGAATATGAATTTTGTGTGGAAATGAAATAGAATATTTCCATAGTTTCAGGTGGTTTTAGTGGTATTTTTAACTCTAAATTCTTGTTCAGTAAAAATAATTTCCAAATAATTCCCAAAACCATTTTAGCTTTTGGGGAGGGAAGAGGGAGAATGCAGATTTTCAACCAAGAAAGACCGTGTTAGCAGAGTTATGTTAGGGCTTTGAAAGAAAACTTCTTCCAAATACTTAATAAATTCTTAAATAAGTAAATAAATCCTTTTTCTTTTTCTTTGCTATTTTTTCAGAAACTTTAAAATCATCTTTTACATGTTTCTGACTTTTTGAACAAACGAGTAATGTTCAGGAGCCTGATTTTACTGACAGAACTGAGAAGAATAAGCTTTCATCAGTTTGCATTAATTTCCTGAAAATGTTTAGTAAATTTCTTTGGGGAAAGGAGAGGACATAATTCAAGTTAGAATAAAGAGTCCAGGAAATTACTGATTACCAATTATGAGGTCTGAGATTGTTATTGACAAAAAAGTGTGCAAAATTGCATTCCTGCTCCAGAGATCTTAATTTCAGAGTCGTCATTTCAAACATTTTAGAGCAAGTCTAGACTTAAATTTTATAGATGAAGAACAGCCTATGATGTGCAGAATTTGGATCAAAATCTCTTGTTACTTTCATATATGACTTTTCCCTTTAATATTTCTACTGCAGATTGTTATGGTGGTATTATTAGCACATATTTGACTTTATTAACTAAAGAGCTTTGCACTCCATGACTGAAAAGGTAGGGTTCATATGCCCTAATTTAAGTATATAAAAGACACCCATCTAAGTCTGGCATAATAAATCTAATATTTCCTTGAAAAGGGAGGCAAATAGCTTCCTCCAGAAAGAAATATTTCCTACTTATATGAGCCATCTTCTGAAACTACAAATTTGGAGACTATAGAGGTAAGATTCACTAGCCTAAGAATGAGCTTTTAATTTCATCTCATATGCCTTAAGTAATCAAAGGCATTTCTCAGATATGACTCAGGATCTATGGGAGACCCAAACCCTTCTGCAGTGACGATCAGAAGACAGTAAGGGAATTCTAAAACATCCAAAATGCACCTAGATGTTGTTTTCTTAAGTAGTGGATTCCTACTTACAGAATCACAGAATGGTAGGGGTTGGAAGGGACCTCTGGAGATCATCTTCTCCAACCCCCCTGCTTGAGCAGGTGCACCTAGAGCAGGGTGCACAGGACCGCGTCCAGGTGGGTTTTGAGTATTTCCAGAGAAGGAGACTCCACAGTCTCTCTGGGCAGCCTGTTCCACTGCTCTGGCACCCTCAAAGTAAAGAAGATTTTTTTCATGTTCAGGTGGAACTTCCTGTGTTCCAAGTTGTGCCCATTGCCCCTTGTCCTGTCATTGGGCACCACTGAAACAAGTCTGGCCCCATCTGCTTGACACCCACCCTTCAGATATTTATAACCATTGATAAGATCTTCCCTCAGTCTTCTTTTCTCCAGGCTAAACAAACCCAGGTCTCTCAGCCTTTCCTCAGAAGAGAGATGCTCCAGTCCCCTGATCATCTTTGTAGCTCTTTGTAGTTCCCTGTCTTTCTTGAAGTTGGGAGCCCAGAACTGGGTGCAGTACTCTAGATGTGGCCTCACTAGTGTATATAGAGGGGGAGGATAACCTCCCTTGACCTGCTGGCCACACTTCACTCAGGATATTGTTTGGCTTTCTTGGCCACAAGGGCACAGTGCTGGCTCATGGTCAACTTGCTGTCCACCAGCACTCCCAGGTTCTCCTCAGCAGAGCTGCTTCCCAGCAGGTCAAACCCCAACCTGTACTGGTGCATGGGGTTGTTCCTCCCCAGGTGCAGGACCCTACAACTGCTCTTGTTGAATTTCATCAGGTTCCCCTCAGCCCAGATCTCTAGCCTGTCCAGGTGTCATTGTAGACATCTAGACTCAGCTGGGATATTACAGTGTCTCTTCTATGGTCTCAAACTATTCCTACTGAAGAGCAAATGTTTGCGTAGGTTCTGTGTCATATCTCACAGACCGCAGAGATCTGTCCATTTTCCTAGGATGTATGAAATATTAATAGAAGTCTGCCTTCAGGCTATTATGTTAAACCTGGAGAAGGAGGTCCCAAGCTCTGTGCATGTGGTTTGTCTTCAGTTCATGCCATTCTGGGCATATAAATATTAATAATTTGGGATGTAACCTGACTCCAGATCCAGAAACCTATTTGCAGGTGTGTACAAGCCCACTGGATGTCTGAATTCCCATCAGAGTCAAAAAGAATGAATCCATAAAGTTAATGTAATCTGGAGACTGAATCTACTGCAAAAGTGTAGCTGGCATCTATAGTCCACAGTGACAGCTTAGACACCCACTTCACATGTAGACATTTGGATATTCTGATGCCTAAGTAAGGATTTTTAGAATCATTTTAGATGTCCAGGAATATCGCATCTGTCCTACAAATGCCATTCCAAAATGATATGAGCCTCTCATAGCTGTTGTAGCACCCAGTTGTATGTCAGAAATCTCATACCTAATCTATGTTAGGAATCCATGCTAATAATCACTTGATTGAGACCATCATTCAGAGACTATATGTGATAAGTCCAAGATGAAATCAATTGTTCCTGAAGAACAGAATTTCCCACCCAACAGGCTCAAATAGGACGCCCTGGTCGCCCAGGAATCTTGGAAGTGATCATGGACTGGCCAGAAGGCAAAGATTTCGGGATATCACCAGAGGAGGAGGTAACATGTGCTGAAGAGGCCCCACTGTATAATAAACTAGCATAAAATGAGAAGCAATATGCCCTGTTCACTGACGGGTCCTGCCATCTGGTGGGAAAGCATCGGAGATGGAAGGCTGCTGTATGGAGTCCTATACGGCAAGTCGCAGAAACTGCTGAAGGAGAAGGTGAATCGGGTCAGTTTGCAGAAGTAAAGGCCATCCAGCTGGCTTTAGACATTGCAGAACGAGAAAAGTGGCGAGTGCTCTATCTCTATACTGACTCATGGATGGTGGCAAATGCCCTGTAGGGGTGGTTACAGCAGTGGAAGCAGAACAACTGGCAGCGCAGAGGCAAACCCATTTGGGCAGCTGCATTATGGCAAGATATTGCTGCCCGGGTGGAGAACCTGGTTGTGAAGGTACGTCATGTGGATGCTCATGTCCCCAAGAGTCGGGCCACTGAAGAACATCAAAACAACCAACAGGTGGATCAGGCTGCTAAGACTGAAGTGGCTCAAGTAGATCTAGACTGGCAACATAAAGGTGAATTATTTATAGCTCGGTGGGCCCATGACACCTCAGGCCATCAAAGAAGAGATGCAACATACAGATGGGCTTGTGATTGAGGGGTGGACTTGACCATGGACACAATTGTACATGGGTCATACTGATCACCGAATGGGCTCAAATAAGAAGCCCCAGTCACCCAAGAATCTTGGAAATAGAAGTGATGTTATCTCTCTATTCAGCCACTGTGAGACCCCATCTGAAGTACTGTGTCCCATTTGGTATTTCTTCACTGAAATAGTGGTCAGGCACTGGAACAGGCTGCCCATAGAGGTGGTGGAGTCACCATCCCTGGAGGAGTTGAAAAAAACTTGTAGACGTGGCACCTCAGGGCATGGTTTAGGAGGCCTGGGGGTGTTGGGTTGAGGGTTGGACTTGGTGATCCTAGAGGTCTTTTCCTACCTTAATAATTCTATGATTCTATGATTCTATATTTATGTTACCTGATGAAAGTTTGTCTGCACATCCACAAAGGAGTACAGAACACAAAAGAACATAAGAGCAGGTGGGGAGCACAAATAATACTCTGCTGGGCTACTGCCAGGCTCATCACAGGGGCCATCAGCCCATGAAAAACTCATCTGCACAAGTCCACAGGAGCACAGGAGCATATGGGAATCCAAAAGAAGGACTCTTCAAGGAACAAGCACCTTGTACAGGCCCCTCTCAGGGCTGTCCCAGCGGATCGATCAGCCCCAGAGTCCAAGTGTGACACCCATTAAGAGAAGTCATCAGGAGTAGCTCTCCAGATCACCTTTCAGGCTAAGAGGGGTCACTGCCTACCAGTGTGGGACACACCAAGTTCAGCTATGGGACCAAGGGAGTCCTGGTGGGCTCTGGGTGTGAGAACATCAGTGTGTCTATAGGGACAAAAGCATGGGGAGGTTGGCTATGGGACCAGAGGAGTCCTAGCCAGCTGCATGTGTGTGTTTGTGATGGTCTGTAACAGCAACTGGAGTAGGACTGCTGTCTCAGGGGCTTGTATGTCTCGATGCCAGCAACTGGGGAGACAGTGAACCAGGGCCAGCTACTGGGAAGATTGAGTGTCTGAACCTGACTGCTGGAAGAATGCACCTTGTTCATGTGTGTATACACACACACACATATATTCTTGCTGGTGGACCTCTATTCTTCTTAGCCAGAGAGGGGAGCAGGATGATGCCATTGGTGCTATGTTTGTGTGGGTGCTCTGAGTGTCTGTGATCTGTGTGGCCAGCCATGAATATGTGTGTATATATGTATACATGTATGTATGTATTGTATATGTGTGCTCTGTGTGCATGGGTCTGCTGGGGATACAACTTCAGCCCTGGGGACATGGAGTTGCAATAGCCTCGTCTCTCTCAGGCTATTAAATCCAGCATGATATATTTCTTTTTCTAATACTCAAAACATTGCAACTTGTCACTAGAGAGGCACATATCCTTAGCGATCTTAAAAACTTTACTGAACAGGTCCCTGGGCAACCTGACCTAATTTGCCCTGCTGTGAGTAGGAGTTCAACCAGACAACCTCCAGAAATCCCTTCCAACCTAAATTATTGTATTATTCTAAAATGAATATGTTTGGGATCAAGCAGAGATACTCTATTCCCAGCATCCCTTTTGGGGTTCATTATAACATTTGCCTTCTAACATGTAGGACATCTACTGTGACATATTCCTAGCAGGCTCTTTTACAGTTTGTTATAGAAATGTTCCCCTTATCAACCCCATTACTAATGACTGGTCTCCAGTTTGGAGTGGGTGAGGACAGGGGAAGGATTTAAAAATCCCTTTTCTAGAGATCCTGTTGTAGCTAAAATAGCACTGGATGTCAGGAAATTAAAATCAGCTCTTATAATCCCTCTCTGATAAGCTACTTGATTATGTCTGCTAATAGTGAGATGAAATCAGTTAGAGCACATCCCAAATTCTGGCAGATGGTGCCTGGATGTGGACGGAGGTTTAGGAAATTCCAGGACACATTAGTTACAGACAGTTTGGAAGTAGATATCTAATTTAAGAGTGTAAAAGACTTTAGTTTTAGAGACGTTGTTCTTTGGTATGCCAGTTGGTCTCAAAGCTAGCAAATGGTCTTTGGTACATTTTATTTGCTAATATAGACTGCTTAACATGTTGACTCACTGGTGCATCACCACTAAAAAAAACCCAGAGTAATTCTTTCTGCTCCGGGAAGGTGGAGTTCCCAAAAGGTCCTGTTTTCCAATTGCAAGCACTCCACAGATGTCTCGGATACCTTGAGGCATCTAAAAGGCTATAGATGTTTTCGTGTAGGTACCTGAATCACTCTTGCATATCATTCACAGCATCCAGTATGGGGTGAGTCCTACCCTGTAATATTCTTACTCCTGCAACCCAGTGTTCCATCATGAACAGCTGCTCAGATTTTGGTATATGTACTGTCTTGGGAAAATCCTCCTTTAAAAGAACCTCCTTTAACAAAAGAACCTGACTGTTTTTTTACCATTGTTTGAGAGGGTAGCACCAGGACACAGAGGTATTCCTGGTTTGTACAGGGATGAGAAATACTTAACTTGTGTCTTACCATGACCCTTTCTCATGCACACATAGTGTGTCTAATGGTCTTCTGATCCATACTGCACTGAGTGAAAGGAAAATTGGTCTTTTTTGTTTGTGAGAAAGTATATGGAGATCATGAGCCTAAATTGGTCCTCTGTTCCTCGAGAACAGGTGGTATGAATTAACCTATCTGCTCTGAAGCAAGACAATCATTCTTGTGCCAACAAGCAAATTATTTTGACTTTAAATTGGGACAGATCAGGAACTAACTGCAGTATGTCAGAGTTCACACAGATGACAATCTCAGGAACACCTACACTGAGAAACACTGATGAGCAGGATGCATTTTAGACAGAGGGCAAATAACAGCAGGGTTTGGACATCAGATTTTCCCATTGATATTAAAAATATCTTGAATTTGCATCTGTCTTTCAGTTTCTCCAGCTCTTCCCCCCTGCCTTTGTTCACATCCCTTGCCTCTTGTCCCTTTTTCCCAAGACAATGAAGTTTCTTTCCAAGATGCTGAATGCATTCATCCCAAGGCACTAGAGTTTCACCAAGTTTTAACTAGGCCTTTGCGTTTAGCTGAGTCCCTGCCAGGGGAGGCACTGGGCTGTAGAGAATTCAGAAGGGGGCCAATCACCAGCTAGGAAAGTTTTTAATCTCAGGAGTGAGTCTAATCCCAAAAGTCCTTGTTAGCTCCAGTTAATTGCTCTTAGTTTTTTACTGAAGACAAATATTTTGTTGTCTGAAGGAAAAAAAGTAGGATCACTTCAATCCAAATCTAGATGAGACTGGGAACACTGGTGTTCCTGATGTTACAGCCTTGTAACATCAGAGCTGGAGAGAGTTAGGGTTTTTCAAAAACTTCTGAACAGCTCCAGGGGCTGTCAGGACATTGCATCGGGGTCATTTGGCCAATGTGCACCTGCATGCAAATACTGCCTTGCTTAACCTGCGAGAGAAAGCATAACATTATTTAACAACTCCCAGGAGCAAGGACCAAAGGCAGCAAAGATTGCTTCTCTGCAAGGGAGAGACAACATAGGTAATATTCCTGGCTGGTGTAAATTGCTTTAACCAAAGCTAATGCACTCCTACGGAGTCAGGCTCAAAAGTTCAAAGTCACATGCTCCAGTGTAAACAAAAATATCTCCACTAGAACCAGCCGGGCAGAATGTCCTCCTGTATCTCCTAGTGTAAAACAGCAATGAGTGCCCTGGAAAGCCTCAGACAAAACCTCTTCTTTCTCACCATTACCAGTATATAAGGAGGTATATTAAAAATTGCTCCTTTCCTATCAATATACTGATTCCCTTTTTTACACCAGAATGTACAAGTAAACATTAGGAGAGTGCCTCAGAGTGAGAGGGGAATGGGGTTATACCATTCTGAGTTACAGACTCCTTCCCCTTTCCGGTCCTGAAGCATTGCGCTATCAAAGTATACCCAATGCCTGGCACAGCAGGACCAGGTCAGGAAAGGCCTTTTTTTCTAGGCTATGACTTTCAGCCTAGGCCCCATTAAAGTGGTCAAAGGAGACTGCCATCTGAAAGCAATTAGTGACCTTACATGGCATTTACTGGTAAACCTCAGCTGTGTTCCAAGCAAACAGGAGCCCGGAGTTTTGGACTCAACTATGCTGGTCCAATGTACACCTGTACCCCAGTAACTCAGCTTGTTATTCAAGCCCTGAACCTTTTGCTTGAGTGTCCTCTTCATTGCACTATTTGTCCCAGCACATTTCATACATGTTAAGCTATTGTTCTGCCCTGGATTATCCATTCTGTCCTTTATCCATGCTAACCATGTTATCTGCGCTCCAGTCTGATATTATCACACTGCTGTCTCCAACTCCTCATGACATCCCACTCCCTCACTTGGTCTGTTGTACCAAATACAGTTCTTAGTTGTCTGACTTGTGTTATCCAACTTTGGTGTCCCCTGCTCCAGCTGCTGTCTGAATTAGTGTAATACCCTTGCCTGGCCTACTCACCATGCCCCATTGCCAATGACTTATTCTGAACTAAGTCCCCCATTGACTCTAACCATTTCCCTAGCCCACCCTATTCATTTCATATTATTTTATCCTACTGCCCCAATATGGCCTGACCATTATGCTCTATCCATTGGACTTGGACATATTCCTTATCCTTCTGTCTTTGTACTGTCCACACTATCTCTGCTCTGGCCTCACCCATTTTTCATTCCTTCACTACCTCAGTTCAGCACATCTGAGTTAACCTACTGATGTAGCCTTTTCCACCCCTGTTGAAACAGCTTGTCTAGTGAACACATTTGATTCCTGTGTCGTACCTGACCTTTAACCCTAAATCACTGTTCCAGAATTCCCCATTCTGTTGTCCCGACTTGGTCTATGCACTTCATTGTATGCCTTTATCCTGCTCCAACTATGTTTACCGCACCACTGACAGATGCTACTTCATCATGCATCATGGCCTTTTGAATAAGACCTTCAGCCTTCAGAGACATCTCAACCATCTGCCCTTGTGCTGTACATCCCTGCTAGCCTTGCCCCCTCAAGCCATGTCTATTTTTGCTCCCCACTACTCCACCTGAGTCCATCATTGTTCCATGGTGGACTGAAATACCTCTTCCATTTCCTCCTACCCCTTAGAAAATCACACTGGATTAAAACTAACTGAAATCAAGGTCTTGTCAGCAAATGGAGCTATGACAGTCAGCATCAGCTGTGCTCTACTGTGTTGATAACCACACATGCAAAACCCTTTGGAGTTCTTTATCCACAATTTTCAGTGTGCATCTACAGTGTGATCCTCCTGATGTTTTGTTGTGTGGAGAAAATCAGACTCTGTAGGCACAGATTAGGAAAATAACCTTGAACATTCTCATTTGTAAAAGGTTACCAGTAGGATGAAAGAGGTACTAGTTGCCTGAATTGATGGTCGGGGCAAGTGGAAGCATAAGTGCACAGCAGGAATAAGCATGTGTGTGAGGGAGAGTTCCTGCTGAAAGCCAGCAGTATCTGACTTGCAGAACACAGCCTATTCCAGCTGAATGAGCTAATCACATTTGAAAGTGTCTCCAGATTTGCCTGGGAAGACAGCTGTAGCAAAGGATCTTTGATGAATTTGACTGTAGGAGGCTGTAAGACTCCCCTTGACCTATTCAGAGTACCTACATTATACCACTTTCCCAGACTGGCCTTTTAGATGCAACTAACTTCCGTGATCATGTTATCAATAACAACACACTGCTCTCTTCTGGCTTACCCAGTATGTATTGCTGTTTGCTTTCCTTCCCATGTGTTTTGTTATAAGCCTTACCTCATTCTTCAGTCGTGTATTACATTCTGATTCGATCTCCTGAACGTAAATCACAGCCTTTCCTTAGCTTGCTCCATCACTGTTTCAGCCTGCATGTTCCACATTATACCACTCGACAGACTAGCAGCATCTAACCCATTGGCTTTCCTGCTTGGCAGTAGCCACCTGCTTCTTTGGTATGGTCTTTACTTGGTAAGCTACTGTCGGTCCTTATCACGAGGTTTGAACCATGTGAGCACGCAGCCAGCTGTCTGACCTAGGCCTCCCCTCTTCACCCAGACCTCTAGTATGCTACATTCATGCCAAGCCTGTCATTCAGGCTCATTCAGTCACATTCCATCACCAAAGAGTCATAGAATCATTTAGGTTGGAAAAGACCTTTAAGATCATTGAGTCCAACAGTTAACCTAACACTGCCAATTCCACCACTAAACCATGTCCCTAAACACCACATGTACATGTCTTTTAAATAATTCCAGGGATGGTGACTCAACCAGTTCTCTGGGAAGCCTGTTTCAATGCTTGACAATGCTTTCAGTGAAGAAATTTTTCCTAATATCCAATCTAAACTCCCCTGGCGTAACTTGAGGCCATTTCCTCTTGTTCTGCTGCTTGTTACTTGGGACAAGAGACCAACACCACCTGCCTACAACCTCCTTTCAGGTAGTTGTAGAGAGTGATAGGGTCTCCCCTCAGCCTCTTTGTCTCTAGACTAAAGTTCTTTCCCTCAGCTGCTCCTCATCCGACTTGTGCTCTAGACCCTTCACCAGCTTCATTGCCCTTCTTAGGACGCACAGAGTTTCCATCTGGAAACCAATAGTTTCCAGATGCCTGACAGCAGTGCAACATCTTCTTTGATCTAGTATATCCATAGTGACTCTTAGCTGCTTAAGTCCTCCTTTCTGCTGGGTAACCCTGGTGCAGTAGGGCTAGAGGAAGATTAGTTCAGGCTGCTGTTTTCGGTTTGTCCTGCTGGCTCACAGGCAAGAAACAGCTTGCAATGAACGCTGATGGGCAGTAGGTGGAAGCAGTAGACATGAGTATGTGCTGCAGGCACCCTCTCCAGAGACAAGAGTGCCAAGTGCTAGAGCTGCTACTGCAGAAGAGTTAGAGGGGTCAGGGTGGGCGGTTCATCAGACTTGCAGGACTGTGCCACAAGTACTGCTGGAGTTATTCCTGAAGGCGGCTTGGTGTATAGCTGGGAAATTAATTGGTAGCGGAGAATAGTGTGGCCACAAGATTGACCTTTTCTCCTTCCTTAGCTTGATTCACTTTTGTATCACAGCTAACCTGGTCTGGCTTCATATTTTGCCCACTACTCCAATCTTTATGAATGCTGCCCTGTTCTGGTACATTCATTTTGACTCATTGCCTAGCCTGGTCCATATATATTTACTTAGAATCCTGGATATCGCATGCCTTCGTCCTATCAAAGCTGACCCACAGCCTAGTATCTCTATTTAGAGTCCATACTTTCCATCTTAAGCCACGGATTTATCATGCTATAGACTAGTCCACAGGTCATAACACTGCCCCATTCTGATTCATACTTGTCACTGACTTCCTGGTCTGTTCTACCTTATCAGCCTGACACTTAGCCTGTTACATGCACCGCAGTTCCTGACATAGCCAGTCCTACATTCACCAGCTGGACTGGACTGGTCTGTTAGTATTTCACTGCCTTGGAGAGGTTCAGCTACATGTCTTTTCCTCCCCCAGGTGCCAATGAAAATACACAGCCCCCCATTCACTCATTTCCCTTGTGAGAAAACTGGCTCATGTTTGGGAATTCTTTTGGATGCATTGCATTGAATTTCATTCAAACACTTGGCTGACAGAGTGAGTCTGACCTCTGAAGGCAACAAGCTGTGAGTCCTGTCTTATATCCTCTGGTTACAGATCCACCTGTATTTCAGATTCCTGCAGCCAATGGATACAGAAGCTTGTAATGAACTTATATAAGCTCTAGGTGAAGCCTATAACCTAAAATATGCAACAGGCAGCTAATGTGCTAGCTGCAAGATTTATTTTTCCAGGAGGAGGAGTTTACATAGGTGTCTTCATTCTCCTTCAAATAGTCCTGAGGCTTCAAGAACCTTTGTCTTACAGAGCCAACCCTCCCTTAGTGTCAGGTGTTAAAAGCCAAAGATTTCTGAAGGTGGCACAACTTTTAGTAAGGAGACCAACAAGCAAAAAATAACTGATTCCCACTGGGAGCATGGACCATAAATTTGTCGTGGTTTAGCCCCAGTCAGCAACTAAGCACCACACAGCCACTCGCTCACTCCCCCCACCCCAGTGGGAAGGGGGAGAATTGGAAGAGCAAAAGCAAGAAAACTCCTGGGTTGAGATAAGAACAGTTTAATAATTAAAATAAAATATAGTAATAATGGTAATGATAACAATAATGATTATGATGATAATAATAATGATAATATAATACAAAAATAAAAATATGAGAGAGGAATAAAATCCAGGGGAAAAAAAATAAAGGGAAAAGGGAAAAAACACAAGTGCTGCAACCGCTCATCACCCACTGACCAACACCACCAGTCCCCGAGCCGTGATCTCTGCTTCCCCCGGCCAGCTCCCACCAGTTAATATACTGGACATGACGTCACATGATATGGAATACCCTTCAGCCAGTTTGGATCAGCTCTCTTGGATTGGATGTACTCCCTCCCCTTCTGGCTTCTTGTGCACCTGGCAGAGCTTGGGAAACTGGAAAAGTCGTTGACTAATGTAAGCACTTCCTAGCAACAACTAAAACATTAGTGTGTTATCAACATTATTTCCATACTAAGTCCAAAATGCAGCACTAGACCAGCTACAGTGAAGAAAATTTAACTCTATCCCAGCTAAAACCATGACAAACTTATACTGCTGCCTTGCCCTGGTCCACTCAGTTTAACAAAATGACAGAACTGGCCTACTATAGCCCTTTGATTTGGTGTGTCGAACCCTAATGCAAATCCTGACCTTGACAGATCTTACTACATAATACAAACATGGTTCCAAAAATCAATCAACTGCCTCAACTCATTCAAAAAGGAAGAAAAAAAGGGAGATGGGTGGGGGAGAAGGGATTACTGTTCTAGCTTTGTCCACTCCTAATAATGTAGTACCTTGGCCCAATACATGGAACTTATTGTGATGATGTGAGTTAGCCCACTGTCGTGGTTTAACCTCAGTCAGCAACCAAGCACCACGCAGCCACTTGCTCACTCCCCCCTGGTGGGATGGGGGAGAGAATCAGAAGAGTAAAAGTGAGGAAACTCCCGGGTTGAGATAAAGACCATTTAATAGGCAAAGCAAAAGCCGCGTGCAGAAGCAAAGCAAAACAAGGAATTCATTCACCGCTTCCCATGGGCAGGCAGGTGTTCAGCCATCCCCAGGAAAGCAGGGCTCCATCACGCGTAACGGTTACTTGGGAAGACGAACGCCATAACTCCAAACATCCCCTCCTTCCTTCTTCTTCCCCCAGCTTTATATACTGAGCGTGATGTCATATGGTATGGAATATCTCTTTGGTCAGTTTGGGTCAGCTGTCGCGGCTGTGTCCCCTCCCAGCTTCTTGTGCACCCAGCAGAGCATGGGAAGCTGAAAAAGTCCTTGACTAATGTAAGCACTACTTAGCAACAACTAAAACATCTCTACATTATCAGCACTGCTTTCAGCATAAATCCAAAACATAGCCCACACTAGCTACTATGAAAAAAAAAAAAATTAACTCTATCCCAGCTGAAACCAGGACACCCACCCAGGGTACACCAGTCCCTGGCCTGTGTACCTGTGGTCAACACTCTCCTCTAGGGAAGCTGATTAAGTTAAGATAGAGGATTAATTGATTAGTTAGTTAATTAAAAGGGTATGAAGCAGAGCTCTGATGCCCATTATTATAATCTGGGACTTCTTTGATCTGAGACTTTATCCTCACCTTTACAGAAATGGGGTTAGTTTTTGGCCCTAAGACAGATTGAACTTGGATCCACTCCTGAGGACTAATCTGTCTAGTCATGACTGAAAGTCCAACAAGCTAATCATAGGTGACCTGGGACAAAGGTTTTCTAGGAGCTCTTAGCCAAGATATTCTAGCCCTATATCAGCTTTTTTATAGGCAGGGTGAAAATCATAGCACTGTAATTTTACATCAGTAATAGATATGAGTGCAGAGAAAGCAGCGGAGCTATCTTGATTACATTAACTTGACATTTTCTCTCATTAAAGACAGTTAATGGGATCTGGATATCTGGTGCGCATTCTCTGCCTTGAGAGCAAAATTATTTATTTCTTATTTGAGTCCTGATGGAATTAAGAACTGTGAGATTATCTTAAAATTCTGTCCTGGACTTATCTATAAATTTTATCTTTCTGCTCTGGCCTGGTCCTATTTGTTACTGTTTGCACTCAATTTTAATCCATCAGGATTAGTTCCAAGTTTGAACATCTGCACCTAGTCCACTATTCTTATATGTCAGTCAACTATCCTACTCATTTCTTGCCCAGGTCCATCATCCTTAGTTCATTAGTTTAGTTTGTTCTGTTCATTTTACACCCACTGCCACAATCTGGTTCAAGCCTGTTGTTTCACTGACGTCCACTAGCCCCAACAAAACAAAATACAGTCTCCTCTGGGCTGACTTATCCATGTTTAGTTCCTATACACTCTTCAGGAAAGAGCAAGACTTAGTGTGGATGGAGAACAAAAGTAAGAGCATTGTGATAGCAGTAGATTATCCATATTATCTGAACGTGAGATTTAATAAGCTCTTAACATACAAACATGGGCGCTTGGCTCTCATTCACTCAAGTGAAATCATCTATTTTCCTCCTGCAGGGACCAGCAACTTTGTCACCCATTGAGGTATGCTGGGTTACACCAGTGAGATCTTATGCCACTCATGCCAAAGAATTAGTAATAATATACCTCAGAGATATCACTAATGTATTTCAGGAGACCTACTCTACCTAATTTATATCACAGAAGCACTTAAGTACAAAGACAGTAAGGAAGTGACAGAAATCTACTCCAGCTCCCAGTCTGAGCCAAAATATTCTGACACATATTCAAGTTTGGTGGAAATCTGGACACAAGTTTTTCACTTGCCAATTCAATGTTGACAAGCAGATGGAGCTAAAAAGATCCCAGACATTTATTCTAGACAGTTGGGACTACTAAGGAACCTAAGGAAATGAGGAGACTGATTTCATTTTGCCTCTTCAATTCTCTTTTAAGCTCTGAAAGGCATCCTGGTTGAGCCTTACTCCTAGGTTAGGAGCAATGAAGAATTTCTGCACTGTTCTAACCTATCCATTTTAACTTTCTGTCCTAGGTTCTTTCTCCCACATTATCTCCATGTAACTCACTGGCATATCCCAACTCACTGTCTGGCCTGACTTGGTTATGTCAGCTCCTTATTCTTGCCTGACCTCTCAAGCAAAAGAACTCCATCTGGTCTCTATAGATTCTCATTACTAAATCCTTATAGCTCTTCCTGTATAACAGGTGAAACAGACCACAGGAGTGGGCTACAATATCCATAACCCATTCCATCTCTGATAATGGAAGGCCTTGGCCTTGTCAACACACTATGACCTGCTAATGAGTGTCAGATTGTCCAGGAGGCTAAACTATTTGTTAGCCTTTAGAGACTGACTTCTTATTCCAATGGGGCCAGATTTGGGAAGCTAATGAGGATAAAATCTTACCAGAAGTCTTCATACTGCCTTAAAAGTTGGATTGCAACTCA
This sequence comes from Morus bassanus, assembly GCA_031468815.1. NCBI lineage: Eukaryota > Metazoa > Chordata > Aves > Suliformes > Sulidae > Morus > Morus bassanus. The sequence goes on from CM062591.1 coordinate 269,366, forward strand.
GCACAGACACCCTATTAAACCATACCTTGCAGCCAGGTGTTTGACTGAATGGAAATCATAGTAAATGACATTTACTATGGCGTTTTGGTATCTGGTCTACCTTCACTCTCAGGCTGTTGTCCTGGTTTCAGCTGAGATAGAGTTAATTTTCTTTCTTAGTAGCTGGTATAGTGCTGTGTTTTGTATGTGTTTTGTATGTGTTTTGTGTTTAGTATGAGAATAATGTTGATAACACACTGATGTTTCAGTTATTGCTAAGTAGTGATTACACTAGTCAAGGATTTTTCAGCTTCTCATTCCCTGCCAGTGAGAAGCTGGGAGGGGGCAGAGCCAGGACAGCTGATCCAAACTGGCCAAAAGGATATTCCATACCATACGATGTCATGCTCGTTACATGAACTGGGGGAATTTGGCCAGCAACCGCTGCTTGGGAACTGACTGGGCATTGGTCAGCAGGTGGTGAGCAATTTCATTGTCCATAATTTATTTTGTATATTCTTTTATCACCATTAGTAGTAGTAGTAGTATTACTATTACAATTAGTATTATTATTTTCCCTTCCTTTTTTGTCCTGTTAAACTGTCTTTATGCCAACCCATGAATTTTACTAATTTTTCCCCATTGTCTCCCCCATCCCACTGTAGGGGGAGTGAGTGAACGGCTGTGTGGTGTTTAACTGCCTGCTGGGTTAAACCACAACAGTCCTTTTGGCACCCAATGTGGGGTATGAAGGGTTGAGATAATGACAGATCTGACCAGAGCATGTTAAAGCAAATTTGTGATAAGCATTCATTATATTGGTTTAATAATCACTGGTCACAATGTTGACTTATTTGCTCTCAAAATTGTCGTGCTTGCTCTCAAAGTTGTGTTATGTAATATTTTACTCGCAGTATATGTTCCCTAATGTGCTGCTTATCACCTCTGGGAACTGGATCAAGATTATCATTTTGCTGCACTGTGTAACACTAGTTTATGATATCATAAAATTATTTGGCCGTGAGACTAATCTGGTATTTGTACTCAGCATTGCCGTCATCTCTGTACCTTGGGAGCCACCTTTTGGAAACTATAAATAATTACACTCTTTGCCTTTTCTCCTTGGAGAACCAATCTATGGGGGGGACAAGGGGCGGACAGTTCCCCCCACTCCTTTACCTTCTCTTTCTCCTTCAGGCTAGTTACAACAGCTCTTGAGAAATTTGAATGTCCTTGGGATGTTCAAACCAGCAAGTTCCTATCACTATGTCTCCTGAATGTAGTTCAGGTCTTGTTTAGGGTTAAACAACTATTTAAGAATAACATCAAGAGATCTACCCCCATGGCAGGCACTGAGGCTACTCCAACCCTGGCAACAGGCACTGCAGCTACTCCAACCCCTGTGAAGGCACTGCGACTGAACCCATGATGGTATCAGTTGTGCCTATACACAGGAAGAAATATACAACAAATTCATCTCGTTTAGTAAGGGAGGAATATGAAGCAGGGCCATCACGAGAACAGGAGGAAGAAGAGGCAGAACCCATAAATAAGATGGGAACCGCCCGATACCCATTCTTGAGTGAGCTGTGAGAGACATGAAAAGATTTCAGTCTTCATCCAGGTAAGCACATTTCACCTGGCTGTTTTGATGCTGGGATAATGGGGCCAGTAGCCTGGAATTAGAGGGTAGGGAAACCAAGCAGCTGGGATTTCTAGGAAAGGGGACATTGACAAAGCAATTCGAAAAGGGGCTCAAGTCCTCAGCTCTGGAGGCGACTCCTGTGAGGCATGAAGGAAAGGCATCCTTTCAAGGAAGATGTTATGTCACCCAGGCAAGAGGATCATCATGGAGAGAGGAATCCAGTATCTGAGGGAATTAGCTGTGCTGGAGGTAATTCATGATGACCTGAACAATGAGCAGTTATCCAAAGATCCAGATGAAGTCAGGTGCACGTGATCCAAGTTGCAGACGTTCATAAGGAGCGTGCCATTGTTGCATGCAAACTCATTGACAGTGGTGACCTGGAAAGAACAAGGACAAATGGTGGATGAATTGCCAGCTCTGGCAATACAAATAAAGTGATAGAATTATAGAATCATAGAATCATTAAGGTGGGAAAAGACCTCTAGGATCATCAGGTCCAACCCTCAACCCAACACCACCATGCCTCCTAAACCATGTCCCAAAGTGCCACATTTTTTTTGAACACCGCCAGAGATAGTGACTCAACTACGTCCATGGGCAGCCTGTTCCAGTGCCCGGCCACTCTTACAGTGAAGACGTTTTTCCTAATATCTAATCTAAACCTCCCCTGGCACAGCTTGAGGCCATTTCCTCTTGTCCCATCACTAGTGACTTGGGAGGAGAAAAACACCCACCTCACTACAACCTCCTTTCGGGTAGTTGTAGAGAGCAATAAGGTCTCCCCTCAGACTCCTCTTCTCCAGGCTAAAGAACCCCAGTTCCCTCAACCTCTCCTCATAAGACCTGCTCTCCAGACCCTTCCCCAGCTGCGTTGCCCTTCTCTGGACACGTTCCAGCACCTCAATGTCCTTCTTGTCCTGAGGGGCCCAAAACTGAACACAAGATTCAAGCTGCAGCATCACCAGTGCTGAGTACAGGGGTACGATAACGTCCCTACTCCTGCTGGCCACGCTATTCCTGATAGAAGCCAGGATGCTGTTGGTCTTCCTGGCCACCTGGGCACACTGCTGGCTCATGTTCAGCCGGCTGTCAACCAGCACCGCCAGGCCGTTTTCCGCAGGGCAGCTTTCCAGCCTCTCTTCCCCAAGCCTGGAGCATTGCGTGGGGTTGTTGTGACCCAAGTGGAGGACCCAGCACTTGGCCTTGTTAAACCTCATACAGTGGACCTCAGCCCATGGATCCAGCCTGTCCAGATCCCTCTGCAGAGCCTTCCTACCTTCAATCAGAAGGACACTCCCACCCAATTTGGTGTCATCTGCAAAGTTACTGAGGGTGCGCTCAGTCCCCTCATCCAGGTCATTGATAAAGATATTAAACAAGACTGGCTCCAACACTGAGCCCTGGGGAACACTGCACAGGACCGGCCGCCAACTGGATTTAGCTCTGTTCACCACAACTCTGCGGGCTTGGCCATCCAGCCAGTGTTTTACCCTGTGAAGAGTACGCCTGCTGGAGCCATGAGCCACCAGCTTCTCTAAGAGGATGCTGCGGGAGACAGTGTCAAAGGCTTTGCTAAAGTCCAGGTAGATCACAACCACAGCCTTTCCCTCATCCACTAGGTGGGTCACCTGGTCCTAGAAGGAGATCAGGTTGGTCAGGCAGGACCTGCCTTTCATGAAGCCGTGCTGGCTGGGCATGATCCGATGGCTGTCCTGCACTTGTCTGTTGAGTGCACTCTAGAGGTATCACTCCCTAATCTTCCCCGGTACCGTGGTCCGGCTGACAGGCCTGTAGTTCCCCGGATCCTCCTTACGGCCCTTTTTCTAGATGGGTGTCACACTGTCAAGCCTCCAGTTGTCTGGGACCTCCCCTGTTAACCAGGACTGCTGATGAATGATGGAGAGTGGCTTGGCAAGTTCCTCTGCCACGTCCCTCAGTACTCTATGATTCTATGACTACTGTTGACATAGTCAATATATGTATATTGTCTGTATAATGTATAACATATATGTACATACATATATAGACTATACAATATAATGTATAATTTATTATATATTATACATTATATATTAATACACTGTATACATTATATATACAATATCATGTATAATGTATAGACTACAGGAGTCTGTTTCAAAGGCACAGCTGAAGTCAATGTACACAACACCCAGTGATCTCCCCTTATGCCCAGAGCCAATTATCCCAGTTGCAGAAAGCAGTCAGGTTATTCAGGTCTGATTTGGTTTTGTTGAATCCATGCTAGCTTCTCCCAGTCATCTTCTTCTTCTTCATATAGCTTAAAATGCCTTTGAGGATTTACTCCCAAAACCTTCATGTAGACTGTGATGAGGCTGCTTGTCCTGTAGTTCCCTGGATACTTCTTGCTCTTTTTTCAGATGAGAATAACATTTGCATTTTCCAGTCATAAGAAACGTCTTCCAAATGCCATGACTTTTCCAGGATGAGAGTAGCCTCACAACAACGTTGGCCAGCTCCTGTAGTACCCCCAGTCGAGACCCATGCAGTGCTGTGGACTTGTGTATTTCCAACTGTCTTAAGTTCTCCTGAATGCTATCTTTCTCTCCTGTGAGTAGTTCTCCACAGGTTCTGCTAGTAAGCAGGAGGACCACTGTCATGGTTTTAGCTGGGATAGTTAATTTTCTTCATTGTACCTGGTATAGTGCTGCGTTTTGGACTTAGTATGAAAATAATGTTGATAACACACTAACATTTCAGTTGTTGCTGGGTAGTGCTTATAATAGTCAAGGACTTTTCCAGTTTCCCATGCTCTGCCACATGCACAAGAAGCCGGGAGGGCAGGGGGCACAGCCAAGAGAGCTGATCCAAACTGGCCAGAGGGATATTCCCTATCATATGATGTCATGCCCAGTATATTAACTGGTGGGAGTTGGCTGGGGGAAGCAGCAATGGCGGCTCAGGGACTGGTGGCATCGGTCGGTGGGTGGTGAGCGGTTGCATCATTTCTGGGTTTTTTTTCTCTTCCCATGGGTTTCTTTTCTCTCTCTCTTTATTTTCCTTTTGATTAAATTATCATGTTATTATTATTATGATAATCATTATTAATATTATCGTTACCATTATAACTATTACTATTTTATTTTAATTATCAAACTGTTCTTATCTCAACCCAGGAGTTTTCTTGCTTTTGCTCTTCCAATTCTCTCCTCCATCCCATGGAGGAGAGTGAGCGAGCGGCTGTGTGGTGCTTAGCTGCTGACTGGGGCTAAACCACAACAACCACAGAGGCATGAAGGCAGACCTCACTAACGAAAACAGAGGCAAAATCACAATTAACTTTTTGCTGACAGTGTAATTTTAGAAGCTCTTCCTATTACTTTTCACAAACCTTGCTGGTTTCAGTTGGGTAATTTTATTTGGGCTTTCCAGCTGTCCCGGGTCCCTTTGATGAATTATCTAGGGCTATCTCCTTTGAGATCCTGCTGGAAACATCCTGAATAAGCAGACGTCTGCTCTCCTGAAGTACAAGACTCTGATTCTATTATTTGCTTTGCTCATTTGCTCTCAGGATTTTAAACTCCATAACCTCACAGACTCTGCAGCCAATGTTGCCCTCAACCTTCAAATCCTTGACCAGTTCTTTCTTTGTGAGCAATGAGTGCAGCAGAGCACCTCCCCATTGCAGTTTTTTAACACCTGCAATAAGAAATTGGTTTGAACACAACAGTTAATAATACAGTTATAATGTTGACGTATTTCTAGTTGTAAATTGTATAGGTAATATAGGTCTCTGTGTATACTGAATCATTGAATCACAGAATCTTTTATGTTTGGAAGGGACCTCTTAAGACTGTCTAGTCCAACCCCCCTGCTCAAGCAGGGTCAGCTAAATCAGATTGCCCAAGACAATGTCCAGTCAGCTTTTGAGTGCCTTCAAGGTCAGAGATTCCACAACCTCTCTGGGCAACCTGTGTTCAGATGGAATTTCGTGTGTTTCATGTTGTGCCCTTTGCCTCTTGTCACACCACTGGACAACACACACAGAAAAGATCCCCTGAGCCTTCTTTTCTCCAGGCTAAACAATGTCAGCTCTCTCAGCCTCTCCTCATATGAAAGTTGCTGCAATCCCTTAATCATCTGTGGCCCTGTGTTGAACTCAGCCCAATAGCTACTCATCTTTCTTGCACTGGGGAGCCCAGAACTGAACATAGAACTCCAGATGTGGCCTCATCAGTGCTGACTAGAGAGGAAAGATCACTTCCCCTGACCTGTTGGCAATAGTCTTCATATTGCAGCCCAGGATGCTGTTGGCCTTTTTTTGCTGTGAGGGTACATTGCTGGCTCATGGTCAGCTTGTTGCCCAGGTCTTTCCCTGCAGAGCTGCTTTCCGGTTGGTTGGCCCCCAATGTGTACTGGTAGCTGAGGTTACTTCTCCCCAAATGCAGGACTTGGCACTTCCCCTTGTTGAACTTCATGAGATTTCTCTATATAGAGTATGTATACAATATTTACATGTATATAATTATTATATAGCCATATGTAGTCTCTGGTGACTTCAGAACAGTACCATTGATTTGTTTCAGTTGAAGGTGTGCCCCTATAAACTTCTAAGGTATTCTTGGTACTATGCCCTAAGCATTATGTACTCTCTCACACACACTGAATTTGGGTCACCAGTTGTAGCTGAAATCCATGTAGGAACACACATGTATATAGTGGAGGGCTGGCATTCCCAAAAGTGTCTGGGAAGTAAACAGACTGAAAGCAACATCTTGATTCCAGTGGTGTCACAGCAATTTGTGCATGCTGGGGATCAGCTTGATTGGCCTCAGACAAGCTATGTGACCTTATTTGAGTTGAAATTTTTACCTTCTTTGTGTCAGAGAAGTGATAATGATATATCCTTGGCATAGACACAGCTAGTTCATGCCAAAGGAGTGGTTATGTTACGTAGTGATTTGCCCACAGTTCTAAAGGGATAGTACCAATTTACCTCAGTTAAAAACTTGGTCCCTTCTGCTCATATGTGGGCTCACTACAAATTTCCTCAAAGATGTTCATTCACTAACACTGTATTTGTCTCTTTTCTCCTAAATTTCATGAATGTAGGGAAAATGGCATTTGTTTAGGAAGGCTGAGACACCACCTCTGAAAGACTGCCATAGCTAAGACTATATCCAGATAACGTGGAAGATAACTAAGGCCTCTGTTTATATACCTACATCCTGGGAATTACAGTGCTATTCTGTGTGCAGAAATTTTCTTATGAAGCCCATAGGAATAGAGTTGGCTGGTCATCTAGACTGTGTTACAGGCTGTTCCTATGGAGACAAACATTATGGCAACTGCTGTCATTAGGAATTTATGAATCTGACAAGATAATTCTGCAAAAGGCCACTCCTAAGCATCTGGGACAAGTGACCCGCAGAGTGACTGTCAGGGAGCATCAATTGGTGGCCACTCCCTAAGGTAGGGGCAGCTGTCAGCCAAACATGATAATACGGCTGGCAGGGCAGTTTCCTCACTGGTGCTACAGTACCTGAGACAAGCAAGGAAGGCCCAGGGATGGTAGCCAGGTTCAGCTGTTGGTCATCAGGCAAATTCATGATGAGTGATGATACAGGTCCAAGGTCAAGCCAGAAAGTCAGTTAGGGTCAGCATTTGAGTCTGAGTCAGTGGGGTCCATAGCAAGCCATAGGCATGTCTGCAGTAGAGCTGTAGCTGTAACTCAGGCAAGGCCAGAAATGTCTGGGAGCCTCTCTCCAATGTCACCAGAGGGAAAGGAGGGCAGCCCTCAGGGATGCTGAGCTATCCAAAATTTGGTCTTAAGCCCAGGGACCCAAATTGCAGGGAGGGGGATTTGCTCAGCATCATAACAGTTGCCTCTGCTACTTGGTGGCACCAGTAAAACAGGTTTGGAGACATAGCAATGCTCAGGAAAAAATCCAGTTTCTCAGGGAGCTGTTGAAAAATTCACCCCAACCCTGCTTCAGTCTTTTCCATCCAGTGTCACTCATTGTCCCAGTCTGGTGCACCCATTTGAGCCCCCTGTACTGCCCCATATTCCTGCATAATTTACATATCCTTAACCATGTTAATCCCCTTTCCCCATTTTTAGACAAATGTAGTACACAGTTATTATACATACTTACTAAGGGAACACCCCTGACCCATAGACTGGCTTGAACCACCCAAGCTAATCTGTTTATTCTTATTTTCATGCAGTCTGATAGACTGCATTATCCAGCATGTAGTTATTGTAGTATGTATTTGACCTGGAGATAACCCAGAGGAGGTAACTTGAAATATTAGGTCCTTATGCAACATAACAGACCTAGCTCTGATGCACACAAGTGATTTTTTTTTCTGCCATTAATCAGCATTAGCAAAGGAGGTTTGTAAGTGGTGCAGAGAACAGGCTGCAGACAAGCACTGAGTCTTAGAGGAAACCAGCTTTAAGGGGTAGGATAAGTTCAGTGACACCAATGACATTATCTGACAACAGTCTAAAATCAACCTGGCATCAGATACCGTAAGAATTAGGACGATTCTCCACCATGCTTGTAGCAGCCAGTGTTGAACTGACTCAAAAGAGAAACCATTTTGGCACGAACATTGGAATTTCCAAAGCAGACTAATGGAGAAAGGAGTTCATATCCAGCCTACATCTCCTCTGACTACCTCAACAAAAAATATCAGTCTTGGTATGAGTGTTACAGGACAGACCAACTGAGATTCCTTTTCTGTCTGTGTACATTCATTCTGCAAAGCTTGGACACTGTTTTAGTTCTTATTCAATGTTACTTTTGGTAAGTTGATTCAAGGTCTTCTAAGGATTCTAAGGATTTCTCAGGTGAGTAACCAGCCGAAATTCATCCCTTTGAGTTCCTTCACTAAAGGCCATTCTCTGTTGAGTCTTCCCTGGGGGCAGACTTCCTGAGTTTCCCTTCGTCTAGCCACAGTTTGGACTTAAGGCTGCTACAGCTACTAATCTAAGGAGGAAAATAATCACCTGTCACTGTAAGAGCAGGCTGGAAAGAAGATAACTGCTGTAATCCACTGCTTTGGAAACAGATACACTCAGTGTCAACTTCAAGGAATGAGAAGCCAACGTTTCTGAGGAAAGCAAGGAAGCATCCTTGTTTCATAAAAGTCTTCTTCTAATTTTGAGACTTAAGTAAGCTGCAAAGTGCAGTCTTCTGAGATATCCTCAGAAATGTGTTTGTGTAGATATTGCAGGTCTTAAGAAGAGAAACAGAAGTCAGGAAAAAAAATGCACTGCAGACATCAGGGTCTTTGACATTTGCTTTATCCTGCTGTCTTGGATTTCTCTGATCCTTATAGGTCCCTTTCCAACTTGAGATATTCTGTGATTCTATGATGAAAATATTCATTGACTTGGACAGGTTTTTCTTTAAGCAAATCCCTGGCTTGGCATATCAAACTCAGCTCACAGCCCTACCTCTTTCCTCTGTATTACCTTTATTGGTTAATTTTAACCCAACTCCTGGTTTTCCTTAGCCATGCTAAACTATTATTTTATTTTAAATCAGAGCTGATATGAGGTGAGAATAATATATTGGTCTGGGAGGATCAGAGGAGGTTAAAAAAAGTGTCTTCACTTCAATGTTTTAGAGGATTGTGGGAATGCATGAAGTTCATTGTAGGATGTGCTGGGGCATTATCAAAGGTAGGGGGAGACCAAGTTGAGGTGAACTGAGGAGGAAAAGTGCATGAGGATGAAGAGAAGGATGGATAAAAAGGGCGAATAGTGTCTAAGCAGGCTGCTGGTCAGTGTCCTTGCTTGGCCAGCTCTTTCCCCAGTCACTACAATCTGTTTTAAGTACTTCCTGTATGTGTGTGTGTGTTTGCACTCTAACTTCTTTGTGTGCATGTGTTTGTGTGTGTAAGTGCCTGTTCTGCCAGCGAATTTTTAGTTGGACTAACTGGGAGGTAGGAAACTTGAATGTGAAAAGACCCAGGGCCTGTGCTGGAGACTGGATAAAAGGCCCAGGATCTGGGATAGATACTGGCGGGACTTGAAGTCTCAGCTTGAGATCAAGAGATATCCATGAATAGAAGTATATGTGTAAGTGAAATAGGGTATATGTATAGTCCAACAGCATATTTTAAGCTTGGTTAGCAGGAAGAAGATCAGGCTTTCTCTGTTGTTCATCTTCATATGAGTGCTGCCTGTGTTTGTGTGGGTGCCAGTAAAGGTAGTGTCCTCACTGTTTTGATCAATGTGGCAACCATGTCAGTACTTGGTTTTCCTGTGCCAATGCTCACTTTTGCCATATGTGCTGGACCTGTGAGTGGGGAAAAGCAGCAGACTTCCTCCTAGCAGGATGACATAAGAGGATTTTCCTAAGTCCTGTGATCCACCAGGTAAGAATATGCTTAATGGAGGGGGTGTGTGCGGTGAGGAGGATCGCTGTCCACCAAAATCTCCTGCTAAGCTTCAGGAGTGTGTGACTTCTGATACTAAGGCTCCTCTTGTGTCAGCTTTCATAGTCTGAACAGGTTTGAATGTCACTTGAAACCACACAGTCAGCAGGAGAAAGCAGAGGCTGGATCCCTTATCCACTGCGATGGCATGGCCAGTCTAGTTAGATCACTGCCCCAATGCTTGTTCCTGTCTAATGCACTGCTCTAGCTCTTTTCACCAAAGTTTGCTTGTTTGCTGCCCTCTTGTAGCTCACACAGCTTTGCAAGTGCTTTTCTCAGTCACCTGAACTGTTTAATCCATGCAGCATTTCCTGCTTTTTTTTTTTTTTCCTGTTAAAATCACAGTCCTGGATGTGATGGACCTCACTCAGCCTATCTATCCATTTTAGCTGTACCCCACAGTTGTATTCCCATTAAGACTCAGCCTAGGCAGCAAGTTCACACCTGTCTTTTTTTTCCTGGCTCACCGTAGTCCACCCCATTATTAATTCCTCTGTTCTATTAAATTTTTGATGACACATTGTTCTGGCCTGTTTTACTCATGCTAAAACTATACCTGAAACCAGTTCAGCTACACTCTCACACCATCATCATCCAGCCTGCACAGTGACATGGAGAGGGGTTTGGTCTAATCGATTCGTACACGCTCTCTACTCACCCCTGTGAACAAACTAAATCATACAGGCAGACAGCTTGTGCTTATTTTAGTTTTCTTTCAACATCTGGCTGGAAAGCTTTATTTTGCTGACGTCCCAGATAATTAACATGGATCATGGGGAGAGCTGTGGAAGACTTATTGTCCATCCACAGGAAGGCCACAGAAGGGCAACGGAGCTGGGGAAGGGTCTGAAGAGCAGGTCTTATGAGGAGAGGTTGAGGGAACTGGGGTTGTTTAGTCTGGAGAAGAGGAAGCTGAGGGGAGACCTTATCGCTCTCTACAACTACCCGAAAGGAGGTTGTAGTGAGGTGGGTGATGGTCTCTTCTTCCAAGTCACTAGTGCTAGGACAAAAAGAAATGGCCTCAAGCTGTGCCAGGGGAGGTTTAGATTGGATATTAGGAAAAACGTCTTCACTGAAAGAGTGGTCAGGCACTGGAACAGGCTGCTCAGAGAGGTGGTGGAGTCACCATTCCTGGTGGTGTTCAAAAAACATGTAGACGTGGCACTTCAGGGCACGGTTTAGGAGGCACGGTAGTGTTGGGCTGACAGTTGGACTTGATGATCCTAGAGGTCTTTTCCAACCTTAATAATTCTATGATTCTATGATTCTATGATTTTGTCCAACCCACCTTGCACTGCGGGAAGAAATTTTATCTTTACCCCCCAGAGACAGCAGCTGAAGATGCTAACTACAAGTAGAGCAGGGAGAAGTGCCCACTACCAGAGCAGCTACTCTGGTTTGGGGAGGGGGAGGACATGGAGGGAGCACAGTCAAATCTGAGTTGTATGGCTCTTCTGCAATAAAGGCCCCTTCTCAATAGCAGGATGAGAAGCTCCCACTGCTGTTACTCCTGTGGTGGTTGTCATAAGCTAAGATTGAATCTGGTACAGAATGAATGACTGAAAGTTCAAATGGCAGTGATGGGCCGAGCACTGTAGGGAGGAGATGCCATACAAGTCACCCTTTACTACTGCTCTTTTCTAGTACAGGCATGTTTGCATAATGTGTGTCGCCAGTTCACCAGTACTGGCCCATGAACATCACCTGTTCCACAACTGTTAAGCTATTCAGTTTTGCTGCAGTATTATCATTATTTTTCATCTTCCTATATTAACCCCCTCCTTCAGGCTCATTCTACTACTTTGCTTTGACAGTGTCTCCCAACCTTCTGAAAGAAACAAGCAAGATATGATTACTCTTTCCCCCACAGGCGGAGTATTTCAGGAAAGTAGGTTAGTGTGAATGGTTCACACCAGCCAACCCAAGAACCTGGTTTCAAAGGTGTCTCCCTGGTATGAGCTGAGACTTCTGTCAGAGTGCTGGAGTTGCCTTTACTATTGGCAGCTCCCACATCATCTTACCTATGGAATTAAATGTAGACCACAGAACTTATTTCCTCCTGTTAAACATCTAGATGGCAAAAGCCCAGCTAGAAGTCAGTTTGGTCATGGTTGTAAGGGAAAACAAAAATGTTTTACAAATACATTAACAACAAAAAGAGAACAAAAAAAAAATCTCCATCTTCCACTGGAAGCAGAGAGGGAACATTGCCACTGAGGATAAGGAAAAGGCTGAGGTACTAAATCCCTTCTTTGCCTCAGTCTTTAACAGTCAGACCAGTTATCCCCAGGGTATTCAGCCCCCTGAGCTGGAAGGCAAGGACGGGGAGCAGAACAAACCCCCCATAATCCAGGAGGAAGCAGTTTACAACCTGCTGAGCCACCTGGACACTCACAAGTCTATGGCGCCGGATGGGATCCAACCAAGAGTACTGAGGGACATGGTGGAGGACCTTGCCAGGCCACTCTCCATCATTCATCAGCAGTCCTGGTTAACAGGGGAGGTCCCAGACAACTGGAGGCTTGACAGTGTGACACCCATCTAGAAAAAGGGCCGTAAGGAGGATCCGGGGAACTACAGGCCTGTCAGCCGGACCACGGTACCGGGGAAGATTAGGGAGTGATACCTCTAGAGTGCACTCAACAGACAAGTGCAGGACAGCCATCGGATCATGCCCAGCCAGCACGGCTTCATGAAAGGCAGGTCCTGCCTGACCAACCTGATCTCCTTCTAGGACCAGGTGACCCACCTAGTGGATGAGGGAAAGGCTGTGGTTGTGATCTACCTGGACTTTAGCAAAGCCTTTGACACTGTCTCCCGCAGCATCCTCTTAGAGAAGCTGGTGGCTCATGGCTCCAGCAGGCGTACTCTTCACAGGGTAAAACACTGGCTGGATGGCCAAGCCCGCAGAGTTGTGGTGAACAGAGCTAAATCCAGTTGGCGGCCGGTCCTGTGCAGTGTTCCCCAGGGCTCAGTGTTGGAGCCAGTCTTGTTTAATATCTTTATCAATGACCTGGATGAGGGGACTGAGCGCACCCTCAGTAACTTTGCAGATGACACCAAATTGGGTGGGAGTGTCCTTCTGATTGAAGGTAGGAAGGCTCTGCAGAGGGATCTGGACAGGCTGGATCCATGGGCTGAGGTCCACTGTATGAGGTTTAACAAGGCCAAGTGCTGGGTCCTCCACTTGGGTCACAACAACCCCACGCAATGCTCCAGGCTTGGGGAAGAGAGGCTGGAAAGCTGCCCTGCGGAAAACGGCCTGGCGGTGCTGGTTGACAGCCGGCTGAACATGAGCCAGCAGTGTGCCCAGGTGGCCAAGAAGACCAACAGCATCCTGGCTTCTATCAGGAATAGCGTGGCCAGCAGGAGTAGGGACGTTATCGTACCCCTGTACTCAGCACTGGTGATGCTGCAGCTTGAATCTTGTGTTCAGTTTTGGGCCCCTCAGGACAAGAAGGACATTGAGGTGCTGGAACGTGTCCAGAGAAGGGCAACGCAGCTGGGGAAGGGTCTGGAGAGCAGGTCTTATGAGGAGAGGTTGAGGGAACTGGGGTTCTTTAGCCTGGAGAAGAGGAGTCTGAGGGGAGACCTTATTGCTCTCTACAACTACCCGAAAGGAGGTTGTAGTGAGGTGGGTGTTTTTCTCCTCCCAAGTCACTAGTGATGGGACAAGAGGAAATGGCCTCAAGCTGCACCAGGGGAGGTTTAGATTAGATATTAGGAAAAACGTCTTCACTGTAAGAGTGGCCGGGCACTGGAACAGGCTGCCCATGGACGTAGTTGAGTCACTATCTCTGGCGGTGTTCAAAAAAAATGTGGCACTTTGGGACATGGTTTAGGAGGCACGGTAGTGTTGGGTTGAGGGCTGGACTAGATGATCCTAGAGGTCTTTTCCAACCTTAATGATTCTGTGATTTTATGATCGGAAGAGAATGAATGGCCAAGATGAACCTCCTGTAATAACAGATATTAAAAGCTACCAGATTTGAAGGTGGTGCAGTGTATGACCAGGAGTTCAGATATCAAGGAATTAGAGTCCTGCAGGTAGCAGAAGCTGTAAGATTAACCTAATCTCATTATCCTTATTTAGCCCATGCCCATTCAGCTCTCTTGAGTTTTAGAGCCCAAAATGTGCTACAGACTTACTACGAAAAAGGAGATCTGCTACTGTGGGACAGACAATTTACGGAAATGCACATGCCCCACGCAGAACCCCTGCTAGGCTCTAGGAATGAGTCAAAGGCTACTCCAAGCTTTCTTTTGGTCTTGATGTCATGAGCTGAAGGTGGGACTGAACCTTGAAACCAGTTGGCAGTGAGTAATGGTAAATATTAACATAATCTTATTCCACTACCCTGGTGTGGTCCACCCATATTAAACTCCTTCTTGTGTTACTGAGTTAAATCTAATCTAATGTCCATCATGATGACCAGCATCAAGCCTATGTGACATTCGCTCTGGCCCAGTGCCTGACCTATCCCATCATGCTTTCTTTCTTGCCTGGTCTATTCCATCCAAGTCATCCTAGTATGCCAACCTGTTCAATGCACATGAATTTACTAATCCTGCCTGCTCTGTCTGAGTTTATACTGTATCCCACCATTCTTTATTCATGCTGATCTGATGCCTAAGACTGATTCAGTCACACTGCAATAAGGATGAAGTTTATTCTCTTCATACAGACACAATCCATTTTACCATGACCCATCCCCATTAACCCTCTATCCTGGCCAGGTTTAACCTTAGTGCAAGGAAGTAATTTGGATGGAGCTCTGATTTTTAAAGATCAGCCAAATTTTCTTACCTTAATATGATATGGGCTGCTAAGGCAGTGCATTTGGTAGTCCTTATTCATAGTTACCAATTCAGCTCGTCTCTGTGCATTGTATGTTCAATCCTGCCTCTGAGAGCGGTGGAAAACTTGTCTCCAGTCTCCAGAGGCATTGGGCAGGGAAGTTACATGGAGTGAGCAGGCATGGATAAGAGAGATCTTCCAGCCCTTAGACAGGATGTTGCAAGAGACTGGGACTGTAGAACCTGTGGGGGTCTTTATTCTTCACTGAAAATTGGGAGTGAGTCACTTTCAGTGTCATGCCTCCCAAGGTGTCTAGTTTCAGAGTTTCACATGTAAAACCAGTTTGGCAGTGGCACAAAGTACGGTTGAGAAATCAGAGAGCAACAGAGGATTAAGTCTTGCAGAGAGGAAATGCTGCAAAAATAATCTTACACCACTCCTCTCACCTAGTTCAACACTAGTATTTCATTGCACTGTTCTGGTCTATGCATTCTAAGGTGTTTCACATGGGTCAATTCATACTGAGACTGACTCTCTCTAACTCTTATAACTCAAACTGTGGCTTGTTCTGTTCGCTTTGGCCTAACTGTACTAACTCAATTCACCAGAATGCTTCAGCTTCACTTCCCCACTAATCTTTATCAGAAAGTTCTCAGCATCACACAGATTCCTCTTGTCTGGCCCATCTTCAGTAACCTTTTACTGCCCACCCCTTGGACAAACCAGGCTTGAGTACGGTGTTGCTTTCTTCTATTTTCAAATCTGGGAAACTACTCTTAAGGAACACAGTTGCAATAAAATGGATAACAGCATCAGAAGGTTGGGATTACCGAACCAGATTTACAGAGCAAAGAGTAACACATTCACAACAGATATTATGAAAACCCAGACAAATGGACCTTTGTGAGAGACTGTCCCACCCACCTAAATCTTCTGCATAGCCTGGCCAATTTATGTGTCTAAGTATATGGGTCAGATCTAGCTATGCTGTTTCATGTTCTGATTTGTGCTATTCAGCTGATTGCAGAGACTGGATTGTCATTCAGCAAAAGGCTTATTCCTGGGGCAGAGCATATGGGACTACTTTCCACAGACCCCTTTCCCTCGTTCCACACCTCACAACTCATTGTACAACTGGCATCCTGGAAAAATAAAGTGAGACACTGTGGGGAGGGTTGATGGACTAGCCTCAAGACCTACAGCTTTGAAGAAAGATCAGAGAGAGTTTTCTTTGTCTGCAGCAAAGTTTCCCATAACTCTTAGAATGACCTAGGGAATTGTAACCCCTTTGTTTTGAGAACTCCTTAGCTGTGTTCGAAAATAATCATGAAAATGGTTGAGTTTTAAAGTGACCCAGTAAACAGAAGACTGAATACTTCCATAGACAAGGACAACTGAGTTCTCCCTAATTCCATGTGCTGTCTTGATCCACCTTTGTTAAATTACTTCCCTTGAGAAGTCCATTTTTGACACTGTGCTGTTCCACTTTCGTATATCAATGTTAACTCTCAATTTCAATTTGATCCTTCAAGCCTAACCTACCTAGAATAAATTAAGTCGCTACGCTAATCTGGCCTTAAACTTCAGGCTTCACCCTAACGCATTTCAGTCATGGTGTCTCATGCTCTATCTTAATTGGGAAATTTAACCACAGTGTCAAACTGATGTATCCATTGTAACACATTGCTCCAGTTTCTTCTTATCTTAATAGCCTTATGTTCGTCCTCTGTCACAGCTAGGAATTAATCCTCAAGTGAACAGATTGAGCCCTGAAAGATGCAGAAAATTCAAGATACATATTAACCCACTGACTTCTCCTTGTGCATGAATGTGTACGTCCAGCCCTGGTCCACCGGTCTTAACTTAGATACATACAGTGCTTTCAGTTATACTCACACGCTAATTTCACTCAGCCCCCACAGAATACAGATTGCCTTGTGTGGAGACACTCAAACAAAATGACTAACTCTTGCTATTGCAGACCAGCCAATTTGGAGCTGCCAGTGCCACTAATAGGCCCCAGACATATAAGAATAATATGTATCATGCCTCAGAATTTGTCAGGTCTTTTCTGAATCTGAACTTATTTTTATTTACTTTTAGATTTATATGTGAAACTATTTAAGAAACTGGCCATGCCTGCAGCAGAAATACTAAATGATCTTGTATTTATGACTAGCCAGAGGTTTTGTGTGGTTTTTTAGAGCAAATTGTCTGGCTACTAATGAACATATTTTTATTACAGTTTTATTTATTTAGGTTTTGCTTATCTTTGTGCATTTGCATGTTTTCAGTCCAAAAGAAATAAAACCATAACTGGACAAGGACTATCAGACTGAAGCAATCACATAACTAAGTTTATGATCTAATTAGAAATAAGTGCTAGCAGAAAGGCTGTTTGAAACATAAAATAACTCTGAGTGTACACAAAAAAAGGAGAAAGAAATCCTGCCTCTGGTGACACCATGCTCCTTTTTGGGGATGGAATAATTCAGTATTCCTTGTGTTAGCTGTTATTTGATTCAAGAGCCAGCAATGTGCCATTGCCACTTAGAAGGCTAATGGTATCCTGGGCACATTAGGCAAAGTATTGCCAGCAAGTCAAGGGTGGTGTTCCTTCCCCTCTACTCACTGGTGAGGCCACACCTGGAGTATTGTGTCCAGTGCTGGGCTCCCCAGTACAAGAGAGACTTGCACTCTTGTACTCAGTGGCGAAGGGGTGTCAGTGTGGGGGAAGGGGCTGAGATCAAACCCAGACTCTCCCCCCTGCCAGAGAGCCAGAGACACTAGGCTTGTTCACCAAAGCAGCAGGAACTATATTTTAAATGTTTCAGTTCATACTGAGTGTACTCTAAATTAAATACTCAACCACCATTGATTGAGACTAGGTATCTAAGGATGAAGAAGGTGGGGTCCATCAGTTGAAAGTGAGACACCTCCTAACCCCATAAAACTGCTGAGGAAGGGGAGTTGCTCAAGCTCCTGTGCTGTGCCCAAGGATTTCTCCCTGGGAGATATTTCTGAGAAGATAGTAAAGGAGAGATAAAAAGACTCTCCTATTGCTTGAAAATCTTCTTTCCCACCCCTGTTTCAGACAGCAGCTCACTGGATCCTTTAACACTAATTGTACTACAACTACCCAAGAGGCAAGAAATACTCTGCAGTGAACCTGGCTGGAGTGATTTACAGCTCCCTGCAAATTGCAAGAAAAATGGCTTTGAGAGTTGTGATGGATGAACTAAACTGCTTGAGCGAACTAGTGGTAGTTTGGTACAGGCTCCAAAGGAGGTAAAGGCCTAAGCTGTAATCAGGCCAAGAACTCCTCTAGTTCCAGTCTGAGCTCTGAAAACCCACAAAGGAACAGAGTGACACGGTGAGCATGATGCATATGAGCTTGGATCATGCGACTGACACATCAATAGTGGGTGGCTTTTCCAAGAGTCATTTACCAAGGAACAAAGAAAGTAATGGGTACAAGGAGTCTCATGCATACCTTTTCCATCACATGTAATTTGACTACAAACTGACCACTTTATTCCATAAATATGAGAGCCTAAATGAGCCTTCTGCTTGCCGAGCAGTTGGCTCTCAACGTTACTTCTCAGGACAGATAGAGCTTTTACGAACAGCAGCTCTTTGGTAAGCAACCAATATCACACAAAACTTTGCATTACTGTAACTATGATTTGTGTCTTGGTGACTTTGGTTCTGTGTTGGTAGTTTTAAATCATTGTTATATCCTTTGTGCGGCAAGTAATAGGGTGAACTTTGCCATCGAATTTTGTTAAGTCGCACTTCTACAACATCATATTTCAATAAAACCACTTTTGCTGATACCTTTGACAGTGATTCTTTAAGCAGTCTAAATCATCCATTTGTGACAGGAGTACAGCAAGAAGAATAAATGATATACTTGCTCTTGCTCATGTGGCCCATTCAGTGGCCCACAGCAGCAAAGGGGGGGAGGTTGCAGCTATGTGACAGGATTGGTTCACCCCAAATTTTTCTTGTGCACATATTTCTCAGTTATTTGTCCATTCTCAACATTTTTTTTGGAATGGGATGAGAGCAATAGAAAGCTTTAATGAAGTCATAGATCTAATGACTACATCATTAAAATCTTGGTATATCTGAAGATACAGCTAATACTGCAAAAGGAAAGTCAAAGAACTTTAAATATGATTTAACTTTCTTTTAATAGTCCACACACATTTAGGATTTATAAATTCATACACATTTTTATTTAATCAAATAATTCTGTACATTGAATGATCAGGAAGGGGCTTTCATTTTGTCAGAAATTAAGGTGTAAATGATTGAAGCTTGCTAGCAAAGTATTGTTCAAATTCTTAAATATTCATATTGTTAGGACACTTTTTCAACAAAATAATAAGATGGCAGGAGAAGACAAGTATAACTGCATCCCCTAAACTGTGGGGACCATTTGTAAATTTGCAAATTTACTTCATTCAGAGGCCTAAATGCTGCCATTTTGAGTATGTCCTTTTCACTTTAGGTATGTTCTGAGGATGGGTAGAAGCCTGTGCTTGTAAACTGCAGATGAAACAACTGTTGAAAAAAAAGTTGCTGAGAGAAGTAATTTCTGGGTTTAGTATTCCCCTAAAACTAGATAAGGGCACTCACTTTACCTGGTAAGTAGTTCATAAAATTTGTGCAGCTGTACAAATAGAACAAAAGTGTTATTTTGCCCATCAACCCCAATTCCGTAGGACTGTAGAGAGGAAAAACTCTGATTTTAAAAGCAAATTGGCAAAAATTTGTGCAGAGATTGACCTGAAATGTCCAGATGTGTTACCTGACCCATGATGTATATAAGAAGCATTCTGAATAGAAAATATGGACTGTAACCTCCTGAGATTTTAATGGGCAAACCCATGTGACTGTTTACACAGCACCCTGAACTCCCATACAGCCAAATCTAAAATTGACAAATAATAGTCTTGTAAAATATTTTCAAGTACTAATGAAATGTGTAAGGACTTTTCACACACAGCTGAGAGGAGCTTCACCTGAACTTGTCACTGAAGTCTGTCACTCCTTGAAACCAGGAGACTGGGACTACATTAAAGTATACCAGTGAAAACATGCACTTCAGCTGTGCTGGAAGGGACCTTATCAGGATACTGATAACTACTAATATTGCAGTAATGTACAAGGGCTGCTCAACAGGATCCACACTTCACAGTGTAGAAGGGTCACACCACCTTCAGACACAACACAGAGTGCATCACCTGTCACAGCAGGGCTGGAAAGTCTGGATAAACTTCTTTGATCAAATGTCAACCGAAGTACAACCCACAACCCCGCAAACAGACTTTTATGACCCTATTGTTATAATCAGAACCTGTTGATTGTTTTTAGAAATTGTAGCTGTGTTTGCTCTGGGATTTTGTATTTGGGTTTATATTATTAATGGTCATATACTAACCTGTAAGAATTGTTATACGATAAGACCATAGAGAATGAAAGATTATGAGGGGTATGTGTCTCTAAGGTCCATAAGAGACCTGTTAATTGGACTGGCACTTGTACATTAGGTTTTTTTTTTTCCTGGCACCTCAATACATCCAGACCTCTTAAGATAAGCTGATAAAGACAGTACTGAAATATGTTTTGTTGGGATTATTAACTTTGCTGGTGGTATATGAGTAGGTACAGTTGACCTTATGTTGTGGCAAATTAGTGTGTGAAAGGCTGGAAAGAGGCATAACTCAAGCAAAGGCTAGAAAAATAATGCTGAATATATTAGAGGATAAGGAAGAAGAAAAGGAAGATGTGCTTGGACTAATGTCTCTAAATGATTATAAAATCTAGAAGCAAGAACACATAATGGGACAGCATGGCCCACATGGAGGTTGATCCTGGGCTCCCAGGAGTCATGAGCACTGAAGACAGTACTATCATAACTACAAAGCAAAGATGAGTGAAAAGAGAAATAGGCATACAGGTCATCGCTTTCTTATCACCTGTACTTTGCAATAAAAATTTGGTTAATAGAGAAAAATCTCAATAAACAACATAATTTGGCATTTCCTATTAGCATCAGAAATGTGGAAAGACAGACGCAGGTGAATTAATAACTTTATAACCTCCACATTTGTTTTACTATCTTGACACTGATGACCTGTCTTCTTTCTTCCTTGCTTTGTTTTAGAAGCTATTTCTTGCTGTCCTTGCACACAGAGCACATCCTCTTCACCTGGATGATGCAGGGCTGGTTTAGCTCTTCATCCCAGTAGTCTTTCAGGGAGAGCAGGCTTGTGAGCTTTTGATACAGGAGATGCTTGTTGAGGTGGCTCTCATCATGCCACCTAGCTTCAGTGCCATTTTCTCTGTCCTCCATGACCCCTTCAAAACAGGCTCTGGTCAGTTTGTAGACCACAGCCACACTTCCCCCATAGAGGCTTGCTGTATTATAGAAGTCCTCTTCTCCCTCAGGGATAGCAGCTTGTGACT
The DNA here is from genome assembly GCA_031468815.1 of Morus bassanus. NCBI lineage: Eukaryota > Metazoa > Chordata > Aves > Suliformes > Sulidae > Morus > Morus bassanus. The sequence goes on from CM062591.1 coordinate 290,698, forward strand.
CAGTATATGTCTCATATGATTTGCTCTCATAATGTGCCATGTACTGCCAGGAGCTGATGGTCCCCACCAGTGTATCAATGATCTCCACACCGATGTGTTCAAATAGCTGGACATCAATGTCTATGGGGTTGTTGTGGTTTAACCCCGGTCAGCAACTAAGCACCGCACAGCCGCTCGCTCACTCCCCCCACCCCTGTGGGATGGGGAGAGAATCGGAAGGGCCAAAGTAAGAAAACTCGTGGGTTGAGATAAGAACAGTTTAATAATTAAAATAAAACAGCAATAATAATAATAATAATATAATGAAAGGAAAAAATAATGAGCGAGAGATGAAACCTTGGAAGAAGGAAAAAAAAAACAAACCCAAAACTAAACAAGAAGTGCTGCAACCGCTGACCACCCACCGACTGACGCTGCCGGTCCCTGAGCCGCAATCACTGCTTCCCCCGGCCAACTCCCACCAGTTAATATACTGGGCATGATGTCACATGATATGGAATACCCTTTGGCCAATTTGGATCAGCTCTCTTGGATTGGTTGTACCCCCTCCCCTCCCGGCTTCTTGTGCACCTGGCAGAGCACGGGAAGCTGGAAAAGTCCTTGACTAGTGTAAGCACTACCCAGCAACAACTAAAACATTAGTGTGTTATCAACATTATTTTCATACTAAGTCCAAAACATAGCACTATACCAGGTACAGTGAAGAAAATTAACTATCCCAGCTAAAACCATGACAGGAGTAGAGATAGTTGACCTCATACTGGAATTGGCTGCGGATATATCTGCTGATGATATCCATACAGCTCGTGGAGATATACTGCCGCTGTGAGTGATTCTGGACAGGAATGACATAGAGGCAATTCTCAGGGGCCTTCTGAAGGTAAGAGATCTGCTCAGCATTGTCTGTGAACAAGTAGAAGTTCACCTGGTGCCCAGCAAGGAAGTACTTGTTGGCAGAGCTCATGAACCCTTCTATGAACTGGACATACCTGAGAGACAAGGAAGGGAAAAGAGTGGAGGGGGGTTCCTCCTGCTGAAGAATGGTAGCTTTTCAAGTTCATTTTGTTTCTCATTTCTACCCATTGGTCCCTTCTTATGTTAGTGCTCTTTATTTAACATAGCTGCTACCCTTTCAACCCTTCCTCATGCTGCTGCACATTATACCAATCTTCAGTTTTCACTATTATCTACTCCAGAGTCTTTCATGCTCACTGTACTGTACTTTCATACTCTTCTATCTCATGCTGCTTCCTAATATTACTGCATAGTATAAATACTTCTCACCCTCACCCTTCACTCTTACATAATCCCTGGCTCCCTGGCACTATTTCTGCAGTTTAAATTTTTAACTTGCTGTTCTAGAGAGGATCAAAATTATCAGTGAAATAATTTTGATTGCCTTGAGATACCTGAAGTCTCTATTTAAATCTGGGATGCTTAGTGGAGATAGAGGGAGCATAGTTCTTTACTCAGAAACTTGAAGAGGAACCTCACCCAGAACTTACAAGCTATAATGGCATCATTAATAATTTTACTGGAGCTAATACTTTAACTCTTAACTTTAATAGGAACCTGTTAAAAATCTCAGCTTTGCAGAATTTTCGTAATTTTTACCCCAGGTTAGAGGTAAAGCTTGTTGTTAGAAACATAGCAGAAGCTGGATTTTCCTCTCAAGGCATCAAAATGCTAGTTATATTTCCAAGGGTATTTTTTGCTCTTTGCATGACAATGTCTCCTGCTTTTCCACAGCCAGTTGCCTTACTTGTGAAGTTGACACTCACGTGTCACATTTCTCCCAGTCTAAAGCTGCTCATATTCTGCCTTCGGAATCATTTTTACTCATTCTCCACCAGCAGTATTGCAGCATAGCTAGCAGGTGAGAGGTTTAAGCATTTGACAAGAAATAAATGACAAACCAATACTTTTTAACAGCAAAAATGACCACTCCAGTGACCAGGTTCTTCTGCATGTATTAGGCATTCAGGATGTCTCTACTGAATGTGCCTTTCCAGACAACTGGAGCCAACCAGGGTGTCAACACCAGTAGATCTTGCCTCCTGCAAGGAGTTTGAGAATTAAGGTAGTCTTTAGATGGCCTATAGAATTCATGAAGACAAACACAAACTTCTTCAGCACAGATGTCTACCTTTGAGTTAATCATCCCAGACTCCCTTTGAATCACTAGGGGTCAAGAAAGTACTGAGATATGGGTCATCTTGACTTCATGACTGACTTCTGACATCAGACATCACCTGGAGTGGACACCTAAAATATGTCAGGTGCCTCTAAAATATTTGCTTCTCTACAAAGTATCTAACTGCAAAAAAATTGGAGTAAGTTTAGAACCTGGTCTCCCAGTTCAGCTTTTGGTGATAGGAAAGTTATAGCTCCACCTGAATATATATAACCATACCTGACTGCTAGCTCAGCTTCACAGAACCATGTGAACTGAGCCATTTGTGTCCACACAGTATTTCATTCTTTCATCCAGTTTTGACATCCAGAGACTTTACTGGTTCAGTCCAGCATATATCCAGAGTGCAAGCAACTATGTAAACAACACACACAATCAGGGGATTTAGACACAAGTATGGCCTTGATCCCTGAGTTAATTTGGAAGTATGGAGAAAACCAAAATCAGCTGAATGTAATCTACTGCTGAGATGGTTTGGATCACCTTTTGGAGGTGCCACTTACTATTGAGCCCCCTAGACCCTACAGTGAATAAATTTATCTGTATGATTATTCAGATTTTATAAAATTGAACCAATATATTTCTCATAGGCATTTTTCTGCCCAAAATAGGTGTCTGTATTGTAGATGCGCACATCTGAACAAGCTGCCAGGGATCCATTATTCTAAGTGAAGAGAAACAAGCACTTCTATGGTATAATCAATCTTCTCATAATACAAGTATCTAGAATATATTTATGTCACACACATATTTACAATTCCCAACTTACTGTAAAGGGAGCCTAAGAGACTAGATGCAGACTCCTTGCACCACGTAGGAGACCTTCTGATAACTTCTAATTTCCTCAGTGCAGACATCTGCATATGAGCACTCCAAACCACATGCATAGTCAGTGGCAAGAAACAGGCACTTCCAGAGAAACTCCTCCAAATTATTTTAAATATTTGGATGAACTACACCTAAAAATTGCCTGTTTTTACTTAATGAGTATAAAGGGGAACTCTAGCATCATTAGTTAAAGGTAGATATTGCTAGGGGAGTTGCTGAATCTGGTAGCCCAGTAGAGGCAAGGCTGCTGCAGTTCAATGTCCCCTGGTCCAACCAGTAGTGAGGCTGAGAATACATTAAAAATAAACACACACACAGGCACACATATAAAACATACACATATGTATGTCTGGCCACGCAGATAATACAGGCAGAAAAAACAGCACTCATGGAAACATTGCCAGATGTCAACTGGGAATATCACACGGCTGAGACAAACAGGTCCAGAAGGTTCCTAAACCATCTGGATGACAACTTCGTGGTACAGGTACTAAGGGAATCGACCAGGAATGGTGCATTCCTTGACTTGTTGATTGTTAACAGAGAGGGCCTCGTGAATGAAGTGGGGATTGGAGACCATCTTGGCCACTGCGACCATGAAACAGTAAAGTTTAAAATCTATGGTGACAGGAGGAAAACTGCCAGCAAGACCTCAACTCTGGACATGAGGAGAGCAGATTTCAGGTTGCTCAGGGAACTGCTTAGTAAGGTCCCCTGGGAAAAAGCTTTTGAAGGTGCTGGGGTCCATCAGTGCTGGACGCTTTTTAAGTACCACCTCCTAAAAGCACAGGAGCAGGCAATCCCCAAGTGAAGGAAGTCAAGCAGGCAAGGCAAAAGGCCAGCTTGGCTCACCAGGGATAGTATTCTAGAAATAAGGAAAAAAAAGAAAGTATATGGCCAGTGGAAGCAAGGTCAGGTGACATGGCAGGACTATAGGGATGCTCTTTGCCACTGTGGGGAGGAAATACGTGCGGCCAAACTCAATTAGAGTTGAAGCTGGCCAGTACCGTGAAGGACAATAAGAAGGGCTTTTTTAAATACATTAATGGCAAAAGACAGGCCAGAAATAACATTGGCCCACTGCTTGATGAGAATAGTCACCTCACAAGCAGTGACATAAATAAGGCAGAGACATTTAATGCCTTCTTTGCCTCAGTCTTCAACACCGATGGTGGGCTCAAGGACCCCCAGAGCCCTGGGCTAGAGAACCATGACTGTGGGAATGATAAAATCCTAATAAACCCTGAACTTGTGCAGGCCTTGCTGCTCCAGCTAGATACCTATAAGTCAATGGGGCCTGATGGGATTCATCCGATGGTACTTAAAGAGCTGGCTGATGTCATAGCGAGACTGCTCTCAATGATTTTTCAATGCTCGTGGGAATCTGGAGAGGTCCCAGTTGACTGGAAGCTGGCAAATGTTGTCCCAATCTTCAAGAAGGGCAACAGGGATGACCCCAGTAACTACAGGCCTGTCAGTCTCACTTCTGTGCCTGGCAAAATTAGGGAGAAGATAATTCTGGGAGTTATTGAAAAACACCTGACAGACAATGCAGTCATTGGTCCCAGCCGGCATGGGTCCACGAGGGGAAAGTCCTGCCTAACAAACTTGACTTCCTTCTATGACAAGGTTACCCACCTAGTTGACCAAGGGAAGCCAGTCGATGTGATCTTTTCGGATTTCAGTAAAGCTTTCGATACTGTCTCTCACAGTGTCCTCCTGGATGAAATGTCCAGCATACAGCTGCATAAACACATAATGCAATCAGTGAGCAATTGGCTGACAGGTCGGGCTCAAAGGGTCATAGTAAATGGGGTTACATCAGGCTGGTGGCCAGTCACTAGCAGGGTTCCACAGGGATCCATCTTAGGACTGGTACTTTAATCTTTTTGTGAACAACGTGGATGCAGGACTGGAAGGAATACTAATGAATTTTGCTGATGACACAAAATTTGGAGGAGCTCTTGACACTCTCGCAGGCAGAGAGGCCCTGCAGTCAGATCTGGACAGCCTGGAGAGCTGGGCAATCACCAACCATATGGAGTTGAACAAGGGCAAGTGCTGGATTTTGCACCTGGGGCACTGCAACCCTGGATGTACATACAGACTGGGGAACGAGAGGCTGGAGAGCAGCTCCACAGAGAGGCACCTGGAGGTTCTGGTCAACAGCAAGTTGAACATGAGCCAACAGTGTGCCCTGGCAGCCAAGAGAGCCAACCATGTCCTGGGGTGTATCAAGCGCTGTATTGCCAGCCAGTTGAGGGAGGTGATTGTCCCGCTCTACCCTGTGCTGGTGTGGCCTCACCTCAAGTACTGTGTACACTTTTGGGCGCCACAGTACATCAAGGATATAAAGCTACTAGAGAGTGTCCAGAGAAGGGCCACTAAATTGGTGAAGGGTTTAGAGGAGAAACTGTACAAGAAGCGGCTAAAGTCACTTGTTTTTTTCAGCCTAGAGAAGCGGAGACTGAGGGCAGACCTCATCATGATCTACAGCTTCCTTGCAAGGGGAGGAGGAGGGACAGACACTGATCTCTTCTCTCTGGTGACCAACGATAGGACCCGAGGGAATGGCAGGAAGATGTGCATGGGGAGGTTTAGGTTGGATATTAGGAAAAGGTTCTTGACCCAGAGGGTGGTGGAGCACTGGAACAGGTTCCCCAGGGAGGTAGTCATGGCGCCAAGCCTAAGCCTGATGATATTCAGGAAGCACTTGGACAACCCCCTCAGAGATATGGTGTGAATTTGGGGTTGTCCTGTGCAGGGAAATGAGTTGGACTTGATGATCCTTCTGGGTGACTTTGAACTCAGGACATTCTACGATTCTATGAAACACAAACAGCACCAACAGTGTCATGCTGTCCCCCTTTTCAACTGCCCCTGTAGTAAAAAAATATATATAAAAACATATGTTACACACAGATATATATGTATGTATATACAACATGGATCCCTCCAGCAGCTGGCCTTGCAGAATTTATCCAGTAATTGGCCCTGGACCCCCAGCCTCCCAGGTACCTTGCAAGCCCATGTGCTCACTGGCACTGACACATATGCAGTATTGATCCCCCACTCTCACACATGCACAAACACATTCATGGTGGATCCCTCTGTTAACTGGCCTTAGACACTCAGTCTACTCAGTAGCTAGCCTGTGGATCTTCTCATCTCAGTTGGGTCATAGACAGACACACATATGCAAATGGGTCTCTCAGGCAACTCCCAGATCTTACAGTCTCTTCAGTAGCTGGCTTGGACCTCCTGGTCCCTCCAATAGCCAAATCTCAGACAATCTGGTTTCTCTAATATCTGAAGCAGGCTAATGGCCACTTTGATACCTACCTCCCAAATCACTTATCCTAATTGCCAGCAAGTACAGCGTGACATTTGCTAGCTATTACACCCTGACATATGTACCCACACAATATGCATGCACTCCAGTCTCTCCAGTTGCTGGCATCCCAGACATGCAGGGCTCCATGACCTGTGGTCCCCAATCCAGTTGCTAGCACTTACATCTTCACTCACTCCAGTTGTTGGGACCACAGATCCACAGGCCCCTATGACCTGTGGTCCAACTAGAGTCATTAGCACTTACATTTTCACTTGCTCTGGTCTCTCCAGCTGCAGGCACTGCAGACATACAGGTCCCCAACCCATGGTCTGACTACAGTTGCCGGTATTTAGGCCTCCACACATGCACACAAAAGAACCTCTTACCTAGGAAGATAGGTAAAAATGGAGCTTAGTGAGAAGACAGAGCGGACTGTGCTGATCAGGTACAGGGCATTGTCACACAAGCATACTGACCAGCATGCCTTTACATGCAACTGTCCCCTTTTATAACATTATCCCTTTATTTTCCCATGCTTGTTCCTCCCCAAACCACCTTGATCCCTCCCTTCCTCCACTTGTGGCTCCCTCTCTCAACATCTCATAATCAGTCGTGCATAATCCCAAAATGCTCTTCCCTGCCATCCCATGCCCTTGTAGGCAGTAACACCTCTCAGTCTGAAAGCTGGTCTACAGAGCCTCTCCATTTGACTTATCTTAATAGATTTCATCCTTGGACAATAAGACTGATTGCTCTCCTGCTACAGCCTTGGTAGGCACCTTTACACTGTGACTGCTTCTCTTATTAGGCTGCTGGGGTTCCATGCCTCCCATTGTCCCTCTGTGCTCCTTTGTGTTGCACAGAGATTAATCTTTTATCCTATAACCTAAAAAGTATCTATATGACAAATCTCTGAAGTTATCTGGGAAGAATCATCCTTGATATATGTTCTTTTTCTTTTCAATACTTACAGAATTAAAAAATCAAACTTATTGTGGTTTTGTCAGAAGCGACAGAGGATATAATATGTTGTAGAAAAGAAAAAATATATATGACCTTGGAATAATGTACGTGGTCATTTATTATCACTATCATCCAATAATAGTAATAACAAGAATAGCAGGGATTGTAAGGATATGTGAAGTATAAAGATTTCTGGTTTGAGAGGATATCTGGTAAGTGCCTATTCAGCATCAAAGGCAAAGACAGGAAACAAAGGACATAATCAATTAAAACTCAGACACACAAACCTTAAGGAGGAGTAGATTATTAAAACAATAACAAAGAAATGAACTCTTAGGTCAGCAGCTGATGAGCTGAGGTGAATTGTGGGAATGTGCAATATTTATGTTTAGTGGGAGAGCTAAAGCAGAAAAACGGAAGAATAGAGATAGATTAGGGAGAACGAATGTGTGAAAATGGAGAGATGGTAGTAGATAATAGGGACCAGTCTTGTATAAACAGGCTGTTGGTCACTCAGCTAGTCTGGCTAAGCCCTGAGCCTGATCACTGCAGTCTGTCCTATCTTCTTTTCAGACTATATGCGTATTTATTTTCCATGTGTCACGTTAAGGGTGTGAGTCTAGCTGCGTTCGATGAGCTATCACGGCCAAAATACTGGTCACGCTCAACAAGAACTATCATGACTGTATCAATGCACACCACAATTTATTTGAGCAATAGATAAACAGGTTCTTTGGATTGCCGGTGATAGTGATTGTCTGCAAAAGTATATGCAAATATTGCAAATGTGAGTAGAAAGAGTCTAAAATGACTCTATAGAGATTTCTAAGTGTTTCCCAGGGAGGCACTTAGTATAACCAAGTGTTCGAATCTTACCCAAAGGCATCCCAATGGGGGTGAAGAGAGGCTCACACCCTTAATGTGACACCATGGGACCTTGCTTTCTAGTCTGTGCATGCAGATGGATATGTCAGCAAATGTCAAACTGATCAAGCCTGTGAGCAGGAAGAGACCAGAATCTGGAAAGACTTGAGGTCAGAGCTGGAGAGGGTCTGGAAAGTTGGATGAGGAGCAGCTGAGGGAACTGGGGTTGTTTAGTCTGGAGAAGAGGAGGCTGAGGGGAGACCTTATCGCTCTCTACAACTACCTGAAAGGAGGTTGTAGTGAGGTGGGTGATGGTCTCTTCTTCCAAGTCACTAGTGCTAGGACAAAAAGAAATGGCCTCAAGCTGCACCAGGGGAGGTTTAGATTGGATATTAGGAAAAACGTCTTCACTGAAAGAGTGGTCAGGCACTGGAACAGGCTGCCCAGAGAGGTGGTGGAGTCACCATTCCTGGCGGTGTTCAAAAAATGTGTAGACGTGGCACTTCAGGGCATGGTTTAGGAGGCACGGTGGTGTAGGTTGAGGGTTGGACTTGATGATCCTAGAGGTCTTTTCCAACCTTAATGATTCTATGATTCTATTTGACATGAAGTAACCAAAATATAAGAAGTTAGGGAATAAAAGAATAAAACCACGTCGAGGCTCCAAGTTCAGTCAAAACTGTGAGGGGAGACTTCAGGCTCTTTAATTCAATGACTTACTAAAAATGCTTAATGTAAAAGCATATGATGCACTTTCTTTTTTCTTGTTTTTTAGTACACCAAAAAGTAATATACCTTCTCTAATATAACTGTACAGCTTTCACTAATAATTAAAGGAAAAACAAATGCATGGCCAGTAATGCAGATGTAGCACACAGCTTAAACAGTCAGTTAAGTTAAGTCAGTTAAGTTTTCTGATGGGTTGAATTCTCCTGTGAAGGTACTTTTAGAAGCGTAGAGTAGCCCAAGTTGGAAAGGACTTTGAAAGATCTGGCCCAACTTTGGATGTGAAAGGGAGCCTACGCGAGAGTATCGAGCACCCCGTCCAATCACATCTTGAAAACCTCCAGCAATGGGGACTCTACCATATTCCTGAGGATGTTGTTCCAGTGAATGATTGTGCTTACTGTAAAAAATTTCTTTCTTATGTCAAGATAAAACATCTCCCAGTGCAACTTGTATCCATTGCCCCTTATCCTCTCCATGTGACTCCTTGTGAAGAGAAAGCCTCCATCCTCTTTGTCACCTTTTAAATACTGTGATGAGGTCTTCCCTGAGCCTTCTCTTATCCAGCAAGAAAAGACCTAACTCTTTCAGTCTTTCCTCAGGGGGTGGGTTCTCAAGCCCTTTGATCATTGCCCTTTTCATTGCCTATTAAAAGAAGCTCAATTATGAGCTTAGACTAGAAAACTAACATTTAAAAAGATGGAGAGTAAGTTGGTGTAAAATAAAGACTCCTGAATTAAGAAAAAGAAATGTAGTTATCTACACACTATATAAACATCAAGACAACCATATCAAATAATAGAGTTCCAATTTATCTCAATCAAGTAAAGGTAAATATTCAGCTCACCTTGAAGGAAAAGCTTATAGGCTGGTGAATTTCTCCCAGAATTAAACTGGACTAGATGTGACAGGGTATGTGCTCAGAACAACTTCCACACATAAATGCCATGTTCACTTTGGCATGCCTTAGGGGATTTGGGACATCCAGATGGCATTGCTGGATGTGAAACAGGACTGATAGGAGACCTGTACCTTTCTGCAATGACAGATGGAGACATGGTAGGATATCCAAGGTACTTGAAAGATCACTGAGAACCTACACCTAGGTAACTGGAGGAAGTCCCATCCTCAGATTTGTTAAGTTAGGTGTCTTATTGTTAAACATCTCTTTCAGTCAGCTAGGTCAATGTAGTTCCCTCCCCTCAACCACCCACCCCCAGTTATCAATCCACAGCTAGGATGCCTGTGCAGCTGCAGCACTCAGGAGATAACCATGTCCTTGTGAAGGGCTTAACCTATGATAACGTTCTGGATGACACATAAGGCTGCTCATGGCTTCCATGCCAGTCAAAGTAAGATGTCCTAGGCAGATCCTACATTGGTGCAGGAATGACTGAAGCTTTGATACAGCCTCAGTCCTCCAGCCTGATCTCACCCTTGATTTCCTGCATTTCCACGCAAGCCTTTGCAGACACCATGATCATATGTTCCCTGTGAAGGTACTTCCCTGAGAGAACGTCTTTAAGGAACAAGTCTGTTTTCTTCCCCAGAGGCAACCTGTCAATTTCTCCAAGGAATTCTTGCTTTTTAGTTGCAAGCAGAGGCAGTAGAAATAACAGTTCTTGCTACAGAAGGAAAGGTGTAGGCACTAGAGCTTTTCAAGTAGGCCAACAGTGATTGTTATATGGACAGAAAATTATTTTTTATCTCCAAAGAAAGAGAAGATGTGCTTAGGCAATGCCTCTCTTTCTTCCACCACGTGCTCAGCAAGAACCCTGTCTTCCCCTAGCCTCCCAGTGTCAAGATCTTACCTTTTCCTTCCTCTCACATAGGTGTGCCAGTGAAGGAATGGATGACTTGCCTCTGGAGTCAACTGCTTAAAGCATTTTCCATGGATTCTGCACAGTTCTAACTTTCTCTGGTGTATGTTGGAGTAACAGGATGCTGTCTCTGCTTACTATTTATTATTTTTATTTTTCATTATTATACTGTCTTAGTAGGGTCTTTAACAGCTGGGCACTTAGAGAAATTGTTTTCAGTTAAAAGCAGAGACAGAATTCTCCAAGACATTCCTGAAAACTGTATCCCTGGCAAACATTTCTTGAAATGCTGTTTCTATAATTATTTGGTTTGGTTTATTTATTTTTAAGTGGAAGTGCTCCCTTCACCAAGCAAGCAAACCAATACACAAAAAGAAGCAATCCAGTAACTGAACAGAGGGAGTATTGAGAAATCAGACTCTAAGTGACAGAAGACAAGGAAAGAGTGGCAGGGAAAGAAAAACTCTGTAAGAGGGAGCACGGGGACTGAACATTTGGTTCACTTGGCTTGTGTCCGAGATACGTATTGACACAGGGCTAGTGGGGGCACTCACCAGTCTGAGTGGTTTGAAATGTGAACATCCTCAGCTGCGACTGAGGTCTTGTTTTGTTATCTAAAATAAGAAATGGGACTTCATGAGGGTCATTCATTTGATTCTACAGTGGCTTCTACGAAAGATCAGATAATTCATGCTCAGTAATGTACCTGCTCCTCTCCTGTGAAGATGGTAGATTAATCTGTTGAAAAGAACTTTCTGATAGACATCAGCTCTAAAGTCCTCATGCTCCACCCCAGAACATCCATGGCTCTATAGCACTGCTTTGATTCAACTTCTGGGGTAATTGTTCAGCAGATTCTTGAGCTGCATTGAATCAGGGATTTGTGTTCTCAAAGGAACTTTCAGGAAGTTCATATTCACTCATTCTGGAAGCTCAAATTAGTTATACTGTGTTGCTTAATGTGCAACGTCCACTTCAAGGACACCTTAGATTAGCTTTTACTGCAGTAACAATACCATCTTGGATCATCTCCCTATGTTTACAATTCACCTCTACATCTGTCTTTCCCCCACTCACACCCAAACACAGTTAATCCAGTTCTCTAACTAGGTAGCTGTCTTTCTTTCTGTTGGTCTGTCTGTCTAAACTTAGAATCAAATAGAAAATTGCACTATGAGAGAATTTGACTCTTCCAGACATCTACTTTAAGCCCACTGCCATGTCTTGTTTGGGCTGATAATTTTTGTAACCTGTTTTTAGACACCTGCATTCATGGCAAGAGTGACTTTTCCCCAGGCTCTCTTTGTACCAGTTTTACTGTAATTTCTTCCTGTATTGGGTTTGTGTGTGGGGCTACAGGGGTGGCTTCTGTGAGAAGCTGCTAGAAGCTTCCACTATGTCTGATAGAACCAATGCCAGCCAGCTCCATGATGGACCCACCAATGTCCAAGGCCAAGCCAATCAGTGACAGTGGTAGCGCCTCTGTGATTACATATTTAAGAAGGTGGGGAAAAAAAATGTGTAAATGCAGCCAGAAAGAGGAGTGAGAATATGTGAGAGCAACAACTCTGCAGACACCAAGATTAGTGAAGAAGGAGGGGGAGGAGATGCCTCAGGTGCCAGAGCAGAGATTCCCCTGCAGCCCATGGAGAAGACCATGGTGAGGCAAGCCGTATCCCTGTAGCCCATGGAGGTTAATGGTGGAGCAGATATCCACCTGCAGCCCATGGAGGACCCCATGCCGGAGCAGGTGGATGCCTGAAGGAGGCTGTGACCCCATGGGAAGCCCACACTGGAGCAGGTTTGCTGGCAGGACTTGTGACCCCACAGGGGACACACGCTGGAGCAGAAGGGATGCATGCTGGAGCAGTTCGTGAAGAACTGTAGCCCATGGGAAGGACTCATTTTAGAGAAGTTTGTGGAGGACTGTCTCCAGTGGGAGGGACCCCACCCTGGAGCAGAGGAAGAATGTGAGGAGCCCTTCCCCTGAGGAGGAAGGAGCGGCAGAAATAACATGTGATGAACTGACCGCAACCCCCATTCCCTGTATCCCTGTGCCACTCTGGGGGAGGAGGTAGAGAAAATTGGGAGCAAAGTTAAGACTGGGAGGAAGGAAGGGGTGGGGGAAAGCTGTGTTTAAGATTCGGTTTTATTTTTCATTATCCTACTCTGATTTGGTTGTTAATAAATTAAATTAATTTTCCCCAAGTCAAGTCTGTTTTGCCCATGACAGTAATTGGTGAATGATCTCTCCCTGTCCTTATCTCAACCCATGAGCTTTTAATTATATTTTCTCTCCCCTGTCCAGTTGAGGAGGGGGAGTAATAGAGTGGCTTTGGTGGGCACCTGTCATCCAACCACGGTCAACCCACCACACTTCCCTATAAGGATCTTGTCCTGTCCAAGGGGACAAAGGGAATTGTGATGTCCATTTTTAGCAGCAAAAATCATCTTGCATTAGTAAAGAATCTAGTACACTACTTCCCCCAGCTATTTAGAAGGGAAAGTGGGTGTTTTCAAGTGGGTTTCTACAAATTATTTTTCCATCTCTCCAATGTCTCTCTTTAAATTTAAGTTGGAAGGGATCTCCAGAGATGATCCAGTCCAACCCCAACATGTTCTGGAGGTGTTTGTTTCTTTTCTTAGGTGGTCAAGATAGCTAAAATGGTTGGGCATAGGCAATCCCTTCTTTGATGTGAAGGGAGGTAAACGGGAGTAAACAGTGCATTCTGCTCAAAAATTGCCAGTATGCTTTGACTGAAAGAGAAGCAGATATTGCTATACCCTTTTCTTGAGAGGAAGATGGGCCACAGCTATGGAATCCTTTTTTCTTTTTAGTTTAAAGGTAGTATGGGGCCTTGCTGACCCAAGGTTTCTCTAAGCAAGCACTTCTAGAAGTCCTCCTTTCCAAGAAATACAGATGTATAGGGCTAGATCTGAAGAGGGTTATCAACTCAGCTTTCCATATCTATTTTTGTTTCTGCACACTAGTTCACACTGGAATTAGAACAGTTGTGCATGTCACCTTCAGCCTGTAACACTTTCACTTCTCCTTTTCTCCAGATTTTCAACTGTAAACCTGGTCACTGTGGAGAACCACAGTTCCCCAGACAAATTTGCACTTCTGGGACCACCCCTGCATGCAAGTTCTCATTTTTTTGTTTATCTTGGTAATCTATACTGCAGCTGTGGTGGGGAATATGGGACTGATCACAATCATCGTCAGCAATCCACAACTCCACACTGCACCTGTGTACTTTGGTAATATTGCCCTCACAGACATTTGTTATGCCAGCAGTGTCGCCCCCAAAGTCCTGGTCAGAGCACAAAGGCATTTCCTGTCATGGCTATGCAGCTTGATTTTTCTTTGGAGGGCTCTTTGTTTCTACTGAGTGCTTTCTTCTTGTGACAATGTCTTACGACCACTTTGCTGCCATCTGCAATCCTCTGCTCTACCAGGCTATCATGTCTTGGAGGGTGTTACCTGCTGGTTCTGGTTACCTACCTTTGTGGCAGTTTAAACACTGCAGTACACACCAGTAATCTTTCAGCCGAACTTCTGTGGGTCCAATGGGATTGATCACTACTTTTTTGAGCTCCTACCACTTCTAAAGCTTTCCTGCGGTGAAACTTATGTCAATAAGATTGTGCTGTTCTCCCTCTCCTCTTTCTTTATTACCAGCTTATGCTGTGTGATCCTGGTGTCGTACTGCAACATTATCTCAAAAGCCTTCTTTACCTGTGCTTCCCACTTTATGACAGTAGCACTGTATTTTAGCACAACATTAGAAATGTATGCCATTCCTTCTGACTCCTCTTCACCAGACCAGATCAAATTAGTGTCCATGTCATACTGTCTTTTCATGCTCATGTTAAACTCCATTATCTTTAGCCCGAGGAACAAAAATCTGAAGGATTTTCTGAAGAAAACACTAGAAAGGAAATTATTCTAAGGAATTACACCAGTTAAGACACATGCTTGCAAAGAAAGCTTTTTTTCAGAAGCGAGCAGAAGCAAAGAGGAACAAAGCAAAGTCTCACAATGAATTTTTCTAAGCAAAACTCAAGTTCTTTGTTCATCTCAATTTGAAAATTTTCCTCCTAATTTCAAGCATATTTTCCTCAAAATTGTGTGTAAAATACTGCTGCACGTTTTCTTGAAGACACTCCTGGAAGTAAAGTAGGTTTAGCCAATACTGGAAGTGCTTCAGTACAAATAAAATGTCGCTGATACTTTGTCATGCAGAGATGATTTTGGGAAGCTTGCAGCCTAAAGAAACATTAGGCAACAATTTCTTTCAGTTCTTTTGGTGTGGAAACATAGGAGAAGGGGGCGATTCCTGCTATGTCCCTCCATACCTATTTATGCACCTAATATGGTGCCTGTGGGTGCAGGAGGAGATAGAGAAAAAGGGAGGTGGGCAAAAGAGAAAATATCTGAACTTCAGTAGTTTTGATGGAAAGACAAATCAACAACAATTACAGGCAACAGGTGGGTTTTTTTGAGGGTGGCTATATCTACCATTTCTCTCTTTTTGATGACAAACAGCAGAAAAATTTTCCACTGTATTGTTTTTCCAAAGACATAACAATAATTTTGGGGGTTTACTGACAATTGCAGAACCAGTGCAAAGACTTTTCTGCACTTGTATATGTACTACTTTTTAATTACTCCCTGGTTGTGCTGATACCTGATACTGGCTTCAAAAGAACATATGACCTCCTGTAACTGGAGCAATATAGCTAAGTTTTGAAATACTTAGAATACTTTATGAATAAGATAGTCTTAGAACATGCTATATGTGATTAGGAGGGAGTCTGGAGACACTCTATCTTTGAGTAGAATAAATAAGGGAAATGTGCTAGAATAAGCCAGTTTAGTATCAGTAAAAATTGTGTAACCAAGCCAAAAAAGAACTGAGCATGCCCAAAGACTGAGTTCAACCAGCAGACACGGTGAGGAAGACTATCGATGACCACCAGAGGACCCTGGAAAACCACCAATGAACATGGATACGCATGTGTTAAGGACATATGCATATGTTAATGAGTCCCAAGAATAATATGGATATGGTAATTATGTCCTATAAATTTAATGAATATGTATATTTTGATTGTATATAACCCCTATAGCAGAGCAACTCGGCGTGCACCATAGGTGGGGCGATCCCCTGTGCACCCAGTGCCACAATAAAGAATACCTGCTTTCTAAAACTACAAATTGAGGTTTAGAGCGTTTTTCTATTTGCCGACTTATGGTATCAGTACAATATCAGTATCTGAGACTGTGCCTCCACTGAAGATCTTTGATTCATCCAGATTTCTGTTTGGAACATTTGGTGTGTTTAAGCGGGGAGTCAAACTATCACCTAGTTTTCTAAGTTAACAAAAGTAATCTCACTTCAGTTAAGTCCCTGTGGCTCACATGCTAGACTTACACTGTTCCTTCATGCTTCAGAGAGAATTTGGCCCACAGAAAAGGAAAATGAGGCCTAGGATAGACCAACACACCTTCAAGCTACACTGTCTGGCTGCAGCAAGTTTAATCTCTCTCTGGAAAACTGAGCTTGCAGAAGACAGAAAAATTAACAAAGATGACAAATACATAACTGAAAGAGAAAGGAATTTCCAAAAACTGTTTCTCTTAACAGAAAGGTGAATCATATCCTGGAAGTGTCTGTCAGTTACCACTGTACATAAAGTGAGATTATGTTCACAAACTAAGCACAGTTAGAAACCTAGGAGGGAGAAAGCAATTGCTGAACACCACAAGTACTTTTCAAAAAAACCTATTCTTTCTTTGATTGTTCTGTTGGAGGTGACACAATTGGAAGTAGCACCAAATGCTGTACTGATTTTAAGGGTGTATGACTGTTTGGTAAAAATGATCTCACCCTTTGATTATGAATCTTCCACAAGATTGAGTTTCACCAATATTTCTAAGCAAATAAAATCTGAGCATTAAACATTTTTGGGGTATTAAACTAAGCCAAAAATAGATTGCTGAAATTTATGGGGAAATGTTCTCCTGGATTTGAAATAGGAATCATATTGATATTCTCCATATGAACCGCTGAAAAAGTGGATTTATATTTTTGTATTTACTTAATGAACTTTTCATTTCCCCCCCCCGAAATATATTTCTAGGAAGAAGCAAATCCAAGAAAATTGCACAGGTTAGCAGCTATGACACAGGGACTAAAGGAGACCTCTAGCCTTCTTGAACAGCAGCAGCAGCCAGGCAGACTACCATACAGCCATAAAATGGTATTGCACATTTGTATTTTGCCACCTCTGTTGCACCCTTTTAAGTAACTGAAGGTAGGCAAATGAAATTTAATTCTGAGACACATAAAGTTTGAATCAGTATTATCTGTTTACATCTAGATACTATGAGATTACTTCATCTGAAGCAGTCATGTACAGTACTTCTACAATAAATTTAACACTTCTTAAAATCACTATTCTTCTAATAAAATAGGTATTTAGATGACTGTTCTCTGGAATTGCTTGTTTCTCTCCAATAGCCATACAGGGAAGCTAGACAGTTGCCTCAGCTATGAATGCTAACAATGCAAAATATACAGTAAGCAATATTTAGTATATATACTTATACTTAGAACAAAGAAAAACCCCACTATTTCTCCTTATTTGAACTCATTTAGTTTGTTTTTTCTTAGATTAAGGCGATGTGATCATGAATATGAATATAAATATAAGCTTAGGAATATAAATATAAGCCCATAAATTAGAACAGAATAGAAGCCTCAGTGATGGTTGGATAAAATAAAGAAGAATAATCTGCTTTCTTTTAATCACAGGAATGATTGAATTAAATGAAAAATTGTTTTCATTGGTACACCTGAGTTCAAAGGGAGTTAGAATAATTTGAATTGCAGTATTGATATTTTCAAATCTAGAACTTCTTTGGAAATAAAAAGAAATTAGAAACTATACTGAATTTCTACTTGGTTATTCATTTACTATGATCTTTTCCACTTTCACCAATTCCACTTCAAAAAGGAAAAGGGAAAGATGAAAGGGGGAAAGTTAAATTTGTTTCTTGGGTTTCTTTTATTTCTTTGTCTTTTGTTAATTCTACAGGTAAATATAACCTGTGGCAATAATATGGAAAAAGGAAAGTAATGTATTATGTTTACATATCATGATACATATGCACAGGTATATACATTATGTGTACATATATGTGTATTATGTATATATATGAATTTATATGCATACACTTACATGAATAAATACTTGGCTGTTTTTACCTCTCATTTGAGGTAGAAAGCAGTAACTCCAACATGAACTCAGCTATATTCTGTTAACTTTTGTTCTTCATCAGGCACCTGCTATGGAAAATTGCTGCATGGTGACTGAGTCCACACTGATGGGATTCAAAATCAGCTAGAACTGCAGGTCTTTCTTTCATGGCCTTCCTACTGCTGTACATCACCACACTCTTGGGAAAGAATGCCATGACTGTTATCATTTGTATAAACACTCATCTATTACCAAACAACCATTTCTTACTTCCTCAAGAACCTCTCCATCTGGGACCTCTGCCACACCTCTGTCATTGCCACTCCTTGGACCGCTTCTTTGCTGAGAGGCAGGCCATTTCCTGTGGTGGTTGGTTAGCCCAGCTGATGTTGCTTCCTCTCTTTGTCACCAGAGAGTACTTTCTCAGAGTGGTCACAGCTTATGAGTGCTTCAAGGCCACTGTTCTACCTCACCAAGTTGTCAAAAAAGGATGCCATCAGCTTACATTGGCATCCTGCATCTGTGGCTATGCCAACAGCATTCAGCAGACTGCAGTTCTGTATGGGCAGCTAAATGAACCACTTCTTTTGTCATGTCCCAGCTGTTATGTTTTCTGCCCTTTAAAGGCAATTTAATTGTGTCCATCAGCACAGCAGTGATATTCACCTCATACACACAGGTTATCTCCACTACCCTAAAGTCTGAGTAAAATGGGCAGCAAGTCAGGAAAGACCCATCAGTTGGGGCTCATCTATCTCAATGAGGTTATCTATAATACAGACATCTCTGTCTGGACTTGTTTAAAATTACCTTTGTATACATAGACTTACTTCAGGATAAACTGTCAGGTTCTATAGCAAGCAAGTGCAACTGTGACAACCAGATAAGGTGAACAAAAAATAGAGCTGTTTTCTTTGCTGCAATATGTTTTGGGTCTAATGTGAACACCTTCAAAGGACAATCTGAGAAACTACAGATCATTCAACATCCTCACTTCTATTCCTGGGAAAATCATGGAGTAATTCTTCTTGGAACACACTTCTGGTCACATGAAGAAGAAGGTGACTGGAAGCAGTCAGCATAGATTTACCAAAAGTAAATAATTCCTGGCCAACCTACATCTGTCACTAAATCACCGGATTTGTGGGTGAAGGAAGAGCAGCAGATGCCATTTACATGAACTTTAGCAAGACTTTCAACACTGTCTTCCATCGTATTGTAGTCAAGTTATGATTTTACAGTCTGGATGGATGGACAACTAGATGGATAAAAAGGCTGGTTGGATTATCAGGCTCAGAGAGTAGTGGTCAATGGGTCATACTCTACGTAGAGTGGTCAATGGGTCTACTCTACCCTGAAATACTGCAGGAGAAGGTGAAGGAGTGCTTACACACAAGGTTTACAGATGACACCAAATCGGGGGAGGGAAAGGGGAATGACACTCAAGGGCATAGACTGACTGGAAGAATTGGCCAATAGAAACTGTATTAAATTTAGCAAGGATACAAACAAATGCCAATTCCTGCATGTGGCAAGGAATAACCCCTGGCAATGACTCAGGCAGGGGACTGACTGGCTAGGTAGAAGCTCTGCAGAAGAGGAGGATCTGGGAGTCTTGGTAGACAGCAAGCTGAACATCAGTCATCAGAGTGCCCTGGCAGCAAAGCAGCTTAACTGTATTCTGGGCTGTATAAACAGCACAATAGCCAGTACATCAAGAGAAGTGTTTATCCCCCTCAATTTAGCATTCATTAGACTGCACCTGCTTTGAGCAGGAGGTTGTACTTCAGATCTCCTGAGGTCCCATCCAGCATCAATTATACTATGAGTCTATAAAAGGTAAGGACAGGATTCATGTAACTATATGTCATTAGGTATTGACCTTTTAGGTGCCCCAGAGCATCACACCTGGCTTCCTGCTCCCACTGAGGAAGAGTATAATTTAATATATGTCTTGTACAGAAGTGTCAAATACCCTAAGACATACAAAATATTACTGTGTGCCTGTGATAGACAGCTCGCTTGCTCCTTTAGCATATACCAGGCTAATCATGATAGCTTTCTTTCTAGTCAACAGAAGTCACTAAATACTGTCCATGGATTCTAAGAAGTAGTCAATCTCATTGTAATGCAGCCATTCAAAACAGAACAGATAAAGGGAATTCTAGATTACTATGTCATGTAAATCTATAAATAGAAAAGCCAAATCCTGTCTATCGTAAGTATAAACTAGTGTCCTCCCCTTGGCACACATTCTGTGTAGATTTTATTTGCTTATCAGTTCTCAAAGTAAAAGTTTTTGTACTGCAACTTTGGTTTAATTGAAAAAAATGAGAGCAGTGTCACTGACCACAGGAGGAAAGGTTTTTTCACCTCTCAGGTTGGAGAATGAGGAGCAACTCAACATATGGAACTCAAATTGGTCCCTAAAGAGAGAGAGGTTCAGTTTTTCCATGCAACAGAAGAGGAAACAGTGCTCTCCCAGCCTTGTCTAATTCTTGATCTGTAACTTCTAATTCAAAAATTTTTTTCTATGAAACTTCATTTTTTTTTCCTGCAAATTTCTATTTTCATGCTATAAAAGACATTTGTCCCATGACATTTCTTTTTCTTTTCATCAGCTATTTAGAACAAGCATCAAGAAAAAAAAATAGGCTGGTATGTTCATCTTCATCTTTTTTTCTCAAGTAAGTAGTGTTTTGTGGTTTAGCATTTATGTTAATGCACATTTATTATAGAAATATCTTTTCTCATTGTCTGTCTTTCCTTCCTTCCCTCCTTCCTGCCTTTCCATTTTTTAATTTTTCACTTTTTTATAGTTCCCTTTCTTTCCTTTCTTCCTTATTCCTCAGAGTTGGGTACTATGACATTAATTTCCCTTAAGTGTACATATCTACATCAATACCAACAGCACAGCCCCTTTCCATAGTTTATCTCTATTGTCAATATCTTTGTTGTTAACCTCTTTTTGAATACAATTCACCTGAGTTATTTTAAAACCTACTTCAGGTGCTTCATGCTATAGAGAGGGAACCTTCTGTAGAATTCATTGATTAAAATATGTATCTAATATTTGGATTGGTGAGACTCCTCTTATGAGTAAAGTTTATCCATCTTGAAATTGACCTCACATGAGATTTTCCCTGCCTGTGACTTACAACAGAGCAGGCTGTTATCAAATCTCTCTGACAATTTCTCCTGCGTAGAGGTTCATGATTCATCGGCACCATAATGTTTTTGAATACAGTGGACAAAGTTTTGCCTCATTAAAGGGTAGAGTCAGACCTTCTGATGCCAAATTGAACTAATCTGATGAGAATTGCTTGTCATTTTTTGATAATCACGTTTCCTTAAAGTGTCTTTAATTGAGAAGCAAAAAAAAGGACATTGTTTAAGAAATATTGCACACAAATATTTAATTCTAGAACATACACACCTACACATACACATGTCTATATTCACATATCAGGTATGAAATACTTTTGCTTTTATTCCTCTTCACAGCTACGCATATGCATAGATAGATAAAGATATGGAGGAACAGTAGAATATTAAAGTGGACAGTTAAGAAGTCATGGGAAAAAACAGTCTTCCCACCATGGAAATAATATAGGTATGTGCAATCTACATTCTGTTTGTACAGCATATCCTTTCTGCCTGCCCAAATCTGATATTAGAAGCATATATATAATACATATATAGAAAGAGAGATTATTATCCGCTAGACAGTGTTGCTATGTTGGTATAAGCATAGATGAACGAATAGCTACATGTGTGTGTGTGTGTGCACGCGTGCGCGCATGCTTTTTCTCATAGCACATTAGTGAAAGGGATTAACCTCACAGCTTACCACAAATATAGCATAATAGATGCATGTAAAATTTAACAAGCTATCTGCATGTGAAACAGTGAGTTCGTTGTGTCTAATCATGGAATTTCTGCCACCTTGCTTAAACCATGCAGAAGATAGGTCAGATTTATCGTAGCTACTCTTAGTGGCTCAATACAGTTACTAAAAGTAAATGATTTTGCAGGTTTATACCCTTAAGTTTCTACATTCTTCAGAAGCAAGAGCTGAAAGCTAGGTGGCATAATCTTCACCATCTTTCATGGCCACAAAAACATATTTTTAGGCAATCCCTGCTATCTCACTTCTTAATCATACCTAGCAAGAGAAGAGGAATTCAGGTACTTAAACACAGGCATCTCTAGTACTATTTTAAACCTTCTGTGGTACTCTGCATGACCTTCAGCCCTGCTCTGGAAGGACACAGATCTTCTGTGGGTCCCGTGTTCTATCTGCCAACTCCAAGTGAGTGGCTAAGATATCACTGGCAGCTAAAATTGCACTATCTCACTCTATACGGGTGCCTGAATATCACCATGAGTGCCTAAAGTGGAGTAACTTATTTGCAATGCTAGCTGTCTACGCTCTGATTATAGACATATAATTATACATAATAAAGTGGAAGTGTAAACCATATAGATAACAGTGTCCAGAAATATTTAACCCGTTCCTAACTAGAACCCTATATAAGGCCAGATGAATCACTGTTTAGAGTCATGGATTATATTAATTAGGGATTTGATTTGCTGGTCCATGCATAGGCTCTCAGTGATGTTTTGAGAGGCCCTTTGTTCTTCACCTGGCAGGTGTCACTCCAGGTTCTGAATGTCCTGTAGTTTCTGTGTCCTAATTTTTTGCTCTGTATGAATGGCCCAAATAACTACAACATGCAAAAGACATTACAGGTATCCATGAACTCATATATGGACACTGAAGGTGGGGTTCAAGAACCTAAACACAGCCATAGGAAAGCATTTGACATGTGCTAGAGTGTTTCACAAATTCCTGCCAGATATGACACAGAACCTATAGAAATCTCATCGTCTTCTAGACTGAGAGCTGGAAGGCCAGGGTATCTATAGCATCTCAAAACATGCTTATGTCTAGGTACCTAAACCACTAATATACAATTCAGACACCGTGTGATTAATTCCACACTGTTTACTTAGAACAGGTTAACTTCGTTTTTGAATGTCCTCTTTTAGTCAAAGGAGAAAGACCAACACTTCAAGAAGGTGGATTCATTCATTCTATTGTGCTTTATGAAATATTGTGACTTCTTAACAGTGTTTTTGTCTCTCCATTAACTTTTGTATTCACTACATAACCAGATTATTCACAAGGAGATTCACCTACCATATTTAAGCAGAGACAGGTGCCTGTCTCAATCTTAAAGAATAACAATAAGAGAGATGGAAATACATCTAGAAATTATAACACAGGCATTTACAGGAAACATATTAATCATTCTGTGAAGATGCAAACTTACACAAGGATGACTAACCTTAAGATTTAGTGAGATGGTTTAATTAATTGTGTCCCTAATAGTTCAGATGCTCTAAAGATCAGTGTCCAGAATAGTGTTGTAACAGTAGCTGCTTAAGTTCTGGATGAGGAGAAATGTGGAGGTTGGGTGAAAAACTCAAGTAAACAAATAGAGTATGGAAAAAAATATCCTAAGCATTGCACCCTTTCATGTACCTAGCACGTTTCAGATCATGCTGTTTTAGTATTATGAGATGTTTGAGGTCTGGATCAGAAATGTAATTCACAGTTCGGTAAGCATGATCCTAATCCTAATTGTATTTACAAAAATGATCCTAGAAAAATCCTGCAGTCTACTTTGGAAAATCCCCCTTGTGCCTCAATAATACTTTGTGAAGTCGCTACATTGTTGCCATTGACTGGTTTTTTTTCCATTATGAATCATTCATTGCAACTAATATTTTTATATTTTTTTCTCAATCCAGACAGCTCTAATTACAAACACAGATTTTCAAGTCACGGTCTGTGCATACAAGCTAACTTGAGCTATCTGCTGCTACATCTGCTTCTCCTGCAAAGTCTATAGCAGCTTCTGTATGATTTTCAACATGCCCTCAGATAACCTGACCCATGTGGTTGAATTCATTCTGGTTGGTTTTCCAGGTAAACAGGAAATCAAGCTTCTGCTCTTTTTTGTGTTCTTCCTGGCTTACGTGCTGACAGTGACAGAAAATGCAATGATTGTTGTGCTTGTTTGGACAAATCTCCAGCTTCACAAGCCAATGTATTTTTTCCTGGGTAATCTTTCCTTTCTGGAGATCTGGTACGTCTCCGTCACAGTGCCCAAAGTGCTTGTGAGCTTGGTGACAAAGACACAAGGCATCTCCTTTACAGGCTGCATGGCTCAGCTATTCTTCTTCCTGGCATTGGCCTGCAGTGAGTGCACTCTCTTGGCTGTCATGGCCTATGATCGCTATGTGGCCATCTGCAACCCATTGCATTACCCAGTCATCATGGATCACACTTTTTGCACCCATCTGGCCATTGGCTCCTGGATGAGTGGCTTCCTGATTTCCACAGGGAAGGTTTACTTCATTTCACATCAGACCTACTGTGGGCCCAACATCATCAACCACTTCTTTTGTGATGTCTCCCCCTTACTGAAGCTAGCCTGCACCAACATGTCAGTAGCTGAGCTTACGGATTTCTTACTGGCCTTGCTCATCCTTCTTGTACCACTCATTGTGATTATGGCCTCCTATGTGTGCATTATCTTTGCGATCTTGGGCATCCCCTCAGCCCAGGGACGTCACAAGGCCTTCTCTACCTGTGCCTCTCACCTCTTAGTGCTCACGATGTTCTATACAGCCTCCCTGTTTATCTATGCCAGGCCTCAGCCTATTGATTCCTTCAGCTCCTACAAACTGGTTTCTGTGGTCTACACTATACTGACACCCCTCATCAACCCGGTCATTTACTGCCTAAGGAACCAGGAATTCAAAATTGCTTTTAGGAAAACAATATACTGGAGAAACATCTTGTCATAGAAATTTCATCTAGGGTTTCCCTTATTTATATAACTCCCTTTCTACTCTGTAAAAGTGATTTCTACAGGTCATAATAAATTACCTAGTGTTCATCTCTAAGATTTGGGAGATTTGGGGGATCCTGAAGAAAGAGAGGAGAGAGTTCAGAGGAATGTGCACTACCTCCTATGAGGAAAGCAAGTGGTCAGGGGGACAGAGCCTAACCACAGGGCAAAATTAAATCGAGGACAGCTGTGGGTCTCAGAACCTGCTCCGTTTCTCTGCTCCCTAGCCCCATATGAGCCTTAATTTGTCTAAGAACCCTATCCAGATCTAAGGTCCCTAAGCTGGCAATAACTTTCCTCTGTGTTCCCACTAAAGTAGTACTAATTCTGAGATGTCCTTAGGATAACCTACACCTATATCAGAATCTGGAATGGAATCACAGGTTATAAGGTACTCTAATATACTTAATATAGGTTAGAAGGTACTTTAAGAGGTCTATAGGCCAACCTCCTGCTCAAAACAAGCTCAATTAGATCAGGAACTTTTTCAGGTGAGTTTGCATACCTCCAAAGGTGTATATCCCACCACTTAGCTAGGTCCCTTATTACAGTGTCTGATCACTCTCAGAATCACAGAAAGGCTGAGGTTAGAAGTGACATCAGGAGATCACCTAGTCCAATGTCCCTGCTTGAATAAAGATCAACTACAGCAAGTTGCTCTGGGTCATGTTCAGTCAGGTTTTGAATATCTCCACAGATGGAGACTCCACAACCTCCCTCAGAAACCCATTCCAATGTTCACTAGCCCTCAGAGTAAAAAAGATTTTTCCTATCTTTAAAAAGAGTGTCCTGTATTTCAATTTGTTCTCATTGCCTCTTGTCCTCTTGCTGGGAACCACTGAGAAACATCTGGCTCCATCTTCTTTACTACTTTCATCAGGTATTTATACATACTGATAAGACTCCTCCCTGAGCCCTTTCTTCTCCAGGTCAAACAATCCCAGCTTTCCTAGTCTTTCCTCATATGGAAAATACTCCAATTGCTTAATCATCTTAGTGGCCCTTCTCTGGACTTGCTCCAGTATTTCCATGTGTTTTCTGTGCCATGAACCCAGAACTGAACACGGTATGCTAGACGTGGTCTCACAAGTGATGACTAGAGTGTAAGGATGACCTCCCTCAACATGCTGTCTATGTTCTTTCTAATGCAGCTGAAAAAGCTGTTGGCCTTTTTGCAAGGCTGCATTGGTTTTCAACTTGTTGTCAATGTGGATACACAGGCTCCTTTTTGCAAGGGTGCTTTCCAGACAATAGGTCCCCATAAAGTATTAGTGAATGGGGTTATCCCTCCACAGTGTCAGAGTCTAACACTCTCTGACCGTGTTCTTTTAGATATTCCTCACATGGACAGTTTAATGTCTTATTTGAAGTTATTTGACATTATACAGGATTTTTATTTAACATGATACAGCAATGTTCTTAAATCACAATACAAGTATAAACTGCACATAGCAGAGAGTAGCAATTGGAATACCCAGTTGAATCACAATGCAAACATGAATTTTATTACTGTTTTCTACAACATACGAGTCATCCGCAGTTAACAAGAGGAAGCACATGGGTTGAAACCAGCTCAAGCCAATTGCTCTTTTGGAAGTTATTTTTGTTTGTTGTCCACTTTTAATACA
The DNA here is from genome assembly GCA_031468815.1 of Morus bassanus. Lineage (NCBI taxonomy): Eukaryota > Metazoa > Chordata > Aves > Suliformes > Sulidae > Morus > Morus bassanus. The sequence continues at coordinate 317,244 of CM062591.1, forward strand.
CTATGTTGGGCTGAACCATGTAACGCTGCCCCTGGCTAAGTTAAGAAGACATATACACTCTTTTGATTAACTCAGAGACAAATAGTTACACAGCTGTTTGATCTCCTCAACTGATATAGCTGGCTGATCTATTGAACTGATATAGCCATTTACCTAGAACCAAGGCTGCCCTTTGGTCTCCTTTGTGCTTAAGTCCAGCTTTCTTTGCAACAGCTGTGGTTAGTAACTTCCTACATTATTCCCGGAGCTTCATGGGCACAAATCCCTTTCCCATCTCCTCAGACCCTTCTACCATTGTAGATGTTCATTGACTGGTCACAACCAAGTGCAGGACTTTGCATTTCCCCTTGCAGAACTTCATAAGATACCTGTCTGCTTATTTCTCCAGCTTTTCAAGGTCCCTCTGAGCACAACAATCTAGTTTATCAAACACCTCTCACATTTTTGTCCATATGCAAACTTTCTGCCAGTGCACTCTGTCTCATCATCCAGGTCATTAATGAATATATTAAAAAACACTCACTCCAGTATTGAGCCCTGAGACACACCACTAGTGACTAGCCTCCATCTTGAATCTGCACCACTGATCACCACTCTCTAAGCCTGGCAGTTCAGCCAGTTTCCAGTCCACTTCACTGTCCACTTATGTAACCCACACTCCATGAATAAATCTATGAGGGTATTATGGGACACAGTGTCAAAAGCCTTGCTAAAGTCAAGGTAAAAAACATGCACTGCTCTCCCCTCACTCACAGAGCTAGTCATTTCATTGTGGATGTCCATCAGACTATTCAGGCATGATTCCCCTTCATATGTCCATGCTGACTACTGTCAACCACTTTCTTGTCCTTCCTATGGTTGGAAATGGCTTCCAGGAGGGTTTGTCCAATCATCTTTCCAGGGATTGAAGAGAAGGCTGACTGGCCTGTAGTTACCCAGATCTTCCTTCTTGCCCTTCTTGAAGGCAAGAGTGACATTTGCATTCTTCCTGTCCTGAGGAACCTCCCCAGATCACAAAGACCTTTCAAGGACAATTGAGAGTGACCTTGCAATGATACTGCCCAGCTCCCTCAACATTTATGGGTACATGCCATCAGATCCAATGGACTTCTGCTGGTCTAGTTTGTTTTACATTCCCTAAACTGATCTTCCTTCACTGATGGTAGGTCTTCCCTGCTCCAGATTTCCCATGAGTCTCAGGGTCCTGGGATTCCTGAGGGCAAACCTTATCAATAAAGATCAAGGAGAAGGCGGCATTAAGTACCTAACTTTTTCCATGTCCTTTGTAACCAGGTCCCCTGACCCATTCAGCAGCAGGCCTACATTTTCCCTAGTCTTCGTTTTAACTGCTGATATACCTGCGGAAGCCCTTCTTGTGCCTCTCCAGACTCAGGACCAGAATAATTTTTGTTATCCTAACCCAAACCCTGCATCATCAGACAGTGTCTCTGTGTTACTCCCAGGACACCTGACCCTGCTTCCACTTCTTGTATGCTTCCTTTCTGTGTTTAACTTCAGTAAGGAGCAACTTGTTCACTCATGTGCGCCTCCTGCCACCTTTGCTTGACTTCCTGCACATAGGGATAGACTGCTCTGGAGCTTGGAGGAAGTGGGCCTTGAGAATCAAAAGCTCTCCTGGACCTGTCTACTCTCCAGAATGGTCTCCCAGTGGATTCTTCCAACCACATCCCTTAACAGGCAAATTCTGCTCTCCTAAAGACCATGGCTGTGATCTTGCTATTTGCCTTGTTCCCTTCTCTCAGGCTTCTGAACTCCACCATCTCATGGTCACTTCAGTCAAGGCCGCCCCTGACCTTAACATCCCCAACCACTTCATCTTTGTAAGTATGTGGCCCAGCAGACCACATTGCCTCATCAGCATCTCAAACACTTGTGTGAAGAAGTTAGCATCAATGCATTTCAGAAACCTCCTGGATTCCTTCCACCCTGCTGTGTTGCCCTTCTGGCAGATACTGGGGTCATTTAAGTCCCCCATGAAGACCCAGACCTGCAAATGTTAGGCTTCTTCCAGCTTACTGATGAAGGTTTCATGTACTTCTTTGTGTGGGTGGTCTGAAGCAGACACCAACCACAATGCCTCCCATGCTAGTCTGCCCTCTAATCCTAAACTAGCTTCAGTCAGTGACACAGAACAGCAACATCATAGAAAGGAAGAGCTTTTCTGACCGGAGCTCTGGACAACTCTTTTGTAACTCACTGACATTTAAAATTCTTTTTCAAAGGTAACAGCATCCATCAAACCTGTAATTATTTTTAAAAATGTGCGTATGGTGATGTCCAGCCTCTGGGAGCAGTGGAGGAAAAAGGATCAATAGCCCTGGCAAACAGTAACCAACAAATGAGGAAAAGAAGGAATAGAAGAAAATGAAGAAAAAAGCCTACAATAAAACTAACAAAAACCAGTATAAAGTGGTAAAGTGTTTTAGGTTCTCTTAAAGAAACATTAATACAGAGAACAGTTAAGTCTGATCTTACAAATTCCATCTTCTTTTTGTACAGTTATGAATAAGAAAGACTTTTTCTGTGGAAGAATAAATATTCTTGCTTGATTCAGATATAGGTCTGAATGCAATCACTTGATCCATGTGTTCATTTATGAGGAAGGAAAATATGTAGAACAGATACAAGTCTTTTAAATTTCAACTTTAAACTCAATAGTCATTGTGCAAATTCACCTAGGAACCATTTACAAGCACATGAAGGACAGGTGGGTGATGGGAAACAACCATCCAATTAAAAATTGTGCCTGACCAACCTTCATGCCTTCTATGAGGACTTGACTGTCTTTGTGGATAAGCAGAGAACTGTGCATTTTTATTTCCTTGACTGTAGCCTTTGAGATAGTCCTCTAAATTATATTTATAGCCATATTGGTGGAGCATGGGCTGAATAAATGGACTATGAGATAGGCAGAAAATTGGCTGGACTGTCAGGCTGAAAATGTTATGATCAGTGGTATAAGGCCCACAGGAAGGCCAGTCACCACTGGAATCCCACAGTCATGAATACTCTGGTCAACATCCTTATCACTGATCCAGTTGAAGGGGTAGCATGTACTCTCAAAAAATTCATGCATGATACCAAATTAGAGAGAGAGGCCAATGCTCATGAGGACATGACAGCTCTTCAAAAGGACCTTGAAAGTCTGGACAAATGAGCTGCAGGAACATAATGAAATTCAACACGGGCAAATTCATGAAGTTCAGTAAGGGCAAATGTAAGCATTAAATTCACATAACCAGACAGGCTGTGGGCCAATGTGTAGAAAACAGCTTTGCAGTGATTCTTCCAGTACACTCTGCGCTTGTGAGACCTTATCTGCAGTACTGTGTCCAGATTTGCACTCTCCAGAACAAGAAAGTCACTGACATTCTGTAATGAGTTTACTGGAGGGCCACAAAAATGGTTAGGGATCTGAAGTATGTGATGTACAAGGAGAGGTTGACAGCTGGATTTCTTCATCCTTGAGAAGGTGAAGGGTTGATCTTTTTCCTGTCTTCTTCTACCCAATGGTACACAGTTAAGATAAGCATCAGACGCAAGTAGCAACACAGGAAACTCCAGGCAGATATAAGGAAAAACTTTATCACCCTGAGGGACAGCATTCAATGGTCACAGCAGTTTGTGCACTGAAGGGGGCCAGAAATTCTGCTGAGTGCCATGTACATGTGCTCAGGAACAGTGGTGATGTGCTGCAGGGCATGGTCCCCAGCACAAACTGGAGCAACTACCCCTTACCCCAGTAGGCAGCTTAACCCCGAACAGCTGCTCACTCACTCCCCTATTAGCAGGATGGGGGAAAGAATCAGAAGGGTAAAAGTGACAAAACTCATGAGCTGAGATAAAAACAGTTTAATAGGTAAAGCAAAAACTGCACGTACAAGCAAAGCGAAAGGAGGAATTCATTCACTACTTCCCATCAGCAGGCAGATGTTTAGGCCTTTCCAAGAAAGCAGGGCTTCATTATACCTAATGGTTACTTGGAAAGATAAACACCATAACCCTGAATGTCCCCCACTTCCTCCTTTTTTCCTCTAGCTTTTATTGCTGAGCAAGATGTCTTATGGTATGGAATATCCCTTTGGTCAGTTGGGGACATCTGTCCCAGCTGTGTCCCCTCCCAACTTATTATGCACCTCGGGCCTACTCACTGCAGGGGCAGTCCGAGAAGCAGAAAAGGCCTTGACACTGTACAAGAACTGCTCAGCAACAGCTAAAACATTGGTGTATTATCAACACTGTTTTGGTCACAAATCCAAAATATGGCACTATATTAGCTACTATGAAGAAAATTAACTCTATCCCAGCCAAAACCAGTGCACCTTGGAATGGTACAGGTCTCAACTCAGAGCAAGCTCCCAAGGGAGGATGCGGCTCTCCAGGTATCAGGCTACAGGGAATTCTTGGTGCCTCTCTCTGCAGCTGGTGCAGGGGAGATAGTGTCCTTGTCTGCAGGAAGTGTATAATGGTTGAGGATCTGTGCCACCAAGTTAAGGAGCTGTGGGAGGAGGCCAGAAGGCTATGTAGCACCAGAGATGAAAAAAAAGCAGCTGCTGAGTTATTCTCCAAGACCTTACAGTTACAAGAGGCTGAATCCACAACTGTACAGAAGAAGGGACAGGCAGATACAGCGCTTCTTGGATTGGGCAGTAGAGAATCCCTCTATGTAAAAAAAATCAATTGACTGCACAGAGCTGTCTGAAAATCTGTGATAAACAGGTTGAGAGCTTCTGAGTACAAATTGACAGCCACAATGAGCTCTGCGTTTGGTTTTCTGCCACTGCCCATAGCATTGTAAGCATTGTGTAACTAATTAGGGAGCTCCCAGATATGTTTCAATGAACAGCATAATTTTTGTTTGTCATTGGTTTTAATTATGTATGACAAGAAGTATGGAAATTAAGAAATATTGAAAGAAAATTAGTCTGGCTTTATATCCTGGTGGGAATCAGGCAGAGAGAGGAAAAGTATCTTTGTGATCAAGCAATGAGTGACCAGAGTCAAAGTTCAATTCATGTGCTGGGAGTAAGACAGTTCTTATTACAGTCTGTTCTCTTGTCACTGCAGCCCACAGCAGTGTCAAAGGCTTTATTTGCAAAGCCTTTTTCTGCTCTAATTAGCGCTGTCTTTTCCTGTTGTACTACCTGGACACAGAAACAGGAGGAATATTCATCACCACTGCAAAAGAATTTCAAGGCCTTTTTTTAATGAAAGAAAGAAAAAATCTTAATTAAAAAAAGAAAAAGTCATATCTTTTTCTCTGGTCCCCCTGAACTCCAGTTTCCTCAGGACATGAACCCTGAAGAGAGCTGGCTCAATGGAGAGATGGACAGGTGATAGAAATGTTCAGAGGCAATTAGACTAAGGAATGTTTAAACAATGGAATGAACAGAAATAAATTAAGAAAAACTGAATGCACCTGCAGAAGAGAATGTCATTGGCTTGCCAGATAATTTAGCAGATGGACAGGACAACTGGGTGTCGACTTGACTGGTTCAGGAATTACAGAGTTAATGAGGTAGAGCTACAGACAGGAGCGTTTGCTTGGGCTGGCTTTTTTTCTCTAAAGTTAACACCATTTTTCAATATTTCCATGATGGGAACATGGGAAGTTATAACGAAGAAATTTCAAATGTGAACAATGCATTCAGCTGGAATAGAAGGAAGAATTCTTTGGAAATGTCAAAGTAATTGTTGGAATTGTTCACTTAAAAATCATATACAATTTATAGCCAAAAGAACCATTGTCAGCCAAACAGAACAAAAATATAATCATGAACAAAACAATAGACAGATGGGAAAGAGGTAAATAGCAACATTTCTTACAGTTAAAAATGTACGGATTGTAAAAAAAAAAATCTTTTGAGGGAGTGTAGTATTTCCTTCTGAAGTGTATTGCTTGTTTCTTGCTTTTATTATTAAAGCATTCATAACATTTTGCTTTTGAGTATCAGTACTTATTTCAGTGATGGACTAAAGTAGCTTTCTTTTCCAAGTCTTGCATGTTCTGACCTTTCTAGAAAAGTGCACAAGACTCCAGGTGATGTTCTCAGCAGGCTGACTTTTGCAGGAGCCTACATAGGCAGCTTGGACTTGAGGGTGTATTTTGAGTGAACTTGGCGGATTTAGCTGAAATGCACCAAGAGCCTTTCTTATAGTGTTTACATAATAAAAGAGCCTGCTGTAATTTCAGTCTAGCTAGTCATTTGCAAAGTCCTGCGCCTGGGACAAAATAAGCCCCCTCCAGAGGACAGGCTGGAGGCCTGGTGAACGAGGTGTTGAACCCGTCTCAGCAGTGTGCACTTCAGATGATGAAGGCAGACTGTATATTGTGCAAAATAACTAGAAACTGCTTGCTTTATGCTGAAATGCCTCTTGTCATTTCTTGGGAGAGAATCAGGGAAGTTGTACTTTTAATTTTCTGTGTTCATTCTCTGGTTTTATTTTGGACCCAATGCTCATTTCTTAGGGCCTACACTGATGTCGTTGACAGGCATAATGTTTAAAACGCATTTGGAGTCCTACAGCATTTTTTGAAGTTCAGAAAGAGTGGAATTCATCAGATTAGAACTTCATGGGCAGGAGCGTGAAGCTCAGGTGACTCAACCGCTTCCCTGGGCAGCCTGTTCCAATGCTTGACCACCCTTTCAGTGAAGAATTTTTTCCTAATATCCAATCTAAACTCCCCTGACGCAACTTGAGGCCATTTCTTCTTGTCCTGTCATTTGTTACTTGGGAGAAGAGACTGACATCCACCTCACTACAACCTCCTTTCAGGTAGTTGTAGAGAGAGATAGGGTCTCCCCTCAGCCTCCTTTTCTCCAGACTAAACAACCCCAGCTCCCTCAGCTGCTCCTCATAAGACTTGTGCTCTACACCCTTCACCTGCCAGTAAACCTGTTCCAGCATGGGCTCCTCTCCATGGGTCCACAGGTCCTCCCAGGATTCTGCCTAAGCGCAGGCTTCCCACAGGGTCACAGCCTCCTTCAGGCTTTAGATAAAAGTTAAGTCCTTTTATATCATAGAGACAGAAGAGAGCATAGGACACCTTCACTTTGAGCAGCCAACAGATGCTGTCAATTTCTATTTTTCACCTGTAACAGTCAATAGGTGATGTTGTTTTCTGTTCTTGCAGACCAATTTTATTTCCCAGACTGTTTCCACTTTTTCAGATGATAAGTTGCTGTTGCTTTGCTTTCACATGCAGTTTTGCTTTATCTATTAAGCTGTCTTTATCTCAACCCACAAATTTTTACACATTTACCCTTCCCGCATCCCACTGGGCATGAAAGAACAATGAGATGGGCAGAATAAGTGGAAAAAGCTCTGTGATGACCTTGAACTCTTAGGATTCTGAGTATGATGGAGATGGTATAAGTGTAAGAGATCAGGGAGACCAAGTATGTTCCAGGAATAACAAAAATAAAGAAGACGAAAGCTGTCATGTCAACCACATGGATATGAGGAAATTTTCTTTACTGAAAGAGTGGTCAGGCATTGAAACAGGCTGCTCAGAGAGGTGGTGGAGTCACCATCCCTGGAGGTGTTAAAAAAACATGTAGATGTGGCACTTTGGGGTGTCCTTTAGGAGGCATGGTGGTGTTGGGTTGACAGTTGGACTTGATGATCCTAGAGGTCTTTTCCAACCTTAATGTTTCTATGATTCTATGTTTCCCGCCCCAAGTTCCTTTTTGTTGAGGCAGACATGCACAGAAAGAGAAAACTGTTGGAAAAATTTGATAAAAAACCTAAGTGTCCTCTTGGTGGACTTTTGAGGGTCTACCTTACAATGAGGGATTCCCTGGGTGGAATCACAAAAGTCTGTCAGACACTGATGGCAAAAACTAAAGCAAAGAAGACACTGAGTACCTCTGCTCTATCTTCATCTGCTCTGTCTAAATCACAAGCCCCATTCAGCAGTGAGCCCATATTTTCCATCTTTGTTCTTTCCCTGTTAACACAGCAATAGAAATTCCTCTTGTTGCCCTTGACATCTCTTGCAACTGTCAACTCCAGCTGAGCTTTGTTTTTCCTAAAAACAACCCTGCATGCCAGGGCAATGTTTCTGTATTCCTCCTGTGTATTCTGTTCCTACTTATACCTCTTCCACATACTTTCTTTTGCATTGGAGCTCAGTTATTTGGCCAGGCTGGTCTCCTAATATGTCTGCTTGCTTTCCTGAGTATCCAGATGGATTGTTTTTGTGCTTGAAGGAGATTTCCCTTGAAGACTTGTTAGCTCTCTTGAGCTCCTTTGCCCTTTACAGCAGATACCTATGGGATCCCACCTACTATTTCCTTGGCAGCAAGGAGCCACAATGGCAGGACCGGAGGCTGAGAGCATTCTGGGATCTATCCACAGTACTGCAGCCAGGAAATCGAGGGAAGTGATAGGCCCACTTTACTCAGTACTCATCTGACCACATCTAGAATGCTGCATCCAGTGTTGGGCTCCACAAAAGAAGGAAAATATTGACACACTGGACTGAGTCCAGTGGTGTGCCAGGAAGGTGGTTGGGGCTGGATGACATAGCCTATGATACGAATCTTTCCCACAAGTTCCCAGCTGGCCCACTGCCCACCTGTAGAATCGTTGCTCCTTCGTGTAAATGGAAACCCCTTCCATTTCATCCATGCCTGTCTTTCCCATATAGCCTTCATGGGGCACAACATCAGTCAAATAAGAGCTCAGTTACTCCAGTGACATCACAGCTGTGCGTTGGCTTGCAGAGCTCTGACCAGCTTCTGTCTGTGCGTAGCCACTTACAGAGAGCCCGGTTTTATGCCGTTTCATTTTTCCTGAGGGCTCTCCCACTCTCATTACCCTGCCCCATGGATTTACCACGCTGTTCTCCGTTCCTGCCCTCACCTGTAGGCTGTCATCCCCAACCTCCAGTGCACATTGTTTAAAGCTTGCCTCATCAGTCTGACTTCTTGACCGATTTTCATTATACAAGTGAGTGGGTCACACACGATGTGTGGGTTTTCTTATTTTCATGTTTCATGCTGAGAAATCTATGTAATACAAAACCAGTGAAAAACCTGGGCTTGCTTAACAGAACAGTAATCAGTAATAAGAATTGGCCAATAGCATACCCCAGAGGCAAAGCAAGCTAACAGCAACCTGGGCTGCCTTAGCAGGAGCATGGCCAGTAGACTGAGGGAAGGGATTATCCCCCTTTGCTCAGTACTTGTTAGACGACCTCTAGAGTCTAGAACACTTCTGGACAGAAGTGTCCAGTTTTGAGACCTAGACACAAGAAAGACATTGACAAGTGAACCCAGGGGAGGGGCAATGAACCCACCCCAGAGATGCGTCAACACAGCCAGAAAACCTAAGTGAATGGTTTGCCACCATTTCCTTGTACTCTGAGCTTCCGCAGTGCATGCCTGTGAGGTCAGTCTCAAGCTGTCCTTTGGAATAAAATAGCTAATTCTACGTGAAACTGAACTCAGCATGAATAGTAACAGTTCAGTCTACAAATTCTCCCACAAGGCTGTATGGAGAAAATCAGGCTTGAGTCCCTCTTGTCTACACAACTTTCTGATACTTCCAGCTCTATGCCAGCACGCGTTACAACCCCAAACATCCCCGCACCACCCACCGTAGGCACCACTCACACACGGTATGCAGCCTCAGTGTCATGCGAAACAATTCCTACCCTTGCTGCCTGCACCATGGTCTTCTCATTTCAAGCACTTTGAAATGAAAAAAAAGTCATTATGTCTAAAAATTACGGGCAAGAGTATCACTGTATGGCGCCTACCAGAAACCTTGGCAAAATGCTACACAGGATGGCCATGGTGATCTCCATGGATTGCTAGGCCGGAGTATGGAGCAAAGCTGCTTTGCACTCCCTTGGCCTGAGTGTCAGGGATCACTCACTGTAAGTTTCTTTTAGAACTGTAGATATAGCCTACATCTTCATTTCTAGTCAGAGCACAAGGCAACTCTCCTTTATAAATGCCTTAGCTAATGAGCCAAAATTGAGGTTTTATCTTTTCTGTCTTTGTGAAAGACACCAGGAGGAGCTTTCAGGCCACCAGAGGTAGACGTACAGACAGGCTTTTGTTCAGAGCTTGCAGTCCCTGTTGTGGGCTAGCCTACACGAGCTGTACATAGCGTACTGCCAAGGTCTTCTCTGAGCCACTAATGATGCTGAGACAAAATGGTGCTTTTTCTTGAAGGAAATGTCCAGTTTAAAGGGGCTGAAACTAAGACACAGTCATGTCTCAAGGTACCAGATGGTCTACTTTTGTCTTTTTTTTTTTTTTTCTTTTTAAACGCATCACTGAGCGTGTGTGCTGCAGGATTGGAGGTGCACTGTGAATGAATATTTTAAAATGCCGGGATGGTTGGGGCACTGATGGAAACATACTCTGTGCGGTGTCCTTACCGTCTCTCTGCATTAATGGGTTTTCCTGATGAATAGAAAAAGGTGGTTTGGTTCAGTGGGGGGCCCAGGATCAAATTCATCCATTCATCCATTCAAGCACTGAACACAGTTTACATCCAGAACCAGACCACCAAGATCTCAGTATTCAGCAGAAATCTCAGCAGTGCTTCGAAAGAATTCTGAGAGTTTTTCAAGGCATGTTTCTAATACTCAGCATTGAAGAGAAAATTCTTGAAAAGCAACACTGACGAAACACAGCTTACTGAAATGCCGCAAGGTAAGGAAAAGAAAATGTCACTGTTCCAGAAGCAAGTCAGGATTTGACCGTGCCTGCTACTTCACAGTCATGCACATGGACATCAGGCTACACCACAGCTGCTCCTCTGACAAGACTGTGCACAAGCTACCTAGGGCACTTTGGTGACTCCAGCTCTTAACCCAAATAGACTGTCCTCTGGTGAACAAGGAGGTCTCAGTGTCCCTCAGGAAAATGGGACCCTGCCTCTGGATGTTAGCTTCCAGAGGTCACCCATAGCAGCACCCGTTCCAGGTCTGGAGCTTTGGCATTCACTTTTCTGCAGCTGTATGGCTCTAAGCAAGCTCAGCAATGTCTAGAATAAAGACTCGAGATGCACATCTCTTCTTCCAAGGTTTCCTCGCTGGTCCAAAACTGGCTTCCTACCTGAATCCTCTTGGACCTGATGAGGCCTGCTGGAAAAGGAAAAGTCAGGGGAGGGTGTCAGGAAGGCAGGTTGAAGTGCCTGCGTGGGTGCACTTCGGCTGCAGGAATGGGATGGCTCCCTGCCCACAGCCACTTTCGCTTCTGATGGGGGGTGTGCTTCCCGCGGGGGAACACGGGGGCCTTCCCCCACCCCCCTCCCCATCGCCAACCTCCCCGCGGGGGGGGCGGTACTGAGGAGCACTCCCTCCCCTCCCCACCCCGTGCAGCACTGCTGCAGTTCGCTCCCCAAGACACCCCTGCCACACACAAGAGGCCTTTCCCAGCCAGCATCCCCACTCAGAGCGCCCAGGATGGGGCCAGCCCACAGCATGGTCTCTATTACTGCCTCTCCCCCCAGCCTGGCTCCCCGATCCGGGCCCAAAAAGCACCCTCCGTGCGGGTTCCCCATCGCTCCTGCTTTCCTCATGGCTCCACTGACCCCCCAGAGCTGCCCAGAACCTCGAGCACCCCTTCACCGAGTGCCTCCCGCCCACAACAGTAGGCAGGGCTGGCAGCACCCCTGGTTCCCAAACATATATCTCAGAGTGCACAGCATTCTCCCCCGGAATCCACCCAGGCACTGCGGCAGTGACCGCAGCTCCCATCCATCCCTGCCGCTTCCTGCAAAAACCAGCCCGCCTCCTCCTCCTCCTCCTCCTCCTCCTCCTCCTCCTCCTCCAACTCCTCCTCCTGCGCGCCTGTGAACAACTTTTCATGCTGAAACTGAAGTCCCGGTGCCGTTCCTGTGTCTGTCTGCTTGTTGCTTCTGCTGCAGTCTGCCATTCCATGGTGAGTGCGTTTGTCTGTGCATCCATCCTTCCTTCCTTCCCTCCGCGTGGAAGGACTGCAGACCTGTTCTTCGTGCATGTGTGCATTTGTCTGTCCGCGCTTGCCATACCCTGCTTGGAGGCTTCTGTGCGTCTGTCTGTGTTTGCTGCCCCATCCTGCCAGGCCACTTAGTTCAAATGGTACCTACACATTTGGGATCTCTAAGCTCAAGGATAGAAGGCTAAGGTCCAAATTCACAATGAGGCACACGCACAGGTCATGGTATTTATAAATCCACTCTTTTACCTGACGGAAAATAAAATACAGGAACATGGATGTGCAAGGATATGAATTTTGCTATTGGGACCCTTAAAAGCAGTTGCCCATAAACTGGAATTTCTACTGCGAACAAAGAATCGTATCTTTAGTCTTTTATCAGTGTAGCAACTCTCAGTTTCATCAAATAGGGGCTATCTCCCCAGGATTTCCTCTGACGAAGGGGTCCTCTGGAATCTGGAGGATTATCCAAGTACAGTTTAAAGACACTGACAGCAAGGATGGCTGACTGAAAGTAGAAATCTGAGACCACCGGGGGGGGGGGGGGAGGGAGATTTCTCATATGAGTAAAGTGAGGAGAATTATACCTGTCCTTACATTTGGTGGTGAGTGAAGTCCAAGCCCCTGGTGTCGGGTTTGGACCTGCTGACTTTCCTTCCTTTCTAAAAAGGAAGTCTAAAGTCTAAAAGGACTTTTCTCACTCTCTGCTTTTGCCCTGTGCAGACCCCAGACTTACAGGAGAAACTTAACGTTGATTCTTGCGGAGTCGTCTGAGGTTTAGGTGTGGTAAGCAAAAGGGGCCGTTAACTCAGAATGTCTGTCTGGGGCAGCACTGGCATAGAATAAAAGACTGCTGTTAATGCTGGGCTGAGTCAAGGGAGATGCTTCTTCGCCTGGGAACAAGAGGGAGGTTCCCGAGAGCCATTCCCTTGGAAATCTCACCCCGAGCAGGATCAAGAGCTGACAGCTCCTCCCAGCTCTCTTGGCGCTGCTATTACCGTGCCTGGGAGGGAACTGCACAGTCGTGCACCGCATCCTCCCGGCTGCAAGGTTAGAAAGATTTTTCGAGAGAGTTCTTCCGCCCTCCGCCCCGATTTTGTTAACAGTCGTCACTTTAGTCCTGGGGTAATGGGGCAGGTTTCCAGGAGTTAGGTTACGCCTGCCCCAGCACACAGCAGAGCCGTAAGCCGCCGCTTACCGTGCCGGCTCCGGAGCGTAAGGGCGGTGGTGGCTCCCCCCAGCCTCCCCGGTGAGCCGCGCTGGAGAGGGGCCGCCCCTCCCCCGGGCTTGTTTGCAGGGAGGGGGACGCAATTCAGGAAGGTGCCTCGTCCCTGTGACCGGGGGGGGGGCGGCCGGGCCCGATGCCCCAGGGCTCCGCGCTCCCCTTCCCGCCCCCTCCCTCGCCGCCTCCGTCGCCGGCGGCCGCGCGGAGATGCTGTTGCTGCCCTCGGGCCCGATCCCCGCCGGGGTCCCCGAGGTGTCCCACCCCCGTGCCCCCCTCACGAGCGGCTCGTGTCGCAGCGGCGCCCGGGACGGGCCGCCCGATGCGCCCCGTGCCCCCGCCCCGCCGCTCGCTGCCCGGGACCCCCGTGCGCTGCTGTGCCTGCAGCTCAGGTGGGGCTGCTGCTTCAGCTCCAAACGCCCCCGTGTCCGCTCCAAGCACATTAGTAACAACCAAACACAGCACAGGTTTTCCTTGCCTTTTCCTTGCTCTACCCCGTGTTTCCTGGGACGTGTTAATACTTCAGGTAATACATTCAGATAATTCCTCCTCACCTTCCCAATTCACTGGGAAAACCACCTGGGCCAAGTTTCTTGTGACACAGCCCCCCACGGCTGGGTGCGGGGGCCAGCCAGCCTCTCAGTCTATATCTTCCTCACTAGCCTTTTCCCAGAAAAGTATTTCTCACTGGGACCCATTGACTGCACCAAATGTTTTGCCCCAGGAGGTAGCTGCTAGTTCACTATGATCCCAGTAAGAAAGACCCTCGGATTCTGCAGTGTCATTTGAAACGTCATTTCTTAGAACTGACACTATAAAGAAAGAGATAATAGCATAGATAATCTTACGTCCGCTCAGATGCTGGGGACCCTGGGTTGTGCAGCGTCCAACAGGCCTCCAGTCAGCACGCAGCATATTACAGTGCACATTCCAGAGCTGGCTCTGTTACAATGAGCTGGCTGAGGTTATCCTGCGGCCATGGGGTTTGTGCAGCCCAGCACAGGCCTGAAGGCCAAGCTGTATGTGCAGACCAGCACAGTCCTGTGCCTCCTCAGATTAACTGCTACGCGGATCACTAACTCCTTGGTTTACAATGGTCCCCCCACCAGGATCACTACAGCAGAGAATGCACATTCCTCCTTCCCTTCCTCACTCTGTCCCTCCTCGCATCCCTCTCATTCTTCATTCATTCCTTTGCCCCATTCTCACTCCCTCTTTATGTGCCCTCTGGCAAACCCCTTTGCAGGGGTTTAGAAGTTAGTCTGAATGCATCTATTTTAAATACCTACATTTACGTGTAATAATCTTGAACTGACTCCTACTCTTGTGCTAAGAAGAAGAGGCTCCTCCTCTTATTTAAATTCAGGGGTGAGATTTAGTTGTTGAGTCGTGGGTGTCTAGTGTCATTTTAGATGTCCTGTCATTTCCAGGATAGACACATGATGCCAATACGCATAGCACAGGACCTATGTGAGACAGGTAGATTGGATTTCCTTACCTTTGCGAGGACCACTCACCCTTGCTAGGGCTCCTCGCTGCAAATGGCCCTCTGGTCCAATGTTTTGACAACTGAGTTAGGGCTCTGTTCAGTATCAGAAGAGTTCTGACCTGTGCACAGACCTGTACACAGACCTGGTGGTTTTAGGTGCCTGATTGACAGATCAGTCACAAACCAGGCACTTTCTATCATCCTCTCCCTCACATTCCACACAACTGCATTTGGTCACCAATTCCTCCATCACCCTCCTGCCCCCCACTTCCGTGGATGTGCATCCATGCATCCCAACTACAAATTCATTCATCCATTCCCCTCCCCAATTCCCCATATGGTCACTATTTTCTGCCATGCACTCCCACTGACACTAAATACCGCCCTCTCCAACTACACCACTCTCCTCACACAAACCCATGCGTTCCTCCACCCATCCTCCCAGACCATGCTTCACCTGCTCTGTCTGTCCACCCTTCTGCCCCTTTCTTCCTCTGTCAACATTGGTACTGGTGTCCTCCAGGTGCACTTATCATGCTCAGGCCCAAACTCATACTGTGCCTTATGTCTCAGGCTGTGACCCATCGTTGCTCCCACGTTCCCCGTGCTCCAATCTCAATTAAGCACCATCACCCCATTGAACCAATAGGCATTTTTGACACCTGCAATTCCCATCCCAGGCATCTCTTCTACTAATTTGCTACCAGGCTGGTGAGAGAGGGGCAAAAAGGATCCTGGGTTGGGACGTGAGGAAGCAAAGATTCACCTTGGCCAATGTATGGGGGGGCAGGGTGGAGCTCTGTATCTTGGAGGAAAGGAAGGTGGAGGTGCCCAGATTTTTTTCACAAGGTCCTCATAGGTCACTCTTGCTCTTTCCCACACAGAAGCTGTCTTCAACCAAAAAGTCAAGATGAGGAAAAGTGGCATCCTGAGCAAATGCTATATGCGAAGGGGTGAGTCGGGGCTAGAAGGGTGGCATCTGTGAGCAGTGAAGAAGATTTTAGCTAGGAGAGCAATGTGGGAAGGAACTGATTTCTTGGGTGGTTGACAGGGAGGCACATGTCACCATGTTCTGGCAACTAGGGGCATGGCCTGTAGTCAACCTTCACTTTTCTGGTTGGCATAGCAAAAGGTGTTTTTCTGAGTGTGATTCATCTCACTCATAGTGTTGAAGGCTTTCCAGGGAAACCGTCACAAAGTGGGAGGATGACTCAGAAGAGATGTCTGCTGCTGCGGGATAGGGGACAACACTCCTCAGTGCTATGGTACTGCATCGCCTCTACTGTGGTGCTAAATCAGTCCCTACTGAATTGTGTTGTGATACCTAGGTTCATTGCTTGATTGGTGAGTTGCCTCATCCCATGAACTGTACCATCTTCTGTACACCGTCCCCTTCCAAGACGTTACAGCAACCCCCATGAAGGTCTTCTACTTTCCTTTGCTAAGTGTCACTCTATTCGTACTACAGTGTTACGCCATTCTTGACTAAGACACTACTCCAACAATGGCATTTTACCATCAGGTTTGATGCACCACTGATGCCAAACCTTGCCCTAATATGAGATGCTCTTCATCTCAAACCAAGGGCAAAGGTATGGAGAAGGTTGCCTTTCCATGGGCTGCTGTCATAGCAGGAAGGGAGGTCATCAAAGCCGTCTTCCAACCAAATTCAGTTCTACACATTGTTGGCCTCAAAGAAACCATACACTACAAGTATGACCAGTGAGAAAGGGAGGCCAGCGAGAAACATCTCTACTGCTGCCAACGAAAAGGAGATGAGGCAACTTCCTGTGACTCTACCTGTGATGCCATGCTAAGTGCCCTTGGTAGGGTTCCCCCTTCCCTTCCAGTAGTCCAAAATGAGTGGTATATCTGCTTAAGTTGAAAATCAAGCTCATCTCTTTGGAGCATTGGCCTCAAAGCAGGTGGTGAGACCCCCTCCTGTCTCTGAGATATGGTTTGAAGGTTTGAGGAGCTGCAGGGCACCTCCTGTCATTTGCATGAAACTCTATTGTGGGACTGTCTCATGCTGTGTGCTGAGGGACAGCCAGACTCCTCTCAATGCCATGGTAGGCCTGAACTAAAATGAAGCATGGCACATTTAGGCGATCTAAGGGCACAGCTGCCATGTGCATTGGACAGAAAGGGGCTTAGAGAGATGAGGAACTGTGGTCTAAGGGAAACATGTTGGCAGCCTCAAAGGGACCTTTCATCACTGTTTGTCAGCTTCTGCAACTGGCATTTCTGTGGCAGGTTTGGACACACAACCGTTTCCCACTACAAGCAGTTACCTCAAATTTAAAGTTTCTGACGTGCAATCAGGTAGTCTGACAGCTCTTGTGTCTTCCTCAGGCTTATTCCAGAGGGGAATAAGGCTCTTTTCTTCCTATCCTGAAGTGGAGCTGGAAGCTGTGAGAGTAAATGTAACCATCCAGGACTTCATAGCCGATGTGGTGTCTGAGCTGTTTTTCCGCAATACACAGCAAGTCTCGAAGGAGACCATGTTCATCTTTCCTGTGGACTCTCACACTGTTGTACACACCTTCTGCGCTACCATGGGGGACACTCGTATTGAAGCAATGCTCTGGGAGAAGGAGGAGGTACTGGGATTGGGGTGGGATGGGGTGGTCCGCAGACTGGGATAAAGGGTGCAGTTGAGAGAATGGAATCCTGTGGAGACCTCAGTGACACATTTTTCTCCCTCTGTGGCAGGCCCAGCAGCTGTGCAAAGCCACTTCAGGCATGGAGAATTTAAGATACCTGCAGGACCAGTGTGATCTTTGGGGTCCTGTCTTCGCTTGTTTCCTGGGGACCCTGCCTCCTAACAGGGAGGTGGCCATCAGCCTGTGCTATGTCCAGGAGCTGCCACTGCAGCCTGATGGAGCTGCCCAGTTTTGCTGGCCGTGCGAGCTGTTCCCCCCGATTAACCACATTGGTGCGTGATCCCCCAGGTGCATCCCCCAGGGAGGAACACATCATTCCCCAGCATCCCTCCGGGGGGGGACCCCCATCTCTGCACACGTGCCTCAGCGAGACAATCTGAATATTCCCCCTTGCACCTCACAGTCAGGAACGCCACGGTGTTGCATTAATAGGTGAAGAAATTTGGCAGAAAATAAACCCCCTTGCAATCCAGCTGGTCCTCAGATGTCAGAGGGGCTGGGGGCAGCTGACCTTAGATTCTGAGTGATACCCGATTCAGCACACTTAGTCCGCGAGGGATTCACTAACAGCACGATCACTATTAGTCTAGTCGTGCCCAATGACTCTTTACAGCCAGATTCACTAATAGTGCGGTTTATTGAAGCAACAGAAATACAGGTTCTTATTGGATTGCTGGTGATAAACGCACTGTCTGCAAGGCATGTGCAAGTATAAAGCGCTAAAACACAAAACACAAAATAACAAGCTTGTTCTCTAAATTTCCCGGGGAATCACTCGGTATAAGCAAGTGTTCGAGTCTTATGCAATCGGTGTCACTATGCAGGGGAAGAGAGGTTCAGCCCATCGACTGATCCCAATAGTCCATGATGGTATCTTCCCTAATGTCCCTCTCTCTTGAAGTCATTTTATACTACTTTATGTTTAGGTGGAGCTTGAGTGACTCTAGTCATACATACCTTTGTTACTGATTGGTGTAGAAATTCCTCACTTCGATTTAAAGGTATAGACTAGGAGAAATTCAGAGCGCACGTTCAGTGAGGGGTTGTTGTACCTTGGAGATGTGTGTTTTAGTATTATAATGAGGTTATAATGAGCAAAGTTCACCCACAGGGCATGATGTTACGGTGCTGGTCTGGGCATGGCTCCATGGTTCCATCCAGTTTCCGGATCTGGACGAGTTTGGCCGTGGAGCCTTTGCTCCACTCCCTCCTCCAATTATCTCAGAACTACTACATCGAGCTCCCTCACTGTTCCTAACATCTAGGAGTGCAGGTGGTGTTGCTTAGGGAATGATCACTGAACCAATTTCCAGCATGCCAATCGCCTTCCACCCTGGAAGTTAACTTTTATGAAATGTGGATATAAATTTCACCTCAGTAATTTCAACCTCAATAATTTCACCCCCAGTAATCATTGCACACATGGGTCTCCCCATATATCCCACAGCAAGAGATCCACACAGATCCCTATACAAACCACAGTGTGAGTCTACACACTCACCACCATCCTTCCCCGCCCCCCACTAAGCACCACAGTGAGGGACGTCTCAGATGCCACATTTCCCCTCTACTGACAACAAATATTGCCCCTCCATAGCTGTCCGCTGCCCTAGGGTCTCTTCTTTCACCTTCTCACACCTCTTTCTCACTGCAGGCTTGTTCTCTTCTGAGGAGGAGACGTCTGAAAACCTGCACTTCAGCATCTGTCTGAAGTCAGCCCATGGTGTGTCCCATATAGACATTAACAGCAGCTACACCCCTCTGCAATACACAGCTCCAGATCAGACATCTGCTGAGGTACGGCCCTGCCGGATGCTGAAGTCCCAAAGGGGCAGAGGAGGGAAGGGTCTGCAGCCTGCTGATGCTCCTTAGGACTCCTCAGTCCTTTTAGTTGGTTCTCTTTCCTCCCCACACCCTACTTGTCCTCAGGTCTCCTTGAAATTGCCACCCTGGTTGCATTGTGATCTGAACTTGCTGGTGTATTACAGAGGTTCTCACCCTCTCAGTGCTGTGGTGGAGAGAAGTGACCCCAAAGCCCCACCTGGTGAGTGGGGAGGGTGGAAGTGGGCATGAGGGAGAGAGTGTCAGGGAGACTGGGGGGGATCTGAGGGGGTCTTCAGGCAATAGTTCATTGCTGAGGTCTATGTGGAGGACAAAAGCAAAGAGACGGGGAAGGGAGTTCCAACCTAAAAATCCTCCTTGTTTCTCCTCACACGCTCCAGGGTCTCTGCTGGGGGACCCTGTGGTGATGGTGACACTGATGCCCAGCATTCCTGAGGTGGTGCCTAGTCCAGGCCAGCTTGGGGAATTCCTCTTTCTCATGGACTGCAGCCTCTTCCGGGATGCACAGGTACCACCGGAGCAGGTCTTCAGGGGGGATTTTCCACCACTGGTGGTGCCCAGATGGTGGGGATAGAGGCAAGCTTCTTCACGTGGGCAGATGTTCTGCCTAGTTTCCCCATCTGAGCTCTGCCCATCCCTCAATCTGTCCCCAGAACACACTGCTCTTCCTCCTCAAGGGTTTGCCTCTGGGCTGTTACTTCAACATCTACAGTTTTGGGGCCACTTTCAAAGCCTTCTATCCGTGAGTCAGGGATGATGATGGGGCAGGGCCAAGGGGTAAGTAGAGTATGACTTTTCTAAGTGAAACTATGGGACAAGCTCTTGCTGGAGGGCAGTTATGGGGCAGGATATGTTTGGGGCAGTGAGAGGGTAAGTCCTCTTTTCAGGATGCTTCTGTAGCACTGGTAGTGAGGTAGGGCTTTTCTGGGGAGTAGTCATCAGCCAGGTTCTCCCCCCTCTAACACTCTGGGTGCCCTTCCACAGGCAGAGTGTGGAATACACACAGGAAAGCATGGACAACGCAGTGGGGCGCATCTCCTCCATCTGCCCTGATCTGGGGGGCTGTGATCTTTTAGGCCTCCTAAGGTCTATCTACAGCACTCCTCTTCTTCATGGGCGTCCCCGCCAGGTATCAGAGGCCAAAGGGTTATGGGGAGGGAAATGGGTATAAACAGTGGGGTAAAGGTAGGCTTCAGGGCTCAGGGTGAGATATTCTGCTGCTGTTTGCACCAGGAGTTGGCATGTGGGGGGGTGACCTCATGGCAGAAAGTGACACCGTCTTTGGGGTGGGCAGCGTGGGAGGGCTTCTGTGGAATTTGCCTGCACTTGGGGAAGGCGGATCTTCCTTGTGGGGTGCCCCTTTGTGCTAAGAGGTGTCCTGGTGTTAATGAAAGGAGACACACAATCTCTTTTCCTGTTTCAAGGCCAGTGGGTGCGAGAGGGTAAGGGAGCAAACTGGGAAGGCTTCCTGCATTTTAGGAGGGTGTCTTTTCTCTACAGGGGTGCCTAGCCCTGGCAACCTTTGTTTCCCCTCCTCTCTCCGTCAGCTTTTCATCTTCATCCAAAGGAAGATCTCCAGTGAAGAGGAAGCTGTCATGGCTGAGGTTTACCGTTACCGGGACCACCACCGGTAATGGGGGAACCCTGTTCCTGTCTCCTAACACGCTAATTCACAACCTTCCTCTCTCCCTGACTGTCAGAGTCCTTCAAACCTTCTCCCAGATCCTAGTCTGCCCTCTTTACCTCAATGGAACTTCAGCAACAACCCCCACACACTCTTTACTTACCTCACTAAGACTGCCTATACTCTTCATCTAGTGGGCCTCCTCTCCCAATCTTTGTGTCTGCTCTTCTCAGCACTTTTCCTCTTCCCCCTCACCCTGCAATACCTCCGTGTGCTCCACAGGCCCAAAACCCATTCTCACACTCTCCCTGTCCAGCAGGCAACGTCTCTCACCCCTGAGTGGATGGGAAAACTCTGAGTCAGTTTCATTTCTACAATTAGAAGCATTCTTACCTCTCCAGACTTCGTTCTTTGCACCACTCCTGTCCTTTGTGCCCCTCACCTTTGTCCCGTCTCTAACCTCCCCCTCTTTTCCTGTACAGGTGTTTCTGTTTTCCTACTAACAGATGTGACAGCTTCAACCTTTCCCAGGCCATGGCCCTGGAGACCAAAGGAGAATGTGTGTGCATCCACTCTAGGATGGACATGACATCTGAGGTAATGACCCAGGTACCCCTCTGCTCTATTCAGTACCTCCTGTGGCTCTCCTAAACATGCAAGGCAATCCAAATACCACCATCTACTCCCACTCAAGAGACCCCCTCCAACTTCCCCCCTGCCCAGAACTGGGAGGGAACCCAAGTGGTCTGCTCTCTGCTTCCCCTCACCAGGCAGTGAAATGCCTGCAGCAGGCTCTGCAGCCTCTGGCGAGTGGGATCTCACTGCTTTGGGACCTTCCACCTGGCCTGGAGGTGTCAATGATCAGAAAAGCTCCTGAGATGATCTTCCAGGGACATCAGAGCTCCATCTATGCCCAGATCCATGGGCAAGCACAGGTGAGAGTGATCCAGGAACCATATGCACTGGGGCAGGGCTTTCTGGAACGTAAAGGACCTACTCCCTGTTTCACCTTCCCAGCACTAAGAGTCCTTCACCTCCACTAGACCTGAGAGAGACCCTGATCAGCGCTCCGCGAACCCCCTTCTTTCCCCCAGAGACACCACTGCTTCTGCTCCAACCATGGACATCTGCTACCTCAGTAGAGCAGGGCCGGAACCTAGGTAGCCAGGCTGCTGTGCCTTGCACAGGGACATTTCTGTCTGACTCTTTCCCTTGCGTCACCAGGATCCAGCAGTGGGTGAGGGAGCCGTCACCCTCCAGTACCATGTGGGCAGCCAGTCCTTCGATTACACACTCAGGTTCTCACTCTTCCCATCATCAGATGACAGGTGAGCGAATAACACACTTGCCCACAAGGCAGAGTGGCATTGGCAAGGTCTGGAGGAGGGAGAGCAGGTGTCATTTGCTTGCATCTTTTCCACTGTAGCCTGAGGTGGGAAGAGAAGCTGAGCATCCAGTGCTGTCCCCTTGTCCCCTCTGCCCTGAGCTTGGGAGAGGACGTGGGTGACCATTAACACACTGCCCCCTCCTCTTTGCTCCACGTGTCTCATGCCGCTCCCCAAGGTGGAACCAAGGACTAACTCCCTGCCCCTGCAGGCTGCCTGTGCACCGTATGGCCATGATGCACCTGCTGTGGAAACTGGCCTGGGAGGGGACAAGCAGGGCAGAGAAGGACGTCCAGCACAGCACAGTTAAGTCCAGCCTCAGCCTGGGGGTTCCATCCCCCTTCACATCCAGCGTGGCAGTACGCATGAAACAGAGGGATGCCTGGCAGCATGGTAAGGCCAGAAACTGGGGATAGGACTGGGAGGAGAAAGTGGGACTTGTTGATCTGATGCCTCCTTACCATCTGCAGCCCCTATCCTCTCGGCCTGACCACCCTTTTGCCTATCTCTAATACCCATGAGTCTAACCCCCATCTCCCTGCCTCTTTCCCCATATTCTTTACCTCCAGACTCCGCCATGTTGTTCTCTCCCTCTTGCAACCTGGTTCCCTGCCAGCTGCTCTGGTTGCGTGGCTTCAGGCCTGTGTGGTTCAAGTCCACCAAGTTTTGGATGGTCCAGAAGTGCCAGTTCTTCCTTGAGAGGCTTGGTCACAAAGCCCCTGACACTGAGGCACTCACCCAGTTTTCAGCATCCTGTAGAGGTAAGGATAAACTTCTTAGCTGAGCATTCTCAAAATGTGTTAGACTAGGGTTGAACCCTCCTTTCAGCATGTATCTTCTCATCAGACTTCCTGACTGTCATTGTGCTGAGGATGGATGGAGTGACAGACAAAGCAAACTCCTACATCTCAACTCTGGGCTGGAAACTAAGAATTATACGCCTTGATACTTCCTTGAAGTAACCTTATCCTTGTCTCCAACTATCCTTAACTCCATACCCAAACAGTTAAGTTTGTCACAAAAATATCTGCATGAATCTGTAGCTTTACACTTGTACAGTTCAGCAAAAAAGAGCCAGCTAGCTCGGCAATAGCCGTTCATGCAGCAGTTTCCAGACTTCCTCTCCTTCCAGCCTTCTGCTTGTCCAAGGCTCATCTTCTGATCTCCAAGGATCACCTGCTGGGAACTTCTTGTGATTGCTGTTGATGAGGAGAGTTACCTTCTGTAGGCTTGTGCTTCAGTCATCTCTAATGGTCAGCTTCTGTTGGCTGTTTCCTAATTAGGGAGGGTCTATGCTTACTGTCTTCAGCGGACTTCTAATGGTGGGAGAAGGTGTCAAGCACTTTTTCAGCTGGTGTTTGGGAAGCAGCTGTGTATCAGGTAGGCAAGAACATAGAGCTAGCTAACAGAGACCTAGCAGTTGTCTCGGCAGTTAGTGCAGCAGGGTTGCAGAGGGGTCCAGTAACTGTTCAGGCCTGTGTGGGGCTGAGTGAAGGCTGTGCAGTATCCCACACAACACATTCTCCAGCACTAACGGGTGCATTTGCCCTTGGTACATTGGAAGCCTCAGTCCAGACAGAGCGTAAAAGGAAGATAGTGCAGTCTAGGTCTTGAGCTGAAGAGAGAGGCTGTTGCTTCACCCTGGAGCCAGAGCTGAAGTGCCCTCCTCTGTGGGAGGTAGGTTCTAGTTAAGGCTCAGACTTTCTAACTGAAGGAGCTACAAGGAAGAAGAGAGCTCACTGCACGCCATCAGGGTGAATGATGAGGAGATTGTCCTGGACTTTGTGGAAAGTCTGCTGAGCAAAAAGCTGGAGTTATGTGAAGCAAGGAGGATAGGACCTCTGGAGGCCGTAGTCAAAATGGGAAAAAGCGGAGGCTTGTGGCTTCTGACAACAGGGGGAAGGCTCCTGCTTGACCTGCTAACCTGCAACTTCAGGCTAGGTGTAGTGCCTGAGCACGGGTGAGGACAAACAAGGCCTGTCAGGAGAGGTATCCAGAGCCAGCTGAGCCTGAAACTAGTGTCCAAGCAGAGGGGAAAGGCATGTGACGGTTACTGGAAGCTCTCTCCTGCAGGGGATGGAGGCACCCAGCTGCCAACCCAACCTCACGCTTCAGCAGGAGGTGTGTTGCTCACCAGAGGCCAGGACCGAAGAAGCTGCAGAGACTGCCAAGACTTGTCTGGCCCTTGGACTATTACCCATTGCTGCTGTTTCATGTGGACAGCAATGACACTACCAGGGATAACCTGGAGCATATCACATGCTATTATGGAGCCCTGGAGGAGAGGCTGAAGGGGGTGGAAGCCCATATGGTGTTCCTCAGTCCTTCCCATGAAACAGAAAGGATTGGTTTAACTGGACTCATCCTGCAGGTCAACAACTGGCTGCATGGCTGGTGTCACAGGCAGGACTATTACTACTATGTCCGCAGGACCCCCTCTGAGGAACAAGGGTTGCTGAAAAGGAACAGGATTCATCTGACCATGTGGGACAAAAGTGCCTTTGCAAACAGGCTTGCAAATCTAGCAAGGAGGGCTGTAAAGTAGGTGTGTAGCCTTGAGGAAGGGTTACAGTAATCTCAAGAAAAGTGAGGGCAGAAGGGATTGAGCATATGTGTTTAGGGGACAGGATGATAGGGAAGGCTCTCACACTTCCCTTGAAAAACCTGTATGCTCATCTCAAATACCTGTACAGAAATGCTTGGAGCATGGGGAGCAGAAAGGAGGAAATCTGCACAGCTGCAGAACCATGATCTCTCTAGGGTGATATAGACCTGGTGGGGTAATTCTCAAGCTTGGAGTCCTGCTTGGCCTGGATATAGGCTTTTCAGGAAGAATAGGGTGGGAGGCTAAGAAGGATGGGTTGCATTTGATGCAAAGGAATGGCTTGAGTGTGTGGAGAATTACTGGTTCATCACCTGTCCCAAGGAAGAGAGCTTGTGAGTAAGGATCAGGTGACAGGTCAGCACAGGTGATGTTGATCCACTGGATCAAGAAGGAGGTAGATGAAGCCATCTTTAGGCAGCTGGAGAATACCTTACAGTCACAGATCTCGGTACTCCTGGACAGTTTTAACAAACCCCAATATCTGCTTGAAAGGCAATCTGGCTGGGTGCAAGAAATCCAGGAGGTTGCTGCTATGTACTGAAGTCTATTTTGTGATGCAGGTGCTTGATGAACCTGCTAGGAAAGATGTTCTATTTGACCTGCTACTCACAAACAAGGAGGAACTTGTCGAAGACATGAAGGCAACCTTAGCTGCAGCAATCATGAGACTGGGGTTTACAATCCTGAGAGGAGTGAGCAAGGCAAACAGCAGAATTACAACTCATGGACTTCAGAAGAAGAGACTTTGCCTTGTTCAGGATCCTGAGGGAAACTCTTGTGGCGGGCAAAGGGTCCAACATAGCTGGTTGATCTTCCAGGACCCAATCCTCTGAGACGAAGAATGGGTCCAGTCCAGTGGCAGAAATGCAAGGCAGTGTGCCAGAAGGCCAGCATAGACAGACATAGAGTTCCTTAGTCAGATCAAACACAAAAAGGAAGTGTGCAAAGGTGGAAGTGGAAACAGGCTACTTGAGAGCAATACAAAGACTTTGCCCAGACATGTAGAAATGGAGTTACAAACACCAAAGCTCAGCTGGACTTGAAATCTGCAAGGGAAGTGAAGGACAACAGGAAAGGCATGCTGAAGCACATTGACAGCAAAAGGAAGCTTAAGATGAGTGTGGGCATCTTGCTCAGTGGTGCAAGGGACTCAATGACCACTCAAAGGATGTGGAAAAGGCTGTCATAGTCTCAAACTTTTTGGGTCCAGTTTTAACTGGTAAGGTTTTCCCTCAGGTCTACCATGTCTCTGAGTCTCCCAGCAGAGTCTGTATGTGTGAAGCAGTACCTACAGCAGAAGAAAATAGTTAGGAATCATGTAGGCTGGTTAGACCTGCACAAGTCCGTGGGATCGAGTGCGTCCAAAGGAGCTGGCTGTTGCCACTGCAAGGCAGTGACTCCATTATCTTCAAAAGATCATGGCAACTGGGAGAGGTTCCTGATGACTGGAAAATAGTCAGACATCTCACTTATCTTCAAGAAGAGGAAGAAGAAGTGTTCAGGGACCTATAGGCCAGTCAGCCTCCCCTGAGCCTCCCCCTAGGAAGGATATGGAGCAAATCCTCTTAGAAGGACTATCCCATATGGGCTTATCAAAAGTAAATCATGCCTGACCAACCTTATTGCTTTCTTGGATGAGGTAACTGCCACTGTGGACAAGAAAAGGACAGTGGATTCTGTATACCCTGACTTCAGCACAGCCTATGACAGTTTCCCAAAGTCTCCTTATCATCAGCTTGAGGAGATATTGGCTGGTTTAAGTGCACAATAAGGCTGGTGGAAAATTGGCTAGACTGCTGGGCTCAAAGAGCAGTTATCAGCAGTTCAGAGTCCAGCTGGTGGCCAAAAACCAGTGCAATTCCAGAGGGATCTCTCATGGCAATAGTACTATTTAACATCTTCATTAATGACCTGGACATTAATGGACAGAATGTACTCCTAGCAAGTTTATGAATAACACTAATCCGGGAGCAGTAGGTGGGTGGTCAGTACAGTGGAGGGCAGGGACAGGCTGGAGAAATGGCCTAACAGGAACTGCATGACATTCAGTAAAAACAAATGCAAAGTCTTGCATCAGGAATGGATCAGGAACAGAATAACCCTATGCAACAATACAGGCCATTGGGACACACACTCAGGGAAGCAGCTCTACAGAAAAGGATCTCGGAGTCCTAGCTGACAACTAGTTGAACAGAACTCAGCAGCATACCCTTGCAACAAAGAAAGCCAACTGCATCCTGGGCTGTATTAGCAAAAGCGTAGCCATTAAGTGCAGGGAGGTGATCCTTCCTCTCTGTTCAGCACCATTTGCTAGTTTGCTAGCCTGCATCGTGGGGTAATGTGCGGGAAGCTTCTGCTTCCGTTACAAGAAAGGCATTGACATACTGGAATGAATCTAGTGGAGGGCCACTAAACTGAGGGGACCGAGCACAAGGCATGTGAGGATAGGCTGAGAGAGCTGGGTTTGTTCATCTTTTAGAAGAGGATACCTTACTTCTGTATACAACTGGCTGACTGGAGGAAAATAGATAGAAGCCAGCGGCAGATTCTTCTTGGAAGTACACAGCATTAGGAAAAGAGGCAACAGACACAAGTTGGAACATGGGAAATGCTGAACGGGTATGATGAATATTTATTTTCCTTTAAGTCATAAGGATAATAAAAAACTGACGGAATCTCTACCCTTAGAGCTATTCAAGACTTGACTACACAGGTACCTGAGTGAGCTGTTCTAATGAGACCTGCTTTAAGTAAGGATTTGGACAAGATGACTTCCAGAGGTCCCTTCCAACCTCTGTATACCTTTAGGCCAGCCTTAAATGACCCCTAGTTCTGCCCCAACTACTCTGTGCCCAAGTGCTTCTTTTTCTGCCCATAAAAGCTCTTTAATCTGCTCTGGAACTGAGCCATGCCTGAGACTATAATGCCCATGGACTGCGCTTGACCCTCTGCAGCTTCACTCTTTTGTGATGCAGTGCTGCTGTAGCTCCAACAAAGTCTTATGTCTTGAAATGTGGAAAGGAAGAGCTCATGCTGAGGCTGGTGGGTTTGAATCGATGATGGAGAAGGACTCCTGTGGGGCCCTCAATGGTGAACATGAACCATAATGGTGGAAGTGGCAGGAAGGAGTAACATTAGTGAAGCTCATGGGTGGAATTAAGGGTGTTCAGAGAGAATTACATATGCTGGGTAAACTAGAGCATATAGGACAGATTTTAGGATACTTATGAGGGACTGGGAAGATCTGAGGATGCTCTGGGAGGTCTGGAAAAAGTTCAGAATGCTTGTGGAGGACTGGGAAAAACTGGGAAAGCCCAGAGAGGATGGAGGACAGTTAAGTATGCCTGGAGAAGGCAGAATTTAAGGTTACTAACTGTTGCCTATCTCATATGAGCTGTGTAAATGTTTCTGTCTTCCAGAGCAGGAGCCTTCTCCTGAAGAGCAGGTGATGGAAGAAGCGCCAGCATTTAACATCAGTTGGGACTGGGCAGTTTCACCACTGTCAACAAGACTGTGTGACTTCTCCAGGCTGAGGATGGTGGTGGCACTCCAGAAAGCGAATGGCTCCTGGGCCCTCACCACAGCCCTGGCCTCTGCCTTGGGGCTCAGCAAGGCTGATGTTGAGGGGCAAAAGCCCAGTGAGGTAAGCAGGTCGGGGCATGGTGGGGCACCATCATGAGCTGAACCTTCCTCTGCTCCAGGTCTCCAGTTTGAGCTGAACTGAGAAGAAGAGATCAAAGCAGTCTGGATATAGAGCCTCTCCACTCGTGGAAGTGGGACATGGAGGGTGTGGGGTGGAATCAGCAGAGGTACCTGGGAACTTTCTGATTTTGAGGATTTCAGAAGCTTAGAGAGTTTGTGTGTACATGTGGAGGTCTTACTTTGTTCACGTGCTGGTTTAGGCCTGATCTTTCTTTTTATTTCTTCCCCTTGATTGTCCTGTTTTGCCCCACAGGATGTGCAGCCAACTGCCTGGGCCACAGTTTTGGCTTTAGTCTGGTTGCACCAGTATAAATGGAAAGTATCTTGGTCGGAGCTTCTGGAGGCCAAAGCTTGTAGGTGGCTGCAGGACCAAGCTGGTAAGAAGATTTTGCTGGGAAAAGTCATGCTCTGGGCCTTTCCCCCCAAATTCACAGCTGACACCCGTTGACCCATGTTCCTCTTTCCCAGTGCTCCTGTACAGCAGTCTATGAGACTGTCAATACACACTGTATTCCCTTACTGAGTTGTAGTCCCCCTCTAATTTTACTCTCTGTTTGCAGAGGTCCAGCTGGATGAATGTCTGGAGGCAGCAAATTCCCTGTTAGGCTGCTTTGTGGAGCCCACCATCTTTAGGATTTGAACTTACCCCACTAATGGGGGTGTGCAAGAAGCTAGGTGGTAACACAGCCAGGATAGCTGACCCAAAATGGCCAAAGTGATATATCACATACCATTAGCATCATGCCCTTGTGGGACTGAGTGAGTGAGTGGCTTGGTGGGTGCTTAGCTGCTGTCCGGGGCCAACCCACCTCAGCTGGCTTTGTTCACACATTTGCTCTTTACCATAATATAAGAGTTTCCACTGGGTTCTGAAAAATAACCCTAAATATATATACTAAACTTTGCTTCAGTTTTCCACATTCTGCTTTTCTCTGAGGTATACCCAAATAGTCATCTGCTCAAAATACCAGATCTCAAGGAGAAAAAACCTGTTCAGATACTACAGAAAAACACCTTATTTATGAATCTATCTGTTTGTCTGTCTAGCTATCTATCTCCCTACCTACCTACCTATGTACCTTTCTGTTTTTTATAGAAATGTAAGACGAATTTTATTTAGTTTTGCAGGAATTGATTCACTCATCCTCACAAGCTAGAGGACTTTTTTTTCTTTGTTTGGGTTTTTTTTTGTTGTTGTTTAAAGGAGGGTTTGTCAAATAAAGGGGTGGATTTCATTGCATCGCTGCAGTGCCCACTGTAGGTGCCCTGTGCCATTTCAGCTGTTCGAGGTATCTGAAACACCTACCAGATAGGAGGGGCAGGATATAAAGGACAGATTTTCTGAGGTGACAGCTGGAGAGTGAATGGAATACCATGTGGCATGGGATTCCGTTGCCTAAATATGGATGTCTGTCGTTATGATACACCATTATGATGTTCTAGGATTTTCAAGTGTATTGAGATTACATGACAAGCTTTTGGTGGTGGGGAGGCTGCAGGTGTGAACTCTGTGGGAAAAGATTGCCCTATGCCAGTCACAGATGGTTCCAAAACAGACCCACTGCTGGTCAAAGCTGAGCCAATCAGCAAAGGTGGTGACATCCCTGTAAAAGCAAATTTAAGAAAAGGTAAAAAATGCCACACAGGCAGAGCAGGAGGGAAAAAAAGAGTGAGAACAGCAATGCAAACACCAAGGTAAGAGGGGGAGGAGGAGATATTTTCCTGCAGCCCATGGTGGAGCAGATATTCATGCTGCAGCCCATGGAGGACCCTATCCTAGATCAGAAGAAAAGTATGAGGAGGAAGAAGCACCAGAGAGAAACTTCTATGCACTGATCATAGCCCCCTAGCCTCCATCCACCTGTACAGATGGCAGGAGTGGGTGGTAGAGGAAGAGTCAGGAGTGAAGGAGTGAAGTTGAGCCAGGGAAACGGGTCGAGGGTGTTGTTTTTTGTCTTTGTTTCTCACCATCTTACTCTATTTTTAATTTTCAATAAATTATATTAATCATCCCCAAGTTGAGTCTGTTTTGTCCATGATGGTAATTGCTAAGCAATCTCCCTGTCTTTTTCTTTACCCACGAGCTTTTTCATTTATTGTTCTCCCTCATCCTGTTGAAGAAGAGGCATGGGAGAGTGGCTGTGTGGGTGTCTGGCAGCTAGCCAAGGTCAAGCCCTAAGAAAACTTAATCGTATTTTAACAGTGTTTACTTTTCCACTCCTACACTTTTTATGGTGATTGGGCAGTTGAATCTCATGCTTAAGATTAGATCAAATTTACCCCATATGCCAGGATGGTTACAGCATCCATAAGTCCCCCCAAATATTAACACAAAGTTGATTTTCTACCCCTGAACCTCTTAA
Organism: Morus bassanus; assembly: GCA_031468815.1. Taxonomy (NCBI): domain Eukaryota; kingdom Metazoa; phylum Chordata; class Aves; order Suliformes; family Sulidae; genus Morus; species Morus bassanus. The sequence goes on from CM062591.1 coordinate 348,102, forward strand.
TGGCTTGCTGGACCTCCTTGTTTCTCAAGCTGTGTATGAGGGTATTTGCCATTGGGATCACAATTGTATAGCAGGTGGAGAACACTCCATTCAGATTTGGGGAGTAGTTGGGAGGTGGTAATACATACATGATGGCAAGGATCCCACAGAAAGTAGTGATGACAATGAGGGGAGATGTACAAGTAGAAATGAGTTTCTGTGGCCCCACTGGGGTCACAGAAAGTCAAATTCAGCATCAATACAATGATCACCAAGGTGACTGCAAACCAGTAATTCAGAAAAGAGCTGCCAGCCCTGGAATAATATTCTGGTTCATTATAGCTGTATAATGAAGAGGATTACAGATAGCTAAATAGCGATCACAGGACATAGTGGCTAGTAGAAGATGTTCAGTTCCTCCCAAGGAGCCAAACATACAACTGTGCAGTACAGTCCCTGAGAGAGAGACTTTTTCTCTGTGAGGAAATTGGTTAACATCCTAGGAACAATATTGGTTGTATAGCAGATCTCAAGGAAGGAAAGATTACCCAAGAAAAAATAAATGGCGACATGGAGGCTTCGGTCCACACATACAGTAAGAAAAAGAGTGTTCCCAGAAATGACTACAAGACAGAAGAGCTAGAGCAAGAGCAACACAGGGAGCCATCTCTGATGAAAAACCCGGTGGACTGAATTCTGTCACAGAAGTTCTATACCTCGGATCAGCATGCAGAACAGATCTAGAGGACAGAGACTCAGTCATACAAATGAAAACTCTAGGAACATATGAAGAACTACTGCACTGATTCCACTCCAGCCTTGGCAAGAGTTTGACACTAAGCAAACTAGATATACCTTCTTCACTAAGGCAGCATCACAGCATCACAGAATCACATAATAATCAGGTTGGAAGGGAACTCGAGGTCTTCTGATCCAATCTCCCCCTGCTCAAGCAGGGTCAGATAGAACAGGTTCCAAGACTGTGTCTAGATGGGTTTTGAATACCTCCACAGATGAAAACTCCACAACATCTCTGGGCAACCCGTTCCACTGTTCAAGCACCCTCACAGTAAAAATGCTTTTTGTTGTGTTCATCAGGTCACTGCAAGAAAGGCAGTACTCCATTTTTATTTTATTTTTGTAAGACTACCACTAAACTCAAAGGTCATATTCCTGAAACTCCCCTACTGATATTTGCTTGCATTTCATTTGCCCTTTCTCCCTCCCTTTGACATCAACAAGAAAACTAACCAGGGGCTTGCCTCAGGATGGACATCCATATCTGATTTTCCATCTCTACAGACCTTTTAGGATTTGGAAAGATGGCTTAAAGGAGTTCAAATGTAATGCTTCTGCCTGTAGATACTGGTGTTTTCATTTGCAACCACACAGAGTTATCAGAACTGCTGAAAAATGTAAAAAAATTCTTTTTTTCTACTCCATTCAGGACAATATCTCAGTATGTATAATTTGAGAATATTTTGATAAAGAAGAAATCAGTCACTCTGAAAGTGATGCTGGAAGTCAAACCGACAAAAACATTCTTTTTTTCCCTGTAGAACTAGCAATATAGAACATACCTAGATTCATGTCTTCGGTGGTGAACAGAGGTAGAGTTCACAGTAAGTATTTTTTTCATTCATTTTTTCATTTTCATATGATGAGTGTAGCATACTGAAAACAATTTAAAAAAAAATAAAAAAAAGATGCATCCCTCACCACTTCATAGGTTAGCCTGGTTTCACTCATCTTTATTCAAGAAAGTTATATTTTAATTCAGCTCATGGTGTGTCTTTTATTCTGAAAAAACAGCATTCCCTGAATGTCCCACCTAGCAACATCAGAATGGTGTGGTCATGTGCATGCTAAGATCACCCATCTCCACCTGCAGTTTCCCTCTGAACAGTAGAAAGCATTGGAGATGGGAATTTGGATGCCAGAGCTACCAGAACCTGATGAAGAGGGTATGACTAGAAAATAAGCCTCCACTCCTGGCTAGGGGGGCAATGGTATCAGGGGAGACATGAAGGATACAAGAGGTATCTCATGTCACCAGGAATTCCCTTGAACTTTGAGAAAAAAGTAACCAAGAGCTGCTTGAGCATGTGATTGCCAATCCTAGAGCACACATATGGAGTGTTCTTACAGCATAAAGAAATCAAAAGTTGGAAGTGTGCAAGGAAGGCACAGTTGACTTGTGGTAATTGCCTGGCACTTATTGAAGGAATCGTCCTGCAGTCCTTTGGCAGCTGGTACTCTTCCTGACATTCAGCAGGGATTTCCTGGGCTGTACTTTTTCTAGGGAAGCTGTCATCCTTGGAGACTGATTATGCCTCCACCATAAGGCCAACCTCCTTACAGGGGGCAGGAGAATGTCTGCTAGTGGCTGCCTTGCACAAATGTTCTTCTTTGGTTCATTGATAGCTGTGGAATGTTACCTTTCAGCAGCAATGTCTTGTGATTGATATTTGGCAATAGGCAAGCCATTATTTATACAGACCACATGAACCGCAAGTCCTGCCTCTGTCTTGAATCTGTTTTCTGGATAGATGTTATGGCTATTGCTATAATAACATCATGGGCATCTGCACTAACTCTAGTCTTGTGAAACACCACCTGGAGTACTGCATCCAGCTTTGAGGTCCCCAGTAAAAGAAAGACATGAACCTATTAGAGCAGGTTCAGAAGAGGGCCACAAAAATTATCTGAGGGGTGGAACACCTATGAAGAAAGGCTGAGAGAGTTGGGGTTGCTTAGCCTGGAGAAAAGATCTGGGAGCAGCCAGGGCAGGTCATTAATCAAGTTACCTCTCCTGACACTGTTTCTCTGTGCCTTCTTTGTGTATGCAGATAAGCTTCTTATCATTTAACCTAACATAGACATCAGTTTCTGAGACAGAATCCTCAAATTACTTTCTTTGTTAAAGGCAAGCAGTATCATGGTTTTGGCTGGGATAGATTAATTTTCTTTATAGTAGCTAGTATGGGGCTATGTTTTGGATTTGTGCTAAAAACAGTGTTGATAATGTGGAGATATTTAGTTGTTGCCAAGTAGTGCTTACACTAGTCAAGGCTTTTTCAGCTTCCCATGCTCTGCCAGGTGTACAAGAAGCTGGGAGGGGAGGGAGCACAGTCAAGACAGCTGATCCAAACTGGCCAAAGGGATCACAGAATTACAGAATCACAGAATGGTAGGGGTTGGAAGAGACCTCTGGAGGTCATCTTGTCCAACACCCCTGCTTGAGCAGGCACACCCAGAGCAGGGGGCACAGTACTGCATCCAGGCGGGTTTTGAATATTTCCAGGGAAGGAGACTCCGCAACTTCTCTGGGCAGCCTGTCCCACTGCTCTGTCACCGTCACAGTAAAGAAGTTTTTTTTCATGTTCAGGTGGAACTTCCTGTGTTCCAACTTGTGCCCATTGCCCCTTGTCCCATCATTGGGCACCACTGAAAAGAGTCTGGCCCCATCCTCTTGACACGTTTTATATATGCTTATTATTTATATTATAAATACTATATGCTTATACGTATGTATACATGTTTATATAGACATTTTCCATGTTTCTTATAATTATTTCAATATATATTTGTGCTCTTATATATACATACATATTTATTTATATATATGCATGAGATCCCATAATCTCCATTATGAAAACCCAGTGTAACATTTTTTTCCCCCCCAGAAATATATCTGGATAGAAACATGAGTCCCCACATGTCTTCAGTGATTCAATATGGAGCTTTCAGAGTACTTTCAGAGTACTCCTCCTAATCCCAGCTAGAGCTGTTAACACTATCTTTTATGGTGTGTGACTCATCAGCCTTTGGTAGTGGAATCCTGGTGCATAAATGGAGTCAGAAAGTGCCAACTGAGATGTCCTGGTATTTCCCCTCCTGGACTCCACTTTTCAGAAAGTAGCAGGTAACCTACAACCTCATGCAAGCGTATCAGCAACCTTAGGGGATCTCAAAACACACTGCACACAGACATTTAAGCATCTGACTCCCACTGTAGGGTGTTTTTAGCAAGAGGCAATTTCCTTTGATTAGTGGAAAGAAAAAATCAGAATGGATTCCTGTGACCTCTTGTAAATGTCCTGCCTTAGGATGGACTGCAAAACCCTCTCTCATTGCTCAACCTCTCCTCTGCTAATAAAAGAAGGGCAACATGATTACTCTGGATCTAAAAGGGAAATTTTAGATGTTAAAGTTTTGTTAGCTAGGTCCATACTTAGACCTTCTAGGTCCCCACTTTTCTTCTCAGTCAGTGATTCACCCATCTCCAGAAGAGGATTCATCCTGGTGCTGTGGTGCACATCCTGTCTCAGGGAGAGAAATGATTTATGGTCTCTCATTGTTTTTTCCAAAATGTTGAAAATGCCTGCAAAATTCACTTTTTTATTGAACTTTTTGCAGTAGGGGTATATACAGAGCAAAATGCTCAAACTTTACTGAATTCATATGATATTTCTTCCTTTTTACATTAACAGCATTACTGTTATTACCTTCAATTCAAATAGCAGACCATGTTGTTCCTTTTGGATGTGTTTCCAAGATGTGAAGCCTCTGCTCCTCTCAAGTGGAGCTTCTTTGTGAACGACTAAGTAATGAATCCTTTGAAACACTAGAAATGCTGCTGTGCTGTCTAGGTAGGAAAGATGCAGTCACCACAGTCTCCTTATGCCTTAATGTCAGGATGAACTTAAAGAAGCAGAAACAAACCAATTTACCTTAGAAAGAGCTGTGTACACCTGCCTCACAGCTCCGCTGTAGGGATATGATCAATGCTGTGAGAAGACAGTCTGTTAATGTTTCCCTCCAGACATGTGGGAGCAGCACTCTGGAGGCCTGCACAGAAGCCTGGAAGCACAGATGCAAAGCTAATCTATGGTACATTCTTCAACTGCAAAGTCAATCAAAATGGACAACTTGCTAATGGAATGCTTTTTATATAATGGATATGCAGCTATAGTCTCAGGCAGAAATCTAGATGTACCTGCACACATGGCAGGATGGGGATTCATAGTAGAAACATAGATGGCAACCAGAGCTGACTGCCTTGTCACTGTAAGAAAGGGAAGAATTGCTTCTTGACATGTTAATATTATCAACTTACGGCTAAATTGTAAAGAAATTCTTGGGCGGGCGTTGCTTTGGGTTTGTTTGGGGGTTTTTTGTTTGGTTTTTTTTTTTGTCTTAGATGACTAAATTTACTTTTTTTTTTTCTCTCTTTGTTTTCAAAATTCTGTCTGATGCTGGATCGTAAAAAAATGCCTGTCATTTTCTGCAATGCCCTATTGAAACTTAGATGTAAAACCAGAATTGGTTAACATAGCAAAGGATGCCTGGGATCCTGGGGAAGGCATTTGGATGTGCAAGCTCTCTGACATGTCTTAGTATGCTAGATACTTTTGTTAAGCAACAAAATATCATGTTTACTTCAAGTCAGCACTATAGCTGTCAAAGATCCCTTCACGGGCAAATATGGGAGCTCAGACATCTAGGTCCCTTGTAACTGCATATGCTGTAGACAGTTCAGTGAAGATATCCAAAGATGAGGCTAAACCTTTGTTCTCTTTCCTTTCCCCTCGTCCTCAGAGTTGTCTACTCCCTCCCTTTAACTCAGTAGACTTACCACACTTGTTTTTGCAGGTTTTACTCTTTAGTTTAAGCAGCACTTTTGATTCTGTAGTTGTAGCTCCCTATCACATTGACTCAATTCTTTTCCTCCATCTTTGTTCACCAAAGCCACAGACGTCTGTAATGTGTTGTTCTCCTGAGCTTCTTAATACTAAAGTTAAACCAACAGCTGATCATATAAACTGGTGCCTGCCTGCTCTGTGTTTAGCTGGCTTGGAAATTCTGAGGTATGACAAGGCCAAAGCACTGAGGTGTGGATTTATTGCTGACTCCTCCCAAGAAGGATCTCTCAGGGATCAGATGGGAGCCTGTCCCTGGAGCCCCGCACAACACAGAACCAGAGACATCATACCAAGAGTTTGATGCTGCTTTGGTTGTAAAGATGAAGGGGCCATTGTGACAACCTGGTGTGACTCCACAAAGCAAATGCATCGCAGAATTTTTTTCCTTGGGGGCTAAGTTTCTACCACATGATTTGAGTTGTGTGTAGTCCAGAGAAACAGAGGTGTTTAGGAATCTGAGGATGAGGTCAGGCACCTGAGGGAGAGTCGGTCCCAGATTCAGAACACTGCAGCACAGTTCAGCTCAGGATTAAGACACCTAAACTGGTACATCTAAGTGTAGGGAAGAATCCAGTAGCTGTAACAAGTAGGTCTGACAACTGCCTCTGGAGTTGCACTGGAGTCTTTCAGAAATGTACAAATGCATAACAAAAAGGACACAGACCATATGGGAGGCTCATGCCATTTTCAGAGAGGTTTCTGAAAGGCATATCCATAGGCACTAGATCCCTTTCTTTAGATAATGGAATTGCATGACAGTGCTCTCCTGAATTCAGTGGCAGATTAGTTTGCACCCCAAGCTCCCACTTGTGTCAAATTCAAGCATTTTGTTCCAGAAACGAAACCCAGATCTAGGTATAGGAAACATGTATCTTTCTTTGGCCCTTCACTGGGAAGAGGGGATGACTGCTTTTTTTGATTGGAATCATTGCTCCAGCACAGTCAGTCTAGTCCCAGTTTTGTTTGAAAGGAACTTCTTGAGAGCAGCTGGTCCCATATTTCACCTAACACAGAGTCAAGTCCAAAGTTACATAGGTTGCTCAAGGCCCACTAGTCCCTTTCAGATGCATTATTTTTTTCTCTCCAGCTGATCTTTCTGCATTTTTAACCTGCTGTCTTGACATAAGCTAGTTATTTCAGGTACCAGGATCAGGCAACCAACTTCACCCAAACCAGCTCAGTTCCGTCTTGGCCCATCCTGTCTCTTCTACTCTCTATGTTCGTCTTTCATGACACCCTTCTCAAGTTTCCACTACTGTCTGGCATGACCAGTCCTATCCCTTCCTTGTAACATCACTTCGTCTATCCTTTCTGTTGTCATCATCTTACTTTGAATTTCACTTCCGATTATGGCCATTCATCTGACTTTCCCCTGGACCCACACCTCCACAGCCCCATAGCCTAGATGGCTCTCTTTGATATCATAACTGCATCATAACTGCAGTTGTATAAATGTGGGGAAACTGGTCCAACTGGAATGTTTTGTTACAAAGGAATGAAAAAGTGAAAATGGGACTTGATTATGACTATGAAAACAATACTGTTCACACTGAACACATTACTGTATAGAGAAAGAATAAATCTACCTTGTAGGCAGACCATTGTATTGATCCTGACTGGGAGACCATTGCACATTTAGGAGTTAGTGGTCCACAGAAGAGTTAACCTGAGGAGGCTCTGTGCTGTGCTATGCTGTCCTGTGCTGAGCTGTAGTGGCTTTCAGGTCTGTGTTGTGCTGCACAAATCCCTTACCTGCAAGATAAACTCAGGGGTTCATTGCAGCAGAGGGGCCTGCACGCAGCTCCCACTCGGCACCCGGCCATTGTGCTCCCAGTGCATCCTTGCCTGTGTCTGACAGAGCAGCAAGAAGTTCTCATGGAAACATCCCTTAGGAACAGAGCTGTTTTCTTGTGGGGAAATGATATAATAGCTCAAATGACCAAAAGGGAGAGCTTCTTTCTACAGACAGGATCTGCTCTGTGCAGCGCATCATGGGAAAATCCATCTGAGCTCCATCTGATGCTGCATGAAGGCAGGTGTCCAGCTTCTGAAGGGACATAAGATTTATTCATTATCTATATTCCTCTTTTCACTTTGCCTTATTAAAGCAGTTATCTTACTAGGCCATTTCTTGTTCGGCCTTTCTTATTGAGAGCCAGAAAGAGCCCCACATCATCTCTCTCACCTCACCCCCCACCCCCCCAGTGCAGAACAGCCATCCAGTCCCCAAAGGTGACATTTATATCAGCTTTGTGACCTGCTTAGCAAGCAGCTCCTGCGTATTTACCAACTTATTCACCATGACACATACCTAATTGGCTCTTAAGCATTTTGTGATATCCCCGTACCCACTCTGGACACCACGTGGAACAAAAAAGTGTTAAGACTAACCTAGACCAACACCACCAAGGATAACAAGGCATTCCTGATACAAGAGGTTGGAATGGCTGATTTCATGAAACTCCTTGCAGCTCCTACACATTGACATCATTCTGCAAGCATACCAACTCCTTTTTGCAAGGCTTAAAGGAAAAGCGAACTAAGGTGATCTAATCTAGGTAGAAGTGGAACAATGGACTTGTTAATGTAAAACAGGTTATTGAGAGTTTACTAAGAAGAAATTCTTTTCAAGTAGTCTGAAACTGTAGCATAAAGGGTAGTTTCCAGCACTGAGCAATTTTTCTTTCCATTTTTAGTCAACTTATGCCTGGATTTCCACTCATGGAAGAGCTGTTGGACCTTCAGCAGTCATCTCCAGCATCTTTTTTCTTTAGAATCTACTACTGACAGCAGACAACTCCATTTGAACAGCTGCATCGCATCTTTGACACCAGTCTTATAATGAAATAAGTCTCTTCCTGGAGGTGCCAGTTTTTCTGTAGTGATTCAAGGAAGCTAAGGTACTACCTTAGTTTTAGATTGCAGCCATGCTGTTCTGTTACCCTGCGGCTTATGCTCAGACTGAAAACCCTTACTCATACTTCCAATCTGCATGTTGTGTTACAAGTCCTTTCACATGGTGTCCCTTCTTCACAGAGATAGATCAAATCTACTGAAAGTCTCCACTAACAAGCACCGGCTTCTAATATACATTAAGGCAATCAAGCCCCATGGCAAGGACGGCAGCCTGCCAATTAATAGCTGAAGAGCTGTAACAGCTATAAATTTGGTCTAGCACACTCCAATAAAATACAATGTTATCCTGAACCCTTTGAGCTCAACTCTGGGCACCAGAAAGGATTGCTGTGGGTTAACCCAACAGGCAGTTAAGCACCACACAGCCGCTCACTCACTTCCCCCCAGTGTAATGGGGGAGAGAATCAGAAGGGTAAAAGTGCAAAAGCCCGTGGGCTGGGATAAAGACAGTTTAATAGGTAAAACAAGACCTGAGCACACAAGACAACAGTATAAGGAATTGTTGATTGAAATGTGTAAGCTCTGTTCAGCAATAACTAAAACATCATTGTGTCATCAACACTGTTTTGGTCACAAAACCACAATGCACCATACAAGCTAATATGAAGAAAACTAACTCTCTCCTAGACAAAAGCAGTACAGAGGGTCAGCTCAAACAGGTTGCCCAAGACCTTGTCCAAGTGGGATTTGAATATCTCCACAGATGGAAACTCCACAGCTTCCCCGGGTGACCTGTTCTAGCGTCCAACCACCCTCACAGTAAAAACAAAAGGTGTTTTCTTATGTTTACATTGAATTTCCTGGGTTTAATTCAGCCTGAACACAAGAAAACACAAGAGAACACAAGAAAACACTTGCAAGTTGAAGATTTCCAGGACAGCTCTGAGGAGGCTGATTTTTTTTTTAATATCACAGATATACTTGTTCAATGCCAGGTTATTACAGACACATTCTTTGACTGGGATTATGCAGTACGCTGTGGGACAAAGCCAAATATATATGCCATTAGGAACAAGCTATAGCTTATATATTTAATAAACAATTAAGTTTAAATATGATACACAGAAAATGCAGAAAAATGAACAAGCAAGAAATACAGAAAAAGAGAGAAGTTGGAAAATCTGGTATCATGAACAAGCCAGAGCCTAGCATTAGTTCACATTTGGTTCATATAGACAGACATCCTCCCCTTGTGCAGAGACATTCCAGTTCTACCAGCACTGTTTGTAAGACTCTGACCATTGGACTTTTCTTCTACTCTTTCATGTTTCCTCTATTATTCCTCTTCCATTGTCATAGTCATTCTTTTTTCCTTCATAATGTGTTTATTTAGTACTTATCTATCTAATTCTTTATCATCTGTCATGTTGCCTGGTTAGCTGTTCTTCTGTGGGAAGCCTCGCTCTCTCTCTCTCTTTCTCCTTCATCCCTTATTCTTCCTCTTTGTTATTTTAAGATTTTTTTGTTATTTTTAGAATGTCATTGCAAGTATCAGTGCCTCCAGCTCAGCCAATTTTTAAGAGAGCCTCTTCAGCCCTTCAGAAAGTCAGGCCATCTTATTCTCACAAATATGTTTAAAATGTGCCAAATGATTCACTCCCTAAGAGCACCTTTTTTGTTCTTTTGACTATAGAGGAGATTAGAGAAGCAGCTGAGATGGAGAAATCTACATTACAGTTGTCCAGAGCACATTTGAAGACTAACACCAAATGGCCAAAATGAAAAGTGCAGTGGGGTAAAGTATACCATTTGTAGTGATTCATAAATTCATTATCTTGTACTGAAGGAAAAAAACCCTTCAGAACTTGTTTGCCTGAGAGGAAGGCACAAGCTCTTTTATCTCTTGCAGAATCTTCCCACTATTGTTGTATACATTCAACCCTGCTTTCTCCAGGAGTTATTTGATGTCTTCCTTGGGGAAGGATGTGTGAAAGGTGGAAGACTTATCTCTGTAGTCTTTTATTTTACCTAGAAAAAAGGTAGGCAAAATATGTAAGTAAATGCCAAACAGAAAACCATATGATCATCTGAGAAAAGCACAGACTTGAGGAAAACATTAATCTCTGAAGATCTGCAGGTTTTCCATACAAGTTCTTTATCACATTAAGATCCTGCTGTAGCCAGTGAGGAGAGAGAAGGGGAGATCAGTCAGAGTCTGGAGGTGCCTCTTTCATCACCTGCTTCATCACTTATCTAAGAGAGGGGGATAAATCTCCCTCTGGACCTGCCTGTTCCTCACCAATAACTATAAAGGGAAGCAGTAGTAAATATCCCAGACTTAGTTACTCTGGCTTCTAAATGTGATTCCTCCCCAACTCCTCTTTAGTAGAAGGACAACAATTTAATTACACCGATTTACAGAACAAACCAAGAAGAGTGTAAAATCCTTATAGCTCAGGACATACATCGCCTATCTGAGAGGGTGACTACATTCATGCCTGTGCAAGCTTCTCTCCATTATACATAAAGCCTGCCCTGTTCCTTTTCTTCTGGGTGCATTTGCAGCAGCAGAGTCCTGAAATTCAGGACTCTGAAATGGTTGGCACTGGAAGTTGAGAATATGAAATGCAAGTATACAGAGACAAAATTGCATAGAGTACATGTTACCAGCACAATTTACACTGTTGAAGAGTGGAAAGTGCATGACTGTAGGGCATGACTTGTCTCCTCAGAAGATACAGCAATCAGAAGGGTTGTTCTCATCCATTTCCTGATCCTCTATCTTGGGAAATGGGATACTGTTTCTCTGGCAGTATGTAGCTGTTTTCTTGATAGTCTGAGACACAGAGAAATTGTATGTATTTTTTAGTTCATTTGCTTGTTTTTGAACTCCTAGAATAAATCAATACTATCTCCAGTAATAAAATTAATTGCTACAAAACAAGGATGGTTACTTTCTTAGATTATACTTAATTGTAACTTATAATATATTTAAAGGTCTAAATTTTCCTCAAGCATCATTCTCTGAGGAGCAGACTGTCTAGAATATAAATGAAAATCAAGCACTCACTTATGGGGTCACTTCTAGCAAGAACCTTTGTTTAACAAATCACAGCTACACCCAGAAAGGCCATGTGGCAGATGCTGAAATATGTCAAAACTGAAAGGATTTGGCATCTATAAAACAGTCTGAAGACATTGCCAGGTTCACAGAGTTTCAGAACAAATTTTACTTTCTAAAGCAACCCCTCCTGCTGCTCTACCACTCTAACAAAATTAAAAACTCGCCATGCGTCGCTTATGTCGATCTGAGGAGACACTAACCCACTTGATTCGAGACACACATTAAATTAATGTTGGCATGACTTTGCATGAAAGTATTGACTGGGGTAGGCATTGTGCTGGGAGCCTGCACAAACTGAGATTTTCTGTAGTCTTCCTGAGAAATATTATTCCCAACTCCTCAGGAGTTCAGGAGAAGAAACAACCTTTGAGTCTTTTTCACTCTTCTCTGAATGGGTCTGCTCTAGATGGCACAAAGTTGTCAACAGGAGCCATTTATGTAAGCTTCCCAGAGTAACTGGGATCTTACATAATTCATTCCAACAACTCCTCCACAAAGAAGGCACCTCACAACCAGAGCTGGGGCCTTAGACACTAAGAACACTACTGGCCTCTCCCATAGAAAGGCACTTACTGACACTTTGGTTTTTCTGTCACCCAACCAAATTGCCTTGGGGGTTAGATTCTACAGATTTACCCCTTTTCCTTAATCACTATTGGGAAAAGATGGACTTACAGCTAAAGGCATGATGACTCTTGTAATCACAACAGACAGTCAAACCTCTCACAACATCTTCCTGGAATGACATGAAATAGTATTAGTATTTTGAAAGCCTTGCAAGTTCTTTTTTAACTCAGGATTTCCAAATTCATCCCCTAGGCACATATCATAGAATCATTAAGGTTGGAAAAGACCTCTAAGATCATCAAGTCCAACCCTCAACCTACACCACCATGCCTCCTAAACCATGCCCTGAAGTGCCACATCTATACGGGTTTTTGAACACCCCCAGGGATGGTGACTCCACCATCTCTCTGAGCAGCCTGTTCCAATGCTTGGCCACTCTTTCAGTAAAGAATTTTATCCTAATATCCAATCTAAACCTTCCCTGAAGCAACTTGAGGCCATTTCCTCTTGTCCTATTGTAACCAAGGTGGTGGGGAATTAGAATGGTAGAATATTGTGTGTTGTGAAACTCGTGACTGTAGAAACCTCACCAGGTAGTTACTGTTTGTACTAAGAAACTAATAGAAACTGGATAAATCTATAAAGAATTGAATAGAAGAATTTTGTTAGAATCCCGAAACAATAACTGTATTAGTTAGTTACTATATTTGTTAAATCTTGTGAAACCATAGAAACCTGTTATGCACCAGTAATGCTGATCAAAGAAACCAATCAATGTAGAGGTTAAAGTTAATAATGAACATTGTATGTTAATAGCAAGCATTGTATGTAATTTTATGTTAAACAGTTTATGTAACAGTGACTTGACAGAAAAATTGTATAAAAACTGATGAATTTTAATGCAAAGGCTAACATGCTTGAGGAGGCATTATCCCCCGTGTTCCCGGCGCCATGAATAAAGAATGCCTGCCTTTTAACACTACATTGGTGTTACGAGGTTTATTCCCGATTTCAGTGACACTATCGCTAGTGACTTGGGAGAAGAGACCAACACCCACCTCACTACAACCTCCTTTTGGGTAGTTGTAGAGAGCGATAAGGTCTCCCCTCAGCTTCCTCTTCTCCAGACTAAACAACCCCAGTTCCCTCAACCTCTCCTCATAAGACCTGCTCTCCAGACCCTTCCCCAGCTGCGTTGCCCTTCTCTGGACACGTTCCAGCACCTCAATGTCCTTCTTGTCCTGAGGGGCCCAAAACTGAACACAAGATTCAAGCTGCAGCATCACCAGTGGCGAGTAGAGGGGCACAATCACTCCCCTACTCCTGCTGGCCACACTATTCCTGATACAAGCCAGGATGCTGTTGGCTTTCTTGGCCACCTGGGCACACTGCTGGCTCATGTTCAGCCAGCTGTCAGCCAGCACCCCCAGGCCCTTTTCTGCAGGGCAGCTTTCCAGCCACTCTTCTTCAAGCCTGTAGCGTTGCACGGGGTTGTTGTGACCCAAGGGCAGGACCCAGCACTTGGCCTTGTTAAACCTCATACAGTTGACCTCAGTCCATCGATCCAGCCTCTCCAGATCCCTCTGCAGAGCCCTTGAGTAGATCAACACTCCCGCCCAACTTCGTGTTGTCTGCAAATTTACTGAGGGCATACTCAGTCCCCTCATCCAGATCATGGATGAAGATATTAAACAAGACCGGCCCCAAAAGTGAGCCCTGGGGAACACCCCTTGTGACTGGCCGCCCACTGGATTTAACTCCATTCACCAGAACACTCTGGGCTCAGCCATTGTCGTGGTTTAGCCCCAGTCAGCAACCAAGCCCCACACAGCCGCTCACTCACTCTCCCCTGGTGGGACGGGAGAGAGAATCAGAAGGGTAAAAGTGAGGAAACTCGTGGGTTAAGATAAAGACAGTTTAATAGGTAAAGCAAAAGCCCCGTGCACAAGCAAAGCAAAACAAGGAATTCATTCACCACTTCCCATCGACAGGCAGGTGTTCAGCCATCCCCAGGAAAGCAGGGCTCCATCAATCGTTACAGTTACTTGGGAAGACAAATGCCATAACTAGGAACATCCCCCACTTCCTTCTTCTTCCCCCAGCTTTATATACTGAGCATGATGTCATATGGTATGGAATATCTCTTTGGTCAGTTTGGGTCAGCTGTCCTGGCTGTGTCCCCTCCCAGCTTCTTGTGCACTCAGCAGAGCATGGGGAACTGAAAAAGTCGTTCACTAGTGTAAGAACTACTTAGCAACAACTTAAAACATCTCCACCTTACCAACACTGTTTTCAGCACAAATCAAAACATAGCCCCATACTAGCTACTACAAAGAAAATTAACTCTATCCCAGCTGAAACCTGGACAGCCATCCAGCCAGTTTTTTACCCAGCGAAGAGTACACCTGTCTAAGCCATGAGCCACCAGCTTCTCTAAGAGGATGCTGTGGGAGACAGTGTCAAAGGCTTTACTAAAGTCCAGGTAGAGAACATCTGCAGCCTTTCTGTCATCCACCAGGCGGGTCACCTGGTCCTAGAAGGAGATCAGGTTGGTCAGGCAGGACCTGCCTTTCATGAAGCCGTGCTGGCTGGGCCTGATCCCCTGGTTGTCCTGCAGTTGCCTGGTGAGCGCAGTCAAGATGAGCCACTCCATAATATTCCGTGGTACCATGGTCAGGCTGACAGGCTTGTAGTTCCCCAGATCCTCCTTCCAGCCCTTCTTGTAGATGGGCGTCACATCAGCAAACTTCCAGTCATCTGGGACCTCCCCTGTTAACCAGGACTGCTGATGAATGATGGAGAGTGGCTTGGCAAGCTCCTCTGGCAGCTCCCTCAGTACTCTTGTGTGGATCCCATCTGGCGCCATAGACTTGTGGGTGTCCAGGTGGCATAGTGAATCGTTAACTGCTTCCTCCTGGATTATGGGGGGTTTATTCTTCTCAGAGAACCCCCCGCTCCACCCTCTTCACTCTCAATCCAGCCTGGACCCCGGCCTGAACACCCCTACCCAACCCCAAATCTCTCATGCCATGTCCCCTTCCCAGTTGCCAGTCCCTGCCCTGGCTCTGTGTCCCCTGAATAGCCCACTGACAACTGCAGCAATGAAGTTACTCCACAGCAAGGCCCTTCTGAACCCAGACCTCCCAAGCATGAGGACAGACTTTGCTGGGATGGAAGGCTACTGTCAGGGTCCTGAATGCACGAATAGGCCTTAATGGCCCTGGGGCTTCCATGCATACCATTCCCATTGGCCCAGAGGCCTCATCGATGTTGTAAAAGTAGCAGTGTTCAGCTCAGCCATGGACTCCATTGACCCACACCCCGACCCACGGATTGACTTCCCAGCTTGACCCTGGACCATGGCCTTTTTGCCAAGGACTTGCCTGATAATCTGGAGTCCCAATTGACCCTGTCTGCCATCCTTGGACCTGCCTTCCTTATCTCTCAGGTGCTGAAGGGCTGGACCCTGGCTGGTGAGGCCCCTGCCCTGCTGGTCATGTTATTGAGCCTGGCTCCCTGTCCTTTAGGGAGAAGCTGGCCCTCATTGCTCCCTGACAATCTTATTTGTAGTCAAATGGAAATGGGCACTTGAAGAGATCAGTTAATCAATTTTCAATGCCTACTGTAAGATGCCCGAAGGAGCCAGAGCCTCTGGATGCAGCTGACTCCACTATCCCTAAAGTGACCATGCTGAAAATACCCAGAGAAGCAGCAATCTGAGATATCCCAGCACATTTTAAATTCTTATGAGATACTAAACTTTAATTAACCTCCAAAAGAAATTCCAAATCAAACACTATGTTTGGAAGGAACACAAAGTACAGCAAGGAATGGTGATAGTTTTGTACAGTGTCCTTCCCCCACCTAATGCCCCCAACTATATGGAAGAATTCAATGTCAACACCATGTTTCCTTATCCTGCTCACCAGAATGAGGTTCTCTCTGATGAATGTCAACTGCCCTTAAGGAAGGAGTAATATCACTTACAGGCAGAAAAATTCTGGTCAGCCCTAAGGAAAAAAGGGAGGCTAAGAAACTTGTGAGCTTTCCCCCTGATGCACCCTTGATAGCCTGACAGCTTGATAACCTTGGTAGGTTACCATAGAACACCTGTGAACAAGAGAGACAAAATGGCTCATGTTCTACAAGTATCTGTTTCTGCCAACTGCCTAGAAAAGAAGCCCAAACAATGTGACAATCAGCGTACCAACATGTCAGAATCCGTTCAGATATTTTCTTGAAAATTGCTTTGACAATGATTGTAATGCATTTCTGCAGTCCCCAACCCAATGACCCCAAAGGAGTTTCTCCAAAGCCATAGCCACACATGTACCTCAAAAGGATCTCCAGAGCTGAAAACAAAGGAAATGATCAGATCTGTTCACTGCTGTGCTCGAAGGACCAGAGGATAGACAGAATTTATTGCCAGGCCAGCATCGGTCAAAGAGATGGTTTTGGTTTTGGCCGGGTCAGAGAGCTGAATGTTAGCTAATCCAATGAAAAAAAGCAATGAGATTTCATAAAGACATATATGAATATATATATACACATGCCCAGCCCCAAAGGAGTTCATCGGTCTTCACTGATGATGCACCCAAAAAATGTATTGAAACCTGCCTCTCCTTGCCTCTCCTGCCCAACCAGATGTCCAGATGTATTCTGACAAGAGGAATCCAAATCCCTCTGACCTACCTCTCTGACTGTGGTCAGTTGCAGACCAGAATTGCTGATGGACTTTTCAAAGGTCAAGAGTTCACACCCCTAGAACTATGTACCCATAGTTTTAAGACAAGAAGACCTTTGAGCAGAAAAATGAATGCATGAGCCAGCTAGAGATCATGACACCTAACTGCAGTTGTTTAAATGCAGGTTTCTACATACACACTAGGTGCCAAAGCTTTCATTATCATAAGAGAACATCCAGCTAGGGCAGGCAATGGAATTTAGAGACCAATGTTGTTGCTTATGCATCAGGAGCGCAACTCAATTTCATAAACTAAGCTGGCCAGTTCCAACTCCTTATGCTACTTCTTGTGTCCTCCAGGTTCTCCTCCAAAAGGGCACAGTGGTCCTACAGTTTTATTTTGTCTTCCAACTTAATGCTCTTGTTCCTTGTATGCAAGGGCAGTTTGTGTGCTATTAGATCCTTGTGTTTACATGACAGAATTAAGCTTATATATCTGCAATGATGTTGCAGATCTGGATTCCAGTAGTGTGAAATAATTCTGTTTATGACTAGTTTATTTGCTGCCCATAATAGGATGCTGTTAAGAGAGGGTGGATCCTGGAAACAAAAGCTATCTAACTCACTGTTTTAAGAAGGTAAATGGCAAAGACAGTTTTCTTTGTTTAACATCACACAAACACAGCATAAGAGCTCTGCTAAACCCCATGCATTCTTCCCCATAGATCTAGTCAGATAGCATAACCACTCTGTATTTTCTGAATATAAACAAATCATGATTTCATTGGATTTTCTTACAGCAGTTGTAGAGGAAGATATTAGTCGTTCCCGATATCCAGGTCAACACACATTGGATTGTTTTAAACACCATCTTACTGATATCCCACAGTGAGCCTGGGAAGACACAATACAGTTCAGAACATAGTTTAATCTAGAGAACTTCACTTTTTGACTGGTGCAACAAAACCTGGGGGAGATGCATGGTGGTAGAAGAAATATGTGCAGATAGCGTACAGACAGCCTGAGGGCCAAGGCCTGAATGCTCCAGAAGAGAAAGAACCACGATTTCCACTAGTTCAAATAATTAACATTAAGGAATGGAATATTAGTACAGCTGAAACAGATTTGAATAAGCCACTCAAGTCACAAACTATACAGGACTTGGGCCCTACACCAGCTGGCATATTCACCAAGCTTGAGGCTCACAGGCTCTGGAGTGGACTAGTTACCCCAGTGCTGTACAAGAGTGAGGCCTGATCTTTTCCGGGCTGCTTACAGCATTCTTGTGGTTATCTCCCTTCATCTTCATTGCAGCTGAAAGTGCCCTGAATAAAGTGAGAGCTATGCCACAGCCCAGTCAAATGACCTGTACAAGGTGGGGGATATTAGCTGAAAGCCATGAGAGCTTCGAGATCATGTGAGAAAACATGAGAAGATCAACCCAGAGAAAGATTTTGGAGGACTGTACTCTGCAGAGACAATCCAGGCCTTATCTATGAACACACTCCTTGGAACAGGCATTGGAGGAAAAAAGACCTGTCTGCAATGTCTAGATTTAATCTCAGAGCACCAGTCGGTTCACTCCAGAAGGAACTGGTCAAAAACTGCTCATACACTGTGGCTGATGGAACTAGCAGAGCCCTGGATCAATACATTGCAAATGTATTTGAGGAATTTCAGTGTGAAATTTTACTTTGCAACTTATTTGTGTCTTGCTTAGATAGACCTCTCCTACTCTCTTTGATGCAAATCCAAATAATCCTCATTTCACCCACAACCAAGTCTTTTAAATATTGCAGATATAAGCTAAATGAATTAAATTCATTGAAAACAAGCTTCCGTTTAGATAAAAGGGCAGAAATGCTGATTAGCTGCAAAAAAACCCCACAGTAAGAATGGAGTTGATTGTTAGAGAAAAGCCAGTTTTGCTTTAGGATGTCTTGGTTCATGACTTTTTATTTCAAAATTTCTCTAGTGATGGAAGCTCCAAATGACCCTTGACATGAGTGCACCCTAGGTGTCCCACAGCAGTCCACTCAGTAAGCTACTATCTGCAACTGTTGAGATCCTATACTTCATCAGTTCAGCATGTCAGGCGCAGTCAGAGCAAAGATAGATGGGAAACAGTGATTGTTCAGGATTAGCTCTCTTATTCTACTTACTTAGGTAGGCAGATTCTAAGTGCTTTCATGAGACCTGAAAGCTTTGTGGGTATTGGAAGCTAGTCCCTGGATGAGAATATCACTGGCATGTATTCTGCAATATGGTTTTCACCAGGTCTTTCTACAGTGGCTGTACCCAAGATTTACACTGGAGCTTAATTTCACAAAACTCCAAAGCTGGAATTTTTCAAAGCACGTACAATACAGAGAGTAATCCAAGATATTAAAAATGAGACAAACTTGCCTAGGTTTGCATTGGGGTGATTGTAACACTATTCCTAGAGGGCCTTCTTCTCCAAGACACGCTGAGGAAGAACAAGTGGAGAAAAAGCACAAAAACTGGTCACGTTAAAGAAACAGATAGATGGCAACCTACAGGGCAACTTTTTACTACTAATACAGGTGAGCATTTCTACCTGGGATGGGGAGGGCATCATTGTTATGATAAGCGTTAATGTACAATACTTGTCTCCAAATTCCTTTTCTATCTCTTTGTCCAGTTCAGCACAGCTCTCCATTCTTTCCTCCTTTGTTTTCATTGCCTAAGTATTACACATTCCCATGCACAGTTGGTGGGATGCACTTTTTTCTTTGTCTTCTTAGAAAGAGAGAAAAGAAGAAAAGGAAAATATGAGAATGCACAACAAAGGAATCACCATTTGTAAAACCACGTTACTGAGAATGTAAGTGCTTTGAAATCTCAGCGTCTTTCACTTGCCTGACAATTTCTTCAACAATTTCTTGAAGACTTCCTTAGGGTCACTCCCACTTACAGCACACAACTGAAGGTCTAGTAGAAGAGCAGGCTGATAAGCCATGAAGGTATCTGAATTACTGTCTAAGAAAGACAAGATAAATTACATCAGAGTGGAATTTATCTTACTAAACTTCTGATTAGACACTGACACATGAATTAGTGAAGATGTAGTTCCTGCATTCAGTGCAATCTGTAGAAACACTGACCTCATTCCTCTTATCCTAAATAAGTTGTTTAAGCTGGTGAGATGAACCATGTGCCAAAGTGAGCTATCTCTCTCTGTCGGCAATTAAAACACCTAACACTGAGCACTCACATCCGGACAGCTGCACAAACATACCAGGATTCAGATGGCCTCTGTGTTCATTTTGGAAGAAAAGTTCCATGAAACAAAGTAGCAGGAGGAGAAGCAGAAATAGTTTGGAGTAAATGGGAATGTTCTATGATGCCTCAAATACTTCATTCACATTTTGAATTTAAAAATAAATAAATAAATAAATACATAAAGGAATAAGAAATGTAATGATGATTTGAGTGAAGCCGGATGTGATTTGTTCCAGTATTACCAAGAGAATACCGTGGGGATGCATTTTGTGTTTCACTGTCATTAAAACCTAAATTTTCCAGGTGAACATTTCAAGATGGAAGAAGACAAAAAAAAAAAAAGAGAGAGAGAGAAAAAAATTCTGTGGGAATCTGCATTTTACAAAAGGAGAAAGAGAACAGAATGATAAGCCCATGAAAGCTGCCATGTTTAATATTTACCTTCTTTTCCTTGAAGTCTATTGTCAACCAGCAATGATGGTTAGCAAATATGATTTATCTTCTGTTAAATTTATGCCTGGAAGAACATATGTGCTGACTTGCACTTATTTCAGGAACTGGAGCTGAGTGTTCCTGATCTGTATTTTTACGTCTACATTTTAGGTCTAAGTTCTCACACCAAAAGAGCCACAGACACTGGCATACAGACTGCCTGTAGCATCAGACCTGAGCGTGAGCCAGACCTGCTCTTTCACTTGCTTTGCCATCCCTTCTGTCCCCGAGTTTCCCAGGTGGAACGATCAGCTGGCATATTCCAATCTAGAGCCAGCGCTAACTCACAAGCAGTGTGGACAAACAGGAACTTTGGGCCTGAATGTGAGCATGTGCCTTGAATCTGCATGGTGCAGGCTTCACTTCTACTCCCTGGCCACAGCAGCTACACAAAAGTGTGGTGACACCACCTTCCCAGAAGCCATTAGGAAAGTGCATCTGACACGAGTGAATCCCTCCAAAATGTCAGGGTAGTTATTTCAGTTACATGTTCAAGATCTCACAAATCATTACATATACAAGAGACAAGGAGGCCTGGATTTCCTTGTGCCTGGCTGGCACACCTGTCAGTCCCCTAAGGAAAACATGGGGCAAGCAGAGAAGAATGTTAAATTTAAAAAAAAAAAAAAAGAAGCAGCACAATAACCCACCAAGATGAGCACATGTCTTCACGTGAGTAAACTCCTCTTCATGGGAACACAGTGAGACTGCCTTGGAAGAAATAAAAGGATAATTAAAATAATACTCCTTCCAATAAAATAGTCATTGTCTGCCAATGAAAGACATCAGGAAAGCTAGCCATGCACCAAAACATAGATGTATAGTGCTATTTTAAATTTCTTGGAGGATCTCCCCTTCCTTGTGTCTGACACTCCAGAAGAGTACTAAACTCCTGCTGGTTCTGTTCCTCCTCACAGCTCTGTGTTTGATGTCTCAGAGACCTGACAGCATCTCAGTCACCTCTGTTATTCCCCCAGCAGTTTTGATAGCCTCCTACCTCAGGTTTAAGATATCATCTGTGATGCTTCCACATCACAAGGAATCTAAGGTGAAGAAGATCCATCCACATTCACTGACGCGATATTTAAACTGTGGTACTGGCAGAGATTCACCTGACCAAAACTGGACTTCTAGAGTCCATGCTCATGCTGCCATAGATTTACATTCACTGGAGAGGCATTTCTAGACAAAGTTTCATCACATCTTTGAACAGGCATCTAAATATATCTGTGAAGAGCACCTGTAAAGTTCTTCTTTCTCACTCATGAAGAGACCTTAAGGCGAGTAACTCAAATGTTCATAACAATGTTGTAAATGTCTATAATGACATGCAAGAAGCAGTGTTTTATTTTGACCATTTTAAGAGAAATCTGGTTGAGGTTGGAAGGAACCTCTGGAGATATCTAGTCCACCTCCTGTTCTCAAAGCAGGGTCAGATAGAGCAGGTTGCTCAGGGCCATATCCCGCTGCATTTTTACATAGCTCCAAGAATGCAGACTCCACAGTCTCTCTGGGAAACCCGTTCCAGTGTTCAACCATCCTCACAGTAAATATGTTTTTTCTTATATTTAATTTCTTGTATTTGATTTTGTGTTCTTTGCCTCTTGTCCTTTCAGTAGATATTACTGACGAGTCTGATTCCATCTTCTTTGAATCCTCCCATCAGGTATTTATACAAATTGACAGGATCCCCCTGAGCCTTCTCTTCCCAGCTCTCTCAGTCTCTCCTCATATGAAAGATGCTCCAGTCCCTGAATCATCTTGGTGGCCCCTTTCTGGACTCCCTCGAGTATGTCCACATCTGTCTTATACTGAGGAGCCCAGAACCAGACACAGTACTCCAGGTGTGGCATCACCAGTGCTGAGTAGAAGGGAAGGATCACCTCCCTTGACCTGCTGGTGGTGCTCTTCCTAATGCAGCCTAGGATGCCATTAGCCTTCTTTGCCACAAGGGAACACTGCTGGCTCACGTTCAACTTGTTGTTCACCAGGCCCCCCAGGTATTCACTGAAAAGCTGCTTTCCAGCTGGCCAGTCACCAGCCTGTCCTGGTGGCTGGGTTTCTCCTCTCCACATGCAGGACTTTGCATTTCCCTTTGTTGAACTTCATGAGGTTCCTGTTGGTCCATTTCTTCAGCCTGTCAGGACTTCTCTGGATGGCCCAACCAGTCCTCCCAGTTTTGTATTACCTGCAAACTTGCTGAGGCTGCACTTGGTCCCATCATCTAAGTCATTAATGATGATGCTAAAAATATCACACCTAGACTTCAGTCCTGGAATACACCATGAGTGCCTGGCCTCCAGCTGAACTTCATGCCACTGAACACAACTCTCTGGGCCCACAAGTTCAGGTAGTTTTCAGTCCACCCCACTGTACACTTAGCTAGACCATAATTCCTTAGTTTGTCCCTAAGGATGTGATGGGAGACACTGTCAAAAGCCTTACTAAGAGAATGGCAAACAGCATCTGCTGCCTTCTGTTCATCTACCAAGACAGTCTTCTCATTGTAGAAGACTTTCATGTTGGCTAAGCATGATTTTGCCCTTCATAAATCCATGCTGACTTGTCCTCATTGGCTTTTTATCCTTGAAGTGTTTGGAAAGGTCTTCCAGGAGGATTTACTCAAACACCTTCCCAGGGACTGAGGTGTGGCTGGCTGACCTGAGGCTTCCTGCTCTTTCTGAAGACAGGAATGGCATCTTTCTTCCAGTCATCAGAAACCTCCCCCTATTGCCATGAATGTTCAAAGATGATTGAGAGTGGCCTTGCAAGGATATCAGCCAGCTCCTGCCACTGTGGGTGCATCCCATCAGGTCCCATGGACTTGCATATGTCCAATTTGTTTGCATATTCCTTAAGCTGATGCAACTTGTTTACATGTTCCCAAGGATAAAGGACTTCCCTGCTCCACACTTTCCCACTGGTCTTAGGGACCAGGTGTTCCCGAAGGGCAGTCAAAACAGTAAAGAGTGAGGCACAGGTGGCACTGAGTACCTCAGTCTTTTCCATGTCCTTTGTCACCAGGACTCCTGCCCCCTTCAGCAGCAGGCCCACATTTTACTTAGTCTTCCTTTTGCTGCTGATATACCTCTGGAAGCCCTTCTTGTTGCCCTTCACATCCCTCACCAGATGTAGTCATGCTTGACACTTCAGGTCTCACCTGGCAGTTTCCTTAGTGCCCATGATGAGGAGCAGTGGGGGGTGATAACCTGAGGGCCACACAAACAACAGCTATCTCTCCAGGAGGTCTCTCAAATCCAAGCCCCCAACAAGCAGCAACCGTAGACAAGAGATCAAATTTGCAGATGGGAGTGTGTGCCCACTGCAGCCCGGAGCCTCTCACTACTGTCACTCACCACTTCCTTCTATTGGTGGTCAGGCTCATCTGGCTCTCATGCTTCATTTGGCAGAGCTCTCAGTTCCTCATGCTTGCAGTCCCTCATCTTTTCTGAGCATACTAAATTATTCCATAATTGGAAATCTTCAGGTGGAGCAGGAAGTCTTCCTCCTGGTGCCAGAAGTCACTAGCCTCCAGCTTTCATGATTGTGTCTTCACTTTCCAATTGGATACTCACAGAGTGCTCCTCCTTTGATACAGTTGGAATTTTGGCTCTCCAGGCTGCACAGTCTTGGATAAGACCTGGACAATCTCTGTCTTGTCACCTCTGATGATGACAAATGGAGTAACAGTGGAGCTTCTGTTAGGCAGAGCTGTATTTCTGTTTGGAACTAGAGGACTGCAGGGATTACTCAAGGGTAATGTGAACTATGTGCTCAATTTCAGCAGGTGCAACAACTGATTTGAGCATACTGGGAACAGAAAAATGAAGTACCTCATATAAACTTTAGATTTTCTTCCATGCTTCCAAGAGCACTCTCGCATAAGCCTGAAACAACAAAAAAAGAAAATGTGCTTGAAGTGCTTGCTTTATAATAGTTTTGCTAAGAATTCAATCCAAGCTTTCCTTTCAGTAGTACACTTCTCTTACTTAACTTTCAAAATCTGTAAGACAATGTCTAAATCGAAACTCCTTTGCCTAGTCTTCCCTTACTGTCTACTGAAAGGATTATACACCTCTCAAGATTATTTACTCCCTCTTCCTCCTGATAAGTCTACACGTGTTTGTGGACCAACTTTTTGTGTTACTTAAGGCCAGAGTCCCATGGAAACCACTGGGTACTCACACACTGCAGAACTCTTGGTCAAGCACTTCCCTGGGCCAGCCTCACACATGAGCCTGGAGGCATAAGTGCTCTTCATGGATGTGTTGTGTTTATTCGTTTTTCCTTCTGAATGATTTAAATAGTAAGAAGTAGAGTGCTTTTTGCTTTCTTTTCTTTTTTTCTTTTCCCCTGTAGCATGATGCCAAGGGTGTGTTTTGAGGAGACTGGGGCATGAAGTCATTAAATGCAAGATGTGTTTAAGGATGCCAGATATGTTTAGTTGTGTCACAGACAGGTCAGAGTTTCTTCCACCCTCTGCAGGCTGATCCAGCCCTTCCATGTCTTTTGTATCCTTTCAATCCTCTTTTGGCTGTTGAGACTGCACCAGTATATTCTTTCCCTTCTGCCCTGTAGGAATGATTGTCTTTCAGGTTTCACCCTGAATTTATGCCTCCTTGTTTTTGCACCCAGGCAGAAAACACACAAACTTCAAAATCAACATAGAGTTTGATCTCTCACTTTGGATACAAACCCCAATGGAGTGTGAAAAGCTGTGGAAGTCATTGTAAATGCTGAAAGGAAGAGGCTGACATTCTTCCAGGAAAAGTAAATATGTCTGAGGTAAGGATGGTGCCTGTCTGAATGAGCCTTGCAGTCTAGTGCTGGAGGAGGGAGGGGTGGAAGCAAGTCTTATGCAGCGTGTATATGTGGTCTGTCAGTTCCCACAGCACTGCAACAGAAGCAGAGTTCTTGCTCTTCTCATGGACTTGGTGTTTGAGTCATTCTCAAAATCATTAGAGAGATGGAGTTTCATGAGAAGAGAAGACAAGACCAGGCAAAGCGCATGGCCGGACAAGTGCACCAACGAGCCACCTGTTTATACATGACCAGTTCCTTTTATCCCCTCATCCCCCCTTTCCCACACGTCTCTCCTCAGGCCACCTTGGTCCTTCCCCTTCCCCACCTTTGACCCTTGTTTTAAACATACCATAGTATCTTTTTTACAGTCCCCAAATGCTGCTCCTGGCATCCTGTAATAAGTCCCTTCAGCCTGCAGGCAGTAAAGCTCCTCAGCCTGCAAGGGGCCAAAATCAGAGACAGTCATGTGAGATTGTGACATGAACCCCTCACCAAATCACATCTTTGGGTTTGTAAGAACAAAAGCAGCAAATGACACAAGCTGATAGCAGGCTGAGGTCTCCTGTTTCAGCTCCAAACTTTGTATATATAGTTGGCCATTCTGTACCTGTCTCCTGCCTGGCCATAACAACTCTTTTGGCTCTTCAGGACAGCGATAGAAGATGATGCTTCTTTTTCTGCTTGCAAGTGCTTTTCTCCTTGCCCCATGGTCTGGGGCTGGTGAGTACAGAGAGACGGGATTTAGATGAGGACATGCAAGGGTAGAAATGGGCACTGAGTAGGAAAACTGTCTTGTACCTGCCTTGCCTTTTCTCATATCTCTCCTCTCTGCTCTAAACCTATCTCTCAGCTCAGACTGTGCCTGACACCAGTGACACATTACAGGTACTAGTGTAGTGCCCTTTGATAGCATTTTACATGTCCAGAGTCAGCTGCGGTCAGCCATCCCCAGGAAGTGTTGCTCATTTTTCTCTCCATTGTGCATAAGGAATGCTTTGGACAGCCCAAGGAAGGAGAGTTATTGGCATCATTGGCAAATTACATCAGAGGATGACCCTGTCCCCGCATGCAGCTCCGAACTTGATGGGAAATAGCGGTGTATGTGGTATTAACATTTCTCACCTCTCTTCCAGGAAGGATCATTGGTGGATGGGAAGCTAAGCCCCACTCCAGGCCCTACATGGCTTGTTTGTCAAGTGAAGACAGTTATTGTGGAGCATTCCTGATTCGCCAAGATGCAGTGCTCTCAGCAGCTCACTGTGTGGCTGGAAAAACGTAAGGCCCTGTCTTTCCTGTACGCGGGATTTTTTCAAGTCTCATACAGTCATGAAGAGTCACAGTCTTGGTCTGGGGCAAAACAGTATTCTGTGTCTTTTTAGGCACAGCAGGGCTCTTTCTGAGCTGAGCCATTCCCTGTGAGTTGTAGGAATTGTCTGTCAGGGGCTGTGTGTCCCTGGGGACAGGACTCCTTGGCAGTGATCTCCTGGTCCATGGTGCCTACCATGGCTCAGAGCTACTGTTGGAGCAGAGAGGCTGGTGTCTCCCGTTCCCTGCTTCCCTTTTGTCTTTAGAATGGGACACCTCAGACCTACGTCAGTATGGGGTAAGGGACCTTCAGCTGAATGTGGAAGGAACCCAGGTTACAGAAGGCAACTTGCTGAAAACTAATCTCTGGGGAGGCATAGCCCACCACCACCTCCCTCAAACGACCTGTCATGGGGGCTGTGTGGCTGTGGTCAGTGCAGCTGGAACATGTTGGTGTTTTCTGGCAGGAAAGTGAATATCACTGTGACCCTGGGAGCCCACAACACAGGAAAGAAAGAGCCAAGCCAGCAGACATTCCACATTGGCCACTGGGTCATCCATCCCATTCAGGAGACAGCCCTGTAAATGACATCGTGCTGCTGAAGGTATAACCCCACACATCACTGCCATCTGAGGGATCTCCCCCTGCTCACTTCCCAACACCATGAACTTGTTCCCATTCCTTTACCTGCTCTAACCCTATCTTCTCTCTACTTGGCAGCTGCAGCCTGACGCCAAGCTGAATAAGAAAGTGAGGTTCATCCCCTTGCCCTATCACAATGAGGATGTGCTACCAGGAACTCTATGCAAAGTGGCTGGCTGGGGCAACACATCAACAACAGGGAACACAACTAGTGTGCTGATGGAGGTGGACCTGAAGGTGCGGAGTGAGGAAATGTGTGAGATGTATTTTAAAAAGGACTATCTGCAGCAGTCTATGATTTGTGCTGGTGATGAAAATGGCAAAAAATCAGCTTTCCATGTAAGCATTGTTTTGGGCTCCAAGTTTGGAATGAGGTTGGGACTAGACAGTCAGTTTGGTTCTCAGGTGGGGCACGAAGGGGATTAAAATGAAGTAGATTCTTCAGGACGATGTGTTGAGGCACCTCTCAGGAGCTCTGAAGCTGACGTACTCCCTGAACGGAGGTGCAGTTGCCCAACTGTCAGCATTGTGTGCCTTTTTACATGCCTGGGGATGTTCTACCCTGCCTAGCTACTGCTCCAGCAGGCTCCAGATCTCATGTAAATCCTTTGTCATAACCTCCTGACACAGTGGGATGGCTTGGATATGCCCATGTGTCTAAAGGACTAGATTCTTTTTTTCAGGGTTGTGAAGGCAGTTTCTGAACCTCAGACATGTCTGACCCCTCCCACTCCTTTTACCTCACAGGGTGTTTCTGGTGGCCCATTAGTCTGCAATGGGAAGGCTCATGGCATTGTTTCTTATGGACACAAATATTGCATCTGGCCTACAGTATTTACCAGAGTCTCCTATTTTGAGCCCTGGATATGTGAAGAGTTGAGGAAGTTTGTGCTCCAAGACCTCCCTGACTCACTCTCCTCTGATTAAAATGCTCAGCGCCCCATTTCCACAAAGCATCAAACATCTGATGCTCAGAGGCTTCCAGGGGCAGCTGAAATGGAGTCAGAGATGCCCTCAGGGCATAGGCACAGGCTTCTGCGCTAAGGAATATCTCCATGGCAAGGTAAAAATGCAGATCCCAAGAACGCACATTTTCACAGTATTCCCTTCCTCCCACTGTTGCCCAACAGTGCTACCTCCTGCTCTGCTTTCTGGTCACCAATAAAAGGATGTTCAAACTTGCTTGTGTGTGCAGCCTTCTTGGTAACAGGATGGAACACCTGAGCAGGAGAATGAGGAGGCTCAGTGCAATGTGGTAGTGACAGGTAGTGAGTTGATACCCACAGGATATTGTGATCTTTAAGGTACAGGATGCCAAACAGAAGAAAGTTATTCTGTGTTATCTCCCTGAGCTGCTGTGAATGACAGAAAGTATGATTAGTAAATCCAAGGGACAAAAGTCCACTGAAAGTTACTGAACAGAAAGGACAGAGGAAATAATTTTTCAAGTTCTAGACAAGTCATCTAAACTGCCTTTGGTATCATGGGGTAGGTAGAGCCATTTCTGACATACTGTTGGCAATTCTATGGCATGAATCCGTCCACACTAAGCAGACTGTCTTTCAGATGAAAAATGCCTTGAATGCGTTTACTTCTCTTTATTACTCAAAAACTATATTGGGGTAATAATGGAAGGAAGGAAGGCCTTTTGTTTTATGAATGCTTAGAAACATCTTTCAGGTCATATCAGCAGGTTATTGTTCTGTCACTCAATCCCTTGAAATTGCCTTTTAACCAAAGCACACTCCTCCTCCTCCTCCTCCTGAGATGTATTCTCTTCTGAGGAGGTTTTCTTTTGCACAGGTCTCAGTGACCTGTCTTGTAAGTGACAAAATCACATCTTATTTTGTGACATTTCAAGTATATAGCTTTTTTCTTAAACTAACCTGTACCCGGCAAAAAGATCTTTTGCCTGTATGCTGGTTATATGCAAGCATAACCTGCCTTTCCAAGTACAATATATATTACTAAAAGGTTCAACACCAACTGCCTAGAAGGAGAAAACAAAAATGCTTGATTTAGTGCCATTAACATTGCTTCCATTTTGCAATTACTTTAAGAGATACTGGCCTAGCTTTTTCTCAGAGCTTTTCCTGTGTGAGTCATTACACCTGTGCTATTTAATTAGGTTTATTCTAGTCTTCTCCCTTCTCAGGATGACATGTGATGGTCTCCCTAGGAAGATCCTTTGTGGTCTTCTGGGAGTGTAATTGTTTGTTACAGAAATGCCTTCTTTCTTGGCTTATTCAATTGACTGGGCTTATGGTTCATTCCAAGAGGTAAAAGGTTTAGACAGCAGTGGATGTGATTCATCTTACATGTCTTTAATATCAACACTGTGGAGCTTTGATTCAGTTCCCTACACATAGCTATCTAATGGCAATTTATGCCTTAGGGTAACCAGGCTTCTTCTGTGGTTTCAGAAGGGTTCAAAAATCTCAGCCAAAGTCCCAAGGTATCTTCCATGTTACTTATGTTGTCAAGTCCAACAGTTGTATGAGCTGCAAAATAAGGACAGGATTAAGGACAGGATTCATCTCAGCTGACAGTCTAAGTCCAAGACAGTGGTTCAGGGACTGCCTTCAGCCAAAAGAGGAATATTGATCCTTCCAAAGGGTGATTTATACAATAATTTTACCCATCAGTCTTAAGAAAAATAAATCACATTCCATAGATCCTTTTTGGCCATGCACAGAGCAAACCACTGCAACAGAAGTAAAAGCCAGAGGTAACAAAAATTTAGGAAGGTTTATGCCAGTCTTTTTCCTGGCTCCATCTTAAGTACCTTCATTTTTGGAAATGATGCTGACTTAGCCAATGGGGGTGACAGGGACATGAAACACCAATGTAAGTCATCCTAAGTTTGCAGAGGGGGAAACCAGCTGCAGATGCAGACATCTGGATTTAGGCATGTACAGTGAAGCTTTGTAGCTGTGAGTTGGGTGTCTCAACACCTGATACAGTCAGTGCAGATCCACTTAGTGAAGTCAATTAAGCCAGCAGAGCAATTAATCTGGTCAAATGCAGGTCTCCTCTAATGTGACCTAAAAGACTCTTGGCCTCAGTGGCTGTGTTGACTAGCTCTCCCCCAAATAGCTGGGGGATCAGAAGGTCAGAACTTGAGCACCTTGCAAACACAGGGACACCAACATGGAAGACACCAGCGCTGGGAGGAGCCCATTGCCCGAATACTGATGTCTGAACATTGACATCTAGTAACATTTTTGCACACTCAGGGATCCTGCCTGTCCTCCAAATGCTGCTTCAGGGGTGAGAAGCTGAGACTATCCCAGAAGACCTTTGTCAGACCCCTTTGAAACTCTCAAATACCACAGGCAGTCTCAAACACCATTAGGCACCTGTGTTAAGGCAAATTAACCCTACCCTTGGAGCATGTCTATGTTGCCAGCTTGGGTAGCAACTTTTCAGTCCAAGGTTGTGTCCCTCTGACATGCCACTATGCAGGAAAATTAGATGGTTCCCAGGATCCCTTCTGCAGAAAAAATTCAAGGCAATGCTCAAGATTAAATCTCAGAGAGTTTTAGCAGCTTGATCAGGCCAAAGACTGCTCAGAGAGGTCAAATTGACATGACCACTCCAGGGTTTACTTTCTGCATCCATTTAGAAAGTTCTTCAGCTCTCCCAAAGCTGAGAAAAGCCACAGAGGACCAAGAGGCAAGTTAGGCCATGCTGATAGTGTCCCTGAAGTTAATCTAGACTCAGGAAATTCATATCTTCAGAAAGTACTTGGTACTCCACATACATGACAGGGACCTTTACAGTGCACATCTAGCATAGTGCTGAGCAATGCCTTTGGATGAAGTAGATCAGAGGGCTCCAAAGTGGGGTGTGCAAGACAAACCGTTGGAGCATGGGAAGAAAATACTTCTGTACCATTAATAATTTTAAAATAATTTTTAGTAAGTGTTTATTTCATTTTCATCTCATCCTTTCTTCGTTTCTATTTTTATGTATATAATGTGTTAGTAATTTGCCTACTCATAAGCATCAGGACTACCGGAGACAACATGGGGTGTTCCACCAGTTCTTGAAGGTAGTCATGGGCCACATCTACCAGCAGCACATGAATGTTGGTTCACCCACTTCCTCAAAGAACTCAATCTCCCTGGGGTGTAATGAGACTGGATGCTCTGTGGCAGAATTGGAACAAAGGCAGCTAGAACTGTCTGGGCTGATCAAGGCTGTCACACTGTCAGCACAGCCTTTGGAGTGGTCTTGTCTGAGAATCACACCAGTCCTGAGAGGCAGATTGAAGGAAGCTGCCCAGGTTTGGTGGCCAAGTGAGAGTTCAGTGAGAGACAGCCAGGGTGTGCTCTAGGAGCAACACATCTGAAGTCAAATGGGATTTGGCCCCTTCAGTGTCTAGAGACCACCAATGAGGTGGGTTGTCCCACCCAGGGGCTGGCTGCCAGGGAGGCATGAGCATGGGGCTGGCTCACGTGAGGAAGGTAGAGACGGAACATCCCAATCCAGCAGCGAGGAAATGCCCATGTCAAAAGCAGGTACATGAGTTTGAGCTTGTCTGCCAACTCTCCCCATGCCTCAGCTGGCCAGTATGTTGGTTTTGCTTCTTTGCAATCCACCACCCAGTTAACAGCCTGGCACTAAGCAGTGTATGGACCTGAGCCCAGCCTCCAAACCTGCAGCCAGCGCTGCAGGCCTGGCAGGGGGACAGGTTCATGGAGGGACCACTGCCACCTCCTCAGGCACACAGAAGACAGCGACCTGGTTGCAGGGGTCCCTTGGCAGCTGCTGCCCGTTGCATCAGGTGTGAGGACAGAGTGGGAGGGCTGGGCGGTGGGGGGAGATTTGGCAGACTCCCTTTGGCCAGGAGCGGTGCTGTTGAGCGATTCGCAGTCTCTCCCTTGGCTGTGCCCGGAGCATCCTGCGGCGGCGAGGGACGCCCAGCACATCTCCCCCCGGTCGGGCGCTGGCGGGGCAGGGTGCGCAGACGCTCCCGGGGCTGCAGCAGCTCATGCGGTGCGGCATCCCGCAGCGCAGTTTGCAGACGCTCCCGCCCGCTCGCCACTTTCGCTTCCGAAGCGGGGAGGGGGCCCCAGGGACCCCGGTCAAGATCCCCTCCACCGGGGGTGTCCCCTCTCCCCTCCCCATCCCACAGCCTCCCAGGCTACCCGGCACCTAGGATCCCCGCTGTCCCCACAGTCCCCCGCGACACAGGCGCCCGGGTGCTCGGGAGGAGGTTTGCAGCGATGTGTCTCCGGCCCCCTGGCCCTGCCTCCCCGCCTTCCCGTCCACTTGTCCCTCCGCCTCTCTCCATCGCAGCCTTCCCTCTGCTTAGGTAGCCCTGCATCTTCCTGTCTGCCCGAACATCTCTTGCTCTGTCCCTCCACCCCTCCCCCTTCTGTCCCTGTATCTCATCCATCCGCCCCTTACTCTCTCTCCCCCTTCCTCTTCCATCTCTCCCTCCGTCCATCTGATTGTCAGTCCATCCCTGCGGCTCCAGTCTTGATTCTGGTGAGTGTCTGCTTGTTTGTGCTTCACTTTGTTATTCTGTCCTTATTCTCTGTTCATTGTCTCTGTTCACTGGGCAGAGCTTGCCCCTATTCAATCCATCCCTCTATCCATCCCTCACCCATACTTCCCCAAGGACTTACACCCTATTTGCTGTGTCTGTCCACCCTGTCAGCACGATGGTGGGGTGGGTTTTTTTCTGGTGCTCCCCACCCTGTCACCCTGGAGGGGGAACCGGGGAAATTGAGGCAAATGTGTCTTACTAGAGAGATTTATGTGGATGGGTTTGGGGTGGAGGGCAGTCCCTTTCACCTGGCACTTGGCCAGAAGACAGCTGCTTGAACTACACCCTCCCCCCATACCTTTCTGGGATTTGCTCTGCAATCATGGAATACCTGACCCTGGCCTCATTTCTCTCCCCATCATTTTCCCCCTTATTATCCGGACTCTCAACCTGCCCTCGCAGGTGCTATCTCTTGTGCAGCTACATTCACACAATACTGTTTATGAGGGGGACCTGCTCATCTCTTCCAAAATTGACCTCTCCACCTGCCCATCCATACATTTCAACAAAAATTCTGATGTCTCTCTGTTTGTCCACCTGTGCATCCATCTGTCCCAGAATGGACCTCATTTGCCAATCTATCCATCCAGCCACGGATGGATAGCCATGTATTGTTCATCCCAATATGGTCCCATCCATCCACCCACCCACCCATCCATGCTCTCTTGTTTTCATACCTTCTTTCCTCCATCTCCACTTGCTATCCTGCAGTTCTCTTCAAGATTCTCCCATGGTGGGGGTGGGGCACAGACCCCCTCAACGCAGATACTCCTGGTGATGTCCCAGTGCTCATGAACAGGGATTTCTGAATCCTTGGGTTTGCTTTGCCTGTACATGGTGGGTTGGGGCTTCCAGCTATGTGTAGGACTGGGGAAACAGCAAGGAATCTTCACCAAATAGGGACTGTCTGGTGGTTTCTGTGGATCTCTTCTCTTACAGGAGACCCTTCTTGTCTGCAGATCTCCAGAAATGTGGTGTCAAAGCTTTGACTTCGAGGAAAATCCTACACCCATGACAGTGAGTTAGGGATCAGACAGCTGAGGGACATTTGGGGGATGGGGGATGCTCCCAAAGGGGGACAAAGAAAGGAGAAGGATAGGCAGCCATAGGGGGTAAAATCTGGACTGGATCTTCCCAGAGTGAAACAAGGATGGGAATGGATGAGCTGTATAGGAAACATGTGGGGAACAGAGGTACGGGGAAAAAGGGAAGCTGGAGTGGTAGTGGACAGACACTGTTCTTTGGCAGGCTCACACTAGAGCCTCAGTAACGGTCACCTAGTCTTGGTTTCCAGGGTGGGAACAGCCACATTCTTGACGTAGCCCCAACCACCTTCTCGTGTCATTCATATGTGCTGATGGACAGGTTGCATCTCTCACAACAGCAACAGGATCCTTTTTGCTGGGGAAGTGGCTCTGCATACCCCTGTACACACTGCCCCTGTGCAGTGCTGTGGCAGACGTTGCTATCCAGTATTATGTGGCTGACATGGCCTCCAAACTTACCTACCAGAACAAGAGTCCGATCTCCACAGAAGTCCTCTTCATCTTCCCCCGAGCTCCTACATGGCCATCTACTCCTTCCAGGCCCACAGTGAGGATGCCAAGGTCCAGGCCATGCTGCAGGATGAGGTATCAGCATCCAGGGATGAATGGGCAAACCACCACAGGGGCTTGGGATGAGCAGCCCATGGCCTGCCTGGTGATCAGCTTTCTGTCCCTCCCTTTCCCACCCAGGCCCAGCAGCTCCATGAGGCTACGGGAGGCTGGGAGAATCTGGAATACCTTCAGGATCAGTCTCAGTATCTGGGTGAGGTGTTTGCCTGCTTCCTGGGTACTCTGTCCCCTGGCAGGGAGGTGGTCGTGACCTTGCACTATGTCCAAAAGCTGCCAGGGGAGCCAGATGGAGCAGCCCATTTTGTGCTGCCACCCACACTGCACCCCTGCACAAAACTCTAGGGTGAGTGACCCCACAAGGAACCTGCCCTCTCAGTCACAGACCCCACAGAAAGGTCACAGACTCCCCATGTGCTTTATGAACAGACCCGATGCAACTTCCCTTTGCACCCACAGGGGAGCCACATTTTTCCCCTACACAGCTCCTGGACAGATCCACATATTCTTCCTTGTGCCCCATGAGGGGATCCACACCTCCCACACACATTTTCTATAAACAGACTCACGTACCTCTCCATATGCCTTATTGACAACCCCTGTTTCTCTCCATATATCCTAATATGGATGCCAAGTCCTGCTGCCCCCACCCCTGCAGGGAGAGCCTTTGCTCTCCCCAGTGCCATGTTTTTCCTTGCAGCCTGGAATTGTCTCACTAGCAAGCTGCCCTACAGTCTGCTGCTCACTGCTAGTCTGCAGTCACACCGTGGAGTGGCCAACGTCCATGCCAACTTCGCCCTCACCCCTTTGATCTACACTGCCCAGGACCGCAGCACTGCACAGCTGTGCCCTCCTGAGTGCCAGGATTCTGGGGGGAGCTGGGGAAGGGTGTCATCACTAAGAAAAAGGGGATGTACTGGGATCAGTGCCTATGCTCCTGGCTGAATGCTGGGTCTGGTCCTCTCCTCCTGTGTATGACCAGCCACCCCTTCTCCAGGTCTCACTGGCTGGCAGTCCCCCAAGTCAGCATGATTTGGAGCTGCTGGTGTATTTTGGAGAGCCCCCACTGCAGTCAGTGCTGTGGTGAAGGGAGACGCTGGGGTCCCTCCAAGTGAGTGCAGCTGGGGAGGGAACACAGAAGCACCTCTGGATTGCAGAAGGCATGGGGGCACGGAGAGACATTAGGGATTCTGGCGGTTGAGATATCATTGGACACTGGGATGGGAATGGGAGGCATTCAGATGGGATAGTTTGGGTCCTGGGGCTCCAGAGTGGGCTACTGGGGACACTGTGGTGAGGTATCAGATATAGCAGCATGCGTATGGGAAGGTCTATGTTAAGGCTCACTGGATAGCTGTATTGGAGGAACTCGGTTGGAATACATGGGGCACTGGGCTGTGTAACTGGTAGACAGTAGAGTAGGGTAATGACATACCAGTGTATGTCATTATGCACTCATCATGGGCTCTGGGATGGTGGAAGCTGAAAGCACAATGAGAATCAGAATTAGGATGAGGAGGGGGGTCCCTGTGTGGCCTTCATCCCGCCCCATACCTCCTCCAGTCTTCCTGCTTGGTGACCCCATGGTGTTGGTGACACTGGCACTCAGCATCCCTGAGGCAGTGCCTGGGCAGTGTCAGTCTGGAGAGTTCATCTTCCTCCTGGACACCACTTCCCTTAGGCATGCACAGGTGCCCCCACTGAGCAGGGACCAGGATGGGGTAAAGGAGCAGGTTGATGGGGAGCAGGCCAGGGCAGGCATTTATGGAGGGACAGAGACATGAAGACAGACTGGTGGGGCCTGAAATGGTCCTGAAATATCTCAAGTGCCCAGAGAAGCTCAGGGCACTGGCTCGGGTCATCCAGGGGAGTCCAGAGGCTTTAGGAGGACCAGACTATGGGCAAAGGCATCTGTACACCCCACAAGTGCCTCCCAAGACCTGCCTGCTGTGTCTTTCCACAGCACTCCCTGCTCTTCCTTCTCAAAAGCCTGCCCGTGGGCTGCTACTTCAACATCTGCTGCTATGGAGAAACCTCTGTGGGCATCTACCCTTGAGCAAACATGGGGTAGGCTGGGTGCTATGGGGCTGGATTAGGTGCTCGTGGGTAGGGCTGGATACTGTGGGGCTTGGGTGAGTGTTGTGGGCCTAGAATGGGTGCTATGGGGCTGGGTTAGATGCTGGAGGGCAGGTGTGCATGCTCTGAAATCAGCTGGTTGGTATGGGGCAAGGCTGGGTGCCAGAGGGCTCAACTGGCTACTGTAGGGCAGGGCTGGATTCTGGGGGTGGCATCTTTGTGGCATTATGGGATAGCACCTCTTGTGGTTCTGTTGAGCAGAGTCTTGTAGGAACTATGAAGCCAGGTCTCTTCAAGAACTACTGTGGGGCAGGGACTTGCAGAGGACCCTAAGGGCATAGCTGTGGGAAGTGCTATGGGGCAGGGTCTCAGGGAGCACTAAGCATAGAGCAATGTGCTCTCCAAACATGCTGTGCCCCCTATAGGCAAAGTGTTGAATATACTCAGGACAACCTGACCGAGGCCATGCGGCACATCCCCTCCACCGGCTCCAATTTGGGTGACACCAATCTGCTGGGAACCCTCCGCTCAATCTGCAATACCCCTCGCCCCCGTGGGCATGTGTGCCAGGTCTGGGTGCAGGGGCACGGAGGGGTGGAGGGACAGGTGTCCCAGGAGGACAGAGAGGGGACACAGGAGTGTGGGTGGAAGGAGCCACCCAAAGTACATGGTGGTCACAAGGGAACAAGAAGGATACTGTGGGGTGTGGGGGAATGGAGAAGTGGGTCTATATCTTTGGGGGTTTCTGTCCCTGAGTGGATATTTCTCCCTGGGGTAGTCTATTTACAGGGGGTCTCTCTCCTGGGCCCCTCTCTCCATTTCAGGGGTCTGTTCTCCCCATTTTGGGGTCCCTGTGCAGGGCCCCACCACTCATGTACCCTGTCCTGCAGCTCTTCATCTTCATGGCCAGGCTACCCCCTGACAAGGAAGCCATCACAGCTGAGGTCTGCCAACACCACAACAGCCACCAGTAATGGGGACTCTCTGCCCCAGTCCTCCAGTCACCCTTTGGTTGTCTGGTCATTTCTATCCCTGATGAGGGCCCCTGTCCACCAGTGCTTGTCCCAATCCTTGGGCCCCTCCAGTGTCCCAAAGACCCTTCCCACCCTGCACAGCTCTCCTGTGCCAAGCTTCCATGTGGGAGTCTGCTTACTACTCCCACAACCAAGGCACCCTTCACAGTGTGAGCAGTGAGACTGAGGCACAGGGCTTGTACACCATGATGTGCCCCCACGCTCTGCCCCAGCCCCACTAGACTGATCCCCCAGCTCTGGGATCCCAAGTCCCAGCTCTCCTCTGCCATGTCCCTGTCTAACCCCAGCTCCAAACGCCAGTCCTTCACTCCCTGCTCTTCCTCATGCCCCTTTGTTCTGCACCCCAGCTTTGTTCCCTCAGCTTTAAGTCCAGCCTGTGTTCTCCAGCTCTATCCAGACATCCTTGCACCCATCTCTGGTTCTCATTTCTGACACCTTTCCCTGCTTCTCCTGTAGGTGTTTCTCCTGCTTCTCTGAGAACAGCGCTGCCCTGGCTATGGCCCTGGCCAGGGAGACAGGGGGTGAAGCTACCTATG
This sequence comes from Morus bassanus, assembly GCA_031468815.1. Classification (NCBI taxonomy): domain Eukaryota; kingdom Metazoa; phylum Chordata; class Aves; order Suliformes; family Sulidae; genus Morus; species Morus bassanus. The sequence continues at coordinate 386,319 of CM062591.1, forward strand.
TCTCCTCTTACAACAGAATGACAGCTGTGGTAGGAACCCCGGCAAGTCCCCCTCTATTCCACTGACTTCCAAGCACCCCAGCACCTGGACTGCCAACACACAGCTGTCCCAGGAACCCAGGCACTCAGGCTTCCCCTGACTCTACCTCACCACCCACCCCACTGAGAACCCAGGTGCCTGGGCTTCTGCCCTGCTATAACCCACAGACCTGACTCTAACCAGGAAAACTCAGCTAGTGCAGGCTACCCAACACACTCCACTGTCCCCCAGGGAACCCCAAAACCAGAGGCCATGGACTGAACCCTAGTGGAGCTGTGAACAGTGGTGTCCTGCCTTCTGACCCCAGGTGTTGAAGTGCCTGAAGCAGGCCCTGAAGCCAGCAGCTGAGGGAGTTTCTCTGCCCTGTGGCCTGGAGGTTGAGGTGCTTGGGGACACCCCTGAGTCCATCTTTCAGGGTCAACACAGCCTCCTCTATGCCCAGATCCACGGACAGGCACAGGTGAGAGCTGGGACTACAGTCACCCCCAGTTACCTCCCAATAGCCTCCCAGTAACCACCAGTAATCTTTCAGTAACTTCCCAATATCCTCCAGTAACCAACTAGTGTCCCCTGTAACCACCAGTAGCTTCCCATGTGTTTCCACGATATGACAGTGGCCAACGGCGTCATGACCTTACAGTACAGCCTGGATGGCCAGGATGTCAGTCACGAGTGAATTCCCACTGTTCCCACAGGCAGATGGCCAGTGAGAGCCTGTCCTAAGGGAAGATGCATGTATCCCCCTCATTTCTAACATAGATTCCAGCAGAGAGGGGCCCCAGTTAGCTTATGCATTCTCACCTTCCATGCACAATCCCAAACTGGCAGAGAACCCAGTTGTCCAAGCATGCCCTCCTTCCCTGCTTTGACCCCACAGGGGTCAGGAACCCAGGAACCTGGGCACCGCTTCCCTCCAGGCAGATGAGTATCCAGGCATCCAGGTTTTCCCTCTGTCCACCCTCACCCCTGAAGGGAGAGAACCCAGGTGTCCAGGCTCTCTCTCTGTCCACCCTTCCCAGCATGGAGATGAGCCAGGTGGTCAGGCCTCACCCCACTCTGTCCCCAGGCTGGTTGGGCATCGTTTGGATGCGAGATGTTTGCTGAAGAGGTTGTAGCCGGAGACTGCAAGTGGCTCAGGGAATTAACCAAGGCATCGTGCAGTTGAGATCAGTCTCACTTTGGGGATCACCTGCCCCTTTACCAGCTATGTGGAGGTTTGCACATCACAGAGGGTCACCTGGTACCAAGGAAAGGAAAGACACTTGCAGGTAAGAGCTGGTGGGGTAGCTCCATGGGATGTTCTTATTCCAGTGAAGGTGGAACCCCAGCCACAGGGCACCCTCAGTCTCACGGGATAGGCCCCATCACCACCAGGTACTTCTTTTCCATGTTCTTAATTCAGCCCCTTTCCCTGTTTGCCCTCAAAAAGCCCCTGGTACTTTTGCCACCCCGCCAGTCACCCATCCCATGCCAGATTGTTGAGCTTCGTGGCTCCAGTAAAGTCTCTTCCTGCTATCCTATGTGCACCTGGGTCCCACCTGGCTGGCTCACAGCAGTGTGTGACTCATGGCTTGCCCTCTGTTGACTCACCCATGCCATTGCTGCCCTGCCCCAGCCGGAGGCTTGCTCAAAAGGTACGGGATAATCTAATGCCTTATAGGAGGGTAATGCTGCTGTGTCCTGCTCATGGCATGGAAAACAATGAATTTTGCCTTTGACCCTTCCCTTAGTTACCTTTAAATCTGCAAGTCCTTCAGTGAATATGAGGCCCAGCTCAGGGACACCCAGGGAGGGAACAGGGATGGTGCTGGATCATAAATACACATTTGGATAAGATGTGTTGGGGGACTATCAAGAGAGGACTTGGGGCATGGCTGGGCAGGAATGCCAGAAGAAGAGGCAATGGTCAAAGCTGGGAGCGAATTAGGGGTATCCAGAAAGGGCTGCAGACAGGACTGCTTTGGGGACATGCAGGAAGGAGCTTAGACTGCAGGTAGCTGCCTAAAGAAGAGCAAAGATAATGCTCTGGGGCATTGCACAGGGGAGTAGAGAGGGGTCAGCTTCCTGTGATTCTTCCAACCCTCCTGTTCATATCTTCTCCCACAGCATGTAAACCACCACCACCATCTATTTCTTCTTTCAAGTACATGGATCCCATGGAATGTTTTTCATACTCTCCAATTTTGGGGCAATGGTCCACCAAAGCCATTGCTGAGTGCCAGGAGCTGATGGCACTGCAGAATGTAGATGGCTCCTGGGCTCTCAGCTCAGGACTGGCCTCTGTGCTGGAAATTGATGAGGCTGTAATTAAGGGAAAGATGCCTGGTGAGGTAAGGGGAGAACCTCTTATGGTGGTAGAGTGTCATGCTGGGGCAGTGGGAACCCCTTGGCTGGTGGCAACACTGGCATCCCAAGGGCAGCCAAAGAGTAATGAAGGGATCAGAAACCAGAAGCCACAAAGGAAGGGGTGGGAAGCAGTGAGGAGGCAGGGAAGATGCTCAGCACTGCATGCTGGTCTGAGTCATTGTCCTCCTACAGTTCATGAAGCCAAGCATCTGGGCCACAGTGCTGGCTGTGACCTAGCTACACAGAAACAACAAGTGTTACCAAGACCTCTGTGAGTTGCTGGAGGCCAAGACTGTGACCTGGCTGTGCAGCCAAGCCGGTGAGTTTTGAGGGTCCTTTTTCTGCTGATTCCCACAGCACAGCCTCCTCCCTTCCCTCTCCAGTGGGACCTGACTCACCCCTTCACAGGACCACAGTTTCCTGGGGGTAGTTGGAGGAGTCCTGTGTCCCCTTTCTCCTTTTCATCTGTGGGCTCCCTCCTGCCTGACTCCCGTAGTGCCCCTGTCTCTCCCTGATTGCAGTGTCCCAGCTGGACAAGTGCCTGGAGGCAGCCAACACCCTCCTTAGGAGCAGCGTGAAGCCAAGTGTCTTCAGGCTCTGAGCTCAACACATGCCTTGTGCTACAGACCAGCAGCACCTGCAGAGCTAAGAAGAGCCAGAAAGTATAGCCTAAATTCACCTACCATGCTGGGATACCACTGTTGCTACCAGCTGGGGTCTTACATTACAGATGAATTCTCAGTGCTTATGTCTTATACTAGTTGGGCTGAACCTGTATCATGCTGAACTCCTCAAGAGAAAACCACTAGTTCAGAGCCACCAGTGTTTCATTTGAGCAGAGGTGGGACCGGGAAGGAAGCAACACATTGCCCAGGGGTTGCACTTCCCAAATTCAGCTTTAGCAAAATGGGCTACTGGCCGCCGCAAAGATGGCGCTTAGGGACATGGTTTAGTGGCGGACTTGGTAGTGTTAAGTTAACAGTTGGACCTGATGATGCCAAGGGCCTTTTCCAACCTAAATGATTCTATGATTCTGTTATCCCGAAAAGCGGGTTCATTCGCCCGGTGTGCAAAACACCAAACTACACACAGAGTGAAAGTATCTTATTTAATTAATTTTTGCACAAAGAGTGGGGCTAGGTGGTAGCCCACAAAGTTAGCACCCCAAACCGAGAAACTACAAGGCATTTACCCAGTTAAATGTGTCAGTCATAGCTAATATTCACAAGCGTCAGCTAATAATTGGTTAATTTCTTTCTCGCTTCAGCCTAAGGCTACAGCTCACTTTTAATTTCCCACGCATGCTCAGAGAGTAAGGGACTTATTAGAGGGGGGTGGTTCCTGGCCTAAGGGCCTGATTTTTATTATTGTAATGAGCACTTTGGTTTAGTTCTTATCAACATCCCAATTAGTTGTTCTCCTTCACTACACACTTTATCACCCTTTTCTCAATGTCTTCTGAGGCGGGATGTTTCCTTTGATCAGTCTCTCAGCTCTCCTCAAGGACATGGTTGTAAAACAAGTGCTTCTCTATCTCTCAGTTCCCATCTCTGGCTGCAAAATTCTGTTTTGCCAAGCTCACATAGTTCATTGTTAGCAGAAAATTCCAAAAATTCCATTTTCTTCAGGATATCACTTTCACTTTTCACACATGGTGGAGAAGGCCTTCTGCCTCCCCATGCTCAATGGGATCCTCAGGATGGCATCTGTCATGCAGACATAGGATGCCAGAGTGAACAAAAATGAGAAGACTACATCAGGGATGGACACGAGAGCAGCCTGATGTCACTACAGGAGAGCTCCAGCAAAGAGATCGAATCACCAAAATGGTCAGTTGGACTGCAGCCACAAAACTTCAGCTGGCTTGAGAAGTATGTGATGACTGTGGAACGAGCCATTCCCCCAAGCCAAAAGCCAGCTGCCAGCTGGAAAAACACCTTCCAGTTCATCATGCCCGTATAAAGCATGGGGTGACATGGCCAGGTAATGAGTGTAGGAAATGGTGGCCAGCAGGTAACACTGCAAGAGATTCAAAGAAATAGAGCTGAGCCATACAGTCCTGAGTGATATCCTGAAGAACCACCCCCCCTCTAATAAGTCCCTTACTCTCTGAGCATGCGTGGGAAATTAAAAGTGAGCTGTAGCCTTAGGCTGAAGCGAGAAAGAAATTAACCAATTATTAGCTGACGCTTGTGAATATTAGCTATGACTGACACATTTAACTGGGTAAATGCCTTGTAGTTTCTCGGTTTGGGGTGCTAGCTTTGTGGGCTACCACCTAGCCCCACTCTTTGTGCAAAAATTAATTAAATAAGATACTTCCGCTCTGTGTGTAGTTTGGTGTTTTGCACACCAGGTGAATGAACCTGCTTTTCGGGATAAAGCCATAAGGGGTCCAGGTTCGAGTCCTGGCAGAGTAAGGCTTGTTTGCATGAAGTGCCAGCCATATGGGGGGTGTGTGTGTGTGTTTGTGTGGTGCACGTGATTTGAGTGTTTTCTGTTTTGTGCTGATTGCTCAATCAAGGGGGTTATTCTGTTGTAATATGGGTTCTGGGCAGTCATCGGAGGGAGGAATGTAAAAAAAAAATTGCCTTTGGGATGTTTATTGAAACATTGGAGGGATGTGGGGGGGATGGCTCCCTCACAAGCAAGCAGTTAATCGAATATTGTAATCATTTCATTGGTGGCCAATGTATACTCTGGAAAATCAAGAGAAATGGCCTAAGAATGGAACTTTGAAATATAAGAATACTTTATTACAGATAATGTTGTTTTGTAAAAGAGAAGGAAAATGGGATGAGACACCATATGTGGATTTGTTTGTCACATTGCGGAATGGTTAGAAAAGTAGAAAAAAATGTGGATTGATTCCAAAGGATGCAACGGTTTTGGCTTTAGAACAAATTCGGGACAAATGCCTAAACGATGTTTTTCTGCATGTAGCATTGGTAAAAGGTGTAAAAACACAAGGAGCTGGTGGAAAAGGAAGATGGCGTAGGATTATTAGCGGCTCTGGGACAGGGGAATCTACAGGGAGGTAATGATCAGCGTGGAAACAGGGAAGTTGGAGAAGTGGATAATAGAGATGTGAACAGTGATGCTGAAAGTGAAGGGGAGAATTTCAGTGCAGTAACAGGAAGAATTGGGCGGGGGGCAGTGCTGCAAGCACCCTTAAGGTAGGCTGTGGGTCTGACAGGAGGACCGTTGTGGATTAAAGTACCCTCCTCGGTAGCAGACTTAAGGGCTGGAACGTATAAGGAAGACCTGGAAAAGGTGGTGAAGGTATTGGAAACTATTGTGAAGAATCATGATCCAGAGTAGAAGGATATACAGGTGGTGTTAAATACATTGTTGACGTATGAGGAGCAGAGGGCTGTTGTGGTTAAGGCTGGGGAAGAAGCAGAGACAGTTCACGTTCAGGATGCACAGGCAGGAAGACTGGAGTATCATTTTTCCTACCACCAACCTGAACTGGGGCCTGTCATGGTTTTAGCTGGGATAGTTAATTTTCTTCACTGTAGCTGGTATAGTGCTGCATTTTGGACTTAGTATGAAAATAATGTTGATAACACACTAATGTTTTAGTTGTTGCTGGGTAGTGCTTACACTAGTCAAGGACCTTTCCAGCTTCCCATGCTCTGCCAGGTGCACAAGAAGCCGGGAGAGGAGGGGGCACATCCAAGAGAGCTGATCCAAATTGGCCAAAGGGATATTCCATATCATGTGATGTCATGCCCAGCATATGAACTGGGGGGAGTTGGCCGGGGGAAGCAGTGATCGCGGCTCGGGGACCAGCAGCGTCAGTCGGCGGCTGGTGGTTGCAGCACCTGTGGTTTGTTTTTTTTTTCTTTCTTCTGAGGTTTCACACCTCTCTCTCATTATTTTCCTTTTCATTATATTATTACTATTATTATTACTACAACTCTTTTATTTTAATTATTAAGCTGTTCTTATCTCAACCCTTGAATTTTCTTACTTTGGCCCTTCCGATTCTCTCCCCCATCCCACAGGGGTGGGGGGAGTGAGCGAGCGGCTGTGTGGTGCTTAGTTGCTGACCGGGGCTAAACCACAACACTCATAAAGGTCTCCATTTGCAGGCAATAACTACAGACAATTGACTGTGGTGGTAGTCTCTCTTGTTTTAGAATTCTGCTGTGGGGCGGCAGTCACCTCGCCGTGGGTGTAGTTGGGTGTACGTCACATGAGTATCAACCCCTTGACTTCTTCACAAGTTGAATAGCTGAGTGTAATAAGACATGGTCAGCAGGACAATGTAAATAAGAACTGTGTATGACGAGCCTTCGCAGATGCCACCAATCAACAAGTGACAGGAGAACAGTACCTAAAACTGCTGGAAATTTATAACATGATATATCTGGGGACTGACTGGATTGACAACTTGTGCTTACATTTGTCTGTAAAACCCCGGGTAATAGAGATATGAGGGGAACACTTGGTATGCAGACACTGTAGACAGGGAGGACATGAGGTGGAAAGGGTACATGTTAGTGCCAAGCTGTTACTAGCCCCCCAAAAGCAAGAGGTAAGAGCAGTTGTCACAACAGCACAGCCCTTCCAGAGTTCATAGTTCCATATGCCTTAGGCTTATGGATGCTGGGCATCTGTGATATGACTACTGCACTCTCAGTGAGCCACAACACCAGCAGTAGATGTAGCTGTAGCAAATACCTATAAAGTTTGAGTTACATATTGAAACTCCCCAGCTGGTGTTTGCATAGAAGAAACAGAAAAGTAATTTACAGTTAGTGCAATGTGAATAAAGAAAGCTGCCTTCATAAGGGTTACGATTACTAGGACCTGATGGCCATTGATTAGCTTGCATCATACTAGTTTATGGTCATCATTCATATCATAGAATCATAGAATCATAGAATGGTTTGGATTGGAAGGGATCTTTAGAGGTCATGTAGTCCAACCTCCCTGCAGTGAGCAGGGACATATTCCACTAGATCAGGTTGCTCAGAGCCCCAGTTCTCCCCAGAGGACTCCCCAGAGTTTTTATCATAATTTTTGTGTATGGAGTGTGTACATCTGTGAAAACTTAAGCTATTTGCCCACTAATGATATATACTGCAAGCGAAATTATAATTGCATGTATTTGCCAGATGACAGTAAGGCAAAGGGGCAGAATAGAGTGGGAACAGCACAACCTTACTTTCATCAAGAGTTGAGTAACAGAGTGTAATGAGCCATGAAAGACAGGACAGTGCAGATGAGCTAAGTGTGATGAGCCCTGGTACAAACCATGGATTAACAAGTGGCAGAATAATACCTGAACCTGCTGGAAAGATATCACAATATCATCTTGGATGGTTCCCACTCTTACATAAAAACTTCCTCATTACCAAATATCCTATGCCATTGATTTATTACTAGCTCCAGGAACATCATCAAAGTAGAGAAAAACGTTACAAATAAATAGATGGGCTATAGATTGGAGTTGTCTTCTTTCCTCCTGTACTAAATGGTTAATGATAATTTGTTTATCTCTTCTTGGTGTGTGGTGAAGGATTTCAACCCAACCTATGAATTGCTTCCCTCAGGAAGAGGGAAACTATTAACAGTCAAAGTAAAGATTTGATTCCTGCAGAGCTAAGATTTGCAGTAATGTCTGTTTGTCCTTTTTTCCTCTCCACAGCTACAGAATGGGCTGACTGAGATGAGTGAGTCCTAATTTAAGTAAGGATCTGGGATACTCCTCACTGACTTAGAAACTGACTTGGCTTACAAGTTCTTACAAGGGTGTGTTTCCTCTGCTAGCTTTAGATCTCTGCTGTGGATATCCATGTCAGTCACTTTACTCTAATAGTGAACAGAGAAAGATGGATGATACTTTAGTCATCCAGTGGTTTAATACTCTAGTTCCTGTCTGATGTTGGTGCTGTGAACTTAGCTCCTGGTAGTAACCACAGTAGCTAGGGAGCTAGCGATTACTTAGTTCATGTACTAAATGAGGTGGAGTGGACTCCCTTCAGTTGTCCTGCATGTGGGATGGGATAACCCCATCCATAGGTGTAGGCTGTGAGCCACTCTGCAGACAGGCCTGTGGACTCCTGGTGTGACATGCCGAACACATCAGCAGTGTGCCCCTGTGACAGTGAGGGTTCACTACATTCTGGGCTACGTTCACAAGAGTGTAGCCAGCCATTCAAGATAGGTGCTAATTTCTTGTTGCTTGGTGCTTGTGAGGCTGCATCTGGAGAACTATGTACAGTATAGCTCCCCTCCCCCCACCCCACCCAGTGAAAAAAACCCAAAGATGTTATCAAAATGTTGTGAGTCCAATGGAGGATGAGCAAGTTGATCAGAGAACTGGGGCACATAACAAATGAAGAGAAGCAGAGGGAGAAGACAAGTTTCAGAGGAGGGATCTAGCTGTACTGTCCACTGTCTGAAGGGGATTTATAGACAAGGCAGAGCCAGGCCTCTCAGAAGTGCACGATGAAAGGATAAGAGGTGTGGGTCATGGCTTAAACAAGTAAATCTCCACTGGACACAAGGAAATACCTTTTCACAGAGAAAATGGTGAAGCACAAGGCAGTGCCCAGGGAAGTTGTGGGATCCCCATGCTTGGAGATATCCACACTTACCTAGAGAAGGTCATGAGCAACCTTGTCCAGCTTTGAAGTTAGCCTTACTTTTAGCAAGGGATTGGACCTCCAGAGTTTCTTTCCATTCTCATTCTCTCTATGGTTTGATTTTATTCTTGCTGTTCTTCAAACTTCCACAAATGTTTTCCCAGAAGGTATTTCGCAGATTTCAATACCTAATTGGTCCCTGAGGTTTGACTTCGTGAAGGAGTACAAGAATGTGATATGCTAACGCTATTATAAAAAAGAGCTGAAAAGAGAGGAAATGTATTTGCCAAAAATCAAATGTCAAACTAAATGAAGGAGAAACATCAGACTCAGAATCCTTTTTGAAGAATCCTGGATTGTTATGGATATACTGGTAACTATTTGGACCATTTATTAGAGATTAGCTGTGATTTTTTTGGAGACAGGGAAAGATTAAAGGGACAATGGCTTGGAAAACTGAACTTTTAGTCTTCAAAATAAGTAAAAGCTTTTAGTTGTTACTGAGAGAGTTTCTTGTTTTAAGGGACACTCTCATCTTCCAGATTATATCTGTCCATCTGTGGTATTAAAAAATATGTTCTGTATTTTATGTTTTGTGAGAGTGAAGTTTTGTTTTGGTGTTTTTTTGAGAAACAACCATGGGATGATGATAATAAAGCGCTGTGTTTTGCTGGAAAAAGGGCGCTAAAGGGAAAAGATTTGATGGGAATAGTGTGATAACAAGGGTTGTAGCATTCTAACTTTTATCTACCCTTTTGCTGAGCATTTTGTAAAGAGCTTTTGAAGAAGGAAAGCTGAGTGGCATGTTTGGTATGGGCTATGAGGTATCTAAGATGTGCTTGCTTTCCCTGGAAACTCATTGTGTTGGTGTTTATTTCAATCATTCAGAAATACCTTAAATGAGTCTGAAATGAGTCTAAAACCAGATCCAAAGATCCAGACACAACAGATAAAACCTGGGAGATCTGAGTGCAAAATGAGATGTATGTCTCTTTTTAGGGCAAGGAGGGCTGGTGTCTGGGAGAAAAATGAGGGAGAATGCAGTTGAAAACCCATAGATGGGATCTTGCAAGCCTGCAAGAAAAGAATTTGACTGAAGGGTGTCAGCCAGAGTTTTCAGGTTCCACTTCACTTCCACAAGGTAATGGCAACCACAGTGGTGACTATGGTAGTCAGTATAGTACAGTAGTGTAGACACAGTACAGTGGAGGTATGTACATGTCTGAATTTGGGGTAGGATGTTGTAAGGTGAAGGGATACCTGGAGATGTGCTCTGAAGAAGAAAGAATGACCATCAGCATCAGCATTGATCCACTGGAGCTGTAGAGCTGAGGGTAAATGAAAAGTAAACAGAAAATTTTCCCATACTTTTTCTCCTTCCTCCTCTTATACTCTTGCTTAGTGTAGCATCCGTCCATTTCTCTGTGCATTTTGCCTTCCCTCAGTGGTAACCAGCAATCCTTCTCTTTGTAGCATTGCTATCTTTCTGTCTGGCCTTTTCTCTGTAAAGTCTCTCCCTCTCTCTGTCTTTTTCTTTTTATCTCCTTTTAACTGCAGTAAGTTTCTGCTTTGCAATACTAATACAACTAGCCTATCCATCAACTAGTCTAATCTCCTTCAGTGTTAGTCTACAGTGTGAGTACATTCCTCTGCAGTACTGCTTTTGAATTCATTTCAACTACTAGGTCTTGCTTTGGGCACTTAGTCAAAGTACTCACTGTGTGCATTTGGCTTTTTTCTATATTTGATGGAGGGTGAACATTGTCAGACCATTCAGACATTCATTTGTCCTACAGTCTATAACAGTTTCTGCATGTGCACCTCTCTCAACTATACTAAGAGGGAACTGTATGAATCATTTTAACTGGAGTGAGGACTCAAATGTTACAAATGGAGCTTGGGACTCTGTTTACGTGAACAGGATTGTTAATATGTGGTTACTGTGGCTGCTCCAGTCTTTTACAAGGGGTTCATTACTGGTATTGCCCTTTAAAGTTAGCAAAGCCAAATTGACTTTTGCTCTGCTGTTTTCCACTAGTTCTCAAAATGGGCCTTTTTTTTCTTTTTCTGCTAGCAATGAAGCCTCAATGAACCACACAACAGTAGTGGAATTTGTCCTCTTGGGGCTGACAAACAGCCGCCATTTGGAGATCATCCTCTTTCTGTTTCTTGTGATTGCCTACTTCTTGATCCTGCTTGGAAACATTACCGTCATCAGCATCACTCTTGTGAATCATTTCCTTCAGACTCCAATGTACTACTTCCTCAGAAATTTTGCCCTTTTGGAAATCACTTTCACCTCCACATTCATTCCCCGCACCCTCTACAGCCTTCTGACAGAGAGGAAGATGATTTCCCTGCCTGGTTGTTTCCTTCAGATGCTGCTTTTCTTTTACTTGGGTACCTGCACATTTTTCCATGTGGCAACAATGTCCTTTGATCGGTATGTTGCCATTTGCTGCCCTTTGCATTACACAACAATTATGAACAACAGATTTTGCCTCCAGCTGGTTCTGGCTTGCTGGGCAGTGAGTTTTCTCTTGATGTTTCCTCCCACCATTATGATTGTCCAGTTGCCATTCTGTGGTCCCAATGTCATGAACCACTTTTACTGTGATACTTCCCTGTTGTTGCAGCTGTCCTGCACAGACACAGGGTTCATTGAAGGACTGATGTTTATCATACTAATTATCATCATACCTGGGACCTTAATAGTAACTGCTGTTTCTTATGGCTGCATTGTTATCACCATCTTGCATATACCATCTTCCACAGGTAGGAAGAAGGCATTTTCCACTTGCTCAGCTCACCTCATGGTAGTGATGATATTTTACAGCACATGTATTTACAGGTATATCCGCCCAGCACAGCGAGGTGGGCAGGACTCTGACAAAGTTCTTTCTTTCTTCTTCTCTGTGGTGACTCAGATGCTTAACCCATACATCTACTCACTTAGGAACAATCAAGTCAAACAAGCCTTAAAGGAGAGCATGCTAAAGGCATTTTCTAGCTCCTAAGGCAGTTGTGAATGCTGGAGTAGCCCATCCAAGTGACTGAATTGTTTCTCAGATGCAACATCAGCATTGTGTAACTGCAAATAAAATATGCTGATTTTAAATGGTTTATGCTTTCTACATGTTATGTTGTTCCTTCTTCTGTTAGCAACCAAAATATGCCAACACAGAAAGGATCTTCCAGTCCTCCAGTACCTAGACTCAGCTTTGTCCGTGTATTTTCCCCCCTTGCTGTGGTGGTTTAACCTTGGCTAACAACCAAATTCCCACCCAGCTGCTCAGTCACAACTTCCACCCCGTAGTGGGACAGACCAGAGGCAGGAAACAGGAAAAAGAGAAGAAAACTTGTGGATTGAGATAAAGACAGAGAGATGGCTTACCAACTGCTGCTGGGAGCAAACCAGTTTGGATTTGGGGAAAATTAATTTAATTTATTGCCAATTAAAATAGTTTTAGTTTGTGAGAAACAAAGTCAAATACTAAACCAACACCTTTACTTCCCACTTTCCCATGCTCAATTTTATTCATTCATTCCAGACTCCTCTACCACTGCCCTAAGCCGTGCAGGGTGGGCGGGGAGGGTTATAGTCAATGCATAGTGGTTTCCCTCTGCTGCTCCTTTCCTCTCGCACTTTTCCTCTGCACCAGTGTGGGTTCTCCACAGGCTGCAGTGGATATCTGCTCTACCATGGAGTACTTGCTCCTCCTTCTCTGATCTTGCTGTTCCCTCTGTTTTTTCTCACTCTTTTTGTTCTCTCCTTCTCTCTCTGTGGCTGGCAATTTCTGCCCTTTCTCAAAGATGTTTTCCCAGAGGTGTCACCAGCTTCACTTATGGGCTCAGCTTTAGTCTGTGGTGAGCTGGCTGGAAGTAGCTGTTTCCAGTATAGCACAGCCCCTTGTCTCTTCTCACAGAGGCCACACCTGCAGGCCCCTTATTACCAAAATCTTGCCATGTACACCTGTGGTGGGTTAACCTTGTCTGGCTGCCAGACGCCCACCAAGCAGCTCTCTTGCTGCCCCTCCTCAACAGGACAGGGGAAGAAAATAAGAAGAAAAAGCTTGTGGATTGAGATAAAGTCAGGAATATCACTTGCCAATTACCATCACAGGTAATGGCTGAACAGGGAACTCCTCATGAAGCTCAAGAGGAAAAAGAAATTGTATGATCCCTGGAAGCAAGGTCAGGCTTCACAGGAAGATTAGAGAGGTATGACTCATATATGCAGGGAGAAGACATGAAAGGCCAAAGCTCAGTTAGAGTCGAAACTGGCTGGTGTTGTATCTGACAAGAAGGAGGACTTTTTTAAGTACATCAGTAGCAAAAGGAGGTCTAAAGAAAACATTGAACTGATACTTGTTGAAGATGATCACTTGACTAATAGAGATGAAGATAAAGCAGAGGCATAGAGTGATAGAATTATTTAGGTTGGAAAAGACCCTTAAGATCATCGAGCCCAACCATAAACCTAAGACAGCCGAGTCCACCACTAAACCATGTCTCTAAGTGCCACATTTACATGTCTTTTAAACACCTCCAGGGATGGTGACTCAGCCACTTCCCTGGGCAGCCTGTTCCAATGTTTGACAACCCTTTTGGAGAAGAAGTTTTTCCTAATATCCAATCTAAACCTCCCCTGATGCAACTTGAGGCCATTTCCTCTTGTCCTAACACTTGTTACTTGGGAGAAGAGACCAACACCCACCTCACTACAACCTCCTTTCAGGTAGCTGTAGAGAGCAGTAAGGTCTCCTCTCAGCCTCCTCTTCTCCAGGCTAAACAATCCCAGTTCCCTCAACCTCTCCTCATAAGACTTGTGCTCCAGACCCTTCACCAGCTTCATTGCCCTTCTCTGGACACACTCCAGCACCTCAATGTCCTTCTTGTACTGAGGGGCCCAAAACTGAACACAAGATTCAAGCTGCAGCATCACCAGTGCCAAGTACTGGGGGACAATCACTTCCCTACTCCTCCTGGCCACTTTATTTCCTGATACAAGCCAGGATGCTGTTGGTCTTCTTGGCCACCTGGGCACACTGCTGGCTCATATTTAGCCGGCTGTCAACCAGCACCCCCAGGTCCTTTTCCACCATGCAGTTTTCCAGCCACTCTTCCCCAAGCCTGTAGCATTGCATGGGGTTGGTGTGATCCAAGTGGAGGACCCAGCACTTTGCCTTGTTGAATCTCTGGTTGTCTGTTCCTAGAGCTCTTTGAGGGAACTTGCAAGGTCACAAAGTGTTGAGATCCTCATATTTTTAGAAAAAGAGCATAACCTCAAGCATTAAAAGATCAAATAAACAACAGGATCAAAACTGCTATGTTAAGCTTGCTAAGTTCCCCCCCCCGGCAAGACAACTTGCAAAGGAAGTGCCCTGCCCTCTCTATTTTGTTAATGACTAATTTCTTTACTTGTTCCTTGTCTAGGGTCTAATGAAGAAACTAACTATATGTGGCCAGTTTGGTTTACTGGATATTTCTTAACAGATTTTTCCAACTACCAACAACTGCACCCAGCCAGCCCTATATATTTCATGCAAATTGCCTGATGATCGTTTAGTTCTGATACGTTTTTTCCCCAAGTAGGGTTGGTTAACAGATTAAGAAAAGAAACTGAATTGTGGACAAGAGCTTTGTTTTGGGGTAACACCGAAAACAAGGAACAGCACTTGGGCTGTCTGCTGCTAACCGACCACTAGGAAGGAGTTTCAGGGATGATCATAGCAGTATGTAATCACTGTGCTGTAACATATGTACAAATTCGTATAGTGTGTGGTTTGTATGGTTTTTTAATGTTTTGTGATTTTCTACCTATCTGGTTCTTTACATACAGTTGGGTTAGAAGGTAGATTTATATTTGCCCCAACAAAAGACAAATCCCTTTGGCCTGGTAACATACAACTTTTAGCTTCAAAGACTGTTGTCTTTGCATTTCCTGATCAATGGACTTGGTCATGCCTAGTCACTCTTATTTTTCTTTGAATATAACTTCTTATTGCAGACAACAAGTGTTAGCACTTGTGTCTAGTTTTCAGTTACAATAACAACTTTATTTGTGTTTGGATCACCAGCACTTTTAGACTTTATATAGTTGGATCACCAGTAAATTTATTTTCAACAAACTTTGTTATTACAATCCTGTCATAACAAGAGGTGATCAATAGGAGCCAGACTGCTAGTAAATACTTTCTTTAAAAACTACAGTTTGCAGCTCATGCTACAGAAAACCAAAGAAAATAATCTAAAGCAATAACTAAAATAAAACACATGGCTTGAGTCAGTGCTTGTGAGGCCACTGGAGCCTGAGTAGCTGACAGGGCAGTAAGAAGCACACGGCTGGTGTCTGTGCTTGTGATGTCACTGGTGGCACAGGCTGCACAGTGGTGGAGGTATCTCCTGCTGGCGTTCCCGCTCATCTCCCCAGTCCTTCAAGGGGGTTGGTGTTGGAGCATTTGATAAGGAAACAGACAGTCTTCTTATCAGAGCAATTCATGTGAAGAAGGGGTAGTCTTGGGAGAAAGGGGGATGAAAAGGCTTTGTCATGGTAATTTAAGGCTGAACATACAAAAAAGATTTTCGAATCTCAACTTTACACTTTCCTGTATAAGGTTCAACTCTGGGTCAAATGCTTCATTAAGCAGCTGTTTTCCTTCTGTTCCATCCAGCAACATCTGGGTATCTTGAGCCTGTTCTTAATGGTGTAGATGAAATGGTTGAACAGGAGACAAAAACCAGTGCTGTAAACAGCGACTGCTTTGCTGAGGCGCTCTTCGGCTGTGGGTTGGTTTAGGTCACATGAAGAGGCAGCTCTCCACAGGAGATGGAGATCACAGTGAGCTGGGAGGTGCAGGTGCAGAAGGCATTTTGCCTTTCCTGAAGCCGAATATGTTACAGTAATGATGATGTTAATATAAGGCACAAAATTGATGGTGAATGTATCCAGGAGAAAAAAACACAGCTGACAAGAAACTCAGGAAGTTCAGGAGCTCTGTGTCCCTGCAGGGAAGTCTGAGTAACAGTGAGTTATCACCATTGGTTAATGGCTACAAAAAGTTAATGGCATCTGGGCTGCAGAAGGACATCTAGAAAAGTACAGTCCCTGGGCCAAAAATAAGGAGGAAGTGCCCTGGCCAAGACAAGATAAGCAGAGCCCATACTTCCATGTTTGCTGTGCTTACATAGTGTAGTGGCCTGCAGATGGCCACATACCTGTTGTCCTCAAGATATACTTATTATTTTGGATAGCCAGCACTGGTTCCTGTTAAATTCTCTCAAGCAATAAGGGTCTGCTTTCCACTCACCTCTCCAAGTATGAGACATTTTAGCTCTTGGTGAGCAATTCAATCAGTTATTTGTCTTGATTTCTTTCCAGTCCTTTCCTTATTGCAGCAATATTTGAGGTGCCCTCCTTGTCACCGACATTGGGAATAAAACTCCTTAACACCAATGTAGCATTAAGAAGCAGTCATTCTTTATTACGGCACCAAATGCAAGTGGGATAATTCCTCCTAACGTGCATACTGCAAGTCGCAACAGACAAAGCTTATATTGCTCAGTTATATACATTTGCATTGGATTTCCTGGAACTAATTATAATATTTGCATCTTAATTACCCATGTGTTTTAATTCCCTTAGGAGCCCTTGAAGAGGTATCAGGTGGTCTCCGGTGGTCCCCAGTGGTTTGTTGAAGGGTTGTTTTTTGTGTCCTTTCCATGAACTCTGAGTCCACCTACCACATATGGTCATGAGTTGGCCCATCCAGTAATCTTGTCACAGTGTATTGCAAGGTGTGTTGGTTTCAACTGGTGTTCTGATTCTTATCTAGATGGAGATGTCCTTAGTTCCTTTTGTCTTGGTTTCAACTGGCGCCTGCTGCTAGGTTGTTTGCATCCCTCCAGGATGTCTCCCATCAGGCTTGTGAAGATTATGTCCTTGAGTGTATTCTTGCCTGAGGCCCCTTACAACAATTCCCCCATTTTGAGATTTCTCTGTTTCATTAAAGAGATCTCAATACTTAATGTATTTTGATTCACACAGGTTTCTAATCATAGGAATACACTGTATTAATATACAAGTTACCAAGATTATTGTAATAATAAGTTAAATAATAACTTAGTTATTTCCCTAGATTTGTTGGTGCGACAGGGAAAAGCTTCCAGCCATCCTGAGAAAGTATCAATCAATACCAGGAGATATCTATAACCATTTTGTTTTCGTAATTCAGAAAAATCAATTTGCCAGTAATCTCTGGGGGAATTTCCTTGCCTAGTGGTCCCTGGGAGCGGTCTTTTCCTGTTCATGGGATTATTTTTTAAGCAAATGGGGCATTTTGCTATTACAAACTTTACTATTCCAGTCATCCCCACACATATAATCAAATTTTGAAGGCTAGAAATCATAGCCTCACTACCCCAGTGTGTTTCCTTGTGTTCCTTCTTTACAATTTCAGTCATTACCTGCGGTGTAACAATGACTTGTCCTGTGGGAGTTATCAACCAACCCTCTCTGTTTGTGGTTGCTTTCAACAGTGATGCCAATTGTTGGTCTGTCTCACTATAGTTAGGTTTCAAACTTGGAAGCTTCACCTGTTTTACTGGTACCAATGCAAGGATGCCTTGTTCAGCCACCTCCTTGGCAGTTTTATCAGCCAATCAATTACCCACGGTTACTGCAGTTTGTCTGAACTGATGTGCTTTGCAATGCATTATCATCACTTCCTTAGGTTTTTTAATATCCTGTAGAAGTTGGAGAATCTCTTCCTTGTATTTAATAGGTGATCCTTGAGCTGACAACAATCCTCTTTCTTTCCAGATAGCCCCATGTGCATGGACTATCCCAAACGCATATTTTGAATCAGTCCATATATTTACCTTTTTCCCTTCAGCTACATTCAAGGCTTGTCTTAATGCCACTAGTTCTGCCTTCTGGGCCGATGTATTGATATGTAGGGCCCCAGCCTCTATTATCTGTGTAGTTGTAACCACCGCATATCCGGCCATCCATTTCCCATCTCCTACGAAGCTGCTACCATCTGTAAACAGCTCCAAATCAGGATTAGTTAACGGTTCATCTATTAAATCCTGTTTGCTGGAATATACGTGTTCAATGGTTTGCAGACAATCATGGTGCAAGGGTTCGGAGTCCCTTATTTCTGCATTCAAAAACATTGCTGGGTTGATTGCTGTGGTGATTCTAAGTTCCACATCATCATGTTCCAACAAGATAACTTGTTATTTGAGAGACAACCAATGTCCCCCCCGCTTTTGCTCTAAGACAGAAACCACCCTATGCGGAACGTACACCAGAACTCTTTGTCCTATTGTTAATTTTCTAGCTTCTTGGATTAGAAGAACAGTTGCGGATACAGCACGCAAACATCCTGGCTCTCCTTTACTCACACTATCCAATTTGTTTAGAGAAATACCCCACAGCTCTTCTCCAGGTTCCCAGTATTTGCGTAAGCACTCCCAAGGCAAGATGTTGTCTTTCATGTGCAAATAACTCAAAAAGTTTAGACAAATCGGGCAGTCCCAATGCAGGTGCTGACATCAAAGCCTTTTTTAAGTCCTTAAAAGCTACTTGGCATTCAGGGGTCCATAGTAGGTGGTTCTCTGTTGACCCCTTCAAGGTTTCATAAAGGGGTTTTACCAATAGTCCATAACTGAGGATCCACAGCCTGCACCACCCAGCCACACCCAGAAACGCCCTCAGCTCTCATACAGTTCTTGGTTCTGGAGTTTGGCAGATTACTTCTTTTCTGTTGGCTCCCAGTCTCCGTTGTCCTTGTGAAATCTCAAAACCTAAGTCAATCACAGTCTCTCTTCCCAACTGAGCTTTGCTCTTTGATACATGATATCCTCCTTGGCCTAAGAAATTCAACAGGCTTATAGTCATTTGTAGACATTCTCTCCGAGTCTCTGCAGCCAACAAAATATCATCTACATATTGTAGTATTGTTCCCTCTGGGTTTTCCTTCTTCCATAATTCCAGCTCCTTTGCCAGCTGGTTGCCAAGTATTGTAGGACTATTCTTAAACCCTTGAGGCAGCACCATCCAGGTAAGTTGTGCTTTGCACCTGGTGGTGGGGCTTCCCCACTCAAAGGCGAATATCGCCTGGCTATCTTTGTCTAGAGGTGTGCAGAAGAAGGCATCCCTGAGATTGAGCACAGTAAACCACTTATGCTTTTCCTTCAAGGTTATCAACAGGGTATATGGATTAGCCACTACTGGGTCAATATCTTGAACAATTTGATTCACAGCTCTTAAGTCTTGAACTAATCCATATTCCTTGCCACTTTGTTTTTTTTTATTGGCAATATCAGAGTGTTATATTCTAATTCACATTCTATCAATAATCCATAATCCAAAAATTTCATTATTAATCCTTCCAACCTCTTCCCAGCCTCCCACTTGATAGGGTACTGTTTTTGCCTTACAGGCTTAGTTCTGGATTTTAAGACAACTTTTACTGGTTCTGCCAATTTAGACCGACCTGGGATTCCATCAGCCCATACCAAGGGTGTTACTCCACCCTCTACTGCTGCAGGAATTTCTTGCTCTAGTCTTTGTGCATTCTGTAACATAAAAATTCTCACTTCCACAGCTTTTGATTCAGGTATTAATAAGCACACTTCATTCTTACAAGGTACCTCAGCGTCTAATTTGCTCAATAAATCTCTTCCCATCAAGGGCACTGGGCATTCAGGAATGTATAAAAATATGTGAGTAAAAACTCCATTTCCAATCCCACACTTAATTGGTTTGAAGAAAGGCCCTACCTCCTTTTCCCTGTGGCCCCAACAATAGCTATGTTTTGTTTACTCAGTTTACCTGTACAGGTATTTAACACTGGACATGCTGCTCCTGTATCTATTAAAAAAAAAATCTATCTTATCATTCCCCAACTTCAAGGTAACCAGGGCTTCAGCTGGGGTGACTTTTGATTCATGCCCTGGTCCCCATCAAATCTGAATCTTGACCCAAAGTAAGCAGCTCTTCCACCTTGGGATTTTCCTGTTTCCTTGGAAAACACTTTGAGGGCATTCCCTCTCCCAATGCCCCTTTTGTTTATAAAAATGCTCTGATCCTTATTCAAAGGCTTACTCTTCCCAGGTCTAAAGGGGGGGTCCTCATACTTCTTCCTATAGGAGGGCAATCTAACCTACACCGATCATTTCGCCTTTTGCTATTTCGTTTGCCTTCTGCTATTTCTGCAGCAAGCAATTGAGCCTTGTGATTCACTTTCTTAACTTGCTCCTTTTCCTGTTGCTTCTTCTCCTCCTCCTCCCTATTAATATACACCTTCCACACCACTTCTAACAACTTATGCTTTTGCAGTTTTCTTCTAATACCAACTATTCAGCTCCTATTCAACTGGCCCACAAAGTCACAAACATTAGCACTGTCGGTCTCTCTCTACAGAACCAAATCCATCCATTTCCTAACCACACCACATAGTCATTCAAAGAAATCTGACAGAGTTTCATCTTTCCCTTGTACCACCTGAAATAATTATGACAAGTTTTCTGGTTTTGGAATTGCGTTCCTTCAACTGAACAATATCAACCTCTGATATTCAGTTAACAATAACCTTTGTGCTTGATTATTAGGGCCCTGTTGTGGTTTAGCCCCAGTCAGCAACTAAGCACCACACAGCCGCTCACTCACTCCCCCCACCCCAGTGGGATGGGGGAGAGAATTGGAAGGGCCAAAGTAAGAAAACTCAAGGGTTGAGATAAGAACAGCTTAATAATTAAAATAAAAGAGTTGTAGTAATAATAATAGTAATAATATAATGAAAAGGAAAATAATGAGAGAGAGGTGTGAAACCTCAGAAGAAAGAAAAAAAAAACAAACCACAGGTGCTGCAACTGCTCACCACCCGCTGACCGACGCTGCTGGTCCCCGAGCCGCGATCACTGTGTCCCCCGGCCAACTTCCCCCAGTTCATATGCTGGGCGTGATGTCACATGATATGGAATATCCCTTTGGCCAATTTGGATCAGCTCTCTTGGATGTGCCCCCACCTCTCCTGGCTTCTTGTGCACCTCACAGAGCATGGGAAGCTGGAAAAGTCCTTGACTAGTGTAAGCACTACCCAGCAACAACTAAAACATTAGTGTGTTATCAACATTATTTTCGTACTAAGTCCAAAATGCAGCACTATACCAGGTACAGTGAAGAAAATTAACTATCCCAGCTAAAACCATGACAATGAGTTGTGTGTATTTCCTCACGCTCCCAGCATGGAGGACAAGAAAAGTTAGTGACAAAAATGCAGTAATGGAAACACATCGGTATTAGCAGGAGGACAGAGAGTTCCAAGGCTAGCATAACTCCAAGAGAAAATGCACTTAAGAAAAATACAGAATGACCCTACAGCTGATCTACCTTACAGCAGAGAGATGCAGGCAATTATACATTTGACTGTAAACCATGGTGCTTTCACATGCTGCCTCTACAATCCGAACTTCCCCCAGATTTTAGCACAACACTGTAACTTCCAATTTGCTTGGTGTCACAGAATAACCAGGATGCAACTGAGATCAGGTCAGGACAGAAGCAGTATATTGCTACAACTCTTGGGGAGAGCAGAGAGCAGCAGTGACAGACTCTGCTGATGAGATCTCTGCCCAAATGGGGCAGTTACAGAGTTTATACACCTTTGGGTTATACGACTCATTCTTCACCAAGCCCTGTCACATAAGCAGGACATGGTAAATCACAACAGAGAGTGGACTACTTCAGATAAGGAGTATCTAGATAGTCCATCCTTTTACAAACAAGACATTCCTTCAACAGTTGGGTTATGCTGAGTCAGTGAGGCTATCAAGTCATGCTGCAGATATCTTCTAACTAGAGAAGTCTGCAAACCTCTGCCTATGAGGTGTTAGATGTTTTACTTCTACATTGGGGAAAGGATCAGCACAAGTAAAAAGCTTCAGATGTTTTCAAGTTAGCACGGCTGGAGCAGAAGAGATGGATTTTGGAAGCCTAAGAACTTTCACTTCTCAGTTGAAAAAGAAATCTCATGCAACAAATAATCCTTGGGCATTCATTCCAGGTTTTAGGTGGAGTAATGACCACTGCTTTCTTCTCAAAGTCCTTGTGAAAAACAGAATCAGTTGTGTGGTTTGGGGTTCTCTTCAGCTGCTAAACTGGTTGACTCAGTCATGAGGAATTAAAAGTATATTAGATACTAAATCTCAAGCATGCAGGATAAATATTTGTGTTGAAGAAACTTAGCTAACATTGTATTAGGCCAAGATGTTCTTCACTTATGTTAAAACTAAAGAACACTAAACTATCTTTAATTAGAAAAACAGACATTCAGTATCCTTGGAGAAGGACGGAGAGACTGATAAAAGGGAAAACTCCCTCCTCAGATGAAGTCAGTATCCTTTAACCAAGGATATCCCAGGGCATCACCTTAAGGAGAACAACTAATCAGGATGTTTTATGTATGTTGCCAATTTGCGTAGTAAATTTAAAAGAAGCTGTACCTTTAAGATGAGGTGAGAAAGAAACTAACCAATGACTAGCTGGGGGCGTGAATATTACGTGTTACTAACTTATTTATCTGTGTAAATACCTACTGCGATTTTGACCCGGTGTGCTTGATTTGCGGAAAACCACCGAGCACCCAGGCTTGCGCAACCCTGAAACAAATAAGCAATGTCTCTCCTGAGTGTGTGATTATTGACCCATCACACACAGGGTGACGAATCTGCTTTTCGGACAACGTTTCTTCTAGACAGAGAAGAAAAATGCAGGACAGAGGCAAAGACCAAGATGATGCTTAAGGGGAGTAAAAGGAAGTTGTGCTGCAGAAAAATGGGCAGAGAATCTCTGTGGGAGCTGCAAGGGTGTTAGATGTGTAGAAAATGGGAGTACCTGACTACAGGGTCCTGTAGGGTATTTTTAAAATTATCATTGGTAGAATCATTAGATGGTCATAAATCAGAGAGTAATATAGTTTGGAAGAGACCTCTGGAGATCTCTGGTTCAACTCCCACTCAAAGCAGGCCCAAACCGGAGCAGCTGCTCAAGGCCTTGTCCAGTTCAATTCTGAAAATCTACAAGATATTCAAGATTTTTTCAGGGTCCCTGTTCCAGTGCTTAACTACATTGTGAAAAATCTTTGCTGAATATCTAACTGAAATTTCTTGTGTTGCGCCCATTGGTTCTCATCCTATCTCTGTGCACCTGCAAGAGGAATCTAGCTCTTCCTTTTATATACCCCACCAAAAGGTAGCTGAATGTCACATTAAGATCCCACCTGAGCCTCCTCTTCTTGAGACAGAAAAAACCAAGTTGTCTAATCATCATGTCTTGTTCTCCAGCCTCCACCTCTCCGGGACTTGCTCCAGTATACCAAAGTCTACCATGTTCTGGGGAGTCCCAAACTAGACCAACTACCGCAGAAGGGGTTTCATAAGTGCTGAACAGAGGGGAAGAATCACCTTCCTTGACCTGCTACCTACACTCTTTTTAAGATGGCCCAGAATATGCTTTCTTTACTGACTCATGTTCACTTGTTCACAGGAACGCCAGGTCTCTTTCTGCAAAGCTGCTTTCCAGCCAAACAGCCCCAAGACTCTTCCATTACATGAGGTTATCCCACATCAGGATCAGGACTTTGCTCTAAACTTCATTGAACTTGGTGGTGTTCCTTTTGATACATTTCTTGGCCTGCCAAGGTCAGTCTCAGTAGTAGCCTTGCCCTCCACTGTATCGACTGCTCCTTCCAACTTGGTATCGTCCACAACCTAGCTGAGAGTGAACTCTTTCCCATCATCTAGGTCTTTAATGAAGATAGTATTGACAGAAGGATTCTTCTAATAACTGTCTGCCACTTGGACTTTGCATTATTGATCATCACCTTTTGAACTTGGAGGTCCACCAGTTGATAATTCATCTCTCCATTTCGTAGCTCAGCAGTATTTTATGTGCACCCTAGCTCTGGGATAGCAGTTTGTCTCTCCCCCGCCCCCAAACATTGTTCTTCAGGGCCATGGAGAGAACATCAAATGCAGCCATTCTCTGATGAAAGGAGATACTTCCAGCTGGTCTTTCTTTGCACAGCAGCACGGCAAGCTCCCACGGGTCCCAGCAATCCTGAGCACCACCAAAATTGTTGGAGTGCCCCAGGACTGCAGCCACCATCTTCACCCAGGACATGGTGTCACAGAGCTGTCTGGGTTTGGTGAGGTGAAGAGGAAACCCTACAGTTTCTGATGCTTCTCTGTAGATGTGAATATGCAGGGACTGCCACAAGAGCAGCAGTTGCTAGCATTTGGGGGAATAAGCAAGGGACATGGCTGTGGAACCCATTCCCACACAGACCTTTGCTCCTGTGCTGGACAAGAGAGGGGACACAGGCAAATGATTACTCCCAGAAATGCCACAAAAATGGGCAACCGACCAAGGGAAAAAGGTCCCAGTACCCTTATGGGCACTGCAGCGAAACCCTGGGGGATATGCATGCTCAGGTCCCAATTTCCTCCATGACCAGTGAGACATTAAAAGTCAGGGTACCAGAGGCCCTGGAAGGAAGACAGGTAATCCCCCAGACTGTGTCCTAGCAAAATCATGCTGTTAATCCCATCTCCTAGCCCTCCTAGAAACTGATCCCAGAAATGTGGAAGGTCTCTTCTACAGAACAAGGCTCCTTCAGGAGGCACTGGAAGCATGATCAGAGGATGGGGCACCTGTAAACATCCCAGCTCAGCCCTACCACTTACAGGCATGGACTTCAAAGGGGAAACAGTTTGCACAAGTTGAAAGCAAAGAAGGGAATGTGTACGCACTTCCCCTGTCCAACACCCAGATGGGTGCGTTCCCTACCACATAAACACAAGTGTTGTTTCTTGGGGGTATTTCTATCCGTATCCCAATGACAGATAAGGAGAAGACACTCATGGGGACCAACCACATGAGTTAAAAGGGATAAGGTCTCCAAAGATTCAGGCTATGGCATTCACTGATGCCATGATGTAGTTCAAGTGACCACACTGGTTTTGGCTGGGACAGAGTTGTTTTTTCCTAGTAGCTGGTACAGTGCTGTGTTTTGTGTTTAGTATGAGAATAATGTTGATAACACACTGATGTTTCAGTTGTTGCTAAGTAGTGCTTACACTGGTCAAGGACTTTTCAGCTTCTCATGCCCAGCCAGCAAGAAGCTGGGAGGGGCCACAGCTGGGACAGCTGACCCAAACTGGCCAAAGGGATATTCCATACCATATGGCATCATGTTCTGTATATTAACTGGGGGGACCTGGCTGGGGGGCGGTGACCGCTGCTCAGGAATTGGCTGGGCATTCGTCAGCAGGTGGTGAGCAACTGCATTGTGCATCACTTAATCTGTACGTTCTTTTATCATTATTATTATTTTAGCTTCCTTTTCTGTCCTATTAAACTGTCTTTATTTCAACCCATGAATTTTACTTTCTTTCCCCCCGATTCTCTCCCGCCATCCCACTGCGGGGCGGAGGGTGGGGGCAGTGAGTGAACGGCTCTGTGGTGTTTAGCTGCCTGCTGGGTTAAACCACAGCAGTGACACAGAAACCTCACTCCTGTCAGGGGCAGGGCATAGGCAAATGCCGCACCTTCACCTCAGAGCCTGTTCAGGGGCATCAGCTGTCCACATTGAGAGCTTCCCTGGTTCGGGAGTGACGGGAAGGTCGGAATGATCGAAACAGAAGGAATTCTGATTTGGGTAGAAAAGCTAAGCTTCAGGGCTCTTGAACCTCCCCCCCCCAAAAAAAAAAACCAAAAAACAAACAAAAAAAAACCCCAAAAACCCAAAACAAAAAAAAAACAAACCACAAAACTAAAAGAAGCGGAGTCATTTTGCTCTCGTTTCAGGCTCACCGTCACGAGAGCTTTTAATCAAAAGCAAGGAAAACAACTATTTGCCTTTCCCCAGCTCTGAGAAGGGGGACGCTAAAGCTTCTACCGCCCTCCTGAGAGGAGCTGTGCAGCAGCCAGCGGCCGCACCGGCACACGCCGCCACGCCGAGGCC
Source organism: Morus bassanus (assembly GCA_031468815.1). Taxonomy (NCBI): domain Eukaryota; kingdom Metazoa; phylum Chordata; class Aves; order Suliformes; family Sulidae; genus Morus; species Morus bassanus. The sequence continues at coordinate 412,336 of CM062591.1, forward strand.
CGCCCCGCACCCCGCACCCCGCACCCCGCACCCCGCCAGGGCATCCCCCAGCAGGGCCCGCCCGCCGCCAGCGGCGCCGCGTGTCCCCACACGGGCCGCGTCCGGGCGGGCCGCCCCCACGGCTGCGGGCGTGACGGGCGGGGCGGGCGGGCGGCCCTACGGATGGCGGCCCCGCAAGCCTGTGCGGGGCGAGCGCTGCGCCCGGTACCCGACCCGGCCCCGGCCCCGGCCCCGGCCCCGGCCCCTCGCGGCCCGGGAGCCGCTCTCTAACCCGCCTAGCAACGGCGGCCGCTTGGCTCTCATTGGCTCTTGGAGGGAGCCGCTCTCTAATCCGCCTAGCAACAGCGACCGCTTGGCTCTCATTGGCTCTTGGAATGCGGACTCAATAAAGCCTTCGGCGCATGCGCTGGCTGAGAACCCAGTTCGCCTCTCCGCTCGTCACGTAGAAAAGCGCATGCGTACAGCGGCCGGTGGCACCATTCAGTTCCGCCCTTTCGCGGGCAAGAGAACGGCGCTTGCGCAGCCTTCACTGACCTGGCGGCGAGTGAAGTGTACGCCTGCGCTGCCCCTCAGTGCCCCGGAAGAGCTTGCGCGGCGCGCTTCCGGCCACCTCAGCCTGGCCGGCGGGACCATGTCGGGCGCGGGCTCGGTGGGGTCGGTGGTGCGGCGCTTCCTGGCGGAGTACGGCAGCGGCACGCCGAGCCGCCTCAAGGTGCTGGACGCCTATCTCCTCTACGTGCTGCTCACCGGGGCGCTCCAGTTCGGCTACTGCCTCGGCGTCGGCACCTTCCCCTTCAACTCCTTCCTCAGCGGCTTCATCTCCGCCGTCGGCAGCTTCATCCTCGGCGGTCAGTGCCCGCCCCGGCCCCGCGCGGAGCTCCCTGCAGTCCTTTTTGCAACCGCGCACTCTCCGTAGCAAAGCTTGAGCCTCCGGCAGCGACCGCAGAAGCCCCCGCAGCGCCCGGCTCCCCCCCCCCCCCCCCCCCCCCCCCCCCCGAGGGTTGCCTTAGAAATACCCAGTAGTGGTACTTGTGGTAACCAGAGGATTCCACCAGCCCAAGGGATTCACCCACTGCAGACCTCAAACCTACCCCAGCAGCCAGGGAGTGCCTTTGGCAACCTCCAGCCCTCCCCCAGAACACCCAGTTCTGCTCCCAGAAACCTGCAGGCTCCTGCCCTGGCTGGCACAGCCAGCCCCACAGCAGGATGCTCCACGGCACTGTGAACCTGCAGGAGTCCTGCCCATACACACCACCGAATCTGGCTCCTTAGCAGCCTCAGGTTGTCCTCGCTTCTCTCTGACAGACAAGCAGCAGGTGTTCTTCTTTAGTAACCATCCTATGGTGAAACCCAAACTCTAGCAATGACTGCTTCAGGGTGTTGCTTTCCCATAATACTTCCCAAAACCACCTTAGAGTCATAGAATCATTTAGGTTGGAAAAGACCTTTAAGGTCATCTGTGCGGCCTTCCCCAACACACCCAATGGAGAACGTAGAAATAGCCCTGTTTCTATGTGAGTCTCATCCTGTTACAAGTCTGTTCCCTTCAGGACTCACTTGGCCACCCCTGATAGTGTAGGGCTGTGGGACAGCTGGTTGCATAGAAGCTCTGTGCAAATCCCCTGCCAGTGTCCTGCTCATCTTATAATAAAGATGGACTTACCTTTTCTTGTATCCTGGTAGAAGCCACAGGAAGAATGTGCTTCCCGCCATGAAGCACATTTTTGTGATCCCTAATCTCTTGTTCTTTCTCTGCCATGCAGTTTGCCTCCGGATCCAGATCAACCCCCAGAACAAAGGCGAGTTCCAAGGCATTTCACCGGAGCGGGCGTTTGCTGATTTCCTCTTCGCCAACACCATCCTCCATCTTGTCGTCATCAATTTTGTTGGCTGAGCTCTAGAAGAGGCTGTGAGGTACTGATTCATGGGGTCACAAAAGGGGAACCACAGCTCACACGACTTCAGTACTTTTGTAGAGTTGGGAGAAAACTAGGCAGATAGTGGGTCCAGAAGTCTTAGCTCCCAGCTCTATCTTAGCCAAGTACAGTTAAGCTGTTGGCCTCTAGGTTGACACAAGGTTAGGATTTACAGCTTTCTGGTTTTGTGCATATATTTTTTGGCTTTTATCATTTAAAAGGCAGTGTAAGTAGGAGTGTTACAGAAACCTACCCACGTTTCTCTTTTATAACAGAAGTATGCCATTTTGCTACAGGGGCTTTAGGAGTTGGAACTCCTGGGCTCTCTTTGGAGGCCATGGTATAGCTGGTGTCTGAGTCTCAAGTTTCTCAGCAGATGAGAGGATGGAGTTTGGGACAGGGAGAGTTTTGTGCTGGAAAGTGAAGGACATGCCCTGTTGTTACTATTGCAAGGGACCACAAGATCATTGGAGCTTGTTGGGTATTTCCTCTTCCTTTGCAGAAACATAACTCATGTTGCCTTTTTGTCTTTCCAGGTCTTGAATTGCTCTTGAGCTCTGATGCCAAAGCCTGGCATTGGGAAGTGCTGTTCCCCAGCAGACCTACTTCCTTAGTGGAGGAAGGGAATGCAGGGTTCAAGATTTTTCCCCACAGACTGTCCTATGGAGGGGTCTGCTGCCTCATTACAGTTACTGTAATCCTTTTTGTCAATAAAACCCTTTATAATACTGCAGTCTTTTCCCTATTGGTGACAAATACAGATGTTCTTCTGACACCCAAGTTCCCTCTCAGGCGTGACTCCCTGTTTTTATGCCCATCCCTCCCTTTCTACCCAGCAGGCTTTTTTTCTGTGCCCCAGTTTTGGAGAGAAGCAGGAAACAAGTTGCCATGGAAACGCAGTTGTCATTCATGCTTTTCATCTCCCTGTTTCCTGCCTCTTTATCTTATGGAGAACGTATTGCCAATGTGCCCCCAGGCTTCAAAGCTGTGGAAAATTTGGGTTAGGCTGTGGTTAGTGGTCATGAACAGAAGAAAGCAGAGGGTGTTCTCCAGCACATCCCCAGGTGTACCCATCTTCCCACAGGCCCATCTCTCAAAGGCATGTGGGGCACAGCTGGATGTCCCAGCTGGACTTGCAGGCTCACTAAGGCCTAGTAGTGATACAGCCACCCTACCACAGTGTTAGCTTTTCTTCAGTCTGATGTGCTGGTAAACCTGAGGATGTTGGAAGGGGCTGCCGGGCTGTGTCAGTGCCTCAGACAGAGCTGCACTTGACCTCTTCTGGGTCCATGGAGAAGCTCACACCTCAGACTTAACCTCGTTGAAAATCCTTCCCCCTCCAAAGCATTGTGAAATGCTTAAACTCAATGGCTCTGACACTTGGTGGTTGCCTCCTCAAGCCCAAGCTAGCTCCTGCCTTGAGGTCAAACGCTTCTTTGTCCTGGTGGAAAATTAGAGCCCTATGGCGATCATATTATGGGCACAGGATGAGATATTAACCCCAGCTAGCCCCTCCACACCTTTGGCTGCAGAATTTCCCTGGGTTAGGTAAATGGAGCCTTCATGCATGAGGCTCCATCCTTGTACTGATCATGCTTCACACTTGTCTGGTTTGCTCTGCAGCTGAAACACCAGATAGGTAAAATGTGTGTTGAGGCTATGTGACAAAGAAATGCTTGTCTGCTGGCATTCAGGAGATAAAAAACATGGGGTCTGATAGCTTCAACCTCTCAACACTGGACTGTAGCTCCTGTTTACCACTTTTGTCCTTTTAGCATTTCCAGCTGTGCTGCAGCCATTAAACCCATGAAGTGTGAAACCTGCGGCTTCTAAGTCTCTTGCCTAACAGGCTCTGAAGAGTGAGGTGTGAGGGAGCAGAGTCTTTACTGTCTCAAAGGATGCTGTCTGGTTCTGTGGTAGGAACAGAGAATTCGTGCCAGCTCTGACACCATCACCTCCCTCCAGCCCCAGGCTTTAAACTGCATTTGTTTACAATGGTACCAGCTTTGTACTGCTGGGGCACAGGCAGGGGACTCGACAGCACGTAGGGATTGTAAATGAGCCACCGAGCTCCTCTTTCCCAGAGGAAGGGCCCTCTCTGAGCCAGGCCCGTGGCAGACAGAGCCACCATGTTCACAGGAGGAGGAACAGCTCAGGGTCTCCCCTTTGCCACTGCAGCTGCTGCTGTTTACAAGCTGCGAGTGCCTCCCTGTGGGTCTGTGTGACTCGGTCTCCCCACGGTTTGGCTTTAGAGAGAGCTCCAGGCTGGGACCCTCCTGTGGCCGCTTGTAAGAACTGCATGGGACCCTGTGGAAAAGGAAAAATCATGGGGTTTCTGGGGTTTCTTTGTTTTCCTGAATTTTACCAGCTTGCAATGCCTCTAGTTGCTGTAAACTCAGCACTAGAATTCAGGTCCTATCAGAGCTACTCCGACATCTGAATAAGCTTCAACCAGTCTGTAGATATCTTCAGGCTCTGCTCCTTATAAAGACCATGCTCAGTCCCTGTTCAGACTGTAGAAGAAGGCAAGAAGAAAGGCTGTTCCGTGTACAGGGCCATGTTTAATGAGAGATGACAAATGTCGGGCAGGGTGTTTTCTCCAATAAAACCCCTAGAAAAGATGCAAATTGATCTCCTACCCATAGCTAGGTAATAGGGAGCGGGAGCTGGCATAGGGGAGAGGGTGCTAGAGATGGACAGTGGCAACAGCTCTTTCCCTGCCAATGTGAGAGGACTCTCTGGCCTGCCCCATCTTCCTCCCTTCTCTTTTGGGTCAGGAGAACGGAAAGGATTTTTCTGCACAGATTCACTGCCTGTATAACAGGGTGCAGAGGCTTATCAGCAAATTCAGATATCATACACACTTCTAAGATCTCTCCCTGCCACCCACCACACTCTATAATGTATTTTCTCCCCTGCTTTCCCCTGCCTATGCTATACATAGCTCAGTCTTTCCTGCTATACCCAAAACAACTCCCTCCCACACCCAAGAGCAGGCTGTGGTAAGGGGGCAGGAAGGGAGGGTCCCTTAACTTCATTCGCCTTTGCCCTGTGGTCTAACGTCTGCTGTTCTTTTCCACACGCTTATCCTCCTCCCTGCCACGTGCCACCCCAGCCCTGCTCCCCCCACCCCCTGTTTTGTGCTCCACTTTCCAGAGGAAGCGGTTTCTGCGGTGGGGTGTAGAGGAGCATCAAAAGGTGACCCAGATCTCGATTGTGGCGTCATGGAACTGGTGGTGTGCCCTCTTCCTGCCCCATCTGGGCCATGAGACCCCTTCCACGTCCTGTCCTACTGTGTTATTTCCTGCCTTTGCTTTGCGCTGTGGTTTTTCTTTCTTGAAATAAACAAGAAAGTGCAAAGTGGTGGTGGTGGTGGGGGGGCAGGCGCATTGGTGGGAGATTGAAAGCCTAATATTTGAAAACATCTTTGAACTAGACATACAAATTCAGTGTTTTGCAGATCACATGCTAAGAGTCACTTCAGTCAAACCATTTAACTTTATCTGTACACTCATCCCCTCACTTGGCAAATCTTATCACTGGGGTCCTTTAACCTGGAAAAGACTGAGATGTGGAAACAGAGGAAGCACACTGTCCTTCCTCCTTGACCATACAGCTAGGAGTGGGTTTGCAGTGCAACACAAAAAATTTAAGATGGATATTAATTTTAAAAAGTGATGCTAAAGGTAAAGGAGTGTGGAAACTTTTCTTCCAAGTCCCTGAAGTCTTCTGGAATGAGGTTAATCAGTTGGAAATCTGTGAAATGCAATGACTTGGTTTGTAATTCAAATACGGTTTAGACAGCTTCATCAAGCTGTTTCCCTGTGATGTGGCAGACCTCATCATGAGTGAAATGTAAGCTTCAAGAGCTGCCTAGAATCTAGTATTTAAAGAGCTGTGGACTTTCTACAGCTGGAGAGAAATGGGAGTGACTGTTGTGGCAAGGGGAGAGACAAGAGAATGAGTCCATGAACATCTATACTATGAAATAATCAGGGTAACAGACCCAGAAAGTTTGAAGTTGCTTCTTTGCAGGAAGGGTCAGTAACTCTCTGTCACCCTGTGACAGGCCACCTGCTAAATGGTCAGGTGGCAGCACCATGGCAGGAGACCAGGGAGACTTTGTTGTGTTTCTGCTCAGCACTGTGGAGTCAGATCCTGTGGCAGGGATTGTGGCACGGTCTTCACACGGGGACCCTCTCCCACATGAAGCACCAGGGCTTTTGGCTAAAAGCATCTGAAGCATGAGCCTTTCCAAAATCAGAGTTCCTTGCAGTGGCTGTGAATCCAGCAGGATGAGAAATATCCCATGAGGGAGAATCACCCCCACCAGTCTGGTGAGGCTTTCCCTGTCACTCAGTTTGGGCGCTGGTGTGAGGTACAAGTAAGGTTCAAGCTTTGCAGGGACGGTGTGTTTCTTTCAGAGCACCTTTCTCATTTCTCCCTTCAGAGGAACCTCTGGTGCTTCAGAAGAAGATGGAGAAATCAATGTCACAAAAGAAGAAAATTTCCTTTCCAGTCTTGCCAGTGACAGACTGAACCTGGAGACACAGACCAGTTGTTGGTTGGTGTCACTAGTGCAAAGCAGGTACCTTGTTCTCCCATGACGCTTGGGAGTGAGGGATATTTAGAGGCAGGACACTTACGAGTCCTACAGTCCCCATAGCAGTAGACATCTGCCTTCAAGGACCTGGACTGTTTACTGGTACTCTCACTGTGGGCAAGCCATATTTTACTGTTGTCTTCACATAACACCGAGTCTACTCTTGGAGGAGAAGTGCTCTCCTCCATTCCTCTCCTTCTGACCAGCCACCCTGTTCTCACCCAGACACAGCAAGGATGTCCTGGAAAGGGACTTAGCAGCTATTCCCCCTACCCCGTGTGGGTCCAGCCAGTTATCACAAACAGCGCCCAGTGGTCAAGTCAGGCTGAAGAGGAGAGTCCAGGCTCCCCTTCCCTACTTCACCCCAAAGGCCAGGCTCATTCCTAAAGCTCATCTGAAGGGTACACCAAGTTCCTTGAACTACAGATACAAAAGACAAACAAGTTTCTTATTTTTGATAAGAATTGTTTAATAGCAGCCAAATGCCTAAAGAAGTGCCAAGACATCAGAGTGGTTGCCAGCACAATTCAAGAATTAGCAGCGTGTGACTTTCACGTGCATGCACGGTTTCCAAGGAGTGCACACATGGACAAGTAAATATTTCAGTATAGTTTTATGCAATGATTATAAAAGAAATTGGGAAATCTAAGGTTGTTAGAACTAACAAAAGTAGTTTGTATTTTTACTAAACACAAAGCCAAATCCTAAGCTGGTTTAAATTCAGAAAAGCTTAAGGCCAGATAGACTTTAAAAAATACTAAAAAGCATTCTCTTGGTCTATGATAATGAAGTGAGAATTTCACCGAATTCAGGACATCTGGGAGACCTAGCAGCATACCTTTTAGGGAGAAAAAAATGATACTTTGCTGTTATCTAGGAAAAGATAGCAGGGCATGGTGGATAGTACCCTGAATAAGTCTCCCTTTGCTTTTCAGAGAGTTTCATTTGTGACTGAAATGGTGTCTGTGGGGATGCACTCTCAGATGTGCAAAGCTGAAAGCTACCAAAGTATGAAAAATTCACGTTCAAGTGATTTGCAGTTTTCAACAAACAACACTGCCCCAAGCAGAATTTGTGTGTCATTTTAATGTCAGTAATAGTGATGTATGGCAATTTATAGCAAACCATGCTTCATGCCATAAGAGGCATTGTCATGCTAAATGAATCAGGCATCTGGGGGAGCAAAATGCTGAAAATTTTAAGCTTATTTTTGACTAGCTTTATGGCAATGCAAATAAAGCAATTTAGACTATAATGTCTGGCATGATATACAGAAACAGCAAGTGATATCCCTTGCAACAGGAGTGTGTTCCCTCTTGCACACAATGCTCTGGTAAAGATTCCTCAGCAGATTTTTTTGGTACTTCAGGACTGCACCATCTGGTTACTTTCATTCCTGTAACAAAAAAAAAGGTATGTTAAATCATTATTTGGGATACAGTTGCAGCCACACAATTGTAGACCTGAAGTATCTAGGCAATAGAAAGAGGAGAAAGAGACACTGGCCCAAAACTAATATATTAGATCTAAGGTCTTAAGTCAATAAGCATCAAAATTTCTCAGCTGGAAATTGGTCAGGGGATGAATCTGATAGATGAATGTAGACCAGGGAAGGGATGGATGTCAAAATAGAAGAGAGATGTCCAGAAAGAAGAGAAAAGTTAATTTTGCATGTGGATAAGGAAAAGTCAATAGGCTTGAGGGGTGGGCAAAAACAATGATATGGCCAAAGGAGTGGAGGGGTTTTACTGTTGGTAGACAAAAGGTGTATGGATAGACTGCATAAACAGTTATTACAGAGAGAAGGAACATACATAGCTAATGAACTGATCCAGATGTTTTCTGCCAGAGGCATTACCACCCTGCATGCATACTCACTTTTTTTTCCACATAAGCATCGTCATCAGCACATTAAAAATTATTCCTTTCATTAAAATTATTTTCAGGCCCAGCTGTGATAAAGACATCATGTTCAGGTTTTCATCTGTAAAAGTAACAGAGAATGAAAGTCATAAGAGCACTGAGACATCCTTGCTTCCAGACAGACTTAAAAGCACTTCTTAATAAAGCTGTTCCACTTTGTGTGATTGAGTCAGCTAGTAGGATAGCTAACGAGCCAGTGAGCAGGACTGTCTCACTGAGAGACTTTCATTTCTTCCAGTCGGCGTTTCAAGGGCCAGGTTTTCATGCAATAACCGTTTAATTATCCAGTATGCAAGTCTGCCAACCATCTAGCTTTGTTTAAATACAGGGTATTATGACCCCAGGTTGCTGGAGGCATCCCTCTTTCCTCTCCCTAAAGTTTTTTAAGATGGGCAGGGGGGGAAACAAGTTAAATTTTATTCAAAGAACATAAAGTCTGTTTGGATTTTCTATTAATCTTAAGTTACAAAGCCATTTTCATTTGAAAATACATTGATCTATATTGGGGAAGCAAGGAGGTGTCATCAAAAAGTTATTTCATGCTTATCTTTGAAAACCTCTCTCTGAAATGAGTGATCAAATCAGCCAAGTTTGCTGATGAGTATTTTTCTGAAGAGGTGTTTTGGAAACATTTGGCTACCTGGTTTCTTTTCATCAAGGCCGCATGTTTGCATAAGTACAGCTATTCTGCAAACAGGGCAAGTGCAGAGGCAGGCTCAGCTCCTTTGAACTAGCAGGAAGCGCAATTGCTTGGGCTCCAGCACTGGCTAGTATACTCCTACAGCCACGAGCTGAAGCAAAGCTTGCTCAGATGCACCGTATCTTTAGTGCGACCCTGCTTCTGAGCACACAGTGCAGAAACCACCTGCTTATGTTTTGGTTCATTAGGTGTTTGTGCACCCAAAAATAAAACCAACTCTTTTGAAGTCTGAAATGCAGACAGAATCCAGTAAGGCTGACTCATATCAGTACCTTAAATCATTATGTGATGGGGAGTAGTTGTTTGGCTGGTTCTAGCAAGAGCATGTAGGCACTGGCTATGTTGGTCACATAAAATTACCAGCTCAGATCTGAAAGACTACATTAACCCAATGACTTCCAGTCTTGATGTTTAAAGCCCTTTTGGCCCTGGGGCCCTTTTGGAAATTTCCAGTCTGAGCTTTTTGCTCCAACAGGAATTCTGCAAATGGAACATTAGCAAAAACTTGGGAAGACATTTCCTTTAATCAGGCCAAGTTTTACATGTAAAACAGTGTGTACATACCTGTCCTGAAGTGTAGAGACAACCCTGTAACACAGACAACGCTGGCACCTGCAGATAGTAATAATAAATTTAATTAATAACAGAAATGTACTTCTTCAGAAGTTCATAAAGGTATCTCTACGTAGAAAGGCTGGATTAGAGTTTCTGGCCAGTAAACCCTCCCATAAACACTCATTTCTGCTGGTTTAGGGGCAAGCATAACATAAGATCTAATTAAACTTTAGCGCCATCAGACAAAGGAATTTCAAGCTATGTATGCCCAACAGTGTGATGCTAAGATCTCTGTGCTGTGACTGTGCCAGTCTACTGACTCTTAATCTTGTTTCCACCAAGGAGGAAGGCAAATGAAAACAGAGGCAACGGGGTAACATTCCTCTGGAGTGTGGGAGCATAATTCAGCATTGCTTGCAGGGTTGGGAGATATGAACAAGTCCTGCTCATACTAATAGCACAGAGACCAGAGTACCTCTAGCCCTGTACACACATCCAGCAATGCCATTACCACTTTCAGGTTCCTCGCCCTCCAGTTCTCCAAAGCCCTCATGATTTGCACCACACTGCATTTCATCTTTCTTGGCCCAGTAGGTTGACAGGTAACTCGCTTCCTGTTTTTCCGCAGATGTTGCCACCTCCACAACAGCATTTGTCTGCTTATCAGCCCAGTTAAGAGTAAGCTTGTCAGGGGAGTAATCCGTGATAAGGCACATTTCCAAATCCTGATCATCTTTAGAGATCAGCCTGTAGACTGAAGGAGAAGGAGTAACATCTGAAAATGGAGAAGAGAATAGACATTAGATGAGAGTACACAGTTCTCTGTTCCATAGTTCCTTCAATTTTAACATACAGGCACTTAGGTATGGAGGTTTTCCCATGTTCCCTTGGGAAGTTGCCTGATTATAGGGATCTTGTGCTAGGACACCTTTAGAGAACCAAGGCATCCACAACAGATGATTGCAGGAGCTACATGAGACTTATCTTGACTTATGTTGACTGACGTTGTATGGGAGACACAGAGAGTGGTCAGGCAGGATCCCTAGAGCATCTCAAATGATATTGATGTGGGCATCCACACCCTAGATGTCCATATCTAACCTAGTCATTCCTCTCTGTAACAACTCATTTAACTCTAGTCTGCAGCCTGGGCTTCCCTTTTGGATCTTGGCCTGGATGCATTCAGAAATGTGTATAACAGGCAGAAAGAGCACTCCCTTCTTGCTTCACTGCTAGGAGATGTAATGGTTCTGCAGAGGACTGAGCAGCCCAGGGGCATTCTGTCTTTTCTGCAAATATGTAGTCAAATCCACCACTGACATTCAAAATCCCACTTCATCCACCTGTCCTGAGGGACAGTGGATAAACTACCAAGTCTTCAGGGTGTCCACATTTACCACCAGTCCAGCTAATTTTGATCCTATAGGAGAAAGCTAGGAAAGCTGCTGCAAAGTAGGAACACATGGTTGCATTTAGGGAAAGAATGATGAAACAAACAAATGTTTCATTATGTTCCACCACCTGACAGTGCAGTGCAAGATTTTTTGTACTACATTTTACCCTGCAGAAAAGGGGTTTGGGGAACTGAAGGCTGCAGTTATAAGACACCTGGGGTTATTTCTGTTTTCTTGCTTCAAATTCTGCTAGCAAGTCAGTTAGACTAGGATTTTCCACACATATCAAAACACTACCTGTGGTTAAAATCTTTTTTTCACATTTAGCTTTGTAAACTTTTACTCTAAACATGTATTTCATCTTGTCCAGCTCTTGAAGTCTGACTCTTTGAGAAGGTGCTTTCCTAAATCTTTGTTCATGCGTAATGGTAAAATGTTATGGGCATTGCAGTACTCTAACGATGAACAGATGAAATATCATTAAAGACATACTGTAGCCAAGATGCAAATTTGGGGCTTTCAGCAACCCTCTGGCTGCATTTTCCATTGGACTTCACAATCACAGGTTTGAACCGGAGCTTCAGTTTACATTTATAAACTGACAAAGTGTTATAGGGTAGGGTTGAGAGTTTAGATTAATATTTGCTTTGTCCCTGTTCACACACCACACTGATAAATATTGCAGAAATACTAAAGACAGCTCACAGATGAAGTTGTTTTAATTTCTTCTCATGGGGGAAGTTTGGACTAAATCTTGGCTTTTAGAAACTGTCTCAAAATCTTATGCAAGTGCAGACCCTAGTTCTATCACTGAGATAAATCCTTTTCATCTGCTCAATTGCCAGTTGTCAGCACCTTAGAGAAATAACCATACTTCTTTATTAGTATGATCTCAGACAAACCTAATCCACAAAGCCTAATGATTCATTCTCTGGCCCTTCTCCTGAATTGCAGTTCATCTGTCCCAGCTTTCCCCTGGCTTTGAAAAACCTGATGAGGCTGTCTTTTTCCCAACTACGCAGAATAGAGTCTAATGTATGTTCTGACTTCCTCAACTGCACTCCCCACCTCCCATACTCCCAGTTATTGTTTTGGAAATAGATTTCAGTGATCCTTTGTTAGGGAGTGGAAGACAGAAGCAGATAAAAAGCTTGATGGTAGATTCCTGTATAAAATACAGATGAACCAGGGTACATCATTGTCATGGAGTACGCAGATACGAAAGAGAAGGGGAAGAATTGATCAAGCTGTTCTGCTTCTTTCATTATGAGTACTATGCTTTCTGAAGAGCTACATAGCTACCTCTCTCCAAACCAGGGTGTTTTTCTCCCTTTCAGCCTTTGCAAAGCTTTATCTTGAGCAGATAAAAATATAAGGTCTGTTTTTTGCAGGCAGCTACAGCAGCACCTGTTTTGCAAAACACTCATTTCTCGTTCTTGCTCAGAGTGGCTGCTGGCTTTGTTCTGGTACTAGAGTCTTTTTCCGATAAGTGCCTTTGCATATTTGCACACTGTTATGAAAGGTTGCAGACAGCAGTCTTGCTAAATATCAGCTATTATAACCGCAGCACTGTGACCTATGTTTCCTGTTATTCTGTCTTAATGAGTTGGCAGATGTGTTGGAGATGCTGTATTGATCTTTATGACCTGTATTTGCAGGAAAGATTGAGAAGTAAATCATGATTCTCTGAGCTGTCCACCCTACCTAATTTCATCTTTACTGAAGGATATCTTCCAGGTAGAAGAACAGGAGATGTTGGAATGATATTCCTGACCAGTCTACAGAGAAAGCCAACTCCAGAGGCTGATTGCAGAGAGGGAGCAACAGAAGCCTGTTCCAACATCAGCCTGAGACCCATGTCTTCTTTTCCAAACAAGCTGCAGTAGAAATCCTGAACTGGTTTAACACACAGCTTGTATTATACAGACATTTATCTCATTCTCCGTTCCCTCCAAAGCAAACTCTCTGAATCTCTGGTCAGATTGGAATTGGTGTGATAGAGGTCTTTGATCCTCTTACCATTCCTCAGCCTGAGACATGAGATTCCACAGCCAGAGTCCACCTGGAGCGATCACACAACTCAGAGGAAATATATAACTGCTCACACACTCATACAGGCTAAACTTGACCCTAGAGGAGCAACTCCAGTGACTTAACAAGCACTCTAGTGAGGTTTGCTGGCTGTTTTCCAACAGAGGTTCCAAAAGGTTAGCCAGCCCTGCATGGATGCTAGGATGTCTACAGCAAGACTAGATGTCCACATTTAGTACCTGAACCCTTCTCTAGACTTCCAGTGCTCATGTCCGGAGGCACTCAGATAAAAGAAGCCAGGTCCTAGCCCAGCATCAGCCAAGTCATCCAAAGTACAAAGACTCTGCACAGAGATTCAGTATTTGCAAATGTGAATATGCTGCTTCACTTAGAGGGTTCAGGCATAATTCTGGTCTCCATCCCAAAAATGTGTTTGTCATTGCCTCTGTAATTACACTTGGAGAAGTCAAACTACCAAAACCATCCAAGATCTGTGTCACAAACCTCTCAAGGGGAAGATTTCTAGCTGAACCAAAACTGAAGCTGAATTAATAGAGGAAGATACCTAGTATGTGAGAAGAAATCAAGTGTTCAATGGACTAAATAGTTCTCTAGTACCACAACAGGATAAATCCTGGGATTATAGCATGTGTTCACATTAAGGAAAAGCTGAGATGAAATTTTCTTAAATTTCATATTGGGAAGAAATACCCTGTTTGTGTTCATGTATAGATTTCTTCATGCATCACCTAAACTGCGGGAGAGATTTACTATGATCTCCTCTGCCGCTCCTTTTAACAATGTTAAGGAAAGATTTTTGGGAGTCAGAAGGAGCAATTCTGCTTATCTAATCCATTCTTTAAAGCTCACAGGTGAATGAGATGGCTTAACCCATCTGTGTAACAATTGTCTGGAAACAAAAAAACTTGAAGTAGCTGCTCATGAACCTCCTAAGAACCTCTGTCATTTTCACAAAATACTTTTGCATACTTTTTCTTCCAAAATCAGAGTGGGTTTTAATTGCCAGAACAAGTTTTCAGTTTTATATGCCAGAGATTTAGTTTCTAGAAAAAAATTTATAGAATCATAGAATTGTTTGGGTTGGAAGGGACCTTTAAAGGTCATCTAGTAAACCCCCAATTCAAATAATTTTAACTAAAAAAAAAGAAACTTTCCAAATTAGAGATTAACTATTCATGTAGCACCAGCCAAAAAAATAACATTTTTTTAATGAGTAAGAAGAAAAAAAAAATTCAAAAGAAACAACCTAAAACCCCTTTCTAAAAACAGGTGGAAGATCATTTTTATGTTGATATCAAAAAGTCAGAAGAACTTTTGATCTTATGCTTGTGGAATGGCCTCAGATGTAGATAGCCTTTTCTGATCACTCTATTTAATGGGTACATTTAATTATATAACTTATTTGGGGTGTTATGGCCTTATGCCATTTCCAAAAATTACTCTCCTAGCTCCAGTATCCCATGAACCCCAGTCTGAATCATTGCAAATACCATAGTCTAAGTCACCTGGGAAATCTCTTCACAATGCAGTGTGAAATTAAGACTTAAACATGAACCCAGAGGTATCTCTGAATTTTTTTCCCCCTCAGTCTAAGGCAGAACACTATTACTGTCTGACAGGACTCAGAAGTTAATGTTAACAATATGCCAATATCATTAACCTAGGACATTGATGATGCTGTTTCATTTCCCACCCTTCCCTGTCTCTCTGCTTCATCTTCACAAGCACCCTGTTGAGAAATAATCCTAGGTTCATTTTCTTTCTGCCTTCACTCCTCCCTCCACTCTTCATCTAGGGTTTATGTTCATTCTCCATAAAGGTAGACCTATTCAGAAACACTAACCAGTGGACACTGCTCCCACCTTCATACCTTCATAACCTGTCCTTCTCCAAATCCTATTCATCTGGGTTGACTTTAAATCTAGTCCCTCTTCCAAACACAAATTTACTGTATCTTTCAGTTTCCCACTCAACAAGAAGCCTTTGCAATAAATTCCTGCCTACCAGCTGCATATTCCAATGGCTCCTCATCCAAAATATGTGGGAGAGTTGTCTACCAGAGGATGACACAAAAAGATATTTGAAATTTCATTCCATCTTTTCAGGTTTCTAATGCATTTTAAAATATAACTGAGGAAAGGAAAGAGTTACCATGCATCACAACACATTTGGTTCCCCTTCCAAATACCATCTTTCTAGTTCCTGACTGCCCACACTGTGACATCAGTTTTTGCAAATACGGAAGGGGACTTTACTTTTGGATTTTAAACCCGAAAAATCATGGCATATTCTCTTAGGCTAAGAGTTAGAAAACCCAGTCTCTAAGCCAATAGTCAGAATAACCTCCAGATATTATTTTAAAGATGCAAATTTCAAGTCTAAAAACCTTAATAGCCAGAAACTCTGTGAAAGTGCTAAACTTTATATGTAGCATTCAGCCATGTGTGAAGTGCTTGTAGCACTCTATATGTGACTGCACCATGCCACAACTATTAAACCTGTGTGAACGTTGCCACCTTCTCTAGCTGTTCTTTCCTGAAATGGGTCACTGCCACACCATAGCCAAGTACTCCTTGGATTCCAAGACAGCATCTCTATTCCAAATGGTTTTTGTGAAGCGAAGCCAAAAAGAAGTTGGAACATGCATCCATGAAAGTCCTCAGTGCATCTACCCAATGAACAAATGATTTGCCAGTCCTGGTCTTAATGTGGAACAGAAAGCTCAAACTTACTTGGGCTAACAAGAAGTTGGGTCCCAGTTCCAAATGTGACTTTCACATATACCTGATTGGCACACTGGTGTCAACCTCCACAAAAATGTAGACAGGTTTTCCCAGTGCATACTGACAACCAGGTCAACAGACATTCTAGAGCAGGGAATAACTTAAGGGACCAATGACAAAACACATTGATTTAAGTCACCATCAAAGTACCAAAGAAATCTACTAGAAAGTTATCAGGATCAGAAATGGGGTGATCAAATAAAAAAAAAAAAAAGTTAATTCATTCACTGGTTACAGTTGTGTACTACACCTTTTGGGACAATACGTAGGAACAGTCTGTGTTTTTCCATCTGTAACATCACCTAAAATTCCCGCTCACTGCGCCATGTAGTTAGGGCCACTGCCTTTCAGTCCAAGTTTTCTCCTGAATATTTCACCATTTACTACCCACCTGGCTTGATCACCAGCAAGGGTCCTTTTCCTAATGTCAGCTTGTATCCTTCTCCACCCCCATAATTCACACAGCCCAGGAAACCTTTGCAAGTACCCCTTTGACCTTGGTTACAGTTATCTCCTTACAGGTTTCAGTGGCATATTGTGACTCTGTCTAGATCTTAGAGCTTCACAGGCAGTTGCAAAGGCAATCTGTGCCTTCTAACTCTATTACTTCAGGATTCATGTACTCTCACTTACTTAGACATGCCGTAACAGGAGTAAAGCATTAAGTACGGCCTTGTAGCTGCAACAGCTCAGCAAATCTGGATTCAAGTCCTAGTCGCGAACAGAACCCACTTGCAACATTTGTGGATAATACAGTATCTGTACATGAGACAAACCAGCTAAAAGGCAGTCCAATTCCCATTCCAACACTAATATTAAAAATGTTATAAGTGTACTCTTCCTTGGTGGGATTTTGCTACAAGCAAAGACCAGCTAAAATCACCATGAGTGGATATTTTCTAAATCATAGAATCATAGAACGGTTTGGGTTGGCCCTTTAAAGGTCATCTAGTCCAACCTCACTGTAAGGAGCAAGGACATCTTCAACTACATCAGGTTGCTCAGAGCCCCGTCCAACCTGTCCTTGAATGTTTCCAGGGATGGGGCATCTACAATGTCTGTGGGAATGTGTTTCAGTGTTTCACTGCCCTCATCGTGCAAAATTTCTTCCTTATATCTAGTCTGAAACTATCCTCTTTTCATTTAAAACCATTACGCCTTGTCCTATCGCTACAGGCCCTACTAAAAATCCTGTCCCCGTCTTTCTTATAAGCCCCCTTTAAGTATTGGAAGGCCTCCCCAGAGCCTTCTGCAGGCTAAATAACCCTAACGCTCAGCCTTTCTGCAT
Source organism: Morus bassanus (assembly GCA_031468815.1). NCBI lineage: Eukaryota > Metazoa > Chordata > Aves > Suliformes > Sulidae > Morus > Morus bassanus. Next base: position 429,550 of record CM062591.1, read on the forward strand.
AGGACAGGTGCTCCATCCCTCAGATCTTTTTTGTGGCCCTCCTCCAGACCTGCTCCAACAGGTCCATGTCTTTCTTGTACTGAGGACCCCAGAGCTGGATGCAGTACTCCAGGTGGGGTCTCACCAGAGTGGAGTAGAGGGGAAGAATCACCTCCCTCGACCTGCTGCCCACGCTTCTTTCTATGCAGCCCAGTATATGGTTGGCTTTCTAGGCTGAGAGTGCACATTGCTGGTTCATGTCCAGCAATATAAATATTATAGCCATTCTCGTATTTCAATGCATTTTCATCTGACTTATATCATCCATTACTTTGATTGAGGCTAATGGAAGTGGCATGGATTTACTCTTAGGACAGAACAAATCCACATGACTTACTTGGCAGAAGAGCAAAACCATGCTTTGCTTAGCTTATCACAGGAATGCAATTGATGGAAGAGCACTGAAAGCACATGCCCACCTGCAGCGGCCTCAAGGAAGACTGCTTGGGCAGCTGCCATGGAATAAATTCCCGTGGTTAAAGTGAGACCTCAAACTACTATGCCTTTGACAGCTGTCGTTTCCCAGATCTTGGTGCGTATCCACAACAATCTTGCAAATTAGGCAAAAAATCAGGATAAATATACCTGGCAAAACCAGAAGTCTTGTCCCAGATACAAATGTGAGTTTGAAACTACTTCCATAGTCACACAGTAGCACAGGCCTCTACAGTATCCAGAGTGATATTGAATAGAACTTTCAACAATGAAATACTCCACCAAAAGAAATCCTGTTTATCTCTATGATTAGACAGACCCATCTATCTAGGACTTTTCTTCTGACTGACTTTCTTTTCATGTGATGTTTTTGCATCTTTCAAACTCCCAAACACCTGTTCCTTAATATTCCCCTCCAACATATTTATCCCATTGCTTCCAGAAAGCTGCCTGCATCACAAGTTCTATTCTTCATCTCATCCCTTGTTTATTTAGTCTGCCAGTCAGATTCCTCTCTCAAAAATTAATTTACTGTTACTTCACAGCTCACATAGTGATTGATAGCATAGTACAAACTCCATCATCCCATTCTCTTGGATTTGCCATCTGAATTAGTCAAGAGTGATTCCAGAGCAAATTTGCCATTTAGCTTTTAAGTAGAAAACACACTTTTTGGTATACAATATCTTTGTGGCAGGGAGACCATTGCTTATTCTGCCATTAAGCACTGAGGTTTCAGTATGCATTTGTGAAGCTCTTGAGTTCTACAGCATGTCCAGAGTGAGATCTGGAGCAGTTGCATAAAGACATGACCATAATGGTAAATTTGGGGACATGTAAATGAACTCAGGCAGAGCCTTGATTTCTAGCTCATTCAGCTTGCTGATAGCTCTATATAAACTTGAGATTCCTATTTTTCTCAGATGTTTTTGAACAGGGTCAGGAGGGTCATTGGAAATGTGAGGAATTTCCCCAGAGGTTTTCAGTATGAATGGTTTCTTTATGTTGTTGTGTTTTTTAACTTTCAGAATAAAATTATTTTGAATTATCTTAACAATCACTACCATTTTAAGAAATGGAAACATTACTTTTCAAGAGTAAAGCCAAAACATTTAGATATTAAACGCTCCTAAAAGTCTTCTTAAGAAATTTGGAAAAATTGATACACTTATAAAAAAAAATTGGTGTCTCAGGAACTGCTTTACTTTCTTTCCCTTTTCCAAAGAGTTTCAGACAAGAGAATAGGTGTGGGGTTTGGGGGTTTGGGTTTTTTTTCAGACACTTGTGACAGCAACTGTCAAAGCACAAATTTGTTCATGTTTTTTTGTTCAGAGAAATTTATTTTGTGGTCAGGGTCACCTTTTCATCTTTCCACAAAAGTCATTCAGTAATGAACTTGGTTGGCTTCTTGACCTCTTTCCCCTCTGTCTGGGTATCTATTCCACCCCTAGCTTTTAAGACTCTTCACACTGTTCTCCAACAGTTTCAGAGCTTCACTTCTAATGTGCTCCAAGCTTCCCATGGGTGCTGAAGGCCAAAGTAATTTCACAGTACTCAACATTAGTTGGCTGTGATTACAAACTTGGCATCGTTCTCAAGGATAAGCTTGCTTACTGAGCTTCCAGTATTTACATAATGCTTCACAATATGACAGAAACCCACCCCCTATCATTACAGCTTTATTGAGGATCTCCAAAGAAAAGACCCAATGCATGCTTATATTATGTATCTGCATAAAATTAGGAGTCTTGTTATCTTAAAGCATTAGCATCCACATACTAGGAAAGCCCTTTTTACCCGCTACAGCTTTATGAAACTAGTCTCACAACTCTGCATTTTGCTGGCCTATGCTGGCTTTCACCATTTCCCTTTTCTTCTCCTCTACATGAGGATTTTTGATTTAAAGGCCCACTTCCTGTTGTCTTTCCAAGAAAAATCCTCCTGCATGTGTAAAACTCCTGCTATGGCTAGTTCATCATCAGGAATAAGGAGGGGAAAATATGTATGAAGCCATGGAAATCACTTGCTCTTATACCAGTTGAAAATTTATAGTCTATTCCTAATATATTGTGGAGCGACAACATAGGCAAAATAACTTGCAAAGTGAAAGAATTACTTCCAAGAGGAATCACATCTGAGAATTCAGACATACCTGGAGAAACAGTGAGTTTGGTTCCAGCTCCAAATGTAAGTTTGCCATAAGTCCCAGTATTACACTGTGACACTATGCTTTGCAAAATGGTGCACCAGTATACACATATGCTGGATTAAGACTTGAGAGCATGGCAATGCAGGATTCTTATTGGAATAATCTAATCAATGTTATTGGCCACCTCCTCAGCATAAATAAACACTTCATTCAGCCACATTCCTCTGCCTGCTTAACACTTACTAGTCTAGCTATTGTCCACCACCTAGTCAGTCATCTGTTTGTTCTTTCCTCTATCTCCAAACAATAGCAGCATCTGTCAATCAGTGTCTGCATATACAACTATCCAGACAGTGTCTAGAAGCTTTCTGACTACCGCTGTTGAGTCTCATCAGTGTGTGTTACCTTTCTGCTCTGTTCTCTTGCAATGTCCACCCTCCTTTGCAGGGTGCACTTTGTATTCTATTAACTTGCTGGGTTCCACTCTGAGGGGGGTGCCACCAGCAAGCACGACCTTGTATTGTGCCTGAAGTCTGGACAGTGGTTCAGCACACAACAGAAATCTCTCTTCCATCATCTCCAGAACTAGGTCTTCCACAGCAGCTCAGGTGCAGCAGTGATATTTATACAGCTACACACACACAAACAAGCACCCTGTAAGTGCAACATACAGTCAATTTTCCATTATCCAGAACAACAGAGAATCTGAGTTAGCCTAGACTCCCAGAGAGAGGGCACAGGGTTATGCCTGCTCACAGGAAGGCTTCCCAAGATTTACACCCTGACATTATTGCCTTGGACACTTCTGCATTGCCCTGCAGGGCTAAAAAGTAACTTTGACAGTACTCACAAGGCTTCACGCTTAGCTTTGTCCCAGCTCCAAAGGTGTACCTGTTCCCACTGGCACTCACAGCAACAAAAGCCATTACACAAATGCTCTCATCTCCCCATAGCAAGGAAGCCGTTAGTGTGGCTGACAAGGACCTTCCCAGCAAGGCACAGGTGACACTTTTCCAAAAATCACGCAGACCTCAAGTTGAGGTTTGCTCCGTCCAACCACGACTGAAGTAAAGACTACGCTGAAGGCATTCTCAGAGCCTATGATGGGAGAGAAGGCATTTCAGGTGTGCAAAGGTAAAACAAAAGGTGGAATAGAAAAACACTCCTATTGCAATAGAGGCGTACAGAAGACCAATGGAAGGCCGCACACTCACTGGGCTGGACAGACAGTCTGGTCCCTGAGCCAAAGGTCAGCTTGCCATAGCTGGTGCCATAATCACACAGCATTTCCTTCCATAACAAAAAGCCCAGCAAGCCACTTCAGAAGCAGCACCTCTGCCCAAGCCTTTGCCCAGCCGTGCCAAGGCTAGGGAAATACAAATCCTCTGTGTCTTTCTCCTCTGCCTCTTCCTTCTCTTTATGATCTTGAGCTGCCTAAAAGTAGGAATGCAGCAAGAAGCAGTGTAAAATGGAGAAGCAGGAGCATAAAACATACTTGGCAGAACGTGTAGCTTTGTCCCTGGCCCAAAATATAGTTTGCCTTTGTTAGTGTTTGCACAACGCTATACACTGTTACAAGAACCCAAGGCTCAGTCTGCTCTCTCACCCGCTCTGGTCTCCGTTTGTGAGGAGAGGGATGAACCCCTTGGACAGGAGATGGCATTTGCCTTGGGAACTGCAACACCGATGGGAGGGAGAGACAAAAACTCAGGGGTGACTTTCCCAGGCTGCTTGGAGAACACCTGGCATTCACTGGCACTGGGGCTTTTCAGGGTAGAGTGCCAAAATGGCATGGCCTTGGTTTGTTGTGCAAAAGGAAAAAAGTACATTCTTGCTATCGGTTTTCTTATTTAGTCTTCCCTTGCAACGTCCATCCTACTTAGCAGGCTGCCCTTCACATTGCATTAATTAATACTGCTGGGTTCCACTCTAAGGGGGTGCCACTACCGAAGATGAGCTTGTATCATGCAACCTGAGTTGCCCTAGACAACAGAAGAACCTGAACAGTATCATTATCGTGAGAAAGGCTGAAAAGAATAATGCAGAAACATCAAATACCAGAAATGAAATTCAGGCCATGCATTCACAGAAGTTTGCATCTGAGCTAATAATTGGAAAAACAACAACAACCTCCAAGAACTCCCCACAACCAAACCGCTAAGAGAAACCAGCTGGAGCCAGACTTGGGTAATTTAGCACAGAGTGTCCAAATGCATCCTCCCAGTTGGCAGAACTAGATAGTTTTGCATGATAAACACTGGCTTAGCACGCTGGAATCTCTGTAAACCAAGTCATACGTAACTGGCAGAATGCATTCACACAAAAACGGAGATCTGGGGCCCAGTGCATCAAAATCTCACTCACTGGTCACTGTCAAGCACAGCGTCTTTCCTTTAAGTCGACCTATGAAAGACCCTTGTCCCGGAAGAGCTTGTAAATTAAACGGAGAATGAGATCATAGCGAATTTGTTAGTTAATGAGCAAACAAAATCCAAGCACCGGTGACAGCTCTCTCCCATTCTTCCTACAAAACCTAGACTGCAATTCAGTTTCCTCTCCACCCCAAAGACAAAATGGGTGTTAATTTCTGAGAAAGCAGAGATAACCTCGAAGCCACAGGGGAAGTATTTACAACTCCTTTCACACTCTTCCAATAGGGGAAAAACTTGTTTTGGCAGTCTTCTAAGAGTTTTTTACTTTTCTTAGCAGTTTTTTTCTTTCTTGAAAGTCAAAAATCTCCTGAAGACTCTATGGTTCTGGCTGAAAAGTTGCTTGAGATTGGATTACTGAAGTAGAGAAAAATTTCACTGGAGGTTTCTGATTCAAATGCTCAGGAAAGTTTCTTAGGTGTGAGTATATACTCACAATTTTCAAAGGAGGAAAGAATTAATTTTTTAAATTTCTTTCAGTGTTGTTGCATTGTGTATCTCCAAATCCAAGCAGCTATCGGGAAATTCCCCCTTGTTTATAGTTAGGGACCAATTTTCTTATTCATAATTTTATTCCGGATGAAGGGAAGAAATAAGCTACAGAGTTTTCTGTGAATATTTTTCAAACCTGAGTGTACCTAACCTATAGCGAGGCATTTACCTGACTTGAGAAGTGCACATACCTGGAGAAAGGAGGTGGCTAGTTCCTACTCCAGACATGAGTTTATTAAACTTCTGGAAGGAAAACCCTGACACAAAGCTCGCTTAGGCAATGTTGCTACAAGTGAGAAACTACTCACAGTGTGAAAATAAGTTGCATGCGCGTAGAGAAGTTGCCAGTTTTTAAGTGTTCTCTCACAGGAAAGCGCCACAGCTTCTGTAATTTACATCGTTGCTCTGGGGACCATCTCTCCTGTCCTACAATATCCAGCAGATACTGTAGTAGCCAAGAGATCACTGTTATGACTTTTGGTAAACAGCCTGCATCTGAACTGCATTTTGCCACCCTCTTAGCAATCACTTACTTTATTTTAGGTGGACTGAATTTTTCCACTGAACAACTCAATGCTCCAAATCTCAGAAAACTTACTTGGTTTTACCACGAGCCTGGTTCCAGGTCCAAACCTAAGTTGGTAGGTATTTGTAGGCACTGTGTTGTTTGCCATAGCAAAAACCTTTGTACATGCCGATCCAGCCCAAGCCACCTGAATAACTTTCCTGAAGGAAATCCTTCAATTTCCCGTGCACATGCTTGAAATGCGTTACGTCTCCCCTCCATGTCCATTGCTTACTCTTCTTCCTCCCCGCACTACAACCTCATTAAGACCATAAGGAAGAGCCATAAGGCAATTCCCTTTCCACCTACATCCTTGACAAATCCAAACCTGCACCGCTCACTAAAGACCATTAGATTTTTTCCACTCCTCTGTTCTGGTATGTCGCTCACTTGTTTTCACTTTTCACTTGCTTCCTTTCCCCAGGATGGATGCTTTACTGGTGCACATTGGTTAAATAGGAAGTCTAACGCTTCTTTACAGGGAATACTAAAACCATCCCAAATTGCTCCACAGAGCCACTACACTGTTATTTTTGAAGCTACAGTACAGTATCGTCTATATTGAGTCCACCTTGACTCAGGGAAGAGACAGCTCACCTGGGGCAACAAGAAGTTTCGTTCCACTCCCCTATGTGAGTTTTTCCCATGCTCCAGAACTAGCACCATGTGACAGGTCTTTGCAAAATGGACCTCTCTATTCAGCCACCTCAGCGGATACATTGGGCGTATTCAGTCATGGATCTGCCTCTGAGAGAAGCTATAAATACCCATACAGATTTCCACAGACCTCCTCTAGCCTCTCTCTGACAAATACCTTTTTCCATGTACAAATCCTCTGGAATAACTAGATTTGATTACAGTCACCTCAGGTATCAGAGATGGGAAGAACCTACTCCTTAGGCAGGAGGGAACACTTTAGGATCCCTGCCCCAAAGCCTTGTCGTAGTGGAACGGCAAAAAGGGATGAGAACAACAACATGAACACAGTCTAGGCTCAGAGTAACTGATGAATTCCACCTTCCTGTCAGTCCAGGTTTCCACGTACAGGTGGTATTCTTCACAATGCAAGTGGTATTACAGTATTCAAATCCATACTATGCATTTCAATTAGCCAATTCCTTTCCTTTTCTTGCCAAGTCACAGCACAGCCTTAGGACATAGTTGTTGGGTGAGATTGCAACACGCAGGCATTAGCCCGCTTACTTGGCCAGACGGTGACTTTAGTCCCTGAGCCAAAGGTGAACTGGAGGCTGTTGTCACAACAGCAGAGCACTCAACAGAAACCCGGAGGGGTAGATCCCAGCTGGCAACACCTCCACCAGTGGGGCTGTACTGTCAGCCTCTTCACTTACACCCTGGGCAAGCGGGATGCTCACACTAAAGTGGACACCTGCTGCATTTCCGCAGCGTGGGTCAGTGGCAGACAATTTCACTTGCCTGGCTTTTTTGAGGGTCCTTCCACTTCTGGCTGTCTGCTCAGCCACATTAGGTTCCTCCTTTCACTGCCCACACCTTATCCACGCTGAAAGCAAGTATCAAAACGGCCCGCAGCTTTGCTCTCTCTGGTTATGCTCAGAAAAGCAATCTACCTACCTAGAGCTTTTTGACATGACTCTCAGGAAACCTTTGCACCAAGCACCATCTGAGCCTTGCCCAACTTACCTGGAAGTCTCAAGGTAAGGAACAGAACTGACCCCCCTTTACGTATCCCCAATTGCCTTCCACAACCATACACAGCTGCTGAGCACAAGTTGCTCAATCTGCCTGTCTGTCCTAAACCATGCCTCTCTTCCTGTTGGCTGCCGGATTATGAGCATCCGGGAGCACCACGTCCATAGCGCATTTCTCTAAATAACAGAAGTCCTCCACCTGAGGGCTGCTTCCAAGAACCAGAGCATTTTCCAGCTCTCATCACTCACATCAGCGGGAATTTCATGCAAGTTCTCTGGTCCAGAGACTCCTCTGACATCCTACATTGTCTGCATTAAATGAAATAGTGCCTATGTTCCCCTTTCCCTATGAAAGGTGACCCAGACACAAACAAGTATGTCTACAGGGAGCTCCAGTGGACACTCAAGGATTTTTGACAGAGGAGACACAGGAGAGCTGCACACTCACTGGGTTGGACGGACAGTCTGGTCCCTGAGCCAAAGGTCAGCTTGTTGGAGCCGTAGCCATAGTCACACAGCATTTCCTTCCATAACAAAAAGCCCAGCAAGCCACTTCAGAAGCAGCAACCCTCTGCTAACCTATGCCCAGCCATGCCTGGGCTAGGAGGGGCAGCAGAAGGGTGACAGTGCTTCCCACTGCAACACAAACCCCACCAGGATGCAGTGGCATAGGACGGTCTCTCCACGGGGCAGCTGGGACATTATGGAGCAGGCGTGCGGCCACTTTGCCCATCCCAGCCAAACTGAGAGCAAGAACGGTCACCATGGACCAAGCAGGCACCTTCCCTTAAGGCAAAGGCCATTGCTAGATATGCTCACACAGAAATGACCAAACACCCGGCCACCCTGCTGCTCGCAACTGCCCCAAGAAAGGCCTCGAAGAAAACAGAAAGCATAGGAGCAGTGTTGGACTTACATGGCCTAACAGTGAGTCTCGTTCCAGAGCCAAAAACAGGTTTATACACACCAGCTCCTGTGCTCACACAGCATTTCCCCTCTCAACAAAAACCTTCCCAAACGCTTGGCAAAGCTGGGCACCATCAGCTTGAGTAGACAGTGCTGACTGTGACTCGTAGTCAGCTACCTCCTGAAGTGAAGACCCTCCCTGATCTGTCTGTGCGATCATGAGTACCATTGGACCGATCGATACAAACCGTGTTTGTGGGGACTGTTGCTTCTGCCCTGAGCCAAAGCCTGTCCTGGAGGGAAGCAGGTGACATGTAACCCCACAGCTGAAGAGCCACAAGCCCAGGAAGAGAGATGCTGGAAGGCCCGCTGCCCGTTGGACAGTGGGTAGCGTTGCCCCACGTGGAGAGACTAAAAGAGAGTAGTGGCACTTACTAGGCAAAACCTGAAGTTGTGTCCCTTTGCCAAGTGTGAGCTTGTTGTAGTTCACACAGTGGTTTTCCCCTCAACAAGAACACAGGCTCATCCATGTCCTCTAGTGAGAAAGAAAACCCGTGCTCTTGGGGAGCCCAGCCCCCGGCTTGTCCCCGAGAAGCAGAAAACTTTTAGCAGACATCCAGAAGAACCGTATGCCAACTGTATGTAAACCAGCTTCCAGTGGTGTACCCTTCTGCCAAAGCAAGGCCTGATCCTCTTGCCGAGGAAAAGAAGGGTAGGTTGGGAAAGAAGGGCCCAGTAGAGCCCAGCTCAGGAAAGGCCCTGGGCATCCAGGGCTACGTCAGAGCCTTGCACAAACCTGATGTGATCAGATAAAGGTGAGTCCTCAGGGAGCTGGAAAGGGTGGATTGGGATAACACAGCACAAGGTATACCCCCATCTGGGCAGCAGTTGTACTCACTGGGCTCCACAAGCAGCCGTGTCCCTGTCCCTAGTGTCAATTTGACGTTCCCTGTGTTCACACAGTCCTTCACACCCCAGCAAAAACCATCAGCTCTCATGCCAGTTACTCTACAACTCATCTCCAGGAGATCTGCTCCTTCCCATCAGATGTTTCCTTAAAGCAAAGTCCATTGCTAGGTATGGTCACACAGAAATGACCAAACACCCGGCCACCCTGCTGCTCGCAACTGCCCCAAGAAAGGCCTCGAAGAAAACAGAAAGCATAGGAGCAGTGTTGGACTTACATGGCCTAACAGTGAGCCTCGTTCCAGAGCCAAAAACAGGTTTATATGCACCAGCTCCCGCGGTCACACAGCATTTCCCCTCTCAACAAAAACCTTCCCAAACGCTTGGCAAAGCTGGGCACCATCAGCTCGACTAGACTGTGCTGACTGTGACTCATAGTCAGCTACCTCCTGACGTGAAGACCCCCCTCAATCTGTCTGTGTGATCAAGAGCACTGTTGGACCTATGGGCACAAACCCTGTTTTGAGGGACTGCTGCCTCCTCTGCTCTGAGCCACACCGGTGGGGATTTCATGCAAGTTCACCGTCTCAGAGACTCCTCTTCATCGTCTGCCTTAAATGAAATAGCAGCTATGTTGCCCTTCCCCTATGAAAGGTGACCTAGATACAACAAGTGCATGCAAAAAGCTCTCCAGTGGACCCTCAAGGACTTTGGACAAAGGACACACAGGCAAGCTGCACACTCACTGGCTTGGACGGACAGTCTGGTCCCTGAGCCAAAGGTCAGCTTGCCGTAGCCAGAAGCATAATCACACAGCATTTCCTTCCGTAACAAAAAGCCCAGCAAGCCACTTCAGAAGCAGCACCTCTGCCCAAGCCTTTGCCCAGCCACGCCAAGGCTTGGAGGGGCAGCAGAAGGGTGACACGAGGCAGGAGGATCCTGGGGAAGGAGCAGAGGCTGACAGTCTGCCTGTGTGGGATGAGGCCAGGGCTGGGGCCAGAACCAAGGGGTGCCCCACAAACCTCCTCCTCCTCCCGTCCCTACAGTACCCCCAGGCTGTCCCCTGGGTGGCTCTCATAGTGGGAAACCTCTCTCAAGGTGAGAGAAAACCGGTCTCGTGGTGCACGTTCCCTGGAGCTCAGAGAGTGTTAAAGGCATCAGGCACTCCTGCCTTGGTCAGCAAGCACTTACTGGGCATCACAAGGAGCATTCTCCCACTCCCAGAGGTGCCTTTCTGGTAAGCACCATTGCTCACACACTGCATCCCACTGCAACACAAACCCCGCTGGGACATGGTGACTTGACATCGGAGAGCCAAAGGACCATGGGAACAACTTCAGTACGGATGGGACTGGGCTGCCAAATTTGTCTGGAGTATCAGTTCTCTATGACGCACACGTCCATCTATACTCTGGGTGAAGGGAGGAATGGCAACAGGCATGCAAAGAAGCTTTGGTGCTGTAACAGACCGCACAGGGCACAAGGCAATGAGACATGCGGGAGAATCAAATCCTAGGGACACCTGGAGAAATGCACAGTTCAGTCCCCAAAATTGTTCCCCTCAAAACAATTAAGAGCAGGACAACAATTAAGCAATTCCCGTTTCCAGGGCAAGTTGCTGTTTACCTGGTATCACTGAAAGCACCGTTCCCTTTCCAAAAGCTACTTTGCCTGCAGCATTCACACTCCAACACATTTCATTACAAAAATGTCTCTCTCAGCCCTGCACATGATCTCAAACATAAGGCACCTGCACACAGGCCACAGCACAGCTCCCGGATACAACAGGCTCGCCTCCAGTGTCATTACCTGGAGCGAGGGAAAATCTATTCCCCTGCTCACTTGCACTTTTCACAGAAGCGTTTCCTTTTGCCTTTCCTAATTTTTAAGACCCGTGCGTGACAACTCCTCCCCATGGTAATGCTTGCCCAGAATCAGGGAGACCATGCATCTGAACAGCCTGCTTATGTGCAGGGAACCCACGGAAAATCATCAGGTTTGGCTGTCCGTGGGTTTCAAAGGCTGCTGTGAGATGACCGGTCCGTGACCGTTGAATTGTGCACATCTCAATGCCATACAAGCAGCTGTTGAAAGACAGGAATAACTGCAGCTTTGACATGGATGTATCTGGAAGAAGACAAGGAACACTTGGGTTTCACTGTTCAGTACCCAAGCTTTTAACCACTAAACAATAAGGAAGAAGAGACAAATGAAGCAATGCCAGTTTCCAGTGCATTTGGCTACTTACAGGCTACAGCTGAAAGCACAGTTCCCTTTCCAAAGTGACTTTCTCTGCACCATGCACATTCTGACACATTAGAAAAATGTCCCTGTCAGCCCTGCAAGTGACCATCTGCAAAAAGCTATTGCAAAGCTCTCTGATGTGACAGGCTCAAAGGCAGTGCTGCTCCCCAGAACATGGGGAAATCTGTTCCTGAAACTGTGTTTCAGGTAAAGTTGCTCACCCAACTGGGAGATTTTTTGCGTGTGTCCACTCCCTCAGAGACTCCCCTGATGGTTTACACTCTCTGCATTAAATGAAAGAGCGCCAATGTGCTCGTTCCCATCTCTAACGTGACCCAGATACAACAAGTGCATCTAACAGGGCACTATGGTGGACATCCAAGGGCTTTGGACAAAGGACACACAGGCAAGCTGCACACTCACTGGCTTGGACGGACAGTCTGGTCCCTGAGCCAAGGGTCAGCTTGCTGTAGCCAGAAGCATAATCACACAGCATTTCCTTCCGTAACAAAAAGCCCAGCAAGCCACTTCAGAAGCAGCACCTCTCTGCTAACCTGTGCCCAGCCATGCCTGGGCTAGGAGGGGCAGCAGAAGGGTGACAGTGCTTCCCACTGCAACACAAACCCCGCTGGTATGCATTGGCATAAGACAGCCTCCCAGTGGGGCAGCTGGGAAGATTGGGAGCAGGCGTGCGGCCACTTTGCCCATCCCAGCCAAACCGAGAGCACGAAAGGTCTCTATGGGCCAACCTGGCACGATCACCGTTGGACCTATGGGTACAAACCCCATTTGTGAGGACTGCTGTTTCTGCCTTGACCCAAAGCCTGTCCTGGAGGAAAGCAGTTGGCCTGTCACCCCACAAATGAAGAGCCACAATCTCAGGAAGAGAGATGCCGGAAAGCTCACTGCCCACTGGGCTGGGAAGGAGCCTGATCCAGTCAGATAAAGATAAGTGCTCAGGGAAGTGGAAAGGGAGGGCTGGTCTAACAAAGCAGCACAAGAAATACCCCCATCGGGGCAGCAGTTGTACTCACTGGTCTTCACAACCAGGCGTGTCCCTGTCCCCAGATTCAGTTTGTAGTTCCCTGTATTGACACAGTCCTTCACACCCTAGCAAAAACATGACTCTCATGCCAGTTACTCTACAACTAATCTCCAGGAGGTCCACTCCTTCCCATCAAGCCCAGGCGTTTGAAGCCAGGAGCAACTGTAGCCTTCACAAGGAGGAATCTGGAAGACCACAAGGAACACCTGGGCTTACACTTTGTGTGGGTCTGACGGGTGTCCAATGGAGAAGCAGGTCACTTCTGGACCAAACAACCTGAGCTGTTGCCAGCACCAAGGGAGTCCTGTTTTTGTCCCCTGAGCTAGCAACTTTTCCAAACAAGAGGAACCTGCCGACCTGGACTTGAACTACACTTTGAGTTACTTCAGCTAAAGCCCATATGCTTGCAGCTGAATCAGTGGTGCTGCCTAAATTTAGAGCAGCAGAAAGTCTGGCTCTGCTGTATGAATGGCAGGAAAGCAATCACCCATTTCAGCTGTAACAGTCACAGCTGGTGCACGTTCAACTCTTACCACCGCAGCAATGCAACACGAGTTTAAGTGCTACCAACAGTAATCTCTTTGGAATCTCATCTATAGGAGGGATGGCAAATGAGATTCTGTTGGAAACAGGAGCATTATTAATTCAACCTGTCTTCAGCAGAGCAAAGGACAACCACCCAGGGCTGTGCTAGGCAGAGCCATCAGCAACACTCCCCCCCCAACCAACCAATTGTCACAGGCAGGGATGGCCATGGTGCAAAATATTTGTCTCTGAGCAAGAGGGTTCAGGACGCCGGTCTGCTTATGTGAAAGGCAGAGAGCAGGAGCTGGTAGCAGAGTAAGCAGAAGGAGCAAATTCACAGTCTTGTTGAATCAAGGTCCCTGCTGCTACCAGAGAAAGCAGAGCAAAAAGCCCCACAGACTGAACCAGCCAGAACCCTCCACTTCAGTTTTGCTAGCTCATCACCACAACACTGTTCCACCAAGTAGAGCAGAAAAAGGCTTTAAAACTTACTGGGATTTATCCTTAGCTGACTTCCACCTGCAAAGATTACTTGGTTCCCATAACTAGACACACAGTGTTTGCCTTCACAACAAAAACCCTGGAAGTTGCGTCTCCCCTGCACTAGCTTATTCCTTCCAAAGCTGTGCATTGCTGGCTGGGCATTTCTTTTACAACTGTAGCAGCTGGTCATTCCTTTCTGCTCTGACAGAGATGACCCTTGAGTGAATCCTCGTCTCACGTAGAGAAAAGATTCAGGGTTGTGATCACAACTCCTCACTCAGCCCTAAAATATTGGCCCTGAAAGCAGATATCTTCCCCTGGACCCTCCTGCACACATCTTCAAAATGTCTTGGTTCTGGCTGCTATATCTCACACACACACACACACACACACACACACGCACAAACATCATCCCTGTGCAGACAGTTTCTAACATAGCTCAGCTGTTATTTTTTTCCAAGTAAGGGATGTGACTTTCCTATCCTTGCTCCTTCAGGCTGGGTTTCCACCTACCAGATTTCATGATCAGTTGTATCCTACTCCCAGAGGCAACTTCCCAGGTGACTGCTGAAATCACACAGTGACACATCCACTAACAACAACCGCAGACACAGCTTCTGCTGCAGAAAACAGTACAAGATTTCCCATAGAGATCAAGGAAGGAAAGCAAGATGCTCCTTTGGGGCACACTGAAAGCCAGCTAATGCAGAGCTACTTACTGGGTTTCACAGAAAGTCTGCTTCCGTGCCCAAAGGTGAGCTTGCCAAGACCTGTCCCTGCAAATTGCCACAGCCACAGCCAGCTTTACAACAACCCTGCAGCTAGCAGAAAGGAAACACCATCACCTGCAGAAGAGACTGACATCTTTCTTTCCCAGCAGAGCATGGAAATATAGGTGGAAGACAAGGGAAGTCACTAACTCCTGAGCTACAAGAGCATCCTTACACACACACACACACACACCAGGCTAACACACAGATGCTCTTCCTCTGACAATGCCCTTGCCCACAAGCGTTGCAGTGCTGTCTTTGAGCCCCTTCAGGAGTGGCCAGTGCTGCTCAGGACACATTTGTTCAGACATATGCATTTCTCTCAATCTCAGGGCACTTACATGACTTTGTAAAGATATTTCTCCCCTTCCCAAAGACAAACCTTCTGCCCTGCCCTGCCTCCTCCCACAGCAGCTTGCAGTTTTTCCACTCCCAGAGAGAGGGCACAGGGTTATGCCTGCTCACAGGAAGGCTTCCCAAGATTTACACCCTGACGTTATTGCCTTGGACACTTCTGCATTGCCCTGCAGGGCTATAAAGTAACTTTGACAGTACTCACAAGGCTTCATGCTTAGCTTTGTCCCAGCTCCAAAGGTGTACCTGTTCCCACTGGCACTCACAGCAACAAAAGCCATTACACAAATGCTCTCATCTCCCCATAGCAAGGAAGCCGTTAGTGTGGCTGACAAGGACCTTCCCAGCAAGGCACAGGTGACACTTTTCCAAAAATCACGCAGACCTCAAGTTGAGGTTTGCTCCGTCCAACCACGACTGAAGTAAAGACTACGCTGAAGGCATTCTCAGAGCCTATGATGGGAGAGAAGGCATTTCAGGTGTGCAAAAGTAAAACAAAAGGTGAAATAGAAGAACACTCCTATTGCAATAGAGGCGTACAGAAGACCAATGGAAGGCCGCACACTCACTGGGCTGGACAGACAGTCTGGTCCCTGAGCCAAAGGTCAGCTTGCCATAGCTGGTGCCATAATCACACAGCATTTCCTTCCATAACAAAAAGCCCAGCAAGCCACTTCAGAAGCAGCACCTCTGCCCAAGCCTTTGCCCAGCCGTGCCAAGGCTAGGGAAATACAAATCCTCTGTGTCTTTCTCCTCTGCCTCTTCCTTCTCTTTATGATCTTGAGCTGCCTAAAAGTAGGAATGCAGCAAGAAGCAGTGTAAAATGGAGAAGCAGGAGCATAAAACATACTTGGCAGAACGTGTAGCTTTGTCCCTGGCCCAAAATATAGTTTGCCTTTGTTAGTGTTTGCACAACGCTATACACTGTTACAAGAACCCAAGGCTCAGTCTGCTCTCTCACCCGCTCTGGTCTCCGTTTGTGAGGAGAGGGATGAACCCCTTGGACAGGAGATGGCATTTGCCTTGGGAACTGCAACACCGATGGGAGGGAGAGACAAAAACTCAGGGGTGACTTTCCCAGGCTGCTTGGAGAACACCTGGCATTCACTGGCACTGGGGCTTTTCAGGGTAGAGTGCCAAAATGGCATGGCCTTGGTTTGTTGTGCAAAAGGAAAAAAGTACATTCTTGCTATCGGTTTTCTTATTTAGTCTTCCCTTGCAACGTCCATCCTACTTAGCAGGCTGCCCTTCACATTGCATTAATTAATACTGCTGGGTTCCACTCTAAGGGGGTGCCACTACCGAAGATGAGCTTGTATCATGCAACCTGAGTTGCCCTAGACAACAGAAGAACCTGAACAGTATCATTATCGTGAGAAAGGCTGAAAAGAATAATGCAGAAACATCAAATACCAGAAATGAAATTCAGGCCATGCATTCACAGAAGTTTGCATCTGAGCTAATAATTGGAAAAACAACAACAACCTCCAAGAACTCCCCACAACCAAACCGCTAAGAGAAACCAGCTGGAGCCAGACTTGGGTAATTTAGCACAGAGTGTCCAAATGCATCCTCCCAGTTGGCAGAACTAGATAGTTTTGCATGATAAACACTGGCTTAGCACGCTGGAATCTCTGTAAACCAAGTCATACGTAACTGGCAGAATGCATTCACACAAAAACGGAGATCTGGGGCCCAGTGCATCAAAATCTCACTCACTGGTCACTGTCAAGCACAGCGTCCTTCCTTTAAGTCGACCTATGAAAGACCCTTGTCCCGGAAGAGCTTGTAAATTAAACGGAGAATGAGATCATAGCGAATTTGTTAGTTAATGAGCAAACAAAATCCAAGCACCGGTGACAGCTCTCTCCCATTCTTCCTACAAAACCTAGACTGCAATTCAGTTTCCTCTCCACCCCAAAGACAAAATGGGTGTTAATTTCTGAGAAAGCAGAGATAACCTCGAAGCCACAGGGGAAGTATTTACAACTCCTTTCACACTCTTCCAATAGGGGAAAAACTTGTTTTGGCAGTCTTCTAAGAGTTTTTTACTTTTCTTAGCAGTTTTTTTCTTTCTTGAAAGTCAAAAATCTCCTGAAGACTCTATGGTTCTGGCTGAAAAGTTGCTTGAGATTGGATTACTGAAGTAGAGAAAAATTTCACTGGAGGTTTCTGATTCAAATGCTCAGGAAAGTTTCTTAGGTGTGAGTATATACTCACAATTTTCAAAGGAGGAAAGAATTAATTTTTTAAATTTCTTTCAGTGTTGTTGCATTGTGTATCTCCAAATCCAAGCAGCTATCGGGAAATTCCCCCTTGTTTATAGTTAGGGACCAATTTTCTTATTCATAATTTTATTCCGGATGAAGGGAAGAAATAAGCTACAGAGTTTTCTGTGAATATTTTTCAAACCTGAGTGTACCTAACCTATAGCGAGGCATTTACCTGACTTGAGAAGTGCACATACCTGGAGAAAGGAGGTGGCTAGTTCCTACTCCAGACATGAGTTTATTAAACTTCTGGAAGGAAAACCCTGACACAAAGCTCGCTTAGGCAATGTTGCTACAAGTGAGAAACTACTCACAGTGTGAAAATAAGTTGCATGCGCGTAGAGAAGTTGCCAGTTTTTAAGTGTTCTCTCACAGGAAAGCGCCACAGCTTCTGTAATTTACATCGTTGCTCTGGGGACCATCTCTCCTGTCCTACAATATCCAGCAGATACTGTAGTAGCCAAGAGATCACTGTTATGACTTTTGGTAAACAGCCTGCATCTGAACTGCATTTTGCCACCCTCTTAGCAATCACTTACTTTATTTTAGGTGGACTGAATTTTTCCACTGAACAACTCAATGCTCCAAATCTCAGAAAACTTACTTGGTTTTACCACGAGCCTGGTTCCAGGTCCAAACCTAAGTTGGTAGGTATTTGTAGGCACTGTGTTGTTTGCCATAGCAAAAACCTTTGTACATGCCGATCCAGCCCAAGCCACCTGAATAACTTTCCTGAAGGAAATCCTTCAATTTCCCGTGCACATGCTTGAAATGCGTTACGTCTCCCCTCCATGTCCATTGCTTACTCTTCTTCCTCCCCGCACTACAACCTCATTAAGACCATAAGGAAGAGCCATAAGGCAATTCCCTTTCCACCTACATCCTTGACAAATCCAAACCTGCACCGCTCACTAAAGACCATTAGATTTTTTCCACTCCTCTGTTCTGGTATGTCGCTCACTTGTTTTCACTTTTCACTTGCTTCCTTTCCCCAGGATGGATGCTTTACTGGTGCACATTGGTTAAATAGGAAGTCTAACGCTTCTTTACAGGGAATACTAAAACCATCCCAAATTGCTCCACAGAGCCACTACACTGTTATTTTTGAAGCTACAGTACAGTATCGTCTATATTGAGTCCACCTTGACTCAGGGAAGAGACAGCTCACCTGGGGCAACAAGAAGTTTCGTTCCACTCCCCCATGTGAGTTTTTCCCATGCTCCAGAACTAGCACCATGTGACAGGTCTTTGCAAAATGGACCTCTCTATTCAGCCACCTCAGCGGATACATTGGGCGTATTCAGTCATGGATCTGCCTCTGAGAGAAGCTATAAATACCCATACAGATTTCCACAGACCTCCTCTAGCCTCTCTCTGACAAATACCTTTTTCCATGTACAAATCCTCTGGAATAACTAGATTTGATTACAGTCACCTCAGGTATCAGAGATGGGAAGAACCTACTCCTTAGGCAGGAGGGAACACTTTAGGATCCCTGCCCCAAAGCCTTGTCGTAGTGGAACGGCAAAAAGGGATGAGAACAACAACATGAACACAGTCTAGGCTCAGAGTAACTGATGAATTCCACCTTCCTGTCAGTCCAGGTTTCCACGTACAGGTGGTATTCTTCACAATGCAAGTGGTATTACAGTATTCAAATCCATACTATGCATTTCAATTAGCCAATTCCTTTCCTTTTCTTGCCAAGTCACAGCACAGCCTTAGGACATAGTTGTTGGGTGAGATTGCAACACGCAGGCATTAGCCCGCTTACTTGGCCAGACGGTGACTTTAGTCCCTGAGCCAAAGGTGAACTGGAGGCTGTTGTCACAACAGCAGAGCACTCAACAGAAACCCGGAGGGGTAGATCCCAGCTGGCAACACCTCCACCAGTGGGGCTGTACTGTCAGCCTCTTCACTTACACCCTGGGCAAGCGGGATGCTCACACTAAAGTGGACACCTGCTGCATTTCCGCAGCGTGGGTCAGTGGCAGACAATTTCACTTGCCTGGCTTTTTTGAGGGTCCTTCCACTTCTGGCTGTCTGCTCAGCCACATTAGGTTCCTCCTTTCACTGCCCACACCTTATCCACGCTGAAAGCAAGTATCAAAACGGCCCGCAGCTTTGCTCTCTCTGGTTATGCTCAGAAAAGCAATCTACCTACCTAGAGCTTTTTGACATGACTCTCAGGAAACCTTTGCACCAAGCACCATCTGAGCCTTGCCCAACTTACCTGGAAGTCTCAAGGTAAGGAACAGAACTGACCCCCCTTTACGTATCCCCAATTGCCTTCCACAACCATACACAGCTGCTGAGCACAAGTTGCTCAATCTGCCTGTCTGTCCTAAACCATGCCTCTCTTCCTGTTGGCTGCCGGATTATGAGCATCCGGGAGCACCACGTCCATAGCGCATTTCTCTAAATAACAGAAGTCCTCCACCTGAGGGCTGCTTCCAAGAACCAGAGCATTTTCCAGCTCTCATCACTCACATCAGCGGGAATTTCATGCAAGTTCTCTGGTCCAGAGACTCCTCTGACATCCTACATTGTCTGCATTAAATGAAATAGTGCCTATGTTCCCCTTTCCCTATGAAAGGTGACCCAGACACAAACAAGTATGTCTACAGGGAGCTCCAGTGGACACTCAAGGATTTTTGACAGAGGAGACACAGGAGAGCTGCACACTCACTGGGTTGGACGGACAGTCTGGTCCCTGAGCCAAAGGTCAGCTTGTTGGAGCCGTAGCCATAGTCACACAGCATTTCCTTCCATAACAAAAAGCCCAGCAAGCCACTTCAGAAGCAGCAACCCTCTGCTAACCTATGCCCAGCCATGCCTGGGCTAGGAGGGGCAGCAGAAGGGTGACAGTGCTTCCCACTGCAACACAAACCCCACCAGGATGCAGTGGCATAGGACGGTCTCTCCACGGGGCAGCTGGGACATTATGGAGCAGGCGTGCGGCCACTTTGCCCATCCCAGCCAAACTGAGAGCAAGAACGGTCACCATGGACCAAGCAGGCACCTTCCCTTAAGGCAAAGGCCATTGCTAGATATGCTCACACAGAAATGACCAAACACCCGGCCACCCTGCTGCTCGCAACTGCCCCAAGAAAGGCCTCGAAGAAAACAGAAAGCATAGGAGCAGTGTTGGACTTACATGGCCTAACAGTGAGTCTCGTTCCAGAGCCAAAAACAGGTTTATACACACCAGCTCCTGTGCTCACACAGCATTTCCCCTCTCAACAAAAACCTTCCCAAACGCTTGGCAAAGCTGGGCACCATCAGCTTGAGTAGACAGTGCTGACTGTGACTCATAGTCAGCTACCTCCTGAAGTGAAGACCCTCCCTGATCTGTCTGTGCGATCATGAGTACCATTGGACCGATCGATACAAACCGTGTTTGTGGGGACTGTTGCTTCTGCCCTGAGCCAAAGCCTGTCCTGGAGGGAAGCAGGTGACATGTAACCCCACAGCTGAAGAGCCACAAGCCCAGGAAGAGAGATGCTGGAAGGCCCGCTGCCCGTTGGACAGTGGGTAGCGTTGCCCCACGTGGAGAGACTAAAAGAGAGTAGTGGCACTTACTAGGCAAAACCTGAAGTTGTGTCCCTTTGCCAAGTGTGAGCTTGTTGTAGTTCACACAGTGGTTTTCCCCTCAACAAGAACACAGGCTCATCCATGTCCTCTAGTGAGAAAGAAAACCCGTGCTCTTGGGGAGCCCAGCCCCCGGCTTGTCCCCGAGAAGCAGAAAACTTTTAGCAGACATCCAGAAGAACCGTATGCCAACTGTATGTAAACCAGCTTCCAGTGGTGTACCCTTCTGCCAAAGCAAGGCCTGATCCTCTTGCCGAGGAAAAGAAGGGTAGGTTGGGAAAGAAGGGCCCAGTAGAGCCCAGCTCAGGAAAGGCCCTGGGCATCCAGGGCTACGTCAGAGCCTTGCACAAACCTGATGTGATCAGATAAAGGTGAGTCCTCAGGGAGCTGGAAAGGGTGGATTGGGATAACACAGCACAAGGTATACCCCCATCTGGGCAGCAGTTGTACTCACTGGGCTCCACAAGCAGCCGTGTCCCTGTCCCTAGTGTCAATTTGACGTTCCCTGTGTTCACACAGTCCTTCACACCCCAGCAAAAACCATCAGCTCTCATGCCAGTTACTCTACAACTCATCTCCAGGAGATCTGCTCCTTCCCATCAGATGTTTCCTTAAAGCAAAGTCCATTGCTAGGTATGGTCACACAGAAATGACCAAACACCCGGCCACCCTGCTGCTCGCAACTGCCCCAAGAAAGGCCTCGAAGAAAACAGAAAGCATAGGAGCAGTGTTGGACTTACATGGCCTAACAGTGAGCCTCGTTCCAGAGCCAAAAACAGGTTTATATGCACCAGCTCCCGCGGTCACACAGCATTTCCCCTCTCAACAAAAACCTTCCCAAACGCTTGGCAAAGCTGGGCACCATCAGCTCGACTAGACTGTGCTGACTGTGACTCATAGTCAGCTACCTCCTGACGTGAAGACCCCCCTCAATCTGTCTGTGTGATCAAGAGCACTGTTGGACCTATGGGCACAAACCCTGTTTTGAGGGACTGCTGCCTCCTCTGCTCTGAGCCACACCGGTGGGGATTTCATGCAAGTTCACCGTCTCAGAGACTCCTCTTCATCGTCTGCCTTAAATGAAATAGCAGCTATGTTGCCCTTCCCCTATGAAAGGTGACCTAGATACAACAAGTGCATGCAAAAAGCTCTCCAGTGGACCCTCAAGGACTTTGGACAAAGGACACACAGGCAAGCTGCACACTCACTGGCTTGGACGGACAGTCTGGTCCCTGAGCCAAAGGTCAGCTTGCCGTAGCCAGAAGCATAATCACACAGCATTTCCTTCCGTAACAAAAAGCCCAGCAAGCCACTTCAGAAGCAGCACCTCTGCCCAAGCCTTTGCCCAGCCACGCCAAGGCTTGGAGGGGCAGCAGAAGGGTGACACGAGGCAGGAGGATCCTGGGGAAGGAGCAGAGGCTGACAGTCTGCCTGTGTGGGATGAGGCCAGGGCTGGGGCCAGAACCAAGGGGTGCCCCACAAACCTCCTCCTCCTCCCGTCCCTACAGTACCCCCAGGCTGTCCCCTGGGTGGCTCTCATAGTGGGAAACCTCTCTCAAGGTGAGAGAAAACCGGTCTCGTGGTGCACGTTCCCTGGAGCTCAGAGAGTGTTAAAGGCATCAGGCACTCCTGCCTTGGTCAGCAAGCACTTACTGGGCATCACAAGGAGCATTCTCCCACTCCCAGAGGTGCCTTTCTGGTAAGCACCATTGCTCACACACTGCATCCCACTGCAACACAAACCCCGCTGGGACATGGTGACTTGACATCGGAGAGCCAAAGGACCATGGGAACAACTTCAGTACGGATGGGACTGGGCTGCCAAATTTGTCTGGAGTATCAGTTCTCTATGACGCACACGTCCATCTATACTCTGGGTGAAGGGAGGAATGGCAACAGGCATGCAAAGAAGCTTTGGTGCTGTAACAGACCGCACAGGGCACAAGGCAATGAGACATGCGGGAGAATCAAATCCTAGGGACACCTGGAGAAATGCACAGTTCAGTCCCCAAAATTGTTCCCCTCAAAACAATTAAGAGCAGGACAACAATTAAGCAATTCCCGTTTCCAGGGCAAGTTGCTGTTTACCTGGTATCACTGAAAGCACCGTTCCCTTTCCAAAAGCTACTTTGCCTGCAGCATTCACACTCCAACACATTTCATTACAAAAATGTCTCTCTCAGCCCTGCACATGATCTCAAACATAAGGCACCTGCACACAGGCCACAGCACAGCTCCCGGATACAACAGGCTCGCCTCCAGTGTCATTACCTGGAGCGAGGGAAAATCTATTCCCCTGCTCACTTGCACTTTTCACAGAAGCGTTTCCTTTTGCCTTTCCTAATTTTTAAGACCCGTGCGTGACAACTCCTCCCCATGGTAATGCTTGCCCAGAATCAGGGAGACCATGCATCTGAACAGCCTGCTTATGTGCAGGGAACCCACGGAAAATCATCAGGTTTGGCTGTCCGTGGGTTTCAAAGGCTGCTGTGAGATGACCGGTCCGTGACCGTTGAATTGTGCACATCTCAATGCCATACAAGCAGCTGTTGAAAGACAGGAATAACTGCAGCTTTGACATGGATGTATCTGGAAGAAGACAAGGAACACTTGGGTTTCACTGTTCAGTACCCAAGCTTTTAACCACTAAACAATAAGGAAGAAGAGACAAATGAAGCAATGCCAGTTTCCAGTGCATTTGGCTACTTACAGGCTACAGCTGAAAGCACAGTTCCCTTTCCAAAGTGACTTTCTCTGCACCATGCACATTCTGACACATTAGAAAAATGTCCCTGTCAGCCCTGCAAGTGACCATCTGCAAAAAGCTATTGCAAAGCTCTCTGATGTGACAGGCTCAAAGGCAGTGCTGCTCCCCAGAACATGGGGAAATCTGTTCCTGAAACTGTGTTTCAGGTAAAGTTGCTCACCCAACTGGGAGATTTTTTGCGTGTGTCCACTCCCTCAGAGACTCCCCTGATGGTTTACACTCTCTGCATTAAATGAAAGAGCGCCAATGTGCTCGTTCCCATCTCTAACGTGACCCAGATACAACAAGTGCATCTAACAGGGCACTATGGTGGACATCCAAGGGCTTTGGACAAAGGACACACAGGCAAGCTGCACACTCACTGGCTTGGACGGACAGTCTGGTCCCTGAGCCAAGGGTCAGCTTGCTGTAGCCAGAAGCATAATCACACAGCATTTCCTTCCGTAACAAAAAGCCCAGCAAGCCACTTCAGAAGCAGCACCTCTCTGCTAACCTGTGCCCAGCCATGCCTGGGCTAGGAGGGGCAGCAGAAGGGTGACAGTGCTTCCCACTGCAACACAAACCCCGCTGGTATGCATTGGCATAAGACAGCCTCCCAGTGGGGCAGCTGGGAAGATTGGGAGCAGGCGTGCGGCCACTTTGCCCATCCCAGCCAAACCGAGAGCACGAAAGGTCTCTATGGGCCAACCTGGCACGATCACCGTTGGACCTATGGGTACAAACCCCATTTGTGAGGACTGCTGTTTCTGCCTTGACCCAAAGCCTGTCCTGGAGGAAAGCAGTTGGCCTGTCACCCCACAAATGAAGAGCCACAATCTCAGGAAGAGAGATGCCGGAAAGCTCACTGCCCACTGGGCTGGGAAGGAGCCTGATCCAGTCAGATAAAGATAAGTGCTCAGGGAAGTGGAAAGGGAGGGCTGGTCTAACAAAGCAGCACAAGAAATACCCCCATCGGGGCAGCAGTTGTACTCACTGGTCTTCACAACCAGGCGTGTCCCTGTCCCCAGATTCAGTTTGTAGTTCCCTGTATTGACACAGTCCTTCACACCCTAGCAAAAACATGACTCTCATGCCAGTTACTCTACAACTAATCTCCAGGAGGTCCACTCCTTCCCATCAAGCCCAGGCGTTTGAAGCCAGGAGCAACTGTAGCCTTCACAAGGAGGAATCTGGAAGACCACAAGGAACACCTGGGCTTACACTTTGTGTGGGTCTGACGGGTGTCCAATGGAGAAGCAGGTCACTTCTGGACCAAACAACCTGAGCTGTTGCCAGCACCAAGGGAGTCCTGTTTTTGTCCCCTGAGCTAGCAACTTTTCCAAACAAGAGGAACCTGCCGACCTGGACTTGAACTACACTTTGAGTTACTTCAGCTAAAGCCCATATGCTTGCAGCTGAATCAGTGGTGCTGCCTAAATTTAGAGCAGCAGAAAGTCTGGCTCTGCTGTATGAATGGCAGGAAAGCAATCACCCATTTCAGCTGTAACAGTCACAGCTGGTGCACGTTCAACTCTTACCACCGCAGCAATGCAACACGAGTTTAAGTGCTACCAACAGTAATCTCTTTGGAATCTCATCTATAGGAGGGATGGCAAATGAGATTCTGTTGGAAACAGGAGCATTATTAATTCAACCTGTCTTCAGCAGAGCAAAGGACAACCACCCAGGGCTGTGCTAGGCAGAGCCATCAGCAACACTCCCCCCCCAACCAACCAATTGTCACAGGCAGGGATGGCCATGGTGCAAAATATTTGTCTCTGAGCAAGAGGGTTCAGGACGCCGGTCTGCTTATGTGAAAGGCAGAGAGCAGGAGCTGGTAGCAGAGTAAGCAGAAGGAGCAAATTCACAGTCTTGTTGAATCAAGGTCCCTGCTGCTACCAGAGAAAGCAGAGCAAAAAGCCCCACAGACTGAACCAGCCAGAACCCTCCACTTCAGTTTTGCTAGCTCATCACCACAACACTGTTCCACCAAGTAGAGCAGAAAAAGGCTTTAAAACTTACTGGGATTTATCCTTAGCTGACTTCCACCTGCAAAGATTACTTGGTTCCCATAACTAGACACACAGTGTTTGCCTTCACAACAAAAACCCTGGAAGTTGCGTCTCCCCTGCACTAGCTTATTCCTTCCAAAGCTGTGCATTGCTGGCTGGGCATTTCTTTTACAACTGTAGCAGCTGGTCATTCCTTTCTGCTCTGACAGAGATGACCCTTGAGTGAATCCTCGTCTCACGTAGAGAAAAGATTCAGGGTTGTGATCACAACTCCTCACTCAGCCCTAAAATATTGGCCCTGAAAGCAGATATCTTCCCCTGGACCCTCCTGCACACATCTTCAAAATGTCTTGGTTCTGGCTGCTATATCTCACACACACACACACACACACACACACACGCACAAACATCATCCCTGTGCAGACAGTTTCTAACATAGCTCAGCTGTTATTTTTTTCCAAGTAAGGGATGTGACTTTCCTATCCTTGCTCCTTCAGGCTGGGTTTCCACCTACCAGATTTCATGATCAGTTGTATCCTACTCCCAGAGGCAACTTCCCAGGTGACTGCTGAAATCACACAGTGACACATCCACTAACAACAACCGCAGACACAGCTTCTGCTGCAGAAAACAGTACAAGATTTCCCATAGAGATCAAGGAAGGAAAGCAAGATGCTCCTTTGGGGCACACTGAAAGCCAGCTAATGCAGAGCTACTTACTGGGTTTCACAGAAAGTCTGCTTCCGTGCCCAAAGGTGAGCTTGCCAAGACCTGTCCCTGCAAATTGCCACAGCCACAGCCAGCTTTACAACAACCCTGCAGCTAGCAGAAAGGAAACACCATCACCTGCAGAAGAGACTGACATCTTTCTTTCCCAGCAGAGCATGGAAATATAGGTGGAAGACAAGGGAAGTCACTAACTCCTGAGCTACAAGAGCATCCTTACACACACACACACACACACCAGGCTAACACACAGATGCTCTTCCTCTGACAATGCCCTTGCCCACAAGCGTTGCAGTGCTGTCTTTGAGCCCCTTCAGGAGTGGCCAGTGCTGCTCAGGACACATTTGTTCAGACATATGCATTTCTCTCAATCTCAGGGCACTTACATGACTTTGTAAAGATATTTCTCCCCTTCCCAAAGACAAACCTTCTGCCCTGCCCTGCCTCCTCCCACAGCAGCTTGCAGTTTTTCCACTCCCAGAGAGAGGGCACAGGGTTATGCCTGCTCACAGGAAGGCTTCCCAAGATTTACACCCTGACGTTATTGCCTTGGACACTTCTGCATTGCCCTGCAGGGCTATAAAGTAACTTTGACAGTACTCACAAGGCTTCATGCTTAGCTTTGTCCCAGCTCCAAAGGTGTACCTGTTCCCACTGGCACTCACAGCAACAAAAGCCATTACACAAATGCTCTCATCTCCCCATAGCAAGGAAGCCGTTAGTGTGGCTGACAAGGACCTTCCCAGCAAGGCACAGGTGACACTTTTCCAAAAATCACGCAGACCTCAAGTTGAGGTTTGCTCCGTCCAACCACGACTGAAGTAAAGACTACGCTGAAGGCATTCTCAGAGCCTATGATGGGAGAGAAGGCATTTCAGGTGTGCAAAAGTAAAACAAAAGGTGAAATAGAAGAACACTCCTATTGCAATAGAGGCGTACAGAAGACCAATGGAAGGCCGCACACTCACTGGGCTGGACAGACAGTCTGGTCCCTGAGCCAAAGGTCAGCTTGCCATAGCTGGTGCCATAATCACACAGCATTTCCTTCCATAACAAAAAGCCCAGCAAGCCACTTCAGAAGCAGCACCTCTGCCCAAGCCTTTGCCCAGCCGTGCCAAGGCTAGGGAAATACAAATCCTCTGTGTCTTTCTCCTCTGCCTCTTCCTTCTCTTTATGATCTTGAGCTGCCTAAAAGTAGGAATGCAGCAAGAAGCAGTGTAAAATGGAGAAGCAGGAGCATAAAACATACTTGGCAGAACGTGTAGCTTTGTCCCTGGCCCAAAATATAGTTTGCCTTTGTTAGTGTTTGCACAACGCTATACACTGTTACAAGAACCCAAGGCTCAGTCTGCTCTCTCACCCGCTCTGGTCTCCGTTTGTGAGGAGAGGGATGAACCCCTTGGACAGGAGATGGCATTTGCCTTGGGAACTGCAACACCGATGGGAGGGAGAGACAAAAACTCAGGGGTGACTTTCCCAGGCTGCTTGGAGAACACCTGGCATTCACTGGCACTGGGGCTTTTCAGGGTAGAGTGCCAAAATGGCACGCGCTTGAAATGCGTTACGTCTCCCCTCCATGTCCATTGCTTACTCTTCTTCCTCCCCGCACTACAGCCTCATTAAGAGCATAAGGAAGAGCTATAAGGCAATTCCCTTTCCACCTACATCCTTGACAAATCCAAACCTGCACCGCTCACTAAAGACCATTAGATTTTTTCCACTCCTCTGTTCTGGTATGTCGCTCACTTGTTTTCACTTTTCACTTGCTTCCTTTCCCCAGGATGGATGCTTTACTGGTGCACATTGGTTAAATAGGAAGTCTAACGCTTCTTTACAGGGAATACTAAAACCATCCCAAATTGCTCCACAGAGCCACTACACTGTTATTTTTGAAGCTACAGTACAGTATCGTCTATATTGAGTCCACCTTGACTCAGGGAAGAGACAGCTCACCTGGGGCAACAAGAAGTTTCGTTCCACTCCCCCATGTGAGTTTTTCCCATGCTCCAGAACTAGCACCATGTGACAGGTCTTTGCAAAATGGACCTCTCTATTCAGCCACCTCAGCGGATACATTGGGCGTATTCAGTCATGGATCTGCCTCTGAGAGAAGCTATAAATACCCATACAGATTTCCACAGACCTCCTCTAGCCTCTCTCTGACAAATACCTTTTTCCATGTACAAATCCTCTGGAATAACTAGATTTGATTACAGTCACCTCAGGTATCAGAGATGGGAAGAACCTACTCCTTAGGCAGGAGGGAACACTTTAGGATCCCTGCCCCAAAGCCTTGTCGTAGTGGAACGGCAAAAAGGGATGAGAACAACAACATGAACACAGTCTAGGCTCAGAGTAACTGATGAATTCCACCTTCCTGTCAGTCCAGGTTTCCACGTACAGGTGGTATTCTTCACAATGCAAGTGGTATTACAGTATTCAAATCCATACTATGCATTTCAATTAGCCAATTCCTTTCCTTTTCTTGCCAAGTCACAGCACAGCCTTAGGACATAGTTGTTGGGTGAGATTGCAACACGCAGGCATTAGCCCGCTTACTTGGCCAGACGGTGACTTTAGTCCCTGAGCCAAAGGTGAACTGGAGGCTGTTGTCACAACAGCAGAGCACTCAACAGAAACCCGGAGGGGTAGATCCCAGCTGGCAACACCTCCACCAGTGGGGCTGTACTGTCAGCCTCTTCACTTACACCCTGGGCAAGCGGGATGCTCACACTAAAGTGGACACCTGCTGCATTTCCGCAGCGTGGGTCAGTGGCAGACAATTTCACTTGCCTGGCTTTTTTGAGGGTCCTTCCACTTCTGGCTGTCTGCTCAGCCACATTAGGTTCCTCCTTTCACTGCCCACACCTTATCCACGCTGAAAGCAAGTATCAAAACGGCCCGCAGCTTTGCTCTCTCTGGTTATGCTCAGAAAAGCAATCTACCTACCTAGAGCTTTTTGACATGACTCTCAGGAAACCTTTGCACCAAGCACCATCTGAGCCTTGCCCAACTTACCTGGAAGTCTCAAGGTAAGGAACAGAACTGACCCCCCTTTACGTATCCCCAATTGCCTTCCACAACCATACACAGCTGCTGAGCACAAGTTGCTCAATCTGCCTGTCTGTCCTAAACCATGCCTCTCTTCCTGTTGGCTGCCGGATTATGAGCATCCGGGAGCACCACGTCCATAGCGCATTTCTCTAAATAACAGAAGTCCTCCACCTGAGGGCTGCTTCCAAGAACCAGAGCATTTTCCAGCTCTCATCACTCACATCAGCGGGAATTTCATGCAAGTTCTCTGGTCCAGAGACTCCTCTGACATCCTACATTGTCTGCATTAAATGAAATAGTGCCTATGTTCCCCTTTCCCTATGAAAGGTGACCCAGACACAAACAAGTATGTCTACAGGGAGCTCCAGTGGACACTCAAGGATTTTTGACAGAGGAGACACAGGAGAGCTGCACACTCACTGGGTTGGACGGACAGTCTGGTCCCTGAGCCAAAGGTCAGCTTGTTGGAGCTGTAACCATAGTCACACAGCATTTCCTTCCATAACAAAAAGCCCAGCAAGCCACTTCAGAAGCTGCAACCCTCCGCTAACCTATGCCCAGCAATGCCTGGGCTAGGAGGGGCAGCAGAAGGGTGACAGTGCTTCCCACTGCAACACAAACCCCACCAGGATGCAGTGGCATAGGACGGTCTCTCCACGGGGCAGCTGGGACATTATGGAGCAGGCGTGCGGCCACTTTGCCCATCCCAGCCAAACTGAGAGCAAGAACGGTCACCATGGACCAAGCAGGCACCTTCCCTTAAGGCAAAGGCCATTGCTAGATATGCTCACACAGAAATGACCAAACACCCGGCCACCCTGCTGCTCGCAACTGCCCCAAGAAAGGCCTCGAAGAAAACAGAAAGCATAGGAGCAGTGTTGGACTTACATGGCCTAACAGTGAGCCTCGTTCCAGAGCCAAAAACAGGTTTATACACACCAGCTCCCGCGGTCACACAGCATTTCCCCTCTCAACAAAAACCTTCCCAAATGCTTGGCAAAGCTGGGCACCATCAGCTTGAGTAGACAGTGCTGACTGTGACTCGTAGTCAGCTACCTCCTGAAGTGAAGACCCTCCCTGATCTGTCTGTGCGATCATGAGTACCATTGGACCGATCGATACAAACCGTGTTTGTGGGGACTGTTGCTTCTGCCCTGAGCCAAAGCCTGTCCTGGAGGGAAGCAGGTGACATGTAACCCCACAGCTGAAGAGCCACAAGCCCAGGAAGAGAGATGCTGGAAGGCCCGCTGCCCGTTGGACAGTGGGTAGCGTTGCCCCACGTGGAGAGACTAAAAGAGAGTAGTGGCACTTACTAGGCAAAACCTGAAGTTGTGTCCCTTTGCCAAGTGTGAGCTTGTTGTAGTTCACACAGTGGTGTGTGTGGACTTAGCTGTCCCACAGGAATAAGCCTCTGTACAAAAATTTTGAAGGAAAGAAGCCTCAGCCTTTAAAAGCCAGCACACACTGTTAGACATATCAAAGTGGGATGAAATTTCCACCATTTTTTTAAACAACTAACATACCAGTTTCTAAAACTTCTCACGGTCTAAAGGAGTTTAGACAGATCAGTCAGCTAGTCAATCTCAGAAGCTAAGCAAGGACCAGACCCATAAGAGAAAGAAGCCAAGAAAAAAATAAACAGGAGGAAACTCCCAGAGAAAAGCAATTTAAGGTCCTATTTTTTCTTGTTTATTCCGTTGGCAATGAACCTAGTAAGGGATCCACACCTAAGTCCCAGAAGGCAGTTTCACCTAATCTTTTGAGCAGACAAAGGTTATTCATGAACACTAATCTCAAATATATTCTGCTCTAGGGTTCACCCTGACTAACATGGTGCTTGCAAAACACCAAGGTCATTCACTGGTTTAGCAGAACAATAGCAATTCCTGACCTGTTCCACTCACATCAACATGACAGAGAAGTTAAAAGCAAGTTGTTTAAAATGTGGTTTTCTTCCCCAAGCCCTCTTTCCTTGCTATTTTAAAAAAGCTCTTCCCTCTCTATTTTAAGGAAGATCTGATAAAAGACCTGAAGTACTCTGTCTTTCGTAACCATATAGGTGAAGATATACCTACTGGGCTTTGTCAGCAGCCTGGTTCCTCTTCCAAAGATGAGTCTGGCTGCATTTACTGGATACACAGTCAAAAGCTCCCTTACAAAAAAACCCATGCTCTTCAGGTTCCATGGCAGGAGACTCTAGTCATCAAAATAAAACTATATGTGCAAATTGCCTGCTAGATATCCCCACAAAAAGAAGGCTGTGTTTGTCTCTTCTCTACCTCCTAGTAGGTTTCATGTCAATACTTTTTACATGTCAAGAAAGATGAAGTGCCCTGAACATGAGATGCTTTGGCTTAGCCAGGAATAATCTAAAACCCTCTCTACAGAAATTATACAGTTAATATTTATTTTCAAAGCTGTACCTTGGTAAAGAGAGAGAAACATTACCAGAAGCACTTCACTCCCTGGTCCTGAACAGTTTTGCAGGGGAAGATGTAACTGAGCAGTCAGAATGTTTGGCTTAGGACACCTGGTCCAGTATTTCACGGGAGCAGAACTTGTGCAGACTCTTCTATCTCTGTTAATGCATATTATATCACTTTCTTTTATAGGGCAGAAAATTCCTGATTCTCTGAAGAGCCACCTTCTTCTCCTCTCTATTTCTTGCCCATGTAATTCCACACATGGGTAGACCTTAAGGTACTCTTCAAGAGGAATAAATGTGAAAAGCGCAAGGAAAATCCATTCTTTTATACTGTCTGAAATAGCTCTTTCTACCAAGGAATTCCATGAAGCTCAAGCATCTGGAGAAATGAGAAAATTCTGTAGTTTGGGAAAAGATTTGTCATAGCTCTCTGGCACTCCATGCTGATTTACACTGTTTTCATTTTGCTGGGAATCTAGTCCTTGTTTCCTTTGTGTGAGTAGAAACTTTCCACTGTAATTACTGTTAGAAGGACTCCTCTCATAACAGCAACTCTCCATAAGGTATTACTATCAGACCTTACAAAACACCCCAGACCTTTCTTACTGCTGTCTTTACGCTGAATGCTCCAGCCACACTATCATTTCAGCCCTAGCAGCAGTAGATATGGAAGGAGATTCCCTTCCCAGGTTCATTTTGTACTACCAATTCCAAGCATCAGGTTCTCCAATACTTCTCAAGATACTTTTGTTCAGATCATGCACTTACGTGGTTCAACGTTGAGCCTTGTTCCTTTGCCAAACTGCAACTTGTTGTAACCGGTTCCTGAATTCACACATCATTTGATTCCTTTGCAAAAACCTTTCCTGCCCTGCAATTGCACACAAAACAGGGAAATCATCTGTGATGATTTCTGGACAGGAATGAACCAAGGTGGTCCCATCCCAGATTTACTCAAGCCGGCAAAGAAAATCCAGGCATATATTTGAAATTAGATATTAGGAAAAAAATCTTTACTGAAAGAGTGGTCAAGCATTGGAACAGGCTGCCCGGAGAGGTGGTGGAGTCACCATCCCTGGGGGGTTTCAAAAACCATGTAGATGTGGCACTTTGGGGCATGGTTTAGGAGGCCTGGGGGTGTTGGGCTGACAGTTGGACTTGATGATCTTAGAGGCCTTTTCCAATCTTAATGATTCTATGATTCTATGAAATCTCATTAAAATGTTTCCATTCTGTAAGCTACCTGGACAAGAAAATGTTTGCACACTAACTACAAGCCTTTGTTCTTTGTTCCTCACTAAGAGTTCAGAACTTATATGCAGACTAAAATAGAAGAGAAAGAGAAAGAGAACTTGCCCTTGCAGTCAAATAATAGCCGTACTCCTAATGAATTTCTGTGATGGATATACACATTTCAGCTATTCATTGCATATACTGTGTGGTCCCACATATATTTAAGTGGATGACTTCTTTATGTAAGGAATTTAGAAATGTAATAATGAAGATGTCATGAAGGCAAACCCACATAGTCCTCCTTTTCACACCTCATCAGGGAATAAATCACTCCCCGCATTCTTAACACACTGTGATGCCCACTTACTAAGAAAACCTTGGGTTTCCTCCTATCATTTTCTACATATCACTTTTCATTACCAGCATCCCCCGCTCCAATATTTTCTGCCCTTTGGAAAAAAAAAATGCTTGTCACATAATTCAGCAGAACCACAATTTCTCACCTATGAATCTAAGGCAAGATCTGACAGAAATACTGTTCTGATCACAAATCAAGGCTCAGGACTTACTAAGATTATTTAGCCTGACCCCTACGTAACACAGACAGGAAAACCAAATGTAAGATTCCTGCAGTATTTGAGACTGTCACAACAGAAGAAAAATGACACTTTACAGATTGGCATTATGGATCAATAACTGGAGCTGGGTACATTTCCAAAATAGCTTTGGAAAACTTCAGATATTTTTTGCTTTAATTCAGAGCAAGTGAAACTGGCCCTTCAAACTGTATTTTCATGTTCTTCATAAAATTTGATTACCTTACTCTACTGAATCTAGGCCCCCTGGTCTTTGATCAGCTTCTAGAAGAATATCTTAGGAATTTTTATTTCTTACATGAAAACATACACTCATTAGAATAACCTGCTTAATACCACTGAGTATTTGTCTTATCATTTACATTCAGCTTTCAATTTCTCACCCCCCACACTTTTTCTTTATCTTCAAAGCCAGATAGATCTCCACATCTTGAAGAGCATGAAGAGAAACAGGTTAAAAACTGCGTGTCATTAACTAGACTACACTTACTTGGTGTCACAACTAACCATGTCCCCTGTCCAAATATCTGCTTTCTTCCTCCTCCTGTTGTACTGCCTGACAGTCTTCTACAAAAATCAACTCTGAGCTTAAGAATTTCTTGACTAAATGCATCTTGGTGAGTCCCAGGACCTGACTATAAAGAAAAAATTGTGCCTTTCATAGTACAAAATGGAAAAAACCCCAGTCATTTATAGATAAATATTTTATGGAAAATACTGTCTGGGCTGGTTTTCTTCCTTTTCTCCTCAGATATTTTCTTTAAACCTGAAAACTAGAAATTTCTTTCCTATTAACAAAAGATTGTTCTGATTTCTTTCTACTAAGTGAAAAGAAAGTTCACTTCACTTTACTGATTTCTGTTTCTTAGGTATATCTGGCTCTCAACAGCAGCACAGATGACCATTTTTTCACGGGTATTCAATAGACAATGAAGTCAATCAACCTAGTAGAAGAAGATAACATTTTAAGTAGCTCGAATATCTAAGCCTGAAAGAGTGGTCCATTAAACTTCCAATTACTTCTTAATTGCTTAGCTTGCACAGACAATACAGCAGTTTTGAACTAACATTGCTAAAGCCCCAAAATAGGTAGGAAATTAATAGCTACTTATCTCATAGCCCCCAAAAAAGTCTATGCACTTTATCAGATATTAGCCTTTGGCAGAAAGGCTTGCGTACAAACTCCTTTATAAAAAGTACCTAATTGAAGTTGCAAGGGCAGAACAGAATTTAACAGAAACTTGAAGTTAGCCTGTCTGATTTATACTGCTGCTCACTTCTAAGATGTATCTGAGTTCATCATTCAATCTGAACCTCTGGGAGAAGATGTCTATGACCAAAGCACAGGAACATTTCTGCATCCAGCTCTGCTGAGGACACAGGAGTCACACTGAATGGATTCTCACTGGATCTGGGATGTGCTGAAACACTATGATCTGAGATCACTATTTTTACTGGAAGACTTACTTGGAAGCACAAACAGGTGAGTTCCTCCACCAAAAGTGAACTTCCCGTAACTACCAATCACACTGTGACAAGGCGCTTTACGAAAACCATTACAGGAAGAATTTAACAATTCCCAATCACCACTGAATAATACAATTAAATATTGCCTTTCCAAAATCTTTAGACCCAGCATCAAGCAAAATGTGCTGACTGTATCCACAGAAACTCAATTCTGTCGGTTAAAATTTTGCTAAACCAAATCTTATCACAAATGTCATCAATTAATACTTTACTGTCTACATCAGTATATATTTTGGGTCTTTAAAAGCAACTGAGTTTTACTTTTCATTGTTTTTTCCGTTTAGTATATTTCAGATGAAGAGTGGATACAAAAAGAGGACAGTATTTAGCATTGCAACATATCTCTGTGACCATTATTGTGCCAACATATTAGTTTTAAAAGGATAGAAAAGATTTGTGTGAATCATTCTACACTACTGCCTTTGTAACATAGTACATTTGGTAAGGCCATGGGATTGGCATAAGAAAAATCAATATTGAAAGGTTTTTCAGTCTTATGGATACTCACCAGAACAGAGACAAGATTTCCTAAACCTTCAAACAAATTAAATCCTTAAAAAGGAACAGGCATAGAAGTGTAATTAGTAAAATTGGGTTGATATGAGAGGCTGAACCTTGGAAACAGAAGTTAGGTTCTTAGTGTTTATATATGAAAGTCTTCAATTCTCACTTACTTGGTATTACAACAATTCTTGTTCCTCATCCAAATATTAATTTCCCAAATTTTCCTGTATTCACACAGCCAGCAAGTGCAAAAAACATCCAGAGAAATGTATTTGCCTTCTTAACTCCTCCTTTCTTAGAAGTTAACTAAGTGCAGTTGAGAGTATTAAATGATGACAAGGGCAAGGGGCAATGGGCACAAGTTGGAACACAGGAAGTTCCATCTGAATATGAGAAAAAACTTCTTTGCTGTGACAGTGACAGAGCAGTGGAACAGGCTGCCCAGAGAAGTTGTGGAGTCTCCTTCCCTGGAAACATTCAAAACCCGCTTGGACGCAGTCCTGTGCAACCTGCTGTAGGTGTGCCTGCTCAAGCAGGGGTGTTGGACAAATGATCTCTAGAGGTCCCTTCCAACCCCCACCGTTCTGTGATTCTGTGATTCTGTACGTGTCTCTGTCTTTTCTTTCCACTTTAAATTGGAAACTGATTTCTTTCACCAAGGAGTAATTATCACTCCATCTTATCTATACATCTACTTTCAACTGTAAAAACATTTACAAGGTGATTCTTCACTAGGAAAAAATATCTGTTTTTACCATCAGTTTTTTTCCATTCCTGAAGGTCAGTTACCAGTTGCAGGGAGAACTCAGAACAATGGTATATGCAGTAACAAAAGCTTTAATGAACTTGGTTTCTACTGGTACCTCATTTACTGGCAAATATATGATCAGCTCTGGCTTAAAATCCAGAGGTAGTTGCTCCCTGTGAACATTGCCAAAACATGCTGCAGGAAATTGCTTCTACTTCTGTTTAAGGATTGTGTCATATCCAATCATACAGGCAGGAATAATCTCATCCAAAGTACTGAGCTACTATAGCTGAGATGAAACCTGCTTTTTGTCTGACTTTTGGAAGTCATCTGGAAATAAATGAAAGTAGGTACTTCTAGAAAACACTAAGTTCTTACATACTCCTACCAAAGATCTGATTGTCTGCCTTGGGAGAAAAACCCACACATACTGATATTTTCTGACCACTAAAAATGCTGGTTGCAAAAACACTAAGAAAAATAATTGTTGTAAGCTCAACTTGAACTCAAAAATATTTTTCATCAATAGATTTCAGTGATCAGGGGCCCCAGGCAAGGAAATTCATAAATTCCAGTGCTTTTAAAACCTAAGTTATATGTAAATTAAAAAGTAAATTTCTTGGAATATTAAAATGTAAGTACTCACATGTCATTCTCCATTTCCATTCTGGAAACTTAGAATAAAACAAAGACCCAAATCTTCAGTTGAACTCTATGGGGAACTAGTATTGGACATCTGTGGCCCACATCTGTATGTATACAATCCTCAGAAACAGGCATTTGCTTTCTAAAGCCTTTCACATTTCTTTTAGACTTACATGGTTTTACTTTTAGGTGTATTCCTCATCCACATTTAAGCTCTTGATTGCCACCTCCAAAGTTACACCACAGCAGAGCTTTACAAAATGCTGGCCATGGAAATTTTTGATCCATGACAAACTTTCTCCCTACTTATTAAATGGTCTTCCAATTCATAACTGTGAAACTAGTAAAAACCTTCATTTGAAAAGTCTTTTCTTTTTTAACCTTCACATGTTGCAAAGAAACTGACACTCTGTACTTCATGTTCAAGGAAATTAGGTGTCTTGAGACAGACCAGAAATATATCCTACACATGTGAGCTGTCTAAGCTTAGTACAGATATCTTAGTGTCCCCACTCTAAACAGTAGAAAAACACAGGCATTTTTCAAGCACAGTTCTCATCTTGAAGATATTAACTCTAAAAAACACCTCAAAAACCAGTGATGAAGATAGAAGCAAAATCATCTTAGGCTAGCAGGTTTGACCTTGAATGCTTGGTATGAAAGGGAGTAAACCTGGACTTACAAGTCTGACAATTTCAAGATGAACATTAGCTTATTCTTTATCTGAAATGTGACACATCTACTGACTGTGGAAACACAGCTAATTGGAAAGTTTCTCATTAAGGGAAGAAATTATCTTTAAATCCCTAAATGCCAAAGTTCATCACAGGGTCATCAAGCTCAGTTTCTGAGATGTTTATTTCTGGCACTTACTTGGATGAACAGACAGCCTTGTCCCCTTTCCAAAAGTCAGCTTTTTGTAGACACCTGTGGAGTTTCACTGTGCCAAAGAGCTTTACCAAAAATGCTGCCAGTAGCTTTTGACTCAAAGGAGATTTTAACTTCGACGTGTATACATAGATCTCCAGGGGTGTTTCTTCTCAAGCTTCCGACATCAAAACCCTAGTGAAAATTCTCATGACAATTCACTACTGTGAATACCACTGCTGTAGGGTCCCATCTTACCAGCCCAGCTCATAGCTATCACAGAGGAGATTGTAGTTGCATCCTTCTATGATAACAGCAACTGTAGAAGTCAGAATAATTAACTGTAACCTTGAAGATGGATAAGAAAAAGCAAGACAGGAATGGAAATTTTTCTGTATCACTTCCTCCATCCACCTCAGTTACTGCTTATCTTATCCCAGCTTACACTAGCCTGAAACATTGAGGCACCTCACATCAAAACTATCAAAACTCATCCAATAGAGCCTAAATAGAGCCTAAACGCAACAATGAGGTTCAGGTTTGGTTTTTTTTTTTTTTCAAATGTCCCCTCATCCCCTGAACAGCACCAAAAAGATGACCAAGCCTTGAGGATTTATTCCTCTCTAAGATTTTTTTTTTGCCTCTGTTCTCACATTCCCAATTTTGGGAAAAAAACCCAAAACCCACAAACACTTCCATAATCTTCCTTTATACCTAAAAGTATAGACAGACGCTCCACAGAGCAACTGATCCCCACTTTCTGCCTCTATTTTCATTCCAATAGATGCACAGAGATTCCTAGAAACTGGAATTTGAGTCCCAAAATTCAGTATTATCTCTTGTCTTCACAGAAGATTTGTTAAGCTAATCTTTCCAATTAATGTTACAATTAATGTTACAATGCAATTTATTTTTAGTGTTTTTGAACCCGGAGCTGCAGCACCTGAGCAAAGTCTTTCCAATAGAAAGCCTGTTTCAACTTACAAAGGTTAAAAAATTCGGGCTACATTACCAGCTCTCTCAGAAGGCAGGCAATACACAGTTACAGAATGGTTGAGGTTGGAAGGGACCTCTGGAGGTCACCTGGTCCAAGACCCCTGCTCAAGCAGGGTCACCTACAGCTGGTTGCCCAGGAACATGTCCAGACTGCTTTTGAATAGCTCCAACAAGGGAGACTACACAACTTCTCTGGGCAACCTGTGCCAGTGCTTGGTCACCCTTACAGAGATAAAATGTTTCTTGATGTCCAGATGGAGACTCCTGTGTTTCAGTTTGTGCCCATTGCTTCTCATCCTTTCACTGGGCACCACTTTGCTTGCATTTTGTTGTTTCTAATGACATCCTCCAAATTGATCAAAGGTTAGTATTATAGTGCAGAGAGATTTCTAAAATGATCTAGTTTGAGATATTGCATACATTTACACAAATAAACATTTCTGCTTTCAGACCTACTTGCACTGACTTTCAGACATATCCTCTTCTGAAAGACTCACTTTGAGTTGGCTACACCAGCACTATGCAGTAGCTGAGAACTTTGCATCAAGTTACTGGGACTGTGTCCCATCACAAATCTCGAGTGCTCTTTTCAGCTACGATAAATGACAAGCTGTATTTGGCTTCACTGGAGTCATTCTTCTCGACTGGGTACACTTCTTTAACTACAGTTTCTCAAGCTTCAGCTCTCAATATAATTCTGCTTAACTCATGAATAATTAATTTAGGCAGGTAGATCCATCACATGATAGAGCACTGAGGGCAGATTTTTGTTCTTTGACCTTGCTCTGAGTTAAGTGCAAAGTTTTCAAGCAGCTACGGTTGCAAATTGCAGGTGAAGGCCATTTCCTAGCACTCTGATCTTTCTTATTCATTGTGATTTTCTGCTGAAAAATATAGGGAATAACCTCTTTGTGTTGCTAAAGAAAAGCTAACATAAGCCCTCTAGACATCTCGCCTGTGAGCTCCTTTTATTTGCTCACAAAACTCAGTTACTTCTCTTACAACATTGGTGTAACATTTTCTTTATTGGGGTTTGAGTACTTACAGCCTCATTTCTTTCTAAATAATGTTTGCATCATTAACACCCAAGATGTTTTTGACCCAGTGCTGTCAAAAATAGTGGCCAAGAATTTATGACTCTCAGCAACAAGTATAAATCATGGTTTTAAGTAACAGTTTTCAGGGATTTTGTAGGAACTAATTTTATAAGATATCTAAGAAGCCAACAAAAATGTCAGATATAATAAATAAGGATAAAAAAAACCCTGAAGTACATAACTTTATTAGTGTTTCTAGACTACAGTATATAGATATCTGTATAGTTATCTTCAAGTTGCAGTTT
This sequence comes from Morus bassanus, assembly GCA_031468815.1. Taxonomy (NCBI): domain Eukaryota; kingdom Metazoa; phylum Chordata; class Aves; order Suliformes; family Sulidae; genus Morus; species Morus bassanus. The sequence continues at coordinate 469,844 of CM062591.1, forward strand.
GAGTATGACAGAAGAGAGAGATTTACATAAATGAGCCTATAAAGTTACGTGTATTTCTCATATTTAATAAGAAATAACCTATCTGTTCGGCAAAAAAATAAAAACAGAAAAAAGATCAGAAATACTTACACTGAGTAGGATTTAGTGTCAGATATACCCCCTAGACAAAAATTAAATTGGTATTTGCCACAAATGTTTTCACTACTATAGAAAGCTTTGCAAAAACTCATTTGAGTTAAAAACAAACAAAAAAAAACCAGAGCAGACTGAAGCATCTAATTTTTTAATCTCATGCACTAGTTCTAGATTTTTCAAATTGCTGATGTACAGAAAAGAAGCATTGTAGGACTTTAAACCCAATTTTTCCTTTCTCAAAGATAACTTCAAATTCTTCCCCAGAGGACAAACTGTCCTATACCATGTTTCTGTCTATAAACAGTGAGTAGCTTTCAAACCCTTTCTAATGTAAGACTGGACTGGCAATCACAATCAGTTTGTTCAGTCAGAAAGCAGACCGGAATTTACAGAATGACACCAAACTGATAACAGATGATTTAGTAGGAAGGATCTCAGTTGATACTGGTCTTGAAAAATAATACACACAGATGGCTAATTTAATTTTATTTTAATTTAAGTTCATTTAAATGCACAGGGAATAATATGATCTATTTCACGCATATCCATCTTTTTTTCCAATCGTTTTTTTCCAGAGTTTTTTTCCAATTTTTTTTATCTGGCTGCACTTTCTGTTCTGAATGTCACCTCTGGGAAGCTGCTTCAGTGCTATATTAGAAAATAGGGTTGAAAGAACCTACTGTAAGCAGGATTTTACTGATTATCTTCCTTTTACTTTACAAAACTGGCTGCTATAGTTGGCAGGGAAGTGATTTGTGCTCCTGTCATTTTTTTCATGTTTGGGAATTTCAAATGGGAGCAATGTCCTTGGAAATGCCATCCTCATATTTCTCTACCTAAAAATGAGCAGCTTACCTGAATGCACAGTTAGACGTCTTCCACACATGAATATGAACTTCTCAGTGAGTACACCCACAGCAGCTTAGCCCTTTACAAAAACATGACTTCCATCCTCTCCTGAAATTTAAGATGTTTTCATTGCACATTATGAATTTTAACTATTCCTTATCACATAGAAGTATTGATAATTTTTATTTAAAAAAATTGATAATTATATGCAGGGATTAAATATTCAAAGCAATGAAAAATCTATTAAAATGAACAGCATCTCAAAAACCAGCCATACCTTTGTCTGCTGAGAAAAGGTAACTGACATAATTGTGAAGAAATAAATAACTCTGCAGTAACTCTTCTAAAATAACCGAATATGCACAGAGCAAAAAGAACAATTATTCTAAAACTTTTACTTTCTTCATGAACACAATCTTTCTTTCTGTGTCGCACTCCATAGAGAAGAAAAACATTTTGAATGGATATTCAGGATCAGCTGAAAAAAAATCTGGGCATCTCTTCCAGAACAGCTTAGCCAATCAGTTCCACTCCAGTCAAGCAGTCTCAAGCACATTTACTTGCAGCAAATGAAAGAATAAAAAATTAGAACCAGCAACTGATCAGATTTCTTTCTTGGGTAGCAAAACCAGCAGGGACTGTGGTTTTACTCAGAGTTATAGTGGCTGAATTGAAGAGTATATGTGATTCCTGTGCAACAGTAAGTTCCCTTCCAACTCCTAGCATCACAGTGTAACACCACTTCACAAAAAAAATCCCTTCTTATTATGCCCAGATAAATTTTATCTGTAAGTCAGCCATAGCACAATTTGCATTTGGAGTTTTTCTTTAAGTGCCATTCCCAGGTTCCAGAAGTACTGTACAACATAGTGAGGAAGGAAAGAAGGATGTAAAGAAGGGAGAAGGGGAGGAAGGGAGGAAGTATGGAGGGAGGAAGGAATTACTATTGTTCAAATTATAAGTTTAGTGGTGGGAAACCTTTATATATATCCATGCAAAAATGATTTACATACAAAACTGTTAGCTTTCCAAGCTGCTCTGTATGTGCAATCCCTACTGAAGTCAAAGATTTTCAACTAAAATCTGGCTGAGTTGTGGGGAGGAAAAACTGCCCAGTTCATTATAGGATGTAAAACAACAGATCAAATCACTCAACAGTTTTAAACATCTCACCCAGAGTTCCAAATACACAAGCTGGTCCAACAAATGGAAACTCTCCCACTGTTGCTACTACAAAATATATAAATGGAACAGAATTAAGACCAAGAACAGACCAATTCTGTCCTTCTCTTTAAGTCATTCCTTCCTCCCCCGCATCCCTGAAGCATTTGGGTACACAGGACATTTTAAGGAATTTAATTTCTTTCTCCTATTTCACACATAGTGGACACCAAAGGATAAGTAATTTTACCAGCATCCTATAGCAAGTGACCATCTCTAAGGCCAGTCCTTTAACATCCATCCTCCCTTTGATTGACCATACCACTAAACCCAATTAGGTCTGTTCAAGAGCACACCCCTCAATATAGTCATTACTGTGACTGCAGTACACCTACTGAAGAGAACAATTCCAGTGTATGCACCCTGAATTCCCAGTTCGATGACATTAAAGAAGTATTATATACACAGGTTTGTGGCATGCAAAATTTCTGGCCAACAGCAGACTTACCTGTTTCCAGAAACAGACAGGTCCATAGGCAGAACTTGATGGAATAAATGTGGTTTGGTCCTTCCACAGTGAGAAATCCCTCTGCAGAAAACCTCACAGTTCAGAGGAGCAGAGAGCCTCACCAGAACACAGCTCCTGAATGCATTGCATCTGTAGCCTTCCTAGATGCAACAACTTGCTCTACAATTTCTTTGTCACAGGGCACCAGACACTTTGGCACTTGTATTCATCCATCTTGTTATCACCCTCTTCATTGCCTGAAGCCAGAAAGTTTGTACTGCACTCCTCGCTGTTTCAGACTTCCTCCTTGTTTAGCAAGACATCCAGACCTTCAGAAGACCCTAGCCTGCTTTAGACATAACAGCTTTTCAGGGCACAAACACATCCCTTCATCCCAGCAAGACATCTTTCCTCCAGCCTAGGACATTGTGACCACTGAGTTTCCTGAATAACTTACAGTTTAAAGCTCCCTTAGAAATACTAATGAATTTCAAAAACAGTGTTACGTTTCCTGTATTCTACTCCATTTCTTCTGTTACAAATCACAACTGTGCAACTGTTTGAGCTTGTATCTTCGAATAAATCTTTGAATCTCAGTTTAGCTATTCATCTTCTTTCACCTGTGCATTTCTGGCACTGGGCTTTCTAAAGCCTCTGTATCACATAGCAAGGGTTTTCATCTGCACCTTCTGGCAAGAATGCAAATGGCGAGCAAATAAGTTTAATTTGTGGCATGTGCAGAAACAACACTTATTATGGAGTTTGGATATTTGATGTTTTTTTTCATTTGACCTATTTACTGGATTTCATCAAATCAAAAATGTTATGAGAATAATAAACACTTTGACCAGCAGGTAGCAGGAGAGATCAAGGAAAGAAATTCAGTTTACATCAATATACCTAATCTAATCAGGAACTTTTTAGTATTTTGAGTAAACAGGACAGGTTAGATTATGCCCAGCAGAATGCAGGAATATCTTTATGATATTGTATTTTTAATGTTGTATAAGATAAAAGAAGGATTCAGCTGTACAAAAAGTTATTTAATATTCACTGTTCTCATGCAGTTTGGTATTGTTTAAAGTACTAAAAAGAAAACAATTAGTTTATCTTCTTAAAAATATTTATAAAAGGTTATATGACCAGAAAGTAAAATAGAGCCTGGTTTACCATCTCAGTTATAAAGCTTAAATTGAAAAGAATATGCTGATGGATTTTGATTTTTAAAAAATTGGGATTTTTTCACCTCATTTCATGTATTTTAATTACTTTTACCAAGTTAAAAGTACTAGAAAGTTTGGGTTTTGCTTTGAGTATCCTTTTAAGCATATATATGCTCTCCATTCCAAATGCAACCCTTGCACAAGAGGATACAAGCTTATGCAATAATAATCACAGACATAGCTCTTACACCCAGCTGGGTTTTACAGTACTGAAAAATAAGCATCATTAACGACATTACATGCAGACCCATTTTAAGAGCGACTTACAGCAAACTTCCCTACTCTCCTTTGGCAAGAATGTACTAAATAAACCCCAGGTCAATGCTGATGTGCTGTGCACATAAGCAGCTTAAAGACTTGAAGGTGAGGAAGTATTCTAACCCTTGAAGGCAGTGGGGGACCACATGAAAAAATGTAAGAAACAAGGTTTTCTGCAAGAGTAAGGCTGAGGCTTTGATACGTGCATGTTCATGGGCCTGAGTTGGAGAGGGGTTCAGATAGGTGTTCCTTTGGTTTTTTTACATGCAGTTGGAGAAATTATTTGTTTGTGTTGTAACAGTTTGCCAGAGAATACAAAATCCTGTGCATCATTTGAGGCCAATCTAAGCACTTTTCTCTGGCAGCCTACATACAGAGATGTTGATACTGTCCCTGAACTTCTCCCTTTCTGTGACATTCTTATTGGCTCTGAGAAAGCCAAGACACCAAAGAAATAAGACTGGGAGTCCTGCCTTGTGCTGCCAGAGCCTTTCTATCTATGAAGCTTTACTATCCTTTGTGTCTTGTGGGAGGCTGGGCACCTTAGAGATATTTAATCTTGCCTGGGGTGTTCCCATAAATTTCTGCAGAAGCAAAAAAGGTATAGGCTGGAAGCATAAACACTCCTTTCCTCCTATGTAAATAAAAGTATGAGACATAATGCAAAATATTCTCCCTCCTATTGAGTTTTCCCTTTTCTTCATGATGCTTTCCATTTAACGATTTGGGAAGTTGTTTATTCACTCAGGGTGCTTTTAATGTTCTCTGCCACAGGAGAGAGCTATCACCATTTTGACCTGCTCAGCAAGAAGGGACACACAGGTGTTAGACAGCATACTCTATCTGTGAGGACCACCAAGGGAAAAAAAGATTAAGCTTGATTTGCTGGAGGTGAACATTTGCCTGAAAGTACTTAAAAGGTTTTATTTAAGTTCACATTGTGCATGGTATGTGTCCTTTTGTAATGAGAAGCCACAATACATACTGTGCTATCACCTGTGCTGCAGCGAAGGGGCTGAGAAGCTGTTTGGAGGTGGAATTTTTGACAGTCAGGTCTCAAAGTTCCTGGTTGCTACAGCAGTTTTGCCTTCTGTAAAACCAGAAGAGTCTGCAAAGATGCATGGCATGCAACTCCTTACTTTTATCAGGCAGAGATCTGCTTTCTATCAGAGTGATTAGTGAAGCTCCTGTATCTGAATGATTGCAGGTATCACTAGTTAGTAGAAATGCAGATGTTGCACCTTTTGAGTCATAGTGGGCTCTGTGAACTTCTCTGCATTCCCATTCTGCCTAAAGCACGCAGTTAAAGACAACTGGTTGCTCAGAAGCAGTTGCAAAGGAGAAACTATCAAAGTGACAAGCAGCATATCCCCAATAGAAAGGTGAAGATGTAAATTTTGCATACAATGGGCTGTAAACTTTTGCCAGGGAATGGCCATGAGGCTCAGTAGCAGTCAGAAAAGAATTGCAGACTTAAGCTGGGAGAAGACATTGTTAGCAATACGGATTTAATGCTCTGTATAGTTCAAAATGTTCTGAAGCCTTCCTGACCCAGGATGTGAGCTAGGGATGACCAATGGCTAAAAAGATGGCTAAGTATACCATATGTATCTTACTAAGTTAGAATAAGAAAGTGATGCAAAAAAGAACTAAAATTGGCTAGAGCAGAACAGCCATAAAATTGTACCAAGCAGAAACAGAATTTTAAAATTTCCTGATGACAAAATTGAACAGTATTTGAAGTACTATTGAGAAAGGAATGTAGAACAGCTCATCTTATCTAAAACATGATAATCTCTTTAAGCAGCATCCAGGTGAAGAGATTTTCAGGAGTTAGCAAAGTAGTTTAGATTTTCACTTGAAATCTAGACATCATCATCATTTTAATGAACTCTTCCACAGAAAAGCAAAGTAGCTTTCTGAACAGCTAGGCTATAGAAGTTATTCTACAGTTAAAATAAATCTAACAGAGAAATTGCCATTATAATGTCTAGACAAAAATGAAACTCCTTGAAATATAATAAAAAATACAATATAAGCCTATACAACCATTTGAATCCTGCAACAAAATTACTTAAATTTACAGAAAGCTGTCATATGACATAATTTGTTTAAGTATTTAGAATATTGCCATTTTGTGTAAATAAAAGTGCTGATGGTGAAATTGATTCCTTAAGCTCTTTATTCAAAATGGGATTGTATTGCAGCAGATGTAGTAAGACAGAAATACTGAGGAAAACTAAAGCAGTAAAACTCTGTGTTAGTAAGAAAAGCTGTATTTTCTTCCACATACTTAGTAGGGAAGGGTGCATTATATGATCTCCCCCCAAACCACCCCCAACATACTTGTTGGAATCCTTTAAAGAAAAGAGCTGAATTATTTAACATGTTGGGCCAACTATTCTCAAAAGTTTGAGAATACTGATTCTGATGCTGGACTCCCCGGGGATGCAAAAGGATCTTGAACTTAAAAGCTACATAACCTCAAGGGCATTTTAAGCTCTTCACTCCTTTTCATGTCTTAAGGATGAACATCTAGGATCAACAAGGTACACAGAAGGAAGAATGCTCTTCATCAGGTGTGTCCTCTTCGAAGATGCCAAACTAGATACAGATACTGTATGTCTTCCAGGTCACTCTAGGCATCTGCGGCAGTCCTGCAGCACCAGCTGCAATGATAAAAGGGCACAGCCCCCCAGAGATGGTGTGACTCATCTGTTATATTTTCTATTTGCATCTGGTTTGGACTCCTGGGGACTTTCTATGCTGAATTTTCAGCTGTTTTCTAACAGTGCCATCCTGTCTCTTGGTATTGGAAAGTAGGAGGCAGAGTGAGAAGTGCAGGCAAAAAGCTTGCTTTGGTTAAGAATAATAAGCACATGAACATCAGACCTTTTCCTACCTTTTGTTTGAGAAAAAAAGCTGCAACTTGTTCTACGGGTGGCAGGCAGAATGTTTCTTAAAGCAAGGTAACAGGGGAGGGAAGAAAAAAGTCCCTTGCTGACTCATGGCAGAGAAGGAGGGAAGACACCTTCGAGCAGTCATTCTGTGCAAATCATGCAGAATTTCACTAGTGACGGAGTTGCCTTGTTGAGTCTCATTGCTTGGGTGATAATATTTGATGATATATTAATGGGATCCTTCCCAAGTACTTCTAAACTTATCTAGAAAGCCATGCACTTTATCATTTTCACTGCAATAAATGTCTATAACTTCTAGTAGACTTTGATTATAGCTTTAGGGGTTATGGACATGCTGATGACTGGTATGTACCAGATGAACATCTTCTTTTATGACTTGAGTTTCTTAGGTCTGCATTAAAAGGAGAAAGGGTTTGAATCAGAAACTTCAAACAAACAAGCAAACAAACAAACCCACAACACAACAGCAATTGCACAGAAAAGGAGATACCCACAATGAACAACTTCAAGGCATTCAGATTCCTAGTCTGACACATGTGTGACTTTTACCTACAAAGAGGAAAATTTCCTAGCCCTCTGAGGCAGCTACATTTGTTGTGTGACTTAGCATGACCCAGACCTTCTTGATAGATGCTTAGGATCTGAAGTGAGAATGGAGAGAAATGCACCATTGCAAAGAGCCACGAGCATTAACATCATGGAAAGAAAGAGAGAAGTCCACAGACTCTGCAGCTTGGATATACGCACTTGCATATGGAGGAACATGTTCCAATCAGCTGTTTCCAGGCTCTGACACTGAGTGGAGAGAGAATACTGTTTGGAGGGATTAAGAGCAAGCTTCTACTTCAGGTGGATGGATTTCTGGAGGTTGTTCTTATTCTGAAAACAACAACAGTGTTGGGAGCATTTTCTTAACCCTAGGTGAGACTTAATTTTGAAGAATACTCCCTTATGCAAAAACTGTGTAGTCAGATGGACAGGAGGGAAAGGTCAAGTCACAATCATTAGTCGTGATTTTAGAACCATTTTCTGTGCTTTAAAAAAACTCATTTATACCTTTGTATAACTAGTAGCCTTAAACTGGACAGATCATATTTTCCTATATGCACATCCATGAAGAAAATGAAGTTGATGGATAACAGAGGAGATATGGTACAATATGGCATCCTTAATGTAGTAGTAGCAGTACTGCTTTTTGTAATCACGTCAAGAGACCTTGAAGCCTGAATGTTTTTCTATGCTTCAAAGGGACCCCACCTATTTGTCTATCTAATAAGACATTGCTTACTTGGCAATGTCTTCAAGAAATTTCAGATTGTGTTCAGGCTCTGTAAGCTTGAATTGCCACATTAGCTGAGTTTCTGGTGGCTGGCTGCAACATCTTCCCTGGGCTTGTTCAGAATGGATTTCACTCATGAGCTGTGGGCTTCAACTCCCTACAGCCTGACTCACACCAGCAATATTGAAACTGTTTGAGGATAGTTCTCCTCCATCTTTCATAGTGAGAGACGGCAAAGAAAAGCATTCAAGCCTTCGTGCTAAGTGTTACTGCTATCACTATCTTCTCAAGTCCCACACTGCATTTTTGTCTTTTGTTAAATATCTCATGACTTATCTTCCTATGCTTTATTTGACTGTGTTAGTGCCCCTGACCACTCTGTCTACAGCTATAGGGCAAGATAAGCTACTTTTTTTCCTTACTAAATTGCACTTTTAATGTGTAATTTATTTCTCCTACCCAAATAATTATACTCCTAGTCTGGGCTTTCTTCTTTGAAATTTCCAGGTAAACATTCTGTGTAGGACAAAGATATCACAGAAATACAGAATGATTGAGGTTGGAAGGGACCTCTGGATGTCATATAGTCTCTCCTGCTCAGACAGGACTATTTAGAGCTGTTTGCCGAGGACCATGTCCAGATAGCTTTGAATACCTCCAGGGATAGTGACTTCACCCCTGGAGATATTCAAAGGCCATCTGAACACAATCAAATATGGACATAAATAAATATGTAGCAGAATATGGATAATAATATTAAATGTTCTGCTCATCATCATCCTCAATTATTCTGGTATCATCAGATCTCTTACAGGACAATGTGTTTTCTCCTATATAAGGTTAATTCTAAATCCCAGGGTGTTGATTTTAACAGAGGATATTTTACTGCAGAGTACAATTTCTCTGTAAATCTTTCCCTTAGCTCATATCAGCTGGGAAAGCTGCAGATTCTGCCCTCTTCTGTGGAATCAGCCACACCAACACAATCTTACTCTTGGGCTGTACAAAAGCTCCTTGTTATGGATTTTCTTCTGCAAACTGATATTCTCCTGTTTTCTTAAGCTGCATGTTCTGCATTGGCTCAAAATTATAGATTTGCAACTGTAAAGTGAAAAGCCACTGCTAGTGGGAGGCAATCAGGAAGTCACAATGACAGAAAATAGGACAGAGGAGCTACAGGCTCTTTCCTGACTCAAACCAAAATAATTAGACCTAAACAGTTCCTGACAGGGGAAATGGTTCAAATAAAAAATCCAGCACAATTTGTCTGTAAGTTTAAGAGATGGAAAGGGGTTGTGTGTCTGCACATGTACCTGTTTCTTCCAGCTGGATCTTGTGGTCTAATATGGTATTGACTTTTCTATTAACTTCCCTCCTCTAGACATTGGCTGCCTCACTGGGTACAGATACCTCTCTTCTCCCCAAGGGTGTATTTTGCAGTTTGTTCCTTCTTCCTCTCTTATCCCCAGTTAGTCTAAGTCAGCATAGGTTGCTTCTTGCTACAGGAAGCTAATCCTTTCCTTCCAGAAGAAGGCCAGACACAGTCAACAAAATAGTTTTCTCCAGATAAAGTGAGAAAAATAGATTGCACCCAGTTTGGCTACAGTATAAGGATGCCTGGGCTGTCTTCAGTATCCATCCTTGGCATCATGTCTCAGAAACATTATTTTGGCTAGCTGTGACACAGCCCTCTTATTTCACATACTCCAACCTGAAATAAAATCTTAGAGTAGCCACAGGCATGGCCACCAGGCTAGTCCACTCCAATGGGGACTAATTCTGCTCACTGTAGGTGAGTGATAGACTGTGGAAAGAAACTGATGGATGGGTATTCCTTCCTTCTCATGATCCACAGAGCTGAAGACTTTGAACTGTCTTCTCAAAGACACCAGTTTCTCTCTTTTTGACTGAGACCTAGATAACAGAGACTTGGGTGACTGACAATTTAGGGGCTTAGTGAAGGTATAGATATTCCCACACTGACTGGTTTCCCAATGGTGCACAGAGAGGTCTGAAAAACCTGACCATGGAGGTATCACTCAGGTGATGAATCTCTTTGTGATGGACACGAGGGCTCTGGTGTCCTATGCCAATGTGGATGGGAGTTCAAAACAACAGAGACAGATGTCTTTATCTGGCTGATAAATTTCTGTATGAGTCAATGCTGTCTCTCAGTAGTCACTCTTCTTGTGCAGTGTTGCAGGATTTTAATTCTACCAAGGCTCTCAGCCACAACCAAGGACTATTCAGGAAAGTGTCATTCCTTGATTTGCACAGAGACACAGAAATGGTACTTCCAGTCTCAGCCTTGCCTAAGAGATTGGGAAAAGGTGTGGAGTGCAAGATAAAAAGGTTCAGGGTGTCATCAGAAAATCAAGATAAAAGTACTAGTGAACAGCTCCCCCTGATTTATGTTATGGTGGTAGAATGCAGTAAAAAAGCATTTAACCGTTTTTGGATTTGCCATGCGAATTTCACTTATCTTCTGCATAGGGTGAGGGTCTTCCTCTAGGTGTCTGCAGGGTCTAAGGGACTAACCTGACAAAACTTTATCAAACAGACCTTACTATGCGCTCTGTAGAGGCTGTCTTGAAACCAACAGTAACTCAGTCAGTATGTGAAAAACCTTCTTTCCCATTCAGGATGTGGTTAACTTGTTTTTCAAAGCAAGGGGGAGTCAATCTTACATGGTGTGACTTAGTCATAAATGTTGACCACAGCATCCTGCTTGTTGCTTGTGAGAGAAAGATGAGTTGGGGCATATGTGTGTTAGGGTCTTTTTGACTAATAACCAAGTTGCTATGGAAACTATCACTCCATCAAGCCACCATACATTATTTCCTGTCAGCCTCTTCCTGGTATCAATGAGTGGAAAAAACCAGCATGTTTTCTTCTCTTCTGATATGTGTATTTTCCATCCACATGCTCATATCAAGCTGTCTCTTAACGTATTTCTTTAGGCACATGTCTCTGATCCAAAATATCTTGCTGGAGTCTCTTCAAAGTGATCTGAAAGATCAGACCTCATTCGAATCCTCTGAGTCTAGAATTCCTGGCCCTGCTGAAGCTTTTTAATGTGCCAAAGGGAATCTTCACTTCCCTGTACAAAGTCTAGACAAGACAAATGCAGCCAACAGGAAATCTATGTTATCAAATCTGTATTTCTAATGTCACTGGTTATTAGGACACTTCTATTTCAGCTATCTCCATCCCAAATTCAGAAGAAAGTGCACAGAACAAATCACAGAATTTTGGCTTAGTAAAACTTTATTTTGGTCACTACTACTACCTAAAATGCAGGTGCCATACACTTTGCAGAAGAAATACAGGTTTAATAAAGAAATGCAAATAAAAATGTTTCTATGGTTGAACATTTTCTGGCTCAAGTGAATCACTTCAGATCCAACACAGGTCTTCTCATCTGCACTACAAAATTATTGTTATTAAAGCTATCTAAAAAAACATTAAAGCATTTATAACATTAAAGCATTTATAAATAGCATTTACTGTGCCTGAATTCTCTAAGATGTAATACATCAGTTCTACAGACAGTAATGCAATATGCCTGTAAAGGGTGTTTTAAAAGGGACATTATGTCTATAGTGAGGTTTGGATTTTTCAGAACAATTAAAGAAGGTTGGATGCTTCTATGCAAAGGCTAGAAGAGTGGGGAGATCAATTTCTACTTAGCAGGGGGATGAGGAAAAACCACTCTCCTCAGTTCACAGAGAAGAAGAAATAGCAAAAGCAGTTACAACTTTTACTACATAAACTAGCTGGGCAGGATTCCATAGTATAAAATGTCTTAAGAGGAAGATGCTGTGTTGTGTTCTGGATGGTTATTGTCAGCAGACTTGACATTGGCTGTTCAACCCATTGTGCTGCTTGTACATGCTCTCTCTTGCTGTTCTTCAGATTGCTGTTGGTTTGCTTCCCCACTGCCTAGAAGAGCAAAGTGTGTTTAAGCTACATTTAATGCAGTTGGGCCTATGTGCCACTGATAGCTGTCAGATCAAGACAGGTAGACTCACAAAACTTAGGGTAGACTATCTTTTGTGCCTCTTTGAATGCCCTAATTTAAAAATACTCCCCGCTCCTCTCTTTCCTCCTACTACTTCATATGTTTGTGTTTGGGGAACCTTGTTTTTGACTCCTTATTTGTCTTGATTTTTCTCCAGGCTTTGTGCTCTGCCACCTGAAATAGTCAATGAGATATCTCTTAGGCACTTCTGGTCATACCTGAGTTGCTTTGGCAAAACAAGTGTACTGCAAAGAAAATTTGGGGACCAGCCACCAAGAACTGAGCTTTGGATACAGAAAGGTGCTGTTCTCTTTGTGGCTTGGCGGGGGGGAGGGTCAGGGGTGTGTGTGTTTTTTTGTGTTGTTTTTTGGGGGTGGGAGGCAAGGGGTGGGTGGTGGGTTTTTTCCCCCAGAAACCTAGAAGAGTTATTTAACAGAAAAGGAGCAAATGAACAGGTATCATTCCTTGTGGGGTTAGAGAAGTACAAAAAGACAAGCAGTCATTCCTGGCATGTGCTTCCAGTATTTCTACAGATCAAGCTATATGCTCCCTTACCTCAGAAAAGAAACAACTTGATGCTCATGAGTGTATTGAAGGCGATACTTTTTGCCAGCAGGACTCTCAAACCCAACACAGCCATAGACAGCATGTTCGCTTTCTCTGCTTTGGTATCTGCTTAGCAATAAAGAAAAGATGGGAGACATTGTGGTCTAGATTTGGATATTGTGATATTGGCAGAAAGTGGGGAAAAAACACAGGTAATGGTTTCAGGGAAAGAAACAGTAGCAAAGGAAAAGATGACAGAGAAACATGGGAACAACAGGGGAGGAGGATATATGTCTAGATTGGATTTTGCTTCCTGTTGCTTGTCTGTTACTAAACTAGCTACCTTGACAGAGCAGGTTGTGTTTCATGAATATGTTGTATTCTGATTCCTCTACCCCTGAGAAAATACATTTCCATGCATTTAACCCCAACATAGTAATGTAACTTCACAATGTTTAAGTAACTAACCTTGTGCAGAGGTGTCTGTGGTGTTGCAAACCTTCCCTCTTTCTGGTTCTTCAGACTCCTTTTCTGTAGTATAATAAAGAAAAGGCATTTTAAACTATACCTGAATTTTAAAAAGGATTAAACAAAATGTTCATATGACCCTAATGTTAGAATTAGATCTCTAATTCTAACATTAATTTGAGGAGAAAATTTCTCCATGCAATTGCAGGAAACAAAAAAAATCCTGAGTTGTTTTGGTTTTACTATTTGAATGAGCTTCATGATGGCAAAAGCAAACCCTCAAAATATAAAAAGTGGTTTAGGAAAAAAAAAAACAACACACCACCCCTTTAATGTTGTATTGTTTTTAGAAAGGCTGTTTCAGGCTCTGCTTTAGGAGGTTTGCTGCTATCTGGTGAAGTATTTAGTTATAAGAAAATGTACATTTAAAAAAAGAAGTTTGTGTCTTTCCCCCCCCCCCCAAAAAAAGTAACTCCAAGTTGTTAAACAGTTAAGACCATTTATTTTAGATGCTTTTAAATGTCTTTCAGCTCTACTTGCTTAAGTGCCAGATGTCTTTCATATTTCTGGTGGTTACCCAGGGCAATGCTTAACTAGCAGAAGAAACAGCAAGTGCTAGAAGACACTGCCTCCAGAAATAAGTTGCAACTGTACTACAAAATTTTACCTGGCAATGTTGTGTCATTTGCAATAATGTTGCCATTGAGTTTAGCCGTGCATGTCACCTCTGTGTCTTTTGACACATTGACCACCTTAATAGCATTGTACAACCCCTCTGATGTCAAAATGGTTGTACTCTGTTCATATATGACATCATGAGAGGACATGTCCAAGCTGATGTTCTTTGTATTGAAACTCTTTGCCAAACAAGCTGCTTTCCCAATGCTGCCATCTTCTTTTGGTTTCTTTGATTTCATCACAATGACTTCTGGGTCAGGAATGTTTACACTTTCTGTAAAAAAAAAACATTGTTTGGGTATGATTTGATTTTATTGCAAGCTTGCCTGAATGCTAAGTCACCTAAAGTTCATATATGCTCCAGCTGTGACTAATTCCTAGCATTATCAATGACTAACTGCCTTTTATGTCATTATTTCTTGCTGCTGCTTCCAAAAGATCAGATCAAGGACAGAAAGAGTGTATGAGAGTAGGTTTTTTACAGGAGCTTCAATTCCACAGAATTCTAAGCTTCCTTTTGCCAAAGCTCGTGCCTATATGTGGATTCTTTACTTTAAAAGTAAGGGACCTGCAAATGAGAAGAGAACTTTCATGCATGCCACTCCAAGATTCAAATTATTCTGCTTTCTCAACAATTTAATTCCTAAAAATAACAATTCTATCAAGGACTGTCTTGCATATTCATGAGACATGAGGGAATAACTGTTTTTCCTTTACTCTCCCTCCCCTCCCCCAAATCTTCTTCTGATGTGGCTAAAAGGTCTAACCATAGCAAGAGTGGTAGGGCAAAGAGAAGTTGGTTTGTTGCTTCACTGTTGTGCAAGGTTACTCCAATGAATTACATTACTTGTAGAAATGAAGTACTGCTGCTGGAGTGGGGGACAAGGTTGATATTTTCAATAACAAATGCTCAGATGCAAGAAGGGTTTTTGTCTTTAGGATGGGAAAGTAGGAGGGAAGCAGTCAGAAGTCTGTGAATTGCATATCTCCACTTCTCCATGAATTTCTGATATGGTCAAGAACTTTCAGTTGTGGGGGAGGTTTTCCCCACGAGGCATTGCACATCATGTATGACATTCCAATCCAGTCTGGAGAAAATGAAAAGAGTAGGATTGGTACTTGGTTCAATAAAAATTCTTGTGTCTGTTCCAAAAAGTGTGACCTTTCTCATCCATATGCTGTGCCATATTGTTAGTCCCACAGCTCCAGGGGCAGTTAGAAGTAAAATGCAGTATTTGTATAACAAACTGATTTGAAGGGAAGAACACACCAAGGCCTTTGAACTTGATGTCCATGGACAAATCTTACAGTCTTCCTTAAGTGAGTGTAATACCCTTCAGTGGTAGTCCTTTAACATTAAGATGCCAACAAACATCAAGGCATAAAAAAAGTGTCCTAGAACTGGAGTTTTGAAAGAACCTAAAAGATGTTGACGAGTTTTTACAGGATTTGGGATCCTTGCTCTCTCATGCATCTTTCAGAAGAGTTACTCTGAAACTTTTAGATGTGCTTTTTCCATTTCGAAAAAATTTTAGAGTTGAATTCCCAGTTCCAAGAATGTACATGAATGACAATGGCTTGACAACTGCAAAAGCCTGAATTTCAACTATATAGCAGCAGTCTTCTCTGCAAATTTCTTATAAGACATACAAGTAATGAAATAAGATTGTTTAAACTTGAAGGAAATGTCTTCTAAGGAAACAGTTGGTCTCAAAATAATTTAGTAGCCAACAAATCATTATGATATCATGATTTTTTCAAAAAAATAAAGTATCTTTGCCCTCAGGTCATAGGTGAAGAAACTAGGGTGATTCCACATACCAATGTCAGGACAAGGTTAGTGACATGAATTACAATAAAAACACGAAACTGAAAGGAACCATCTAGCATGCTTCCTTGCCAAAAACGGCTCAGCTTATGAAAGGCTATCAGACATATCAAAAAAAAGATTTGCATGTCCAATGTGACAGGAGCATCCTGATGGGTCTCTTTGCTAAAGAGAGGTGCATTAGGCTTTGAATTTTGCATGGCATCTGCCTTGTAGTCTGGTGAAGAGATCCCTCAGGTCTAACATTTTGTTCATCACAGGGTATTTTTTCAAGGTTTGATCAAGGGACTCTGATTTTACTCTCTTTCCCCACCACCCATATGCCAATACTGAGGAACTGAGGTGAAAACCAAGTAGTACTCTTCCATAACTTCATGGGTTGGCTCTACTAATAAAACAGGCACAACTCTGCTTGTCCACACCTACAGCAAACAGACAGCAAACAGGAATCAAACATTCATTGATTTCCTTTGACTTATCCAGTTTAACCCAAACTCTGAACAAGTTAGTAAGATTGAACAAGTACAGAAATGTTGCATAAGATTCCATTTAATGCTTTTGTACATTATCTTTCTGTCCTCTCGGTGTTGTCTTTCTAATTCTGACAGAATAGAAAGTCTTAGAAACTTAAATGTCAACCTCCACAGAAAATTTATTTCCTTTAGACTGTGCAAGCGTGACTTTAAAACCTAACAATTACTACAAAAAGCTTATTAATATGCCTGAGTAGGTGGATAGATTTAGGTCCCAAAGAAATTCAGCATGATAGCAGAAGTGGGATCAGCATGTTTTTTAGACTTAAATTGTCTAATTGCATATAAAAATATTATATATAGAAAGCCTGAAGTCTAATTAGTGACTTTAAAGTATGGGGGAGTGGCTGCCTGAATTTTAGTAGGAAAAAAAAGTGAAAATCCAAACAATAACAACTCAGAAAAGGTTAATGCATAAAGAATACCTACTTGGCTCCACAGTCAGTTGAGTCCCCTTCCCAAGGACAAGAGCAGCAGTAACAAACAGTTAAAACACGTAAATCAAAAAAGGCTCATTTTGCTATTCCTCCTACATACATTTCCTTTTCAGGTGCTGTAACATGGTTTTGCCAGAGCCTTTTAGTCCTGTGCATTCTTTGTTATCTGAGAAGATCTTTAGAGGCTTTTCATGTTTTCTGATCTCCAGTATTTCCAAATAGCCAGTATACTAGCAAGCTGCTTCTCTGGCATAACTCACTGGGTAAAATCCTCAGCAAGAACAAATGTACACTGTGCAATTGTAGTTAATGAAGCAGAAGTATTTCTTTATCAGACCCCAGAAGCATCAGCTGAGTTCCACTGTTTTGCATTACATGAAAATACAGCCGTGAATTCCTACTACTGCTTGCTTTGGGAGGGATTTTTATATTACATTCTGGCAGTAACATTTTATTAGCACAAAAAGTTGTATTTCTTTTTCCCTTTAATCTTACAAAGTCATGGAAAAAGCGATATATTCCATAATGTTATGGCCATTAGTCTTCTTAATGAAAGTTTTATCTAGAATAAACAAAAACAAAACAAAAAAATCCCACCTTATCTATCCTTAACTGAGCCCTCAAGAGGAGAATATGCCTTGAATATCCTATAGTGATGACTAATGCTTGTTTTCTACGTCATTTTGTGTTTAGGGATTCTCAAAAGATTCAGGTAATAAAGTACGCTTGTTCTTAGCATCTTAAAATACATATTAGTATCTCCCAAAGAAATCAAAATTTAGCACCAAAAGGGTCAAGTTGCACAAATTCTGGAAATTTTAGTTTCAACTTATTAAGTATTTCAATGGACACTGAATGACTTAGATGCTTAAGGCCTATTATCTTTTACTGTCAAACATAATCCTAAAGTCTTTGTGCATCCTTGAAAATGTCATCCTATCCTCAGCTAGAAAAAGAGAAATCATTGAACAGCACGGAAACTTCACTCAACTGAAGTTTCATGTAATTTTGCATTAGGATGTCAGAGAGGATAGATAGGCAGGAAAAACAGAGAAAGAATGATTTAAAGCATTTCAGGGTAGGGGAGAAGACAAAGCTAATATCTTTCTTTTGTCAAATGAATGGCTCTCTAACTCAAATTGTAGGAAACTCAGTGACAATGTTTCAGAAATTTGAGTAATGTACTGTAAAAGTTTGCTTAAACCAAAAATATCTTGTTGCAGTCAATGAGCCACAAGCTACCTTCAGCTGATTAGAAAAAAAATCTTGTCAGTAGAAGAACCAACATGCTAAACTTTTCTAAAAAACGTAAGATCCTTTACATGAGAAACAAGACTATCATATCACCATTTCTGTAAATGTCTGAAATGGTAATACCATTGCTCAATCTTCCAACTGACAGCTCTTAGACTGTGTTTTGTTGGTTGTTTTCTCTTGCCAAATTCTAGTATTCTCTATGGGATATTTTACCTCTTTTTTTTTTTTTTTTTTTTGACAAATACTGTCTTCAAATCAATGTTGACTGATGTTAAAATAAAGGAATCTGGTAGTTTCTTCTGGTCCTACATTTACAACCAAGGATTCGCTGGTTGGAAAGGACAGATCTTTCTTCAGAATGATAACTTTGTATTACTTTGTCTCTTTGGAATTGGGGGTGGACTTCAATTGTTCCAAACCAGACATTTATTCACATACTAAGTATTCTACAGACCTGGACAGATATTAGGCTGCACCTAAGGGAGCCCCATGACCTTCTGGAATGACAGCAGGATGTTTTAGGTATGTAAAATCACATGGGACATTTTTGCAGCACTTTAAAGACACGCAGATCTCTGAAAGCATCGTAACAAGTCTTAAGGTATGCACCTGGATGTTAAGGATAACAAAGATAACCTAACAAACTGTCCTGCTTCCCCAACGATCACACTGCCACAGAAAAGCTTAGGGTGACATCCACCTTTTTTTGTACATCATGAAATTCCAAATAAAGGTAGAAAGAACTAAGGCTTGTTATAATCCCTACTCAACACATCTGCATTTTCAAAGCCTAGGCAACTTGGTAGCCAATTTTCATTCATTCTAAGTGGTCTTGGATATGAGGCAGCTGTGAAAATTTAAGGATATTTAACCTCCTCCTTCCTCTGTCTCCATGCCAGTGGAATTACTTACCTGGTGACGCTATGAGTGTGGTGCCGGTGTCAAAAACTAACTTCTCATATCAGACAGCTAAATATCTGTCTCAAAACTTTTCTACACTGTCAGCTCCTCACTGAACTGTGCATTCCTGCTCAAAATGAGGCAGTGAAAATCCACTGGAGGATAGGACACTTCACAGTAAATTTGGGCCAGAGTGCTATCCAGTCTTGGAATAAATTACAACATGTTAAACTTAAGTAGTGCACACCAGATGTTTGGGGATCAGGGAGTAATGCTGATATACAGAGGTAGCCCAGTTATTCCTCTAAAGCCTTCCTAAGCAAACACAACCTGAGGCTTCAGCTTGAAACTCTGGCTGGAGACAGTGTGCTGTAGGGATTATTGCAGCAGAAAATTCTTACAGTGAAACCAAACCATTAGATTCCTTTGTCCTCTCCCACCTTAATTCTAACATAATTTTTAGAAATAAAATAATGATACTTACTTGGTTCAACGGTAAGGGTGGTCCCACTTCCAAATATAAGCTTATCTGTACTCACACTGCTAACACTTAGTCCAATAAATAACTCTTTCCTCATGGTATTCAAAAGTGTTGTAAAAGTAGGAGATGAAAAGCCAGATATTTGTCTTAATTATCCATGTATGCAATCCTATGAGGGTATCCAGAGCCACATTTTTTTTTTCCAAAACTGGAAAGGAAAAAACAATAACTGAATAGCTCAATGATTCCAAATAGCTTGACTGAATACAGAATTTCCAAGTTCTCCCTTTCTTCCATCTTTTAGAGACCATGTGAGTTCTATATTTCCAGGATAAATAGAAATAAGAAAAGAATGCTGTATTTGTCTCCTTAATCATTTCAGTCACCCATCTCCTTTCTTCCCCAAAATATATTGCCTTTTTTCCATCTTTGGGTTTTTGTACAGGGCCCTGTGTTGTTTATATCATTGTGGTACCCCAATCCCCAAACACAGTGATATATTCCATTACAAAAACTGTCTCTTCCTTTTTACTACACAGAATTTTGGATTACACAGGCAGTCACATGACTTCTTGAGTGGTTTCTGTCCCAACATACCACATGAAGAAACATGATACAGCTTTCAAAGAATGGACTAAAATAAGACCAAAAAGATTGAACTGTAAGTCAAAACTTTGGGAATACATGACCCCTCGGAAAAGTCTCATGGAATTAAGCTGGATAGAAAGCTGGAAAAAAAAAAATCGGTACTTTTAGTGCTATTTCAAAGCATTTATGAAAATAATTCTGTGCTGCAGGAAGCTGTCTACTTTCTCACTTTGAATTTTCTTTCAACGCTCAGGAGCATGAGGAATGTGCTTGATCTGGGCTTTTAGAGTTGGTGACTAGGGGTCATTTGGTGCCTTAATAAGTCTTTATGCTGTTTTAGGTAAGATGAGAAATTAGGCAAAATGATTGTTCTTTGGTAGGTAGAGGCACTGTATCCATGGAAGTGGCTATTAAAGAGTAAAGGAGTTGTTACAGATTGATCAAATCCTTCATGATGATCAATTTCTGCATCATTAGCACTATCTGGACCTTTGTGGCAAGAGACGGGCTCAGTATCTGAGACCCTGCAGCTTCAAGAGCCCACTCCTCCCTTTTCTAAAAAAGAGAAGCAAGCTGAGTCTAACAAAGGAGAGGCAGGCTGAGTCTGTGCCCATCAAGACAGGAAATTGTATTGTGTTTGCGTGGCAAGGTTTTGGTAGTGGGGGAACTACAGGGGCAGCTTCTGTGAGAAGCTCCTAGAACCTTCCCCTATGTCCAACAGAGCCACTGCCAGCCAGCTCCAAGATGGTTCCACTGCTGGCCAAGGCTGAGCCAATCAGCAACAGTGGTAGTGCCTCTGTGATAACATATTTAAGAAGGGGGGAAAACAAACTACACAACTGCAGCCAGAGAACAGAAGAGTGAGAATATGTGAGAGAAACAACCCTACAGACACCAAGGTCAGTGAAGAAGGAGGGGCAGGAGGTGCTCCAGGCACCAGAGCAGAGATTCCCCTGCAGCCTGCAGTGAAGGCTGTGGTGAGGCAGGCCTTCCCTCTGCAGCCCATGGAGGTTAATGGTGCAACAGATATCCACCTGCAGCCTGTGGAGAACCCCATGACAGAGCAGGTGGATGTGCCAGAAGGAGGCTGTGACCCCATGGGAAGCCAGTGCTGGAGCAGATTTGCTGGCAGGACTTGTGACCCCATGGGGGACTCATGCTGGAGCAGTCTGTTCCTGAAGAACTGCACCCCATGGAAGGGATGCATGCTGGAGCAGTTCATGAAGAACTGTAGCCTGTGGGAAGGACCCACGTTGAAGTCGTTCATGGAGGACTGTCTCCAGATAGAGGGGCCCCACAATGGAGCAGGGGAAGAGTGTGAGGAGTCTTCCCCCTGAGAAGGAAGGAGTGGCAAGAGGAATGTGTGATGAACTGATCGAACCCCCCATTCCCCATCCTCCTGCACTGATGAAGGGGAGGAGGTAGAGAAAATCAGGAGTAAAGTTGAGCCCAGGAAGAAGGGAGGGGTGGGGGGGGGTGTTTTTAAGATTTAGTTTTTATTTCTCATTATCCTACTCTGATTTTTTTGGTAATAAATTAAATTAATTTTCCCCAAGTTGAGTCTGTTTTGCCCATGATGATAACTGGTGAATGATCTCTCCCTGTCCTTATCTCAACCCACAAGCCTTTCATTATATTTTCTCTCCCCTGTCCAGTTGAGGAGTGGGAATGACAGAGCAGCTTTAGCGGGCACCTGGCATCCAACCAGGGTCAACCCACCACAGAAACAGAAATTCCCATGATGATGAAGGCTGGGAGCTTGTGACTTCTGACACCAAGAGGAAGGCTTTTGCTTCATGTGAAGATTTGCAATTACAGGATAGATTCACTGCTTTCATAGCAAATCAGGGGCTGGGAGCTCTGTCAAATGAGGTGTCTGAGCCCATTGACCGTAAGCCACATAGGAGTACCAGAAGAAGTGGTGAGTGTTAGTAATGGAAGGCTCCCTGCTGCAGGGAACAGCATCCCCCTCTGACAGCTGGACCTGTCATCTAGGGAGGTTTACTCTTTGCCAAGGACTTGGATTTGGGACATTGTTAAAAGACTTGCAATACTTATTACACCTACAGACTACTACCCTCTTCTTCCTCTTCCATGTGGGTATTAATGATACTGCCAGGGGAGTCCTGGAAAGTAGCAAGCAGACCCTGGGGGTGATGGTCAAGGGCATGTGGGCCAAGGTGGGTTTCTCTTTGATCCTGCTAGTGAGGGGGAGGGCGGTGAGGAGGAGGAGTGGATGGATCCTGCTGGTCACAGTTGTTTGCACAGCTGGCATTGGCAAAAGAGACTTGGTTTCTATGACCATGGGACCCTTTTTGAGGACTGAGGAGTGTTTGGAAGAGATGGGATCCACCTGACTAAATGGGACAAAAAGTCTTTGCCAACAGGCTGGTCAACCTGATAAGAGCTTTAAACTAGGAACAACAGGGGAGGAAGAGGATGATCAATAATCAAGTAAGAAAGTGGTGGGAAGGGTTGGTACAAAATGCATGAGGAGTGATATGAACAGGACAGACTTCAAAATAAAAAAAAAAAAAAAGGACTGACAGGGGTGCATTTCAAGTGTGTGTACCTAAATAAGGAAGTATCTATGGAGAAAAATAAAGCCCTCATATAGTTTCTGGGAAATCAGCATGACTGGGTGCCTCTTGAAAGTGCCTGTGTACAAATGCATGGAATATGGGGAAAAAACATGAGAAATTAGAGCTCTACTAGTAGTTGCAGGGCTATGGTCTCATTGACAACAATGAATGCTCACATGACCCAAGAACTGAAATGCATGGCCAAGTACAGGTTAGTGCACATTGCCTGGGCTCCTCTCCAGCATGGCCCAGTTTTTCCTCCGCAGCGGACTGCAGAGCTATGAGATCTTGAACGTGCAGTGGGGTCGCTTATGGAAGTACTGTAGTGGATGGAGCCAGGCTGTTTAGCATAGACAGGCTGGAAAGATGAGGAGGGGCAATTGCCCTTTCTGTCAGAGAGCAACTGGAATGGAGCTCTGCTTTGGGATGTACACTGAGCCAGCAAATAGTATATGGGTCAGGACTGGAGGGCAGATCAGCATGGGTGACATTGTGGTGGGTGGCTACTAGAGATGACCCGATCAGGAAGAAGAAGTGGACAAGGCCTTCTTCAGATAACTGGAAGAAGCTTCTTGTTTGCTGCCTCTGGTGTTCATGGGGGACTTGAACCATGCCAAATGTCTGCTGTCAGGACAGCACAGCAGGGCACAAGCAATCAGGCAGTTTTCTGGAGTGTACTGATGAAAACTTGCTGACTCAAATGATTGAGGATCTGGACCTCCTGCTTGCAAATGAGGAAGCATTGGTGTAAATGTAAAGGTCAGGGGCAGCCTTGGCTGCAGTGGTCATGCAGTGTTTGAGCTCAGGATCCAGAGAGGAGGGAGCAATGCAAAAGGCAGGACCACAGCCTTGGATTTCAGGAAAGCAGAATCTGGGCTCTCCAGGGATCTGGTTGGAAGAATCCCATGGGTTATGGTCCTGGACAGAGAAGGGGTCTGGGAGAGCTGCTTGATTTTCAGACATCAGCTCCTCGAAGCTCAAGAATGGTTCATCTTGACAGAGCAGTAAGTCAAGCAAAGGTGGCAGGAGGCCAAAATGATGAACAAGGTGCTCCTGAATAAACTCATAAATAAAAAATGAAATGTGCAAGAGGTAGAAGCAGATGAAGATGGTCTGGGAGGGTTATAGAGACCCTGTCTGATCATGAAGGGATTGCATCTAGAGTTGGATCTGGCAAGAGATCTGAAGGGCAGCAAAAAGGTTTCTAGAGGTACATCATCAGCCAAAGAAGGACTAGGGAAAATGTGGGCCCACCTATGGACTGAGGTAGGGGATCTGGAGACAAAAGACACTGAAAAAGCTTAGGCATTTGGTATCACCTTGATTCATTCTTTACAGGTAAGTCCAACCTTCAGGATTCCCAGGTAAATACAAAGGAGCCATATGGGATTCAAAGTCCTTGTTCTGATGTCTAGTAGCTGGGAGCTTACTAGTGGGAAGTATCCTTTCTAGTCTCCTGCTCTTGTTCTTCATGCATCTGCTTCTGGACACTGTTAGATATGAAACTAAAAGAAATTTCTTCTTACCCAAAAAGCGGGAACAAATCTTACCTCTTCTGTGTTCTGAGACAAAGAGAAGAACATGATGCTAAACTTAAATGGAAACATCTAAAATACAGTCAGTTAATCCCCACTTGTTCAACTTTAGCCAGCTGTCTGATGTCTAAAATGACATCCCTTGCAAGATCCAAGATCTGATGTTGAATGTTGAGGAAACTGGCCTTGAATAGAGAGGTCTTCTTGCTGTCTGAGTCATTCTGGGAATCGAACTTCTGTGTGTGCATACAGTTGTCAGAAAAAAGAGACTATGCAGGGCACCATGTTTCCACCTTTTAGAGAAGTCAGTGAGTCAGACAGTTTGTGTGTAGTGGTTCAGTCCTTTTCAGTCACTGTGGTACGTTCACACCATGGTAAACAGTTCTACAAAAACATTTGCTTTTTTTTTCAGTGCCAGGTGATGTCTCCTCTTTCATCTCCTTTGAAGAGCTGGATTTTATTTTCCTCTTCCTCTCTACAGTTCTACTTCTGAACAATCTAATACTGTTCCAGAGAGGTTGCTGTACACTAAAAATAACATTATCACCATTGCCTTTTTTGGCAGACAGGGTCATATTAATTTCTCACTAAAATATTGCCAATACTTGTTAAACAGCAATATTATTCCTTGTGAGCTGTTAGAGCTGTTCTCACTTAAAGGACCCAATTACCGGTTTGTCTTTTAACAAACGTCAAGAGAGTTAGGGTGAAATATTTTAAAGAATATCTGGGGATCAGCTGCCCCAGTCTTATTAATTTTCAATTTAGTTTCATTCTACATTTCCTAACTCTTTCTGGACCTTCAACTATTTATGTTCTCAAAGCCTATTTTCATGCCAAATAAACAATTAATCCATGTTTATGAATTGTTCAAAAGTTATTTTTGTTTAGCTGATGGTGGTTTAATGGACTCTGTCTTGATGTGCTAAAGTTGTTTATTTACTCAGGGATTTGGTTTTTAATATTTCTTGTTTGAGTGCCATTTTTATAAGGATATTGCAAATTTTTTCTTAATTATATGCACCATTTTTTTTCTCACTTTCTTTGATTTTGTGAACTAGATTCTTTGACCACTGAGTTGGCTATGCTTTGGACTTTTGATTTACTTATATGTGCTTTTTGCTGAGTTTGAAGGTGGGGAACATCTAGCTATGTTTGACCAAAATTGGCTTTTAATTTGATTTTTGTCTTACTTTAATGCTTTTGATTACTGGTTACCTAGAATTGTGGAGCAGTTTCTGAATCCTCAAATCCATTTCTAAGGCACAAAAGGAAATAGCATTATTTCATCCTGTTCAGAAATCTGCCTGGTTCCATGCTATATTATTCAATATGTTTATTTGCATTATTGTTGTTACCAAGTACAAAGGTGTATTTCTCATTTTTAATCACTGTTTTTAATACCAGTGGTGTTATATTTCCTGTTGTTAACATGGGCATGTTCATCTGCTGTTCCCTTTATTGTGTCAAATTATTTTCTCCTCCTTACTACCTCACTCCTCCAGGAAAGTGGGCAAGTTGGCTGATATGATACTTTCAATCTCTTGAACTGTTGGCAGGACAAAGAGAACAAGCTCTGAATACCTCCTGCCACAGGCCTGGGTACATACAGGTGCCTCTCCCACAACCTTCACTTGCTGCCAAATCTTCCCAGAGCAGTGAAACCACACCCTGCTTGTCACCAAGATCTGAGATGCAGTTAAACAGCCTTTTTCAATTTGGGTGGCCACAGAAACACACCTGTCTTCACAGCCTCCTGCAAGACACGTGTTTGGATTTGTTCCATTTAGAAGTTGAGTTCTGTCTCTTTTTTTCTTTCTGACCTGGTGCATCCCCTCCAAAAAATTGCAGGAGGCGCTTCAGTACTGCCAGTGAGATGTTAGAATGTTTAGACTATCTGTGTTCCACAAGGAGATACTGAAGACCTCTCCTTGAGTTCTGTTTCAGAGGGAATGAGATAAGAGGGGAGTCCCCCTTTCCTCTAGAAATGTCATAGGCAGATGAAGATACATTTTAGAGGGGAACTAGCAGGTGGTTTGTGCATGCATGCTTGTTTGAATTCCTTCAGCCCTTGCTGAAAGGTCTGCTGCTTTCCAGTAGAAATTATCATGGCCCTTCCAGCGTAATTCTTCTTGGGCCCCAAAAAAATCTCCATTTGTACTTTAACACAGTTTCCTTCTTTTGGGAACAGCTTACTGGCTGCCTCCCTAGCACAACCATCCTGATTTCATCACATTTATAAGAGGCTGTGTCCATGGCTTTTATTGGCAAGGGGAGCTGGTTCTGGGATACACCTGTGTTGGGGTTTAGCCCCAGTCAGCCACCAAGCACCACACAGCCGCTCACTCACCCTACACCCCTGCAGTGGGATGGAGGAGAGAATCTGAAGAGCAAAGTAAGAAAACTCACAGGTTGAGATAAGAACAGTTAATAAAATAAAATAAAATAAAAAATTTTCATAAAAACGAAAACAATGAGAGAGAGAGAAGCAAAACCCAGTAAAGACAAGTGATGCAACCACTCACCACTGGCCGACTGATGCCCAGCCAGTCCCCAAGCCACGATCACTGCCCCCTGGCCAACTTCCCCCAGTTTATATACTAAGCATGATGTCATACGGTATGGAATATCCCTTTGGCCAGTTTGGGTCAGCTGTCCTGGCTGTGCTCCCTTCCAGCTTCTTGTGCACCTGGCAGAGCTTGGGAAGCTGAAAAAGTCCTTGTCCTACTTAGCAATAACTAAAACATCAGTGTGTTATCAACACTATCCTCATACTAAATCTGAAACACAGCACTGTACCAGCTACTAGGAGGAAAATTAACTCTATCCCAGCCAAAACCAGGGCAATATGTCAAGAAGGTGACATTTCTCTTAAAGGAAGCGGTGGGCATTATATTCTTCTGTGGAGAGAACCATCCCATTCAACCCTTCTACCAAGACAGAAATGTTACTGGTCATGGATTTCCTGGAGGTGATCTTAGGAATCTAGATATTTAAGACCAAACAGTAAGCCACAACCTTCACTATGGAGAAGACAGCTAAAGGTAGTGATTTAAAAAGAGA
This sequence comes from Morus bassanus, assembly GCA_031468815.1. Classification (NCBI taxonomy): domain Eukaryota; kingdom Metazoa; phylum Chordata; class Aves; order Suliformes; family Sulidae; genus Morus; species Morus bassanus. The sequence continues at coordinate 497,095 of CM062591.1, forward strand.
ATTATAATATCTGCTTGGGGAAGTCCCTGAGATGCTGAAACCTACAAGAAAGGAGGGTAGTAACAGAAGAAATAAAATAACATTTGCTTTGTATTTATAGCCTTTGCAAGACATCGGACATTGGCCTGACAGGCAGTCTTCTGTATTGAATGGCTCAGATTAATCCACTGCAGCGATTCTTCCATTGAGCCAAATGGGGTAATCACTGCAAAGTTTGGGGATAACTGACCTCCCATGTATCTCTAGCTCTTGTATAGGACAGCCAGGGCAATGTGTGCATGCACACAAGCATATGGAAGCATTTGCATATGGAGACATATATGCAAATACGGTTCCATGAAAATATACACTTCCAAATACAAAAATGAATGCTCGGTCCTCAGAATAAGAACATGTGTCTTTATTCACATGGAGCCAAAGCTAGGAGTACAGAGAAGAAATTTTTCATCATATCCTGGGAAAAATCATCTTAGCAGTGCAGTTCCTGGCAATTGACTGAACACAGTCATTGGTCCCAGCCAGCACGGGTTCACGAGGGGAAAGTCCTGCTTAACAAACTTAATTTCCTTCTATGACAACATTACCCACCTAGTTGACCAAGGGAAGCCAGTCAATGTGATCTTTTTGGATTTCAGTAAAGCTTTTGATACTGCCTCTCACAGTATCCTCCTGGACAACATGTCCAGCATACAGCTGGATAAACATGTAATGCAATGGGTGAGCAATTAGCTGAGGGGTTGGGCTCAAAGGGTTATAGTAAATGGGATTACATCGGGCTGGTAGCCAGTCATTAGTGGGTTTCCACAGGGATCCATCTTGGGGCTGGTACTTTTTAATCTCTTCATAAATGTCTTGGATGCAGGACTGGAAGGAATACTAATGAAGTTTGCTGATGACACAAAATTGGGAGGAGCTGTTGACACTCCTGAGGGCAGAGAGGCCCTGCAGACAGATCTGGACAGCCTGGAGAGCTGGGCAATCACCAACCATATGAAGTTTAACAAGGGCAACTGCCGGATTTTGCATGTGGTCACGGCAACCCAGGATGTACATACAGACTGGGGAACGAGAGGCTGGAGAGCAGCTCCACAGAGAGGGACCTGGAGGTTCTGGTTGACAGCAAGTTGAACATGAGCCAACAGTGTGCTTTGGCAGCCAAGAGGGCCAACTGAGTCCTGGGGTGCATCAAGCACTGCACTGCTAGCCGGTCGAGGGAGGGGATTGTCCCGCTTTACTCTGCACTGGTACGGCCTCACCTTGAGTACTGTGTGCAGTTTTGGGCGCCACAGTACATCAAGGATAAAAAGCTACTAGAGAGTGTCCAGATGAGGGCCACGAAGTTGGTGAAGGGTTTAGAGGAGAAACCGTAGGAGAAGTGGCTAAAGTCACTTGGTTTGTTCAGCCTAGAGAAGTGGAGACTGAGGGGAGACCTCATGGCAGTCTGCAGCTTCCTCACAAGGGGAGGAGGAGGGGCAGGCCTGGATCTCTTCTCTCTGGTGACCAACGATAGGACCCGAGGGAATGGCAGGAAGATGTGCATGGGGAGGTTTAGGTTGGATGTTAGGAAAAGGTTCTTGACCCAGAGGGTGATGGAGCACTGGAACAGGCTCCCCAGGGAGGTAGTCATTGCGCCAAGCCTGACAATATTCAAGAAGCACTTGGACAACACCCTCAGAGACATGTTGTGAATTTGGGGTTGTCTGGTGCAGGGAAATGAGTTGGACTTGATGATCCTTGTGGGTCCCTTCCACCTCAGGACATTCTGTGATTATATGATTATATGACTATTGTTACATGCTGCTGCAACATTATTCTCAGACTCCCTGAAAAATATGAGGTATCCAAGTGCAATTAAATGCTGCCTTTCCATGTTAAAATTTTAATTCCATCAATGTTCTTTATGCTTCTTCCAAAAAACCCCCCAAACCTCTTTCCCTGTCGCTTTCTGCCTGTGGGAGAGACTGAGAAGGAAGAAAGGAGATTAAGAATATGTTCATGGTTTTGCATGTGTTTGTGGGAGACACTGCAGCTGCAGCACCTCTGTGCCTGTTTCTGGGAAAAGCCAACCTGGACTAGTCTTGAAAAGTATGGGAAAAGACTTGTCTTGCAGCAAATACAAAAGACCTGGCTGGATTTAAGACCTCTCCTTCAATTTCTGCCCTGGCCTTGCCTCTGTTTCAAGCTCTGTGCCCTTTTCCAGCTCTCTGGTGCTGCAGAAATATGCGGCCATGTCTGCAGCTGATGGTGAGAGAACTTCCAGTGACAGCTGGTTCCTGGAGGGGTCTGTACAGCTGGTGACTCAGGTCTGCAAGGATGAAGCAATATGCTGGAGTCCCGTGAAAGGATACTGCAACACTATATGCTGCAGGTCTCTGCCAGGAGTCTGATGGATCCAGTCCCAAGCGTAGCTGCTGTCACTCAGGAGTACACCAGAGGTGTGGCAGGTAAGAGTGAGAGACTCGGAGACCTTCCCTACTATGGGGCTGGAGGCCTCTGTCTGCCCCTGAGAAAGGGCACCTGCAACCCCGGGAGACAAGAATGAACAGGCAGGAACAGCTCAAGCAATCGTATCATCTACTCCACCACTTCCCTGGGCTTCTGCTTGTCCAGCAGCTGCAAACACACATGCTCACAACCTCTTGCTCCCATTATCCTCTCAGAGCTGGGAGAGAAGCACACAAAAAGAAACAAATAACTCAGAATTTGACCATGGGAAAAAGGAAGGCAGACTGCTTGGAAAGTAGCTTTGCTTTCCAATGCAGAGTCCTGCACCTCAGGAGGAATAATTCAACAAACCAATATAGGCTGGAGGACTGCTGGCTGGGAAGCAACAGTTCAGGAAACAGCCTGGGAATTCTGGTGGACACCAAGTTATCCAGCATGTGCCCTTGTGGAATAGAAGACTAATGGTTTCCTGATTTTCCTCCATTAGAAGGAGTTTTGTCAGCTGGTCAAAGGGATAATCCTTCCTCTCTACTCAGCAGTGGTGTGGCCATGCCTGGAGTACTGGGTCCAGTTCTAGGCTCCCCACTACAAGAGTGACATAGACATACTGGGGACAAGCCAGCAAAGGGCCACGAAGATGATGAGACTGGAGCATCTCTTATGTGAAAGAAGGCTGAGAGCTGGGACTGTTTACCCTCAAGAAGAGAAGGCTCAAGGGGGATCTCATCAATGTATAGAAATATCTGATGGGATGGTGCAAAGACAATGGGACCAGGCTCTTTTCAGTGGTGCCTAGCGACAGAAAAAGAGGCTACAGGCATAAAGTGAAACACAGGAGGATCCATCTGAAAATCAGGAAATACTTTTTCACTCTGAGAGTGACCGAGCACTGGCATGGATTGTCCAGAGAGGTTGTGGAGTCTCCCTCTTTAGGAATATTCAAAAGCCATCTGGACACGGGCCTGGGCCACCTAGGTGGCCCTGCTTGAGCATGTGGCTTGGACCTTCCCGATGAGTTCCATAAACAGCTTTTTCCAGAGTGTTGACTAAAACTTACTTTCCTCTTTTGGTTTCAAGTTTCAAAGCTGAAACTTAAGAGAGAAATATGCAAGTGATACAAAAGCAATATGGGTGGGTAAAAAAGAAGAACACGAAGGACTCAGAAAATCTATTCAGCATGATTGTTTGCTGTATTTATGGGGTGTGATGTATTTATGGTGTGTAGACTTTTGTTAGATCTTATGGCATATTCTTCTGTAAAGTTCAGACACAGGTACATTCTTATGTGAAGAGGTTGCACAACTGCTTATATAAACACAGAGCCTGGCTTTGAAAGGATGGGGAACTCATTCCCATTTGAGCAGTTGACTTCCTGGAGCTTGAGAGGCCTACTGTTAGTCACAGCTTGTTGCTGGAGGCAGGGTTCCTGGAGACAGTGGAGGGGAGGGAATTCAGTCAGGAAATTATTGGTAGAGGCTCTCCCTTTCCCACTCACAGCCACCCAAAGGTCACTACAGGAGGACTGCAGGGAGTACATGGCAGTACTTTGGCAGCACATGAGGTCAGGAGGAAAGACTAGAGATCCTCTAGAGTCAGAAACCCAAGGACAGAAGAGTACTCCCAAAGCATTTCCAGCCCCCAAAGCTGTCTTTTGAAAGATCTGGCTGGCCATCAGGCCTGATGCTGTGCTTTCAGGCTCTCCAAAAAGGGTGTTAGAAAAGGGGAGGAGAAGAGGTGCCAGTTTTGCTCACAGGATGGTATAAGAGTTGGTGCTTATGGACCTCTGGAAAAGATCTGGTTTAACTCTCCGGCTCCAAGCAGGGTCAACTAGAATAGGTGTACTGGGTCTGGCTGGAATAGAGTTAATTTTCTTCATAGCAGCTTGTATGCACAGCTGCTACGTTTTGTGACCAAAACCATGTTGATAACACACCAATATTTTAGCTATTGATGAACAGTGCTTTCAGAGTGTCAAGGCCTTTTCTGTTTCTCCATTGCCCCACCAGCTACACAGTCGACCACTACTGGCCAAAGTGATATTCCATACTGCATGATGTCACACAAAGTTGTCATGGTTTAACCCCAGACAGCAACTAAGCACCATACAGCTGCTCACTCACTCCACCCGCAGTGTGATGGGGGAGAGAATTGGAAGGGTAAAAGTGAGAGAACCTATGGGTTGGGATAAAGACAGTTTAATAAGTAAAGCAAAAGCAGCACACACAAGCAAAGCAAAATAAGGAATTCATTCACTACATCCCATCAGCAGGCAGATGTTCAACCATCTCCAGAAAAGCAGGGCTCCATCATGAATAATGGTTACTTGAGAAGACAAAACACCGTTACTCCAAATGTTCCCCCTTCTTTCTTCATCCCCTGGGTTTTTATTGCTGTGCATAGCGTCATATGGTATGGAATATTCCTTTGGTCAGTTGAGGTCAGCTGTCGCACCTGTGTCCGCTCAGAGCTTCTTGGGCAACCCCAGCCTACTAGTTGGTGGGGTGGGGTGAGAAGCAGAAAAGTCCTTGACTCTGTGTAAGCACTGCTCAGCAATAATGAAAACATCCCTGTATCACCAACACTGTTTTCAGCACAAATCCAAAATATATCCCCTTTCCAGCCACTATGAGGAAAATTAACTCTACCCCAGACAAAACCAGCACAAAAGCAATAAAAGCTCAGGGAAAGGAGGAGGAAAGGGGGATATTTGGAGTTATGGTATTTGTCTTCCTAAGTAACCGTTACATGCGATGAAGCCCTGCTTTCTTGGAAATAGATAAATATATGCCTACTGATGAGAAGTAAGGAATATTTTCCTTGTTTTTTGCATTCAGCTTTTGCCATAGTTATTATACTTCCTTTATCTCAACACACAAGTTTTCTCACTTTTACCCTTCCGATTCTCTCACCTATCCCACTGCAGGTGAGTAAGCAAGCGGCTTTTGGGGATAGAGCCACCACATCAAGCCAATTCTGTTTTCAATATTTCCAAGAATGGAGACTACACAGCCTATCTGTACAGCCTGTTCCAGTCTTAAATCACCTCAACAGTAAAAAAATACCAGGAGGCCTGCATGGATAAACAGGGCTAGGGAAAATGCAGGTCCATTGCTGAAAGGGGTGGGGGACCTGATGACACAGGACATGGAAAAGGGCTGAGTTACTGAATGCCTTATTTGCCTCAGTTTTTACTAGCAAAACTGGCCCTCAGGAATCCCAGGTCCCAGAGACCATGGGGAAAATCTGAAGCAAGGAAAGCAAACCCTTGGTGGAAGAGGATCAGATCAGAAAATGCTTCATCAGCCTGGACATACGTAAGTCCATGGGCCCTGATGGGATACTCATCACTGCAAGGCTACTTTCAATAATCTTGATGGGGCAAAACTTCATGCATCACACAGGGTCTTCAGGAATCCCAGGCCCCACAGACCAAGGGGAAAGTCTGGACCAAGGTCATTGCGAGACTACTCTCAATAATATTTAAATGACCATGGTGATTGGGAGAGATGGCTGAGGACTGCAGGAAAGCAAATGTCACTTCTGCCTTCAAGAAGGGCAAGAAGTGTATGACCAAGGGAACCACAGACTGATCAACCTCAACTAATTTCCTGGGAAGGTGATAGAACAGCTAGTCCTGCAAAATATTTCCATGCACATGAAGGACAAGAAAACCTTCAGGATTGGTCAGCATGGATTCACTAAGCGGAAGCCATGCTTGACCAACTTAATAAATTATTTCTGCAATGAAATTACTGGTGTGGTAGATGAGGGGAGAGCAGTGGGTGTTCTCTACCTGGACTTCAGGAAAGCTTTCAGCGCTGTCTCCCATAAGACCATCACAGAGAAGCTGATGAAGCAGAGAATGAGGTGGACTGAAAACTGGCTTAATGGTCAGGCACAGAGGGTGGTAATCAGTGGCAAGAATTTGCTGGAGGCCAATAACTTGCAGTGTATCCCAGGGGTCAATACCGGGTCCAATCTTGTTTAACATCTTTATTAATTATCTGGATAGGTCAGAGAAAGTTTGCAGATGACACAAAACTGGGAGGAGTGGCTGATATTCCAGATGGATCAGCCATCAAGAGGGACCTCAACAGGCTGGAGAAATGAGCTGACAGGAAGCTTATGAAGTTCAACAAAGGGAGACACAAAGTCCTGCACCTGGGAAGGAACACCCCAAGCACTAGTATATGTTGGGGGCCAACCAGCTGGAAAGCAACTTTTTAGAAAACAGCCCCGGGGTCCTTGAAGTCATCAAGTATGCAAAGTGCAGCGGTGATGGAAAAAGGAGTGACTTCACCATGCAACAATCCAACATCACACAGACCATCTCTCCTGCCTTGAAAGACTGTTACGATAGATGGAGCCCAAAGTTATGGATTAAATGAACTCAATGGACATTTGTGGACCCTCTACAGACATTTTACCGGGGTTGTCCATAGATTAAGGGAAGGATAAATGATATCTGTGTATGTTATCAAAGGATGGGGAGGCGGGTGGTGGTTATGAGGTCGTATTGGATAGTATGAGACCTGAGCATGACGTAAATGGTATGGAATAAGGGGTGGATATTGTCATGGTTTTAGCTGGGGTAGTTGATTTTCTTCACTGTAGCTAGTATAGTGCTGTGTTTTAGACTTAGTATGAAAATAATGTTGATAACACACTAATGTTTTAGTTGTTGCTAGGAAGTGCTTACATTAGTCAAGGACTTTTCCAGCTTCCCATGCTCTGCCAGGTGCACAAGAAGCCGGGAGGGGAGGGGATACAACCAGGAGAGCTGATCCAAATTGGCAAAGGGTATTCCATATCATGTGACGTCGTGCCCAGTATATTAACTGGGGGGAGTTGGCCGGGGGAAGCAGCGATCGCGGCTCGGGGACTGGCAGCGTCGGTCGGCGGGTGGTGAGTGGTTGCAGCACTTGTTGTTTAGCTTTGGGTTTGTTTTTTTTTTTCCCTTCTTCCAAGGTTTCATCTCTCTCGCTCGTATTTTCCTTTTCATTATATTATTATTACTATTGCTGATTTATTTTAATTATTAAACTGTTCTTATCTCAACCCACGAGTTTGCTTACTTTGGCCCTTCCGATTCTCTCCCCCATCCCACAGGGGTGGGGGGAGTGAGCGAGCGGCTGTGTGGTACTTAGTTGCTGACCAGGGTTAAACCACAACAGGTGTCTGCCCTAAAGCAGGTTCTTATTCTTACTACAGCTCCAGGTGCTGGGTAACTGTTCCATTGATGCATTAGCTACCTAATAGGATCGTCATTATTGTTTCACAGATGTACACCATCTGCAGTGCCTGATCATCCTACGGCTACCCTGTCTGCGTGGAAAAGTCCTGAAAAGGAAACAAACACATTCTTTCCTGGGACTGCAATGTAGGTACCCATTATTCCTCATATACTCCAAAACAATAGGAATTACAGATAGAAATTCACTCAGAGTATGCAAAACTTTGCAGGAAGTGAGAGGTGTCTGGAGTGCTACAGTTGGGAGGGGCAGTCCTGGACTTCCTGGACAGCTGAGCTCTCAAACCCCACTCACAACTGGTCAGTCCACTGGTGGCAAAGCAAATCCACACACTGGCACCTGCAGCTGTCAGACTGCAAACAGCTGCCTTAGCAGCAGGTATACCAGCGAATGCATGCCGGAGCACGTGGCCAAAACCATACTACACAGCCTCCTTATGTCAGTGTAGGAAACTGGCTATTATGAAACAAGAACGGCCAAATTTTGAAAGCCATCATAAGCCCAGTGCATCCAGGATTTGGAACGTACCGTACCAGCCACCTCTGTAGGCCAAGCCCTGTCATGCAAACTCTTGGCACCAACACAACTGCAATACTGGGTGTCCAAGGGACTGATAAGCCTCCGTGGACACACAGTACGGGTGAGCGTTGTCCTGCAGCTGACATTGGCATGAAGCCTTTGGATGCACACATTAATTATTCCATGGGTAGGCCCCTCAATGTCTACTCATACAATCGCACTAGACATTCAAGGCTCTCAGGAATAGGCTGTGGCAATCTGGGTGTCTTTGCATAAGATGACACGGAAGGGACCAGCATATCCTGAGCCTGTGTTGTCCTGTCTACATCAGCACACTCTGGGGTAGCTTGAACAACATGAGGTTTTAAAACCCAAATCAATTCAGGATTTCCATGTTCAAATTTTAGTTCTTCAATGCTCACTGTGCTGCTTCTTAAACAACCTCTTTCTCTGTTCCTTTCTGCCTGTGGAAGGGACTGAGAAGAATGGAAGAAGGTTAACAACATATTCGTGGGTTTTACGTGTGCTTGTGGGAGACACTGCAGCTGCTGATGCTGCTGCAACACCTCTGTGCCTGTTTCTGGGAAAAGCCAACCCGGACTAGTCCTATGAAGCCTTCTTGCAGCCAACCACAAAAGACCCGTCTGGATTTAGACCCCTTCCTTCAAGTTCTGGCCTGGCCCTGCCTCTGTTTCAAGCTCTGTGCCCTTTTCCAGCTCTCTGGTGCTGCAGAAATACGCGGCCATGTCTGCAGCTGACGGTGAGAGAACTTCCAGTGACAGCTGGTTCCTGGAGGGGTCTGTACAGCTGGTGACTCGGGTCTGCAAGGATGAAGCAATATGCTGGAGTCCCGTGAAAGGATACTGCAACACTATATGCTGCAGGTCTCTGCCAGGAGTCTGATGGATCCAGTCCCAAGCGTAGCTGCTGTCACTCAGGAGTACACCAGAGGTGTGGCAGGTAAGAGTGAGAGACTCGGAGACCTTCCCTACTCTGGGGCTGGAGGCCTCTGCCTGCCCCTGAGAAAGGGCACCTGCAACCCCGGGAGACAAGAATGAACAGGCAGGAACAGCTCAAGCAATCGTATCATCTACTCCACCACTTCCCTGGGCTTCTGCTTGTCATCTCCAGGATCCAGCAGCTGCATACACACATGCTCACAACCTCTTGCTCCCATTATACTCTCAGAGCTGGGAGAGAAGAACAGACTTCCTCTTTTTCCCAGTGAGCCCCCAAATGGCCCTCTGTACTTTCCCCATTTCCTCTGCCCGCTCCACAGGGAGTAAAACACTGCACTGAGTCAACCTGAGCCATGACCAAAACCATGACCAAAAGAGCAGGGCTATTTGCACACCTCCCCAGTGGGCCAGGACCAGGTACCAGCCCTACCAGAAAATGGTGCAAACAGCAAAACTACTTTGCAAAGCTGAAGCAGTTTTCGAGAGAGAGGAATGAGGACTGGTGTGAGGCAAGTGAAGAAGGCAAGCAGAAGGAGTCAAACTTTGGGGACAGAACCAGGTAAAACATCCTTGTCAGAATCAAACATTTGAAAGCTGTGTGCTATAACTATATGACTCTCTGAGAGCAGCCCTGAAAGCCTGCGGGACTTGCCTCCCTTCCAGCTCCGAGGCCCACAGCCAGGACCCTGGTGGGAGGTTTGTGTTAAAGCTCTGCTGCTTTTCCTGTCTCTGTGCTAACAGCACAGAAGTAGCGGGCAGAGTCCCGGGGGTTCAGGGCACGCAGGGACAGAGATGACTCGGACCGGGAATTGTCCCGGGACGCCGTGGCTCGACCCTCCACTGACTGCCCGAATTTAATCTCTGAGGAATCAGGCCTGATGAAGGACACCCACTCGAGTGTGCCACCGGGAGCCTGACGGTACCAGTAAACTGCATAGCTCCCGAAGGCGAAGCCGGATCCGCGGCAGGAGAGGAGCACGGAGTCCCCGGGCGCTCGCAGCCCTCCGCCGGCCTCCACCAGCCTCGGCTGCGCCCACACCCCTGCGGACGGAGAGCGCAGGCAGCCGGGCAGGGCGCGCCCACGGCCCGAGGACCTTCACCCGCCGCCCCGGCGCCCCCCGCCCCGGCACAGCGACGGCCGCCACCCGCCTCTCTCCCGGCAAACCCCCGCGCCCGGGCCAAGGCCCCGCCCGCCCTCCTCGGCGCTGAGCCGCGCCTGCTCCCGACGCTCCGGCGCGACCCGCTGCCCCAAAGCCTCCCCCTGCCTCTGCCTCTGCCGCCCGCGCCGCCCGCTCGCCGCTTCCCCGCGGAGGAAGGCGAGCGCCAGGCGACAGCGCGCCCGGCGCGGGAGCAGCCGCAGCCCCGGGGCCCCGGCACGGGCAGGGCCGCCCGCGGGCAGCCCCAGCCCCGGGCCCAGCCCCGGCCTCGCTGCCCTCCCCGCCCGCCTCTCACCTGCCGGCCCCGCGGCCAGCGACAAGGCCAGGAGCCACGGCCCCAGCCCGGGCGCCATCCTGCCCTGCCGCGCCGGGGCCGGCCGGCGCCGAAGGGCCCGGCGGGAGCCGGAGAGGAGCCGAGCGGAGCCGCGCTCGGGCCCGCTCCTGCCCGCCCCGCCGGCTCGGACCCTCGCCGGGGCAGCGCCGACGCCCCTCACCGCCCCCGACACGCACGACGCGCCCCGGCCCGGCCCGGCCCGGCCCCGCCCCCCGGTGCCGCGGCCCCTTCGGGCGAGGAGAAGGGGGGCGCCCGGAGGGACGCGGGGCAGGGCCGTGGGCGGAGGAGGAGCGCGGCGCCCCGGCAGCCGAAGGCTCCCGGCCCTTGGCTCCCAGCGCGGCTCCGGCGCTGTCCCGGCTTGTCGCCCTGCCGAGCCCTGCCGAAGGGGGTCGGCGCCTCGGCCAGGCGCAGCCGGGGCCGGCCCCAGCGCCAGCGCCAGCGCCAGGGACGGGCTGTCGGCCCGCAGCGTCCCCTCGCAGGACCCTCCCCGTGCCCCGCACCCTCAGCCCGCCCTGGCCTCACTCCCATGCCCAGCCCGGGGGGACCACCAAGGTGCGCGGTGGACAAGCAACTCCCGCTCCTTCCCCTCCCCGTGCCACACCCCTCCTTCCTTCATAGCAGAGCTCCCTCTTCCCCACCACGACCGCAGCCTTGCAATTCCCTTTGTCACCCCTCCCGTTTCTTGCAGTCTGTTTTTCCCACACTGAATACTGGACACGCAGCCAGTCCCCAGGTGTGCTGAGCGGTGGCATGAAGTCTAGCTGGAGGCCAGTATCTAGCAATGTACCCTGGGGTCAGTACTGGGGCCAGTCCTGCTTAACATCTTCAGCTGTCACCTGGCGGATGGAATGAAGAGCACCCCCAGCAAATTTCTTGAGGAAACAAAACTGGGAGCAGGGGCTGCTCCACCAGAGGCCTGTGCTGCCATCCAGAGGGACCTCAGTCGGCTGGAGAAATGGGCCGAGGGGAACCTCACACAATTTAATGAGGTGTACTGGTTTCGGCTGGGGTAGAGTTAGTTTTCTTCATAGTACCTCGCATGGTGCTATGCTTTGAATTTGTGAGCAAAACACTGTTGATGACACAGGGATGTTTAACCTCTTGCTCAGCAGCGCTTACACAGCGTCAAGGCCTTTTCTGCTTTGCATGCTGCCTCAGCAGCGAGCAAGCTGGGGGTGGGCAATGAGCTGGGAGGGGACACAGCCAGGACAGCTGATCTCAACTGAGCAAAGGAACATTCCATACCATATGATGTGGGGCTCAGCAATAGAACTAAGGGAAAGGAGGAGGAAAGGGGAACATTCGGAGTGATGGCATTTGTCTTCCCAAGTAACCGTTATGCATGTGGAAGGCCTGCTTTCCTGGAAATGGCTAAACACCTGCCTGCAGGTGGGAAGTAGGGAATGAGTTCCTTATTTCACTTGGCTTGTGCACACAGCTTTTTCTTTACCTCTTAAACTGCCTTGACCTCAACCCATGATTTTTCTCTCTCTTATGCTTCCAATTCTCTCCCGCATCCCGCTGAGGGGGCAAGGAGTGAGCAGCCGTGTGGTACTTTAGCTGCCTGTTGGAGTTAACCCACAACAGAAGGGAAAGGAATTAGTATCTGGGAGGAACAACCCCACGTAGCAGTATGTGCTGGGGGCTGTCCACCTGGAAAGGTCCTAAGGCTCCTTCTGGACACCAAGATGAACATGAGCCAGCAATGTGACCTTGTGGCTGTATTGGGTTTCCGTGGCAAGGATTTGGAAGCAGGGCAGGCTGCACGGGTGGCCTCTGTGAGAGGAGACCTGGGCTGCCCCTGTGTTGGACACAGCTGATTCTACCCAGCTCCCAAAAGGACCCACTGCTGGCCACAGCTGAGCCAATCAGCTAAGCTGGTAGCGCCTTGGTGAAAGTATATTTACAACAGAGGTAAAAAACCGCTGCAGAGTGGCTGTGAGAAAGAAAAGTAAGAAAAATGGTAAGAGAAACCCCCCTGCAGACACCAAGTGAGTGAAGAAGGAGGGGCAGGAGGTCCTACATGTGCCACAGCAGAGATTCCCCTGCAGCCCCTGGAAGAGACCACGGTGGAGCAGGTATTTCCCTGCTGCCTGTGCAGGACCCCATGGCAGAACACGTGAGTATGCCCTGACTGGGACTGGCGCCTGTGGAGAACCCACGCAGCAGCAGCTTTATCCTCAAGGACTGAAGCCCTTGAAAAGGAACCACCCTGTAGCCATTTGTGAAGGACTGCAGACCATGGGAGGGAGGAAGAAAGAGCAGAGATGGAATGTTATGAACTGACCCTAAACCCCATTCCCCATCACACATGGGCCACTCAGGGAGAGGAGGTAGAGGAATGAGGAGTGAAGGTATGAAGCTGAGCACGGGAGGCAGCGGAGGGGTATGGCGGGGAAGGCGGGTTTTGCTTTTGTGCCTCACAATCCTACTCATTTAATGGCCAATAAATTAAAACTGCAGAGTGCAGGAAAGGCCAGGAACTCCTGTGGTGCACAGTGATGGCCCCTCACTGCCTGGGAACAGCCCTAAGCCCTCCAACCCAGGTACTCCCCCGGCCCACAGCTCCAACACCCTGGGCTGGGGCCCAGCAGGCTTGTGTTAAAGCTCACCTGGATTTCCTGTCCCTGCACGACCGGCACAGAAGTAGCAGGCAGAGTCCCGGGGGCACAGGGCACACAGGCACAGAGATGACTCAGACCAGGGATTAACCTAGGACACCATGGCTCGCCCTTCCACTGCTGCCCCGTACTTCTTTGGACCACCCGAGGGTTGGCTGATGAAGGACACCCACTCGAGTGTCACCTCTTCTCCCGGCTCTCCCACACCACTTGGGTCCTGCCTCTCAGAGACCTCATCACGCTGGGCTGCACTGCCTGACGCTTTTCCCCCTGCACATCCAGCAGGCGGGGGCAGTGCAGGGTGTCCACGGGCAGAGCGAGGGCACAGGACCAAAATGTTCTTTGTGACCCTCCTCTGCCCTGGCAGGCCCCTGCAGAACTGCAGGGCGCTTCCTTCCACATCTCATGACGCATCATCTCTTTCCGCGTAAGGGAGAAGGAAAGCAACAGGAGTTGGCACCTCTGTCCCTCCAAGCCTTGTAAGGCGGATCCCTACCTCTGCCCAGTGACATGCTCTTTTAGGGACTCTCTTCCCCCATTCCTCCCCCAGCTTCGCTCACCCACCACATTCCCTCGGGGAAAACACAAGGAGGTGCGTGGGGAGGGGGCAGATTGCTCCAGACAACCAGTCTTGGCTGCTGTCACCCCTCCTGCACTCATCCAGCTCAAGGAAAGCCTGCTCCACTAGTGCAACAAATCCCCTCAAGGCTGTCACGGCCAGAGGAAATGGGATCCCTTTGCATGAACCCCAGCTCCACCACTGCCTCCTCCTACACTGCACTGCCAAAGCAAAGCAGTTAATGTCTCTTAGGCCTTTGACGGTCTCACTAGTGTAGAAATATTTGCAGCTAAACTGGTTTTATCTCAGCCCAAGTGTTCTCTCCCTTCTCCCTTCTGCTTCTTCCCCCATCCTGCTGAGGGGGCTGTGAGAGAGAAGCTGTGTGGGGCTTTGCCTACAGGGGTTTACCCTCAGCAGTCCTTTTTGGTGCCCAATGTGGGGCATAAGTGTGACCTGTGGATAAGGCCATGCCGCAACAGGTACACCTCTGAATGAACTGTGGCTCGTGTTTAAGGCCATGCCAGAGCAGGTTCTCCCCTGAATGCACTGTGGCCCATGGATAAGGCCATGCTGGAGCAGCATGTCACGGTCCATTCCTACCTCTCAAATTCATAGGACTAGGTATCCTGTCAATTCAACTTTATTTTATGAGCTCATTAGGAAAGAAAACAAACATGTCAAGCAAGGGCTCAGTCCCACTTTCACAGATCCGTCTACCATGTGACTTCACTAATTCGTCATTTAATTCATGAGGTTTCTACTGCACAAGCTCTCTAATTCATAAGTCACAACTCATACCTCGTGACCCAACCTGTACCTCACAACTCTTAACTTGTGACTAGCAACTCATAACTCGCACACATGATTTAGCAGATTCTGAGGAAACTGCCAGACAATCAATACGCAGGGATTATAGCTGCAGGAGGCAGCAAGCTGCAGGTGATAAAGGCTTCACAATGACCTTTAGCCCTTCATGGCCATTGTGCCATGCCCATGCCCTGGCCTCCCTCCCATTACCTGCCTGCCAGGACAAGAGACACGGTGTGGAAACAATCCCCACCACTCCTACCTCCTTGCCCCACACCCTTCCTTTCCGCACCACAGAGCTACCACCCCAAACCCCGTCCCCAGCTGCTAATATCCCCTCCCATCTCTTGCAGCCTCGTGATGCCCTTCTTTCCTGCAGGGCTACAGGGCTGTCCAGCCTGGGGAGATGTCCCGGTTTCAGCTGGGATAGAGTTAATTTTTTTTTTTCACAGTAGCTAGTGTGGGCTATGTTTTGGATCTATGCTGAAAACAGTGTTGATAATGTGGAGATGTTTTCGTTGTTGCTAAGTAGTGCTTACGCTAGTCAAGGACTTTTTCAGCTTCCCATGCTCTGCCGGGTGCACAAGAAGCTGGGAGGGGACACAGCCGCGACAGCTGACCCAAACTGACCAAAGAGATATTCCATACCATATGACATCACGCTCAGTATATAAAGCTGGGGGAAGAAGAAGGAAGGGGGGGACGCTTGGAGTTATGGCGTTCGTCTTCCCAAGTAACCGTTACGCGTGATGGAGCCCTGCTTTCCTGGGGATGGCTGAACACCTGCCTGCCCATGGGAAGCGGTGAATGAATTCCTTGTTTTGCTTTGCTTCTGCGCGCAGCTTTTGCTTTGCCTATTAAATGGTCTTTATCTCAACCCGGGAGTTCCCTCACTTTTACCCTTCTGATTCTCTCCCCCATCCCACCAGGGGGGAGTGAGCGAGCGGCTGCGTGGTGCTTGGTTGCTGACTGAGGTTAAACCACGACAGTCCTTTTTGGCGCCCAGCGTGGGGCCTTGACGGGTTTGAGATAATGACAGATTTTATTAGAATGCGCTAGATTGAATTTATTAATCAGCAGGCTTCTGTGCTTGCTATGGGGCTTGCCTGCCTTACTGTATATACATATACTGTATGCCTTGAAGTCTACCACTCATTAGTGACGGCTTTTTGCTTTTGCTGCTTGCTGTACTGCTGTACTGCTTACCATCTTACTCTGCTGTGCCTGGGAACATTTTGATAACAGCAATGGCCAGGTGCCCGGGCTGGCAGATGGCCAGGGCATTGCTGCTGTTTCTGTGCTGCTCTGCTGGACAGGCTGGAACTCCAGTGTGAACTCGAGTCAGAGGGACTGTGACCTGTGGATGAGTCCATGTGGGAGCAGGACACCCCAAAGCGTCTGTGGCCGTGGCTAAGGCCATGCCAGAGCAGGTATATCTCAAAGCATCTGTGGCCTTAGTTACGTCTGTGCCACAGCAGGTATACCTCTGAGGGAATTGTGGCCCAAGGATAAGTCCATGCTGGAGGAGGGACACCTCAAAGTGTCTGTGGCTGTAGATAAGTCCATGCTGCAGCAGGTACACCTTGAAGCATCAGTGGCTGTGCATGAGGTCATGCTGGAGCACCTCAAGAGTCTGTGGCTGTGGATAAGCCC
Organism: Morus bassanus; assembly: GCA_031468815.1. Taxonomy (NCBI): domain Eukaryota; kingdom Metazoa; phylum Chordata; class Aves; order Suliformes; family Sulidae; genus Morus; species Morus bassanus. Next base: position 513,401 of record CM062591.1, read on the forward strand.
ACAACAGAGCAGGTTCACTTCTGGAGGGACTGCTGCCATAGGCAAGGCCATGTTGGAGCAGGTTCACTTCTGGAGGGACTGCAGCCACGGGCAAGGCCATGCTGGAGCAGGTTCACTTCTGGAGGTACTGTGGCTGTGGGTAAGGCCATGCTGGAGCAGGTATATCTCTGAAAGCATTGTGGCCCATGGAGAAGGCCACGCTGGTACAGGCGCACCTCAAAGCCACTGTGGCTGTGGAAAAGTCTATGCCGCAGCAGGTGTACCCCTGGAGTGACTGTGGCTCCTAGGTAAGGCTCCACTTGGAGCAGGTACAACCCTAAGGGACTGCAGTCTGTGGATAAGTCCAAGCCAGAGCAGGGGCAAGGGGAGGAGTTCATTACGATAGTAAACCCAACGGTCTGATCCAAAGGGACCAGGGGTGGAGATTGTAATGTAAATGCTTTTAAACTGTTGTAACCTGGGATTAGAGTTACATGTTATGGGAATTACTATAGCAGAACCCCCTTGTTGCTAGCCAGGCTAGGAGCAAGGGGAGGAGTTCATTGCAAAGTTAAAACATATAACCTGGCCCAAAGGGTCCAGGGGTGGATATTGTAATGGTTCTACCTTTAAATTGTTGTAACCTGTGTGATTTGAGTTGCATGTTATAAGATCTACTGTAGCAGGAACCACCTGAACCAATGGAGGAGAAGCCTTACAAGAAGCAGTGCAAGTGCAGCAGTGACCTGACCTGAGCTGGCTTTGGTGCCCAGTAACTCCACACAACACACCACCTCTCCTGTCCTGAGTGACCACCAGAACAGATGGAGCCCAAAGCCATGGACTAAATGAACTCAGTGGACATTTTGTGGACATCTGTGGACATTTTGAAGACATTTTACAGGGCCGGTCCATAGACTAAGGGAATGATAAATGATATCTGTGTATTATATCAAAGGATGGGAAGGGGCAGGGGGTGGTTAATAAGGTTGTATTGGATAGTATGGGACCTGAGCATGACGTAAATGGTATGGAATAAGGGGTGGATAATGTCCATTATCCAGCTGGGATAGAGTTAATTTTTTTTTTTTCATAGTAGCTAGTGTGGGCTATGTTTTGGATCTATGCTGAAAACAGTGTTGATAATGTGGAGATGTTTTCGTTGTTGCTAAGTAGTGCTTACAGTAGTCAAGGACTTTTTCAGCTTCCCATGCTCTGCCAGGTGCACAAGAAGCTGGGAGGGGACACAGCCGCGACAGCTGACCCAAACTGACCAAAGAGATATTCCATACCATATGACATCACGCTCAGTATATAAAGCTGGGGGAAGAAGAAGGAAGGGGGGGACGCTTGGAGTTATGGCGTTCGTCTTCCCAAGTAACCGTTACGCGTGATGGAGTCCTGCTTTCCTGGGGATGGCTGAACACCTGCCTGTCCATGGGAAGTGGTGAATGAATTCCTTGTTTTGCTTTGCTTCTGCGCGCAGCTTTTGCTTTGCCTATTAAATGGTCTTTATCTCAACCCGGGAGTTCCCTCACTTTTACCCTTCTGATTCTCTCCCCCATCCCACCAGGGGGGAGTGAGCGAGCGGCTGCGTGGTGCTTGGTTGCTGACTGAGGTTAAACCACGACAGGAGCAGTGCCACCACGCTGTATGTCCAGTCTGTTCAACACCGAGGAAACAGCAGGGGTGGGCAGGGGGAGATGCTGCTACGGAGGTGCTGGGGGGTAGGGATTAGCTCCAGTTCTCAGGAGCTGGGTCTCCTCATCTCGCTTACCCAGCACGGGAAAAACCTCACGGACACAGGTGTCCACATTGCCAGAATATCTTCCTCTCACCTTCCCCCAGCTGTGACCACGGTTTCCCTGTCTGTGCCCCTGACACCCCTGCCTGGACCAACACCACCCTCTGTGCCCCAGGAACAGCCCCATTACTCCCTTGGCACTGGTCTGGCCTGTGACAGCCCTGAACCCAAAAGCCAAGGTGTGGTAAGATAAAGTAGTTGCCATTGCCAGGGCACCCTTGGCTGTCTTCTCCTTTCGTTCCTGCCAGGACCCTAGAAGGTGTACTGCAGGTATGGTTGGCAGTGTGGGGAAATGTCTTGTGGGCGACAGGACCTGTGTGGCTGCAGGAGGCTCCCAGGCCTTCTTTGGGAGCATGTGCTGTATGAGCCCAAAGGGACACTGCCCGTACCAGGCCATGGGAATAGAGCAGAAGATGAACCCAAAAGCACATCACATGGTCAGTGCATGCCCTATCATCCCTGCATGGCAGACCTCTTCAGTTGGATCTCAACACCCTGAAACATGCCTGAAAATCCAGCATGGATGTTCACCTATCACATCACTTCAACCAGCCCATGGTAACAGACCAAGTGGAAAAGATGGAAAGGGGAAGCACATTGGCCAAAGCTCAAGCAATTTGGGTGCCTCCAGTGGTCCTAACCAGAACACTGTTTTCCAGGGACGACTTGGTGGTCCACGTAATAACGTGACCTGAGAGGGCACAGGCTTATATTGGGCTGCACAGGGTTCAGGACAATCTGCAAGGCGCTGTGCTGCACACTCCCCTGTCACAGGATGAACTCAGCTGGGAAATCATAGTGGAAGAGCCTGAGTTGACACCCATGTGGTGTTGTCATGGTTTTAGCTGGGATAGTTCATTTTCTTCACTGTAGCTAGTATAGTGCTGTGTTTTAGACTTAGTATGAAAATAATGTTGATAACACACTAATGTTTTAGTTGTTGCTGGGTAGTGCTTACATTAGTCAAGGACTTTTCCAGCTTCCCATGCTCTGCCAGGTGCACAAGAAGCCAGGAGAGGCGGGGGCACATCCAAGAGAGCTGATCCAAATTGGCCAAAGGGTATTCCATACCATGTGACGTCGTGCCCAGTATATTAACTGGGGGGAGTTGGCCGGGGGAAGCAGCGATCGCGGCTCGGGGACTGGCAGCGTCGGTCGGCGGGTGGTGAGCGGTTGCAGCACTTGTTGTTTAGCTTTGGGTTTGTTTTTTTTTTTCCCTTCTTCCAAGGTTTCATCTCCCTCTCGCTCATTATTTTCCTTTTCATTATATTATTATTACTATTGCTGTTTTATTTTAATTATTAAACTGTTCTTATCTCAACCCACGAGTTTGCTTACTTTGGCCCTTCCGATTCTCTCCCCCATCCCACAGGGGTGGGGGGAGTGAGCGAGCAGCTGTGTGGTACTTAGTTGCTGACCAGGGTTAAACCACAACAGGTGTCTGCCCTAAAGCAGGTTCTTATTCTTACTACAGCTCCAGGTGCTGGGTAACTGTTCCATTGATGCATTAGCTACCTAATAGGATCGTCATTATTGTTTCACAGATGTACACCATCTGCAGTGCCTGATCATCCTACGGCTACCCTGTCTGCGTGGAAAAGTCCTGAAAAGGAAACAAACACATTCTTTCCTGGGACTGCAATGTAGGTACCCATTATTCCTCATATACTCCAAAACAATAGGAATTACAGATAGAAATTCACTCAGAGTATGCAAAACTTTGCAGGAAGTGAGAGGTGTCTGGAGTGCTACAGTTGGGAGGGGCAGTCCTGGACTTCCTGGACAGCTGAGCTCTCAAACCCCACTCACAACTGGTCAGTCCACTGGTGGCAAAGCAAATCCACACACTGGCACCTGCAGCTGTCAGACTGCAAACAGCTGCCTTAGCAGCAGGTATACCAGCGAATGCATGCCGGAGCACGTGGCCAAAACCATACTACACAGCCTCCTTAAGTCAGTGTAGGAAACTGGCTATTATGAAACAAGAACGGCCAAATTTTGAAAGCCATCATAAGCCCAGTGCATCCAGGATTTGGAACGTACCGTACCAGCCACCTCTGTAGGCCAAGCCCTGTCATGCAAACTCTTGGCACCAACACAACTGCAATACTGGGTGTCCAAGGGACTGATAAGCCTCCGTGGACACACAGTACGGGTGAGCGTTGTCCTGCAGCTGACATTGGCATGAAGCCTTTGGATGCACACATTAATTATTCCATGGGTAGGCCCCTCAATGTCTACTCATACAATCGCACTAGACATTCAAGGCTCTCAGGAATAGGCTGTGGCAATCTGGGTGTCTTTGCATAAGATGACACGGAAGGGACCAGCATATCCTGAGCCTGTGTTGTCCTGTCTACATCAGCACACTCTGGGGTAGCTTGAACAACATGAGGTTTTAAAACCCAAATCAATTCAGGATTTCCATGTTCAAATTTTAGTTCTTCAATGCTCACTGTGCTGCTTCTTAAACAACCTCTTTCTCTGTTCCTTTCTACCTGTGGAAGGGACTGAGAAGAATGGAAGAAGGTTAACAACATATTTGTGGGTTTTACGTGTGCTTGTGGGAGACACTGCAGCTGCTGCTGCTGCTGCAGCACCTCTGTGCCTGTTTCTGGGAAAAGCCAACCCGGACTAGTCCTATGAAGCCTTCTTGCAGCCAACCACAAAAGACCCGTCTGGATTTAGACCCCTTCCTTCAAGTTCTGGCCTGGCCTTGCCTCTGTTTCAAGCTCTGTGCCCTTTTCCAGCTCTCTGGTGCTGCAGAAATACGCGACCATGTCTGCAGCTGATGGTGAGAGAACTTCCAGTGACAGCTGGTTCCTGGAGGGGTCTGTACAGCTGGTGACTCGGGTCTGCAAGGATGAAGCAATATGCTGGAGTCCCGTGAAAGGATACTGCAACACTATATGCTGCAGGTCTCTGCCAGGAGTCTGATGGATCCAGTCTCAAGCGTAGCTGCTGTCACTCAGGAGTACACCAGAGGTGTGGCAGGTAAGAGTGAGAGACTCGGAGACCTTCCCTACTCTGGGGCTGGAGGCCTCTGCCTGCCCCTGAGAAAGGGCACCTGCAACCCCGGGAGACAAGAATGAACAGGCAGGAACAGCTCAAGCAATCGTATCATCTACTCCACCACTTCCCTGGGCTTCTGCTTGTCATCTCCAGGATCCAGCAGCTGCATACACACATGCTCACAACCTCTTGCTCCCATTATACTCTCAGAGCTGGGAGAGAAGAACAGACTTCCTCTTTTTCCCAGTGAGCCCCCAAATGGCCCTCTGTACTTTCCCCATTTCCTCTGCCCGCTCCACAGGGAGTAAAACACTGCACTGAGTCAACCTGAGCCATGACCAAAACCATGACCAAAAGAGCAGGGCTATTTGCACACCTCCCCAGTGGGCCAGGACCAGGTACCAGCCCTACCAGAAAATGGTGCAAACAGCAAAACTACTTTGCAAAGCTGAAGCAGTTTTCGAGAGAGAGGAATGAGGACTGGTGTGAGGCAAGTGAAGAAGGCAAGCAGAAGGAGTCAAACTTTGGGGACAGAACCAGGTAAAACATCCTTGTCAGAATCAAACATTTGAAAGCTGTGTGCTGTAACTACATGACTCTCTGAGAGCAGCCCTGAAAGCCTGCGGGACTTGCCTCCCTTCCAGCTCCAAGGCCCACAGCCAGGACCCTGGTGGGAGGTTTGTGTTAAAGCTCTGCTGCATTTCCTGTCTCCGTGTTAACGGCACAGAAGTAGCGGGCAGAGTCCCGGGGGTTCAGGGCACGCAGGGACAGAGATGACTCGGACCGGGAATTGTCCCGGGACGCCGTGGCTCGACCCTCCACTGCTGCCCCATAAACTGTACCACCCCATGTCCAGCAGGCGGATACCCACTCGAGTGTGCCACCGGGAGCCTGACGGTACCAGTAAACTGCATAGCTCCCGAAGTCGAAGCCGGATCCGCGGCAGGAGAGGAGCACGGAGTCCCCGGGCGCTCGCAGCCCTCCGCCGGCCTCCACCAGCCTCGGCTGCGCCCACACCCCTGCGGACGGAGAGCGCAGGCAGCCGGGCAGGGCGCGCCCACGGCCCGAGGACCTTCACCCGCCGCCCCGGCGCCCCCCGCCCCGGCACAGCGACGGCCGCCACCCGCCTCTCTCCCGGCAAACCCCCGCGCCCGGGCCAAGGCCCCGCCCGCCCTCCTCGGCGCTGAGCCGCGCCTGCTCCCGACGCTCCGGCGCGACCCGCTGCCCCAAAGCCTCCCCCTGCCTCTGCCTCTGCCGCCCGCGCCGCCCGCTCGCCGCTTCCCCGCGGAGGAAGGCGAGCGCCAGGCGACAGCGCGCCCGGCGCGGGAGCAGCCGCAGCCCCGGGGCCCCGGCACGGGCAGGGCCGCCCGCGGGCAGCCCCAGCCCCGGGCCCAGCCCCGGCCTCGCTGCCCTCCCCGCCCGCCTCTCACCTGCCGGCCCCGCGGCCAGCGACAAGGCCAGGAGCCACGGCCCCAGCCCGGGCGCCATCCTGCCCTGCCGCGCCGGGGCCGGCCGGCGCCGAAGGGCCCGGCGGGAGCCGGAGAGGAGCCGAGCGGAGCCGCGCTCGGGCCCGCTCCTGCCCGCCCCGCCGGCTCGGACCCTCGCCGGGGCAGCGCCGACGCCCCTCACCGCCCCCGACACGCACGACGCGCCCCGGCCCGGCCCGGCCCGGCCCCGCCCCCCGGTGCCGCGGCCCCTTCGGGCGAGGAGAAGGGGGGCGCCCGGAGGGACGCGGGGCAGGGCCGTGGGCGGAGGAGGAGCGCGGCGCCCCGGCAGCCGAAGGCTCCCGGCCCTTGGCTCCCAGCGCGGCTCCGGCGCTGTCCCGGCTTGTCGCCCTGCCGAGCCCTGCCGAAGGGGGTCGGCGCCTCGGCCAGGCGCAGCCGGGGCCGGCCCCAGCCCCAGCCCCGGCCCCAGCCCCAGCGCCAGCGCCAGCGCCAGGGACGGGCTGTCGGCCCGCAGCGTCCCCTCGCAGGACCCTCCCCGTGCCCCGCACCCTCAGCCCGCCCTGGCCTCGCTCCCATGCCCAGCCCGGGGGGACCACCAAGGTGCGCGGTGGACAAGCAACTCCCGCTCCTTCCCCTCCCCGTGCCACACCCCTCCTTCCTTCATAGCAGAGCTCCCTCTTCCCCACCACGACCGCAGCCTTGCAATTCCCTTTGTCATCCCTCCCGTTTCTTGCAGTCTGTTTTTCCCACACTGAATACTGGACACGCAGCCAGTCCCCAGGTGTGCTGAGCGGTGGCATGAAGTCTAGCTGGAGGCCAGTATCTAGCAATGTACCCTGGGGTCAGTACTGGGGCCAGTCCTGCTTAACATCTTCAGCTGTCACCTGGGGGTTGGAATGAAGAGCACCCCCAGCAAATTTCTTGAGGAAACAAAACTGGGAGCAGGGGCTGCTCCACCAGAGGCCTGTGCTGCCATCCAGAGGGACCTCAGTCGGCTGGAGAAATGGGCCGAGGGGAACCTCACACAATTTAATGATGTGTACTGGTTTTGGCTGGGGTAGAGTTAGTTTTCTTCATAGTACCTCGCATGGTGCTATGCTTTGAATTTGTGAGCAAAACACTGTTGATGACACAGGGATATTTTAGCTATTGCTAAGTACTGCTCACACAGCATCAAGGCCACCTCTGCTTTGCATGCTGCCTTGACAGTGAGTAGACTGGGTTTGTACAAGATGAGTGGAGTGAGCAGCCGTGTGGTGCTTTAGTTGCCTGCTGGAGTTAACTCACAACAGATGGGAAAGCAACCTGTAACTGCGAGGAACAACCCCACGTAGCAGTATGCGCTGGGGGTTGCCCATCTGGAAAGTTCCTAAGGCTCCTTCTGGACACCAAGATGAACATAAGCCAACAATGGGACCTTGCCGCTATATTGGGTTTACGTGCCAAGGTTTTGGAAGCGGGGCAGGCTGTGCAGGTGGCCTCTATGAGAGGAGACCAGGGCCGCCCCCATGTCAAACACAGCTGATGCCAGCCAGCTCCCAAAAGGACCCACTGCTGGCCAAAGGTGAGCCAATCAGCTAAGCTGGTAGCACTTCTGTGAAAGTATATGTACAACAGAGGTAAGAAATGCTGCAGAGTGTCTGTTGGAAAGAACAGTTCTGGTCTCCCCTGTACTGGAAAGACATGGACATACTAAAAGGAACCAAAGAAGGACCATTAAGATGATTAAGGTACTACATCATGCCTCCTATGATAAATGACTGAGTACAGAAATATCTGAAGAGCCCGCAGAGACAAGAGACACTGTATGGAACAGACACCCATGATAACCCTTTGCCCCACGCTGCCTCATTCAGCTCTGCATGGCTCCTCTTTCTTCCCCCTCCAGCCCTTATCTCTCCCTTCCCAGCTCTACCACACCACCTGTGTCCTGCCAGGCTGCTGGGTTGTCCATCAGAGACCCCGTTAGGCTGGGCTGCACTGACTCCTTTCCCCCTGCACATCCAGGAGGCAGGGGCAGTGTGGGGTGCCTGCACACGGAGAGGAGGCACAGCACCAAAATGTCCTTTGTGCCTCTGCTCTGCCCTGGCAGGCTCCCACAGAGCTGCAGGGTGCTTTCTTGCACATCTTGCTATGCACTGTCTCAGTGTGCACCTCTCTTGAACTGATAGGAAGGAAGGCAACAGAAGCCGACACCCCCGTCCCGCCAACCCTTGGCAGGCTGATCCCTCTGTCTGCTCAGGGACATGCTCTTTTAGCTTCTTCCCCCAGCCTTGCTCACCCAGCATATTCCCTCTTGGAGAAAAAACAGCGGGGTCCTGGCCAGAGGGCAGGTTATTCCAGATAGCCAGTCTCAGCTGTTGTCACTCCTCCTGCACTGAGCCAGCCTAAAGCAAGCCTGCCCTACTAGTGCAACAAATCCCCTCAAGGCTGCCATGGACAGGGGAAGGGAGATCCCTTTGCATGAAGCCCAGCTCCACCACTGCCTCCTCCTCACAGCACACCGGCAAAGCAAAGGAGTTAATGCCTCTTAGGCCTTTGCAAGCCTCACTAATGAAGAAACATTCACAGCTAATGGTCTTGCAGTCAGCGTGACCCATTTAGCAAAGGAGTGGACCCTTCCTAAAAGGATGGACTGTCCAGAGTCTGCTTATTGGGAGGGTTTCAGTCACTGTTGCTATTTACATATGCTGCCTGTGTGACACAGTTTTGGGTTGTGTAAGTCCCAAGTGTGTAAACTCTCTACCTGCTCCATTTGGGCAGAGTTCACATCAGCAGAGCCTGTCACTGCAGCTCTCTGCTCTCCCCTATAGCTGTAGCAATAACCTGCTTCTGCCCTGGCCTGGTCACAGCTGCACCCTCCTATTCCATGATATTATTGCAGAATTGTACTGGTTATGGCTGGGATGGAGTTAATTTTCTTCGTATCAGCCTGCATGGTGCTGTGTCTAGGATCTGTGACCAAACCAGTGCTGATAACAAACCAATGTATTAGCTATTGCTGAACGGTGCGTGCAGTGTCACGCCCTTCTGTGTTTCTCACACTGCCACAGCAGCGAGTTGTGAGTTTAATAGTCCTCTTTCTTTCCAAATTGCCCCATGTGCATGTACTACTCCAAATGCATCTTTGGAATCAGTACACATATTAGCTCTTTGCTCATGACTCAGTTCTAAGGCTCGAGTCAGTGCTATCAACTCTGCCTTTTGAGCGGATGCATTACCGGGCAGTGCTCTAGTTTCCAGCGTCTGGGTATTTGTTACCACCGCATATCCAGCTCTGCGTTTTCCTTCCAACAGGTAGCTGCTACCGTCGGTGAAGAGCCCCACTTCCACGTCAGACATAGGCTTGTCCTGTAAATCTGGTCTGCGGGAATACACTTTTTCAGTGGTGGTTAGACAATCATGCTGTAATTCATCAGACTCAGAAATTGGGAGTAAAGTGGCAGGATTTAAGGTGGAGGATAGGGAAGGCATGACATCATCTTGTTCTAGTAAGACGGCTTGATATCTTGCTAACCTATTCGGCAAAATCCAGCTCTGTCCCTTGTTTCAAGGAGAGACGATACAGCACGAGGTACAAACACAGTGATTGGTTGACCCAGTTCCAGTGTTCGAGATTCCTCAATTAAGGCTACAATCGCTGCTACTGCCCTCAAGCAGGCAGGCCAGCCTTCACTACCCTCATCTAATTGTTTGGAAAAGTATCCCACTAGTCTTTTCCAGCTCCCCAGTTTTTGTGTCAGCACTCCCAGTTGACTTGCACGTACGTATAATTGAAAGGGTTTCCTCAGATTCGGGAGCCCTAAGGCTTCCGTTAATTTTCTCTTCTATTCTGACTGACATTCCCTTAATTGCCCATGTTCTAAGAAGGAATTTATCACCACTTCTAATCCCTTCCAGGCTTCCAATTTAATAGCGTGTTGTTCCTTTCTTACTGGCTGGACTCCTGCTTTTAGGTCGATCTTTATCAGAGTCACCTTCTTGGCTCATCCCGGTATTCCTGATGACCACACCATGGGTATTACTGCACTCTAAGACCACGTTGTGGTTTAGCCCCAGTCAGCAACTAAGCACCACACAGCCGCTCGCTCACTCCCCCCACCCCTGTGGGATGGGGGAGAGAATCGGAAGGGCCAAAGTAAGCAAACTCGTGGGTTGAGATAAGAACAGTTTAATAATTAGAATAAAACAGCAATAATACTAATATAATGAAAAGGAAAATAATGAGCGAGAGAGAGATGAAACACTGGAAGAAGGGGGAAAAAAAAAAAACAACCCAAAACTAAACAACAAGTGCTGCAACCGCTCACCACCCGCCGACCGACGCTGCCAGTCCCCGAGCCGCGATCGCTGCCTCCCCCGGCTAATTCCCCCAGTTAATATACTGGGCATGACGTCACATGATATGGAATACCCTTTGGCCAATTCGAATCAGCTCTCCTGGTTGTATCCCCTCCCCTCCCGGCTTCTTGTGCACCTGGCAGAGCATGGGAAGCTAGAAAGTCCTTGACTAGTGTAAACACTACCCAGCAACAACTAAAACACCAGGGTGTTATCAACATTATTTACATACCAAGTCTAAAACACAGCACTATACTAGCTACAGTGAAGAAAATCAACTATCCCAGCTAAAACCATGACAGACCAGTAACTAATAACCATCCCAATCTCCCTGCTAACTTGCGAGAAGAATCCACTGTCGCTTTCCGTGGCAATCCGCTCATAGCCATTTCAATTGTCTGGGGGGGGTAACCACCACCCCATCATCTATTTCAGGCCATGCTTCTGGTGGAGACAATGTAGCCAGAAAAGCAGCCACAGGGGTCCAGTGCTCAGTCCTGGGCCGTCCTGGAATATGGGAAGCCACCACGGGGGCCTCACCAGTCCCTGACTTTTTCCAGCCATGGCCTGGGTGTTTCTAGATCCTGCCGACTACGCCACATGTGTGAGCCAGCACAGGCAGGACACAGGAACAATCACAAAACCATGGTTGAAATGGCTGAACAACAGAGCCCAGAGAGCCGTGATCAATGAGGAAGAGTCTGGCTGGAGGCCCGTAACTAACGGTGTTCCACAGGGGTCTGTGCTGGGTCCAGTCCTGTCCAACATATTCATCAATGACTTGGACGAAGGGATAGAGGGTAACCTCAGCAAGTTTGCTGATGATGCCAAGCTGGAAGGAGTGGCTGATACGCCAGAAGGCTGTGCTGCCATTCAGCGAGACCTGGACAGGCTGGAGAGCTGGGCCGAGAGGAACGTCATGGAATTCAACATAAGTAAGTGGAAGGTCCTGCCCCTGGGGAGGAACAACCCCATGCTCCGGTACATGTTGGGGGCTGACCTGCTGGAAGTGGCTCTCTTGAGAAGGACCTTGGAGTGCTGGTGGACAACAGGCGGATCATGAGCCAGAAACGTGCCCTTGTGGCCAAGAAGGCCAACGGAATCCCGGCGTGCATAAAAAGGAGTGTGGCCAGCAGGTCAAGGGAGGTTATCCTCCCCCTCTACTCTGCCCTAGTGAGACCGCATTTGGAGTACTGTGTCCAGTTTTGGGCCTCCCAGTTTAAGAACAGGGAACTGCTCAAGCAAGTCCAGCGGAGAGCTACAAAGATGATCAGGGGACTGGAACATCTCCCTTATGAGGAAAGGCTGAGAGACCTGGGTTTGTTCAGCCTAGAGAAGAGAAGACTGAGAGGGGAATCTCATCAATACTTATAACTATCTGAAGGGCGGGTGTCAAGAGGATGGGACCGGACTCTTTTCAGTGGTGCCCAATGACAGGACAAGGGACAAGGGGCACAAGCTGGAACATAGGAAGTTCCACCTAAACATGAGAAAAAACTTCTTTCCTGTGAGGGTGCCAGAGCAGTGGAACAGGCTGCCCAGAGAGGCTGTGGAGCCTCCTTCCCTGGAGACATTCAAAACCCACCTGGACGCAGTCCTGTGCCCCCTGCTCTGGATGTACCTGCTCAATCAGGGGGGCTGGACGAGATGATATACTGAGGACCCTTCCAACCCCTAACATTCTGTGATTCTGTGATTCTGTGAAATGCAAAGAGTAAATTTATCTTTGTTACCTCGCCAACCACGGGATCCCCAAAGCGGCGCCTGGGCAGAGGTACACAAGCAGGGACGCAGGCACCACAGAGTTCGATCCTTGCTAGGGGATCACTGAACCTGTCATTTTCACCCATATCTCAGGGATTCGTGTAGGCATAATTTACCACTGCGCTTTGATCTTTCCCCAGCAGAGCAGGAATCTCAAGCATGTTCAATAGGCTGCCTCTAAATCTATCCCAGGCCTATGTTATCTAAATACAGATGTTTTACTTGTCCAACACACGAGGCCAAACAACAATTAGCATGACATATGTGTTTTTCGACACCCCAGCTGTAAGCCACTTCAGCATGTTTACAATCCTCCTCACTTACGGACTCCAATCCTAATTGTTTCAGAGGGGTTACCAATAGCTCAGTATCTTCCTCCATATCCTCTGCACTTTTTCATCTTACAGTCAGAACAGCACAAACTTTTTCCTTTTTTTCCTTTTCTTGATTAAAGAATATATACTACTTTGGTGTTTCAAATCCACCAGACCACATTTCTTTCTATTATCCCAGTCATCTCGTAATGTAAAGATCAAATTGATAGATGGCATTTTGTCCCATTTCTCATTCTTCTGACAAAACAACATTAGCTGTAATATAGCGTTATATTTCAAAGACCTATTTTCAAGCCATATTTCACCACCTTCCGATTGATATCGTGGCCACCACTGATTGCAATACCGTTTTAATTTGTCGTTAGTCATGGGGTCCCCTCCAAATTTACTCCAATTCTTTATGATACATCCTATGGGAGAACAAAAAGGCACCCTCCTGGAAGCAGTGGAAACCAATTCAGTACCAAAAAACAAGCCAATGTTTCATACACAAAAAAGTCCATATTCCATGCAAAACAAGGGATTTTTCTCCCTACGTTGCAAATTCTATGTGCAAAATGAGGGTTTTCCTCCCTGCATTACGAATTCCCCATGCAAAACGAGGGATTTTTTCCCTGCATTAGGAATTCCAAATACAAATACGACATGTACAACTGAAGCCGCGCTGCTGCTGCGGATCTTTTCCGATGCGTCTTATGCAGAGCAAATACAAAACCAACTCCAACTGCTTCCTTAGGATCTCTCTCTTCCCCCCTTTTCCCCTTAAAATACCTCTTTCGAATAGCGTTCCACCATTGTCTCGCTCACCGCCTGACTGCAGGAGAGGAGCTGATGGAGTCCCCAGTCAACAGGTTGGTGTGCGGTGGAGTCCCATCGGTCTGCTTCTCCTTGTCGGGTACAGCAAGATAATCCAAGCAAGGCTGTCAGCACGGCCCCATCTGGGGTGCCAAAACTGTTACCCTGAAGAGCAGATTCGTTCGCCTGGTCTGCAAAAGGCCAAACTACACACAGAGCAGAGGTATTTTAGTCAATTCATTTTTGTGCAAAGATGGGTGCTAGGTGATAACTCCACAAAGCTAGCGCACCACAAGAAACTACAAGGTATTTATAGAGTTAAATGTGGTAATAACAGCTAATATGGTATCAGGAACTGTCTGAATGGCTGCAACAAGATGGTGGTGATCAGTGGCATGAAGTCTAGCTGGAGGCCAGAAACTAGCGGTGTATCCCAGGGGACAATGCTGGCTCCAATCCTCTTCGACATCTTCATTAACGATCTGGAGGATGGGACAGAGTGTGCCCCCGGCAAATTTGCAGATGACACCAAAACTGGGAGGAGTAGCTGAGACACGTGGAGGGTTTGCTGCCATCCAGAGGGACCTCAACAGGCTGGAGAAAAGGAACCTCATGCACTTCAAAAATGGACGTGAAAGTCCTGCACCTGGAGAGGAACAACCCCAGGCACTAGGACAGGCTACAGTCACCCAGCTGGAAAGCAACTTTCTAGCAAGACTTAGGGGTTGTGCTACACACCAAAAGTTGGCCATGAGCCAGCAATACGCCCTTGCGGCAAAGGCGGCTAATGGTATCCTGGGCTGCATTACACAAAGTACTGCCAGCTGGTCAACAGAGGTGATCCTTCCCATCTCCTCAGCACTGGTGAGGCCACACCTGGAGTACTGGTTCCAGTTCTGGGCTCCCCAGTACAAGAGAGACATGGATATACTAGAGAGAGTCCAGTGCAGGGCCAGAAAAATGACTGAGGGTCTAGAGCACCTCTCATATTATGAAAGGCTGAGGGAGTTGGCACTGTTTACTCTGGAGAGGAGAAGGCTCTGGTGGCATCTCATCAACATACAGAAATACCTGAAGGGAGGGCGCAACGAAGATGGAGCCAGGTTCTTCTCAGTGATGCCCGGTGACAGGACAAGAGGCAATGGGCACAAAATGAAACACTGGTGGCTTGCAACAGAAGACCTCCAGAGGTCCCTTCCAAGCTCACCCACTCTGTGATTCTGTGCGTAGAGGGGAAGGATCATTGCCTCAATTTATGCAATGCATGAAAGGCACGAAAGGGTGTGCTAACTTCCTGCATGGAAACCTGCAACCGCTCCTCTGTTCCAGTCCACGTAGCAAGGATGGGCAATGACACCAGGCACGGGGTGTGACACATGGCCACAGCAGCTCCTGCTCATCTCTGCTCAGCTCCTCCTTGACCACACATCTGCTCTGCTCAGGTTTTACTCATCTCTGGACAACAGGCAGCACAGAGACCCACCGTCTCTCTGAGCTCAGTCAAGTCCACAGACTGACTCGCCACTGAGATGGGCTGTGACACCCGTGAACATGCAAGGAGGAGGGAGCAGGAGAGGATGAAGCTGATGTTGTTGGGCCACCCCCCACGTGTTTCTCACTGTGGTCCCTGCAGGGTGTAGTAAGAAAGCACACTGTCCCCGAGCTCCAGCCCCGTGATGATCAGGGTCCTGGAGCTCTTGACAGCCTGGCACGAAAACCTCTTGCAGGCAAAAGGGGCTGTGTGGCTGTAGGAGCCTCCCTGGCCCTTGCTCTGCAGCAAGTACTGCAGGGGCCCACCAAGGACAATGCCGATACCAGGCCACGTAAATATAGGAGGCGTTGGATCTGCAAGTGCATTGCGAAATACTGGAGTCCACTGCTTGCCACCACACTGCAGCCCTTGTTGCTTGGATCTCATCACCCTGAAACGCAGCTGAAACCAGAGCAGGGCTGTTCCCCCACTGCTTTGCTCTCACTGCTGCAAGGAGATGGCTCACAATGGGGTCAATGGAAGCAGTCAAAGGTGTTGCCAAAGCCCAGGTGCTCTGGGTGCCCCAGGGAAGAGGGGGACTGAGAGAAGGCAGAGAGGGGCTGCAGACAGGCAGAGTGGCTAGGCTGGCTGGGTGACAGAAACACACTGAACCACCTCTGCAGAACATAACACAGTGTTTGGGACACAGGAGATGGAAACTGGCAGTGCCAGGAGCTCTAGCACAAGTGCCACGACCACGTGCAGTGGACAGGGATGGCCCCTCTCCCACTGGGAACGGGCCTGAGCCACCTCAGCACATGCCAGCTTGAAATCTCACGCACCTTGTGCCCCACCCCAGCAGCTTTGTGTTAAAGCTCTGCTGCATTTCCTGTCTCTGTGTGAGCAGCACAGAAGTAGCGGGCAGAGTCCCGGGGGTTCAGGGCACGCAGGGACAGAGATGACTCGGACCGGGAATTGTCCCGGGACGCCGTGGCTCGACCCTCCACTGACTGCCCGAATTTAATCACTGAGGAATCAGGCCTGATGTAGGACACCCACTCGAGTGTGCCACCGGGAGCCTGACGGTACCACCAAACATGATAAGTCCCGAAGTCGAAGCCGGATCCGCGGCAGGAGAGGAGCACGGAGTCCCCGGGCGCTCGCAGCCCTCCGCCGGCCTCCACCAGCCTCGGCTGCGCCCACACCCCTGCGGACGGAGAGCGCAGGCAGCCGGGCAGGGCGCGCCCACGGCCCGAGGACCTTCACCCGCCGCCCCGGCGCCCCCCGCCCCGGCACAGCGACGGCCGCCACCCGCCTCTCTCCCGGCAAACCCCCGCGCCCGGGCCAAGGCCCCGCCCGCCCTCCTCGGCGCTGAGCCGCGCCTGCTCCCGACGCTCCGGCGCGACCCGCTGCCCCAAAGCCTCCCCCTGCCTCTGCCTCTGCCGCCCGCGCCGCCCGCTCGCCGCTTCCCCGCGGAGGAAGGCGAGCGCCAGGCGACAGCGCGCCCGGCGCGGGAGCAGCCGCAGCCCCGGGGCCCCGGCACGGGCAGGGCCGCCCGCGGGCAGCCCCAGCCCCGGGCCCAGCCCCGGCCTCGCTGCCCTCCCCGCCCGCCTCTCACCTGCCGGCCCCGCGGCCAGCGACAAGGCCAGGAGCCACGGCCCCAGCCCGGGCGCCATCCTGCCCTGCCGCGCCGGGGCCGGCCGGCGCCGAAGGGCCCGGCGGGAGCCGGAGAGGAGCCGAGCGGAGCCGCGCTCGGGCCCGCTCCTGCCCGCCCCGCCGGCTCGGACCCTCGCCGGGGCAGCGCCGACGCCCCTCACCGCCCCCGACACGCACGACGCGCCCCGGCCCGGCCCGGCCCGGCCCCGCCCCCCGGTGCCGCGGCCCCTTCGGGCGAGGAGAAGGGGGGCGCCCGGAGGGACGCGGGGCAGGGCCGTGGGCGGAGGAGGAGCGCGGCGCCCCGGCAGCCGAAGGCTCCCGGCCCTTGGCTCCCAGCGCGGCTCCGGCGCTGTCCCGGCTTGTCGCCCTGCCGAGCCCTGCCGAAGGGGGTCGGCGCCTCGGCCAGGCGCAGCCGGGGCCGGCCCCAGCCCCAGCCCCGGCCCCAGCCCCAGCGCCAGGGACGGGCTGTCGGCCCGCAGCGTCCCCTCGCAGGACCCTCCCCGTGCCCCGCACCCTCAGCCCGCCCTGGCCTCGCTCCCATGCCCAGCCCGGGGGGACCACCAAGGTGCGCGGTGGACAAGCAACTCCCGCTCCTTCCCCTCCCCGTGCCACACCCCTCCTTCCTTCATAGCAGAGCTCCCTCTTCCCCACCACGACCGCAGCCTTGCAATTCCCTTTGTCACCCCTCCCGTTTCTTGCAGTCTGTTTTTCCCACACTGAATACTGGACACGCAGCCAGTCCCCAAGTGTGCTGAGCGGTGGCATGAAGTCTAGCTGGAGGCCAGTATCTAGCAATGTACCCTGGGGTCAGTACTGGGGCCAGTCCTGCTTAACATCTTCAGCTGTCACCTGGGGGATGGAATGAAGAGCACCCCCAGCAAATTTCTTGAGGAAACAAAACTGGGAGCAGGGGCTGCTCCACCAGAGGCCTGTGCTGCCATCCAGAGGGACCTCAGTCGGCTGGAGAGGTGATCTACCAGCAACCTCATGCAGTTCAACAAGGGGAAGAGCAAAGTCCTGCACCTGGGGATGAACATCCCCATGCACCAGGGCAGGCTGGGGGCCACTCACATGAAATCACATGCCCAGAGAAGCACTCAACAGTTCTGGTGGACAACAACTGGACCATGAGCCAGCAATGTGCCCTTGCAGGCCCATCCACTCGAGAGGTGTGGGAAGAGAGATTGCCAGTGAAGAGTGGGGCAAAGAAGCTGTGGAATACCTCAGCCGCCTTCTCGTCCATTGTTCCCAGTTTGCCAGTCGAGTTCCTTGTGGGGGTACACCTTCTTTGACCTTCCTTTTCTGGCTGACACACCTATAGAAGCCCTTCTAAATATTCTTTGCATTCCTTGCCAAGTTCAGCTCCAGCTGCGCCTTGGCCTTCCTCACCCCATCCCTACACAACGGGGCAGCGTCCCTATACTCTCCTCAGGAGACCTGTCCCTGCTTCCACTGCCTGTGCAGTTCCTTCTTGCCCTGTTGTTTGACCAGCAGGTCTTGACTCAGCCATGCCCACCTCTTGTCTTCCTTTCCTGATGTCGTACAAATGGCAGTTGAGAGCTCTTCCACTCTATGGAAAGCATCCTTCAGGATTTGCCATCTCTGTTCTGCTGCCTTGTCCCTGAGGGCAGTTTCCCTGGGGGTCCCACTGACTAACTCCTTGGACAGATGGAAGTTTGCATGACCCTAAAATTCAGGGTCCTGACTTTACTCTTTGCTTGTCCCTTATCCCTCAGGACTGCAAACTCCACCGGCATATGATCGCGGCAGCCCAGGCTGCCTCCAGTCTTGACGTCTGAAGGAGGATTCAAGAAGACGGGGCCAGGCCCTTTTCGGTCGTGCTCGGAGACAGGTCAAGAGGCAATGTGCACAAACTGAAACACAGGGGGCTCCTTTGGAACATCACGTAACATTTTTTCACTGCCAGGGTGACCGAGCACAGGCACAGGTTGCCCAGAGAGCTTGCTGGGTCTCCATGCTTGCAGGTATGCACAAGCTGTCTGGGCATGGTCCTGGGCAACTGGCTCTAGGTGGCCTTCCTTGAGCAGGGGGCTTGGACCAGATGACCTCCTGAAGTGTCTTCCAAATTCAACCTCCCTGTGATTCTCTGAAAGACTCGCAGGCACATTCATGTCTTTGCAGGTGATATGTGCCAGGGCAAAAGGGGAAACTGAAACTCAGACTTTACATAGGAAAGTCAGCAATTTGCCATCCAAGGAGGGAGGTAAGGATGCTTAGCACAGAATTACCAAGGGAATTTATTCTTTTACACTTTCACTCTGCGCATAGCCATGCCCTTGCCTGATACAGAGAAAAGCAGGGTCTATATATGTGGCTGATCAGTGACTATTGCTCGCATAAGTGGAATGTACTTGTCCTAGGCTGGGTCAGTACACACTCGTCCCGTGCAGGCGGTACAGAGCTATGGTCAGTGGTGTGTGAACCTTCATTCTTCTAAACCCATGTCCCGTGCAGGTGCAGGGCTTTAGCCTGGATTCTGGTCGACTGCAGTTCTGGCCATGGTTATATGCCTGGTTTCACTGAAGGGTAAGCCTTCTATTGTTTTGTTGTCGGTGTGGGGTGTTCTGAGTCGGGAAGAGCTGGCTTAGGTTGGTCCATCAGGTCACATTGTCCCTGAGGTGAAAGATCACAGGCTCAGGTAGTGTTCGTTCTTCTAAGCAAGTGCTATTGCAGTTAGCATCTTGCCTTACACGGCAGCTCCCCTGCTGACAGCCAGAGAGAGCTTTCTACAGGAGCGTTGAGGAAAACTCGCTTTCCTCTTTTGGCTACAAGTTTCAAAGCTGGAACGCAAGAGAGAAACATTCAAGTGATACAAAAGTAATATGGGCGGGTAAAAAAGTAGCACACAGAAGAGTCAGGAGAGCTATTCAGCGTGGTTATGTTTTCTGCATTGCTGGCGTCTGCTGCATTTATGGTGTGCAGTCTTCCGGTAGAGCTTATGGTGTGTTGTTCTTTTGTGAAGTTGCAGACGCAGCTACAGACACGTGTGACGAGGTTGTACAACCACGTACACAAACCCAGAGCCTGGCTTTGGAAGGATGGGGCATTACGTGCATCCCCATTTGACCAGTTGACTGGCTGCTTCCTGGAGCCTGAGAGGCCTACTGCTGGCCACAGCTTCTTGCTGGAGGCAGGATTCCTGGTCTCCTGGGAGGGGAGGGGAGGGAATTCAATCACACCCAAAGGCCACTGCTGGAGGATTGCAGGGGGTACACAGCAGCACGCTGGCAGCGCGTGAGTTCAGGAGGAGAGACTAGAGATCTTCCCCCCAGTCAGAAACCAAAGGATGCAGGAGTACACCCAAAGCATTTCCAGCCCCCAAAGCTGTCTCTTAAAAGCTCTGGCTGGCCATCAGGCCTGAGGCTATCCTTTCAGGCTCCCCAGAAAGGGCATAACATGAGGAGCCAATCTTGCTCCTAGCATGCTGGAAGAATTACGGCTGTAATGGACCTCTGGAAATGGTTTAGGTTAACCCTCCTGCATGAAGCAGGGTCAAATGGTGTCGAGTAGGTGTACTGGGTGCGGCAGGGATGGAGTTAAGTTTCTTCACAGCCTGTATGGGCAGCTGCGATTTTTTGTGACCAAACCGTGTTGGTAACACACTGATGTTTTAGCTATTGCTCAACAGTGCTTACACAGCATCAGGGCCTTCTTCGTTTCTCATGTTGCCCCACCAGCTGTACAGCTGACCACAACCAGCGAAAGGGATATTCATTAGCACATGAGGACATCGGAAGCAATAAATGCGGGGGAAAGGAGGAGGAAAGGGGGGATATTTGGAGTTATGACATTTGTCTTTCCCAAGAAACCGTTACGCGTGATGGAGGCCTGCTTTCCTGGAAATGCCTAAATATCTGCCTGCCAATGGGAAGTACGAATTCATTATTTGGCTTGGTCTGTGCATTGAGCTTTTGCTTTATTTATTAAACCCTCTTTATCTCAACACACAAGCCTTCTCACTCTTACCCTTCCGATTCTCTGCCCCATCCCACTACGGGTGACTAAGCAAGCAGCTGGGTGGGGCTTAGCTGCCTACCAGGGTTAGGGACAGTAGGCTGCCCACAACCTTGGCCTGTTCAGGGTTGCATATCTCCAAGAATGGAGACTACACAGCCTCAGGTATCTACACACAAGGACAAATCCCCCCCTAGCATTGTCTTCTCTATGCTAAACAAGCCCAGTTCTCTCAGGCTCTCCTTGTCTGTCAGATGCTCCCTCCCTCATCTTCATGGCCCTCCATTGCATTTGCTCTGGTACGTCCATGCCCTTCCTGTGCTGGGAGCTCAGAACTGGACGCATTCGTCTACAGTCTCACCAGTGCTGAGCTCAAAAGCAGGCCACCCTAATGAGCAAGGAGTCAGGTAAAAATGCTGGGGGGCCTGCATGGCTAAGCAAAGCCAGGGAAAGTACAGGCCCACTGCTGAATGGGGTGGGGACCTGGTGACCCAGGACATGGAAAAGGGCTGAGGTACTGAATGCCTTATTAGCCTCAGTCTGTACTAGCAAGACCATCCTTCAGGAATCCCAGGTCCCAGAGTCCAGGGAGAAAGGCTGGAGCAAAGAAGATGTACCCTTGCACAGACCCATCATCTTCAGTAGAATGCTTTCAATTTGGTTAAGCACAATTTCCACTTCACAAAGCCATGGTGACTGTCAGTGAGAGAGAAGGAGGGGGAGGAGGTGCTCCAGGCGCCGGAGCAGAGAGTTTTCTGCTGCCTGTGGTGAAGACCATGGTGACACAGGTTGTCCCCTGCAGCACAGGAAGGTCCACCGTGGAGCAGATATCCACCCTGCAGCCCATGGGGGACCCCACACCAGAGCAGGTGGATGTGCCTGAAGGAAGCGGTGACCCTGTGGAGAGCTCACACTGGAGCAGGCTTCTGGCAGAAGCTGCAGTCCCGTGGAGAGGAGCCCATGCTGGAGCAGGTTTTCTGGCAGGACCTGTGCCCCACAGAGGACCCACGCTGGAACAGTCTGCTCCTGAAGGACTTCGTCCCGTGGGAAAGACCCTGACTGGAGGAGTTTGTGAAGAACTGCAGACCTTGGGGAGGACCCATGCTGGAGAAGTTCATCACGAACGGTGTCCCATGGGTGGGACCCCATGCTGGAGCAGGGGAAGTGCATGGGAAGGAAACAGTGGCGGAGACAAACGTTGATGAACTGACTTCAACCCCGTTCCTTGTCCCCCTGCATTACTCAGGTGGGATGAGGTAGAGAAGTCAGGAGGGAAGTTGAGCCTAGTAAAAAAGAAGGCATGTCAGGAAGGTCGTTTTAAATTTGTCCTTATTTCTCATTATCCTACTCTGATTTCATTGGCAATAAAGTAAATTAATTTCCCCAAGTTGAGTCTGTTTTGCCTGTGACAGTACCTGCTGGCTCATCTCTCTGTCCTTATCGTCACCCATGAGCCTTTCGTGTATTTTTTCCACACTGTCCAGCAGAGGAGGGACTGATAGAGTGGCTTGGTGGGCACCTGCTGGCACCACACCTTGTCTCCTTCTTCTTCCTCAACAGGTGATCTGTAGCAGCCACCCACCACAATGTCACCCATGCTGAGCTGCCCTCTCCCTTTCCTCAACAGCCTGGCTCCATCCACTACAGTACTCCTCTAATCTGCCGCACTGCATCTCCATGATCCCAGACCTCTACAGCCAAGACACGGTGGAGAAACTGGGCCACGCTGGATAGGAGCCCAGGCAACGTCCGCTAACCTGCACTTCACCGTACAGCCTCTGAAGTTCCCGGAACAGATCCTCCTGCATCACAACTGGTCTCAGCCCTTCAGCCACACTTCCTTTCACCACCTTTTACTGCTAGCATGCCACAGGTCTGTTTCCTGCACCTGTCATTGCGTGGCACCAACCTCTGGTTAGCCGCTGCTAGAAAGAAATGCTGACAAGTGTCTATTCTCTGTCAGTTGGTTTTTTGGTCCTCTCTGCTGCAGTGATGTACCAGCGTGAGCCTAGCACCACAGTAATACACTGCTTCATCGCCTTGCTTTGCTGCCTCGATCTGCAGTGGGAACCTGTTCTGGGAGCTCTCCAATGACCCAGTGAAGTGATCCTGGAAACCTTCCCCATAGGAACCACCCTCATCGTAAATCCAGTCCAGAGTGCCACGTGGCCCCTGTCGGTACCAGAACATGTAATAGCTGCTCATGCTGTCGCCACTCATGCTGCACTGGAAGGTGACTCCATCTCCTTCTCGCACGGCCAGTTTCCTCATGTGTTGCTCCAAGGCCACCTGGCCAGTGACTGCTGCAGTCAGGAAGAACAAGCCACGATCACTCCAAGGTTCAGCAAAGGTCAGGGCAATGCTGGTGGGGGCATTGCGATGGCACCGGACCAGCAGGAGGACTAAATCCTTCTCTTTGAACCCAGCGGACAAAGATGGGCAGAGGAACAGAGCTGGTACCAGGAATCAGGGCTCTCAAGGAGGGAGACGCCACATTTCCCTCCCTCCTTTTCCCTGGCAGACAGGGAACTGTTTCTCATTTTCCCTTTCAGAGCAAGAAGGTTTTGCACCTGGGGGACAAACCCCTTTGCCAAGCTTGTCATTGCCAAGCTGGGATGGTGAGGAACCCAATCTCCTGTCCCTCAAACCGCTCTCAATGTGCACAGGAGGGACAAGGACTTCTCACAGGCAAGTGGGGCTTGGGCCTTATGCTGACATCCTCAACCTGCTCTTTGCAAGATGGGTCACAGTGCCCCATGAGCAGAGCGCCAGTCCAAGTGCAAAGCATTAGGCCCCAACATGTGGGAGTAGCAGGTAGGTGCCCTGCCTCTCCCCACATTGCAGCGGAGCCAGGCTGGACGCAGGTGCCTAACTCACAGCTAGAACAGGACGAGGGCTGTTCCAGCCATGCTCCACAGGAATGCATGGGAAGGTAGATTTCAGGGGGAAACAGGTCAGGCTGCAAGCAGTCAGCACAGCTCCACAGAGCTGTGCAGAGCACAGGAGAATGCTCAGTTCCTGGGGGGGCATCACCCCTTCCTTTCACTTACCTACAATGGGCAATAACCCCATGCACAGGGCAGTCCACATGGCCGGGCCTGCTCTGTCTCGCCTCTCTCCAGCTCCTCTCTGCCTCCACTACACCTCTGCCCACATCCTCCCTGTCTGTGCCTCTCTCACTGCAGCCAGTCCTAGTCCCTCCTACTCACTCCCTTGGTCTATGACAACAGTGAAAGCAAGAGGCGGGGGAAGAGGTTGAAGCTGTTGGTGTATTCCAGAGTGTCTCTCACCATGCAGGGTGCAATAACAGTGCTCACTTGGCAGGAAAACCTCTGGTGGGCCAAAGGTGATGTGCACTTCTAGAGCCGCCCGCAACCTTCCTCTGAGGAAGGACAGTGGAGTGCTGCAGAGACTCTGGACCTGGGGGTGGCATATTGTCCTCCCACTGGACCCCTGTCCTTTGGTGCTGCTATGCTGCTGCTTCTGGATGGAAGCCCCTGAGCCCATCTCCACTTGAATACGTCACCCCCAGGCAGATGTGCTCATCACCCTGCTCCATCCACTCTGGCCCAGCACCCTACTCCTCCACTTGCTCCCTCGTGCTTATGCTTCTCCTGCTGCCCCTTCCCATCAAAGCCCTCCCAGATCCCCCAAGCAGCAAAGGCAGCAATGGGCAGGTGACATCTGGTGTGTCCTCGATGCTGAAGCCCTGGGGTACATGTCTGGGTCCAAGCCCCCCAGCTCATCCAGCAAAACTCATGGGCACAGGACTCCGCAGGGAGCAGGCTGTTGGGGCTGCTCAGCAGAGCAGGGACACTCCCTTCCCTGTGCTCATCCTACACACCAGGAACCCAGAGCTGCCCCTAGGACCACAGGATGGGACACCTACTGACCCCTGACACAATGTCACCATCTTGACAGGGACCACCATTCTGGGGAGCGTCGCCCACTCCACAGTGGCCCTCCACAGAATGCCTGAATCCTTCCCCTCCCCTCTCTTTTCATGGAAAAACCAACACGGCCCTTTGGGGAGGGGATCCAGAGCAGGCATGGGAAGGGGAGTTGCAGAGGGCAGAGGAACCCATTGAAACTGGATGCTTGCGGCTGGGAAAAGAAGCAGGGCAATGCAGGCCCAGGGAGGCCTAAGGTGCACTGGGTCCCTTGGAGATGCCCCAGCGTGGTAGGACAGGCTGGGTTCCCTAACACCCCAAGCCCACGGAATGCTGGAGTCTTCTTCTGGCACATGGCATCCTCCATGTCCTCCTTGCTGGGGCTCCCCTACAGAATTCCATGCGGGCCCTCCATGTACACACATGAGTACATATGCACATGGAGCCAACACTAACAACCTAACAAAGACAATATTCATCATGTGGATGATGAGGCAGGAACAGCTCAAGCAATTGTAGCATCTACTCCACCACTTCCCTGGGCTTCTGCTTGTCATCTCCAGGATCCAGCAGCTGCAAACACACATGCTCACAACCTCTTGCTCCCGGTAACACTCTCAGAGCTGGGAGAGAAGAACCGACTTCCTCCTTTTCCCAGTGAGCTCCCAAATGGCCCTCTGTACTTTCCCCATTTCCTCTGCCCGCTCCTCAGGGATTAAACCGCATGGGACAGACTGACTTGACCGGAGCCATGACCAGAACCAGAGCAGGGCTATTTACCCATCTCACCAGTTGGGCCAGGACTGGGTACCAGCCCTACCAGGAAACGATGGAAACAGCAAAACTTGTTTCTGAATCCAAAGCAGTTTTTATGTGAGAAGAATGAGGACTGGTGTGAGACATGGAAAGAAGGCAAGCAGAAGGGGTAGCACTTTAGTGATAGAAGCAGGTAAAACGTCCTTGTCAGAAAGAACATTTGGAAGTTGTGTGCTGTAACTACATGACTCTCTGAGAGCAGCCCTGAAAGCCTGCGGGACTCGCCTCCCTTCCAGCTCCGAGGCCCACAGCCAGGACCCTGGTGGGAGGTTTGTGTTAAAGCTCTGCTGCATTTCCTGTCTCCGTGTTAACGGCACAGAAGCAGCGGGCAGAGTCCCGGGGGTTCAGGGCACGCAGGGACAGAGATGACTCGGACCGGGAATTGTCCCGGGACGCCGTGGCTCGACCCTCCACTGCTGCCCCATAACTCTTTACAGTACGCGAGATGCCGATGTAGGACACCCACTCGAGTGTGCCACCGGGAGCCTGACGGTACCAGTAAACTGCATAGCTCCCGAAGTCGAAGCCGGATCCGCGGCAGGAGAGGAGCACGGAGTCCCCGGGCGCTCGCAGCCCTCCGCCGGCCTCCACCAGCCTCGGCTGCGCCCACACCCCTGCGGACGGAGAGCGCAGGCAGCCGGGCAGGGCGCGCCCACGGCCCGAGGACCTTCACCCGCCGCCCCGGCGCCCCCCGCCCCGGCACAGCGACGGCCGCCACCCGCCTCTCTCCCGGCAAACCCCCGCGCCCGGGCCAAGGCCCCGCCCGCCCTCCTCGGCGCTGAGCCGCGCCTGCTCCCGACGCTCCGGCGCGACCCGCTGCCCCAAAGCCTCCCCCTGCCTCTGCCTCTGCCGCCCGCGCCGCCCGCTCGCCGCTTCCCCGCGGAGGAAGGCGAGCGCCAGGCGACAGCGCGCCCGGCGCGGGAGCAGCCGCAGCCCCGGGGCCCCGGCACGGGCAGGGCCGCCCGCGGGCAGCCCCAGCCCCGGGCCCAGCCCCGGCCTCGCTGCCCTCCCCGCCCGCCTCTCACCTGCCGGCCCCGCGGCCAGCGACAAGGCCAGGAGCCACGGCCCCAGCCCGGGCGCCATCCTGCCCTGCCGCGCCGGGGCCGGCCGGCGCCGAAGGGCCCGGCGGGAGCCGGAGAGGAGCCGAGCGGAGCCGCGCTCGGGCCCGCTCCTGCCCGCCCCGCCGGCTCGGACCCTCGCCGGGGCAGCGCCGACGCCCCTCACCGCCCCCGACACGCACGACGCGCCCCGGCCCGGCCCGGCCCGGCCCCGCCCCCCGGTGCCGCGGCCCCTTCGGGCGAGGAGAAGGGGGGCGCCCGGAGGGACGCGGGGCAGGGCCGTGGGCGGAGGAGGAGCGCGGCGCCCCGGCAGCCGAAGGCTCCCGGCCCTTGGCTCCCAGCGCGGCTCCGGCGCTGTCCCGGCTTGTCGCCCTGCCGAGCCCTGCCGAAGGGGGTCGGCGCCTCGGCCAGGCGCAGCCGGGGCCGGCCCCAGCCCCAGCCCCAGCCCCAGCCCCAGCGCCAGCGCCAGGGACGGGCTGTCGGCCCGCAGCGTCCCCTCGCAGGACCCTCCCCGTGCCCCGCACCCTCAGCCCGCCCTGGCCTCGCTCCCATGCCCAGCCCGGGGGGACCACCAAGGTGCGCGGTGGACAAGCAACTCCCGCTCCTTCCCCTCCCCGTGCCACACCCCTCCTTCCTTCATAGCAGAGCTCCCTCTTCCCCACCACGGCCGCAGCCTTGCAATTCCCTTTGTCACCCCTCCCGTTTCTTGCAGTCTGTTTTTCCCACACTGAATACTGGACACGCAGCCAGTCCCCAGGTGTGCTGAGCGGTGGCATGAAGTCTAGCTGGAGGCCAGTATCTAGCAATGTACCCTGGGGTCAGTACTGGGGCCAGTCCTGCTTAACATCTTCAGCTGTCACCTGGCGGATGGAATGAAGAGCACCCCCAGCAAATTTCTTGAGGAAACAAAACTGGGAGCAGGGGCTGCTCCACCAGAGGCCTGTGCTGCCATCCAGAGGGACCTCAGTCGGCTGGAGAAATGGGCCGAGGGGAACCTCACACAATTTAATGAGGTGTACTGGTTTCGGCTGGGGTAGAGTTAGTTTTCTTCATAGTACCTCGCATGGTGCTATGCTTTGAATTTGTGAGCAAAACACTGTTGATGACACAGGGATGTTTAACCTCTTGCTCAGCAGCGCTTACACAGCGTCAAGGCCTTTTCTGCTTTGCATGCTGCCTCAGCAGCGAGCAAGCTGGGGGTGGGCAATGAGCTGGGAGGGGACACAGCCAGGACAGCTGATCTCAACTGAGCAAAGGAACATTCCATACCATATGATGTGGGGCTCAGCAATAGAACTAAGGGAAAGGAGGAGGAAAGGGGAACATTCGGAGTGATGGCATTTGTCTTCCCAAGTAACCGTTATGCATGTGGAAGGCCTGCTTTCCTGGAAATGGCTAAACACCTGCCTGCAGGTGGGAAGTAGGGAATGAGTTCCTTATTTCACTTGGCTTGTGCACACAGCTTTTTCTTTACCTCTTAAACTGCCTTGACCTCAACCCATGATTTTTCTCTCTCTTATGCTTCCAATTCTCTCCCGCATCCCGCTGAGGGGGCAAGGAGTGAGCAGCCGTGTGGTACTTTAGCTGCCTGTTGGAGTTAACCCACAACAGAAGGGAAAGGAATTAGTATCTGGGAGGAACAACCCCACGTAGCAGTATGTGCTGGGGGCTGTCCACCTGGAAAGGTCCTAAGGCTCCTTCTGGACACCAAGATGAACATGAGCCAGCAATGTGACCTTGTGGCTGTATTGGGTTTCCGTGGCAAGGATTTGGAAGCAGGGCAGGCTGCACGGGTGGCCTCTGTGAGAGGAGACCTGGGCTGCCCCTGTGTTGGACACAGCTGATTCTACCCAGCTCCCAAAAGGACCCACTGCTGGCCACAGCTGAGCCAATCAGCTAAGCTGGTAGCGCCTTGGTGAAAGTATATTTACAACAGAGGTAAAAAACCGCTGCAGAGTGGCTGTGAGAAAGAAAAGTAAGAAAAATGGTAAGAGAAACCCCCCTGCAGACACCAAGTGAGTGAAGAAGGAGGGGCAGGAGGTCCTACATGTGCCACAGCAGAGATTCCCCTGCAGCCCCTGGAAGAGACCACGGTGGAGCAGGTATTTCCCTGCTGCCTGTGCAGGATCCCATGGCAGAACACGTGAGTATGCCCTGACTGGGACTGGCGCCTGTGGAGAACCCACGCAGCAGCAGCTTTATCCTCAAGGACTGAAGCCCTTGAAAAGGAACCACCCTGTAGCCATTTGTGAAGGACTGCAGACCATGGGAGGGAGGAAGAAAGAGCAGAGATGGAATGTTATGAACTGACCCTAAACCCCATTCCCCATCACACATGGGCCACTCAGGGAGAGGAGGTAGAGGAATGAGGAGTGAAGGTATGAAGCTGAGCACGGGAGGCAGCGGAGGGGTATGGCGGGGAAGGCGGGTTTTGCTTTTGTGCCTCACAATCCTACTCATTTAATTGCCAATAAATTAAAACTGCAGAGTGCAGGAAAGGCCAGGAACTCCTGTGGTGCACAGTGATGGCCCCTCACTGCCTGGGAACAGCCCTAAGCCCTCCAACCCAGGTAGTCCCCCGGCCCACAGCTCCAACACCCTGGGCTGGGGCCCAGCAGGCTTGTGTTAAAGCTCACCTGGATTTCCCGTCCCTGCACGACCGGCTCAGAAGTAGCAGGCAGAGTCCCGGGGGCACAGGGCACACAGGCACAGAGATGACTCAGACCAGGAATTAACCTAGGACACCATGGCTCGCCCTTCCACTGCTGCCCCGTACTTCTTTGGACCACCCGAGGGTTGGCTGATGAAGGACACCCACTCGAGTGTCACCTCTTCTCCCGGCTCTCCCACACCACTTGGGTCCTGCCTCTCAGAGACCTCATCACGCTGGGCTGCACTGCCTGACGCTTTTCCCCCTGCACATCCAGCAGGCGGGGGCAGTGCAGGGTGTCCACGGGCAGAGCGAGGGCACAGGACCAAAATGTTCTTTGTGACCCTCCTCTGCCCTGGCAGGCCCCTGCAGAACTGCAGGGCGCTTCCTTCCACATCTCATGACGCATCATCTCTTTCCGCGTAAGGGAGAAGGAAAGCAACAGGAGTTGGCACCTCTGTCCCTCCAAGCCTTGCAAGGCGGATCCCTACCTCTGCCCAGTGACATGCTCTTTTAGGGACTCTCTTCCCCCATTCCTCCCCCAGCTTCGCTCACCCACCACATTCCCTCGGGGAAAACACAAGGAGGTGCGTGGGGAGGGGGCAGATTGCTCCAGACAAACAGTCTTGGCTGCTGTCACCCCTCCTGCACTCATCCAGCTCAAGGAAAGCCTGCTCCACTAGTGCAACAAATCCCCTCAAGGCTGTCACGGCCAGAGGAAATGGGATCCCTTTGCATGAACCCCAGCTCCACCACTGCCTCCTCCTACACTGCACTGCCAAAGCAAAGCAGTTAATGTCTCTTAGGCCTTTGACGGTCTCACTAGTGTAGAAATATTTGCAGCTAAACTGGTTTTATCTCAGCCCAAGTGTTCTCTCCCTTCTCCCTTCTGCTTCTTCCCCCATCCTGCTGAGGGGGCTGTGAGAGAGAAGCTGTGTGGGGCTTTGCCTACAGGGGTTTACCCTCAGCAGTCCTTTTTGGTGCCCAATGTGGGGCATAAGTGTGACCTGTGGATAAGGCCATGCCGCAACAGGTACACCTCTGAATGAACTGTGGCTCGTGTTTAAGGCCATGCCAGAGCAGGTTCTCCCCTGAATGCACTGTGGCCCATGGATAAGGCCATGCTGGAGCAGCATGTCACGGTCCATTCCTACCTCTCAAATTCATAGGACTAGGTATCCTGTCAATTCAACTTTATTTTATGAGCTCATTAGGAAAGAAAACAAACATGTCAAGCAAGGGCTCAGTCCCACTTTCACAGATCCGTCTACCATGTGACTTCACTAATTCGTCATTTAATTCATGAGGTTTCTACTGCACAAGCTC
Organism: Morus bassanus; assembly: GCA_031468815.1. Classification (NCBI taxonomy): domain Eukaryota; kingdom Metazoa; phylum Chordata; class Aves; order Suliformes; family Sulidae; genus Morus; species Morus bassanus. The sequence continues at coordinate 543,718 of CM062591.1, forward strand.
TCTAATTCATAAGTCACAACTCATACCTCGTGACCCAACCTGTACCTCACAACTCCTAACTTGTGACTAGCAACTCATAACTCGCACACATGATTTAGCAGATTCTGGGGAAACTGCCAGACAATCGATACGCAGGGATTATAGCTGCAGGAGGCAGCAAGCTGCAGGTGATAAAGGCTTCACAATGACCTTTAGCCCTTCATGGCCATTGTGCCATGCCCATGCCCTGCCTCCCTCCCATTACCTGCCTGCCAGGACAAGAGACACGGTGTGGAAACAATCCCCACCACTCCTACCTCCTTGCCCCACACCCTTCCTTTCCGCACCACAGAGCTACCACCCCAAACCCCGTCCCCAGCTGCTAATATCCCCTCCCATCTCTTGCAGCCTCGTGATGCCCTTCTTTCCTGCAGGGCTACAGGGCTGTCCAGCCTGGGGAGATGTCCTGGTTTCAGCTGGGATAGAGTTAATTTTTTTTTTTCATAGTAGCTAGTGTGGGCTATGTTTTGGATCTATGCTGAAAACAGTGTTGATAATGTGGAGATGTTTTCGTTGTTGCTAAGTAGTGCTTACGCTAGTCAAGGACTTTTTCAGCTTCCCATGCTCTGCCGGGTGCACAAGAAGCTGGGAGGGGACACAGCCGCGACAGCTGACCCAAACTGACCAAAGAGATATTCCATACCATATGACATCACGCTCAGTATATAAAGCTGGGGGAAGAAGAAGGAAGGGGGGGACGCTTGGAGTTATGGCGTTCGTCTTCCCAAGTAACCGTTACGCGTGATGGAGTCCTGCTTTCCTGGGGATGGCTGAACACCTGCCTGCCCATGGGAAGCGGTGAATGAATTCCTTGTTTTGCTTTGCTTCTGCACGCAGCTTTTGCTTTGCCTATTAAATGGTCTTTATCTCAACCCGGGAGTTCCCTCACTTTTACCCTTCTGATTCTCTCCCCCATCCCACCAGGGGGGAGTGAGCGAGCGGCTGCGTGGTGCTTGGTTGCTGACTGAGGTTAAACCACGACAGTCCTTTTTGGCGCCCAGCGTGGGGCCTTGACGGGTTTGAGATAACGACAGATTTTATTAGAATGCGCTAGATTGAATTTATTAATCAGCAGGCTTCTGTGCTTGCTATGGGGCTTGCCTGCCTTACTGTATATACATATACTGTATGCCTTGAAGTCTACCACTCATTAGTGACGGCTTTTTGCTTTTGCTGCTTGCTGTACTGCTGTACTGCTTACCATCTTACTCTGCTGTGCCTGGGAACATTTTGATAACAGCAATGGCCAGGTGCCCGGGCTGGCAGATGGCCAGGGCATTGCTGCTGTTTCTGTGCTGCTCTGCTGGACAGGCTGGAACTCCAGTGTGAACTCGAGTCAGAGGGACTGTGACCTGTGGATGAGTCCATGTGGGAGCAGGACACCCCAAAGCATCTGTGGCCGTGGCTAAGGCCATGCCAGAGCAGGTATATCTCAAAGCATCTGTGGCCTTAGTTACGTCTGTGCCACAGCAGGTATACCTCTGAGGGAATTGTGGCCCAAGGATAAGTCCATGCTGGAGGAGGGACACCTCAAAGTGTCTGTGGCTGTAGATAAGTCCATGCTGCAGCAGGTACACCTTGAAGCATCAGTGGCTGTGCATGAGGTCATGCTGGAGCACCTCAAGAGTGTGTGGCTGTGGATAAGCCCACAACAGAGCAGGTTCACTTCTGGAGGGACTGCTGCCATAGGCAAGGCCATGTTGGAGCAGGTTCACTTCTGGAGGGACTGCAGCCACGGGCAATGCCATGTTGGAGCAGGTTCACTTCTGGAGGGACTGCAGCCACGGGCAAGACCATGTTGGAGCAGGTTCACTTCTGGAGGTACTGTGGCTGTGGGTAAGGCCATGCTGGAGCAGGTATATCTCTGAAAGCATTGTGGCCCATGGAGAAGGCCACGCTGGTACAGGCGCACCTCAAAGCGACTGTGGCTGTGGAAAAGTGTATGCCGCAGCAGGTGTACCCCTGGAGAGACTGTGGCTCCTAGGTAAGGCTCCACTTGGAGCAGGTACAACCCTAAGGGACTGCAGTCTGTGGATAAGTCCAAGCCAGAGCAGGGGCAAGGGGAGGAGTTCATTACGATAGTAAACCCAACGGTCTGATCCAAAGGGACCAGGGGTGGAGATTGTAATGTAAATGCTTTTAAACTGTTGTAACCTGGGATTAGAGTTACATGTTATGGGAATTACTATAGCAGAACCCCCTTGTTGCTAGCCAGGCTAGGAGCAAGGGGAGGAGTTCATTGCAAAGTTAAAACATATAACCTGGCCCAAAGGGTCCAGGGGTGGATATTGTAATGGTTCTACCTTTAAATTGTTGTAACCTGTGTGATTTGAGTTGCATGTTATAAGATCTACTGTAGCAGGAACCACCTGAACCAATGGAGGAGAAGCCTTACAAGAAGCAGTGCAAGTGCAGCAGTGACCTGACCTGAGCTGGCTTTGGTGCCCAGTAACTCCACACAACACACCACCTCTCCTGTCCTGAGTGACCACCAGAACAGATGGAGCCCAAAGCCATGGACTAAATGAACTCAGTGGACATTTTGTAGACATCTGTGGACATTTTAAAGACATTTTACAGGGCCAGTCCATAGACTAAGGGAATGATAAATGATATCTGTGTATTATATCAAAGGATGGGAAGGGGCAGGCAGTGGTTAATAAGGTTGTATTGGATAGTATGGGACCTGAGCATGACGTAAATGGTATGGAATAAGGGGTGGATAATGTCCATTATCCACCTGGGATAGAGTTAATTTTTTTTTTTCATAGTAGCTAGTGTGGGCTATGTTTTGGATCTATGCTGAAAACAGTGTTGATAATGTGGAGATGTTTTCGTTGTTGCTAAGTAGTTCTTACAGTAGTCAAGGACTTTTTCAGCTTCCCATGCTCTGCCGGGTGCACAAGAAGCTGGGAGGGGACACAGCCGTGACAGCTGACCCAAACTGACCAAAGAGATATTCCATACCATATGACATCACGCTCAGTATATAAAGCTGGGGGAAGAAGAAGGAAGGGGGGGACGTTTGGAGTTATGGCATTCGTCTTCCGAAGTAACCGTTACGCGTGATAGAGTCCTGCTTTCCTGGGGATGGCTGAACACCTGCCTGCCCATGGGAAGCGGTGAATGAATTCCTTGTTTTGCTTTGCTTCTGCGCGCAGCTTTTGCTTTGCCTATTAAATGGTCTTTATCTCAACCCGGGAGTTCCCTCACTTTTACCTTTCTGATTCTCTCCCCCATCCCACCAGGGGGGAGTGAGCGAGCGGCTGCGTGGTGCTTGGTTGCTGACTGAGGTTAAACCACGACAGGAGCAGTGCCACCACGCTGTATGTCCAGTCTGTTCAACACCGAGGAAACAGCAGGGGTGGGCAGGGGGAGATGCTGCTACGGAGGTGCTGGGGGGTAGGGATTAGCTCCAGTTCTCAGGAGCTGGGTCTCCTCATCTCGCTTACCCAGCACGGGAAAAACCTCACGGACACAGGTGTCCACATTGCCAGAATATCTTCCTCTCACCTTCCCCCAGCTGTGACCACGGTTTCCCTGTCTGTGCCCCTGACACCCCTGCCTGGACCAACACCACCCTCCTCTGTGCCCCAGGAACAGCCCCATTACTGCCTTGGCACTGGTCTGGCCTGTGACAGCCCTGAACCCAAAAGCCAAGGTGTGGTAAGATAAAGTAGTTGCCATTGCCAGGGCACCCTTGGCTGTCTTCTCCTTTCGTTCCTGCCAGGACCCTAGAAGGTGTACTGCAGGTATGGTTGGCAGTGTGGGGAAATGTCTTGTGGGCGACAGGACCTGTGTGGCTGCAGGAGGCTCCCAGGCCTTCTTTGGGAGCATGTGCTGTATGAGCCCAAAGGGACACTGCCCGTACCAGGCCATGGGAATAGAGCAGAAGATGAACCCGAAAGCACATCACATGGTCAGTGCATGCCCTATCATCCCTGCATGGCAGACCTCTTCAGTTGGATCTCAACACCCTGAAACATGCCTGAAAATCCAGCATGGATGTTCACCTATCACATCACTTCAACCAGCCCATGGTAACAGACCAAGTGGAAAAGATGGAAAGGGGAAGCACATTGGCCAAAGCTCAAGCAATTTGGGTGCCTCCAGTGGTCCTAACCAGAACACTGTTTTCCAGGGACGACTTGGTGGTCCACGTAATAACGTGACCTGAGAGGGCACAGGCTTATATTGGGCTGCACAGGGTTCAGGACAATCTGCAAGGCGCTGTGCTGCACACTCCCCTGTCACAGGATGAACTCAGCTGGGAAATCATAGTGGAAGAGCCTGAGTTGACACCCATGTGGTGTTGTCATGGTTTTAGCTGGGATAGTTCATTTTCTTCACTGTAGCTAGTATAGTGCTGTGTTTTAGACTTAGTATGAAAATAATGTTGATAACACACTAATGGTTTAGTTGTTGCTGGGTAGTGCTTACATTAGTCAAGGACTTTTCCAGCTTCCCATGCTCTGCCAGGTGCACAAGAAGCCGGGAGGGGAGGGGATACAACCAGGAGAGCTGATCCAAATTGGCCAGAGGGTATTCCATACCATGTGACGTCGTGCCCAGTATATTAACTGGGGGGAGTTGGCCGGGGGAAGCAGCGATCGCGGCTCGGGGACTGGCAGCGTCGGTCGGCGGGTGGTGAGCGGTTGCAGCACTTGTTGTTTAGCTTTGGGTTTGGTTTTTTTTTTCCCTTCTTCCAAGGTTTCATCTCCCTCTCGCTCGTATTTTCCTTTTCATTATATTATTATTACTATTGCTGATTTATTTTAATTATTAAACTGTTCTTATCTCAACCCACGAGTTTTCTTACTTTGGCCCTTCCGATTCTCTCCCCCATCCCACAGGGGTGGGGGGAGTGAGCGAGCAGCTGTGTGGTACTTAGTTGCTGACCGGGGCTCAGCCACAAGAGTCCTTTTTGGCACCCAACGTGGGGCCTGAAGGGTTTGAGATAATAACAGTTGCTGGTCACAGCATTGATTCTTCTGTTCTCGATATTGGTTAGTCAGACCTACACCATGCTGATTTTGAAGTACATGTTAAATTTTCGTGTTAGGTTTTGTAGTTTGCTGTGCTCTGCAGTGGTTAGAGATGTTTTGCCTAGGAGATTTGTTATTAAAACACTGGCCTTGAGTTTTATCGGTTATTTGGGTCTTGCATGGAAGCCGCTACTGTACTTTGGGTACCACCTCATGGAGAGAATTAGCAATTATACCTCCTCCTCTGAGAGGTTCTTTATGGGGGAAATACAGAATGGCACCTTAGCTACCGTCTTCTGTAATGTCTCCTCCTTCATTACAACTTTTCAGTATCTTGAACATCCTTGGGTAGTTAAGATACATCTGTTGATATTCCTATGGCAGATTGTTTCGGTTTTGTCTAAGGTTAATAAGCAATTCAAGAATATCATCCAGAGATCTGCCCCAAGGCTCGATAATTATGGGTGGCAGGGTATGTGGGATAGTATGGGCAAATGCCTGAGACAGTGGGCACCCCCAGTGTTTTGGGACTTCACCCCTGAACAAGTGCAGAATCCTGAAAAATTAGTAGAGTATTTGGAGGAAGTATGCTGTCACCCTAGCAATTCCAGAGAGATACAAATCACTGCAATGTGTTGGGGCCTGGCCCATGCCTACCGAGCCCTGTTCAACGGTATTCAGTACCCCCAAGGGGAAGAGAAGGCCTCTGCATCTAAGAAGACAAAGAAAGGGAAAACAACAAGCACTGTGGCCCCTCAAACCCCTACAACAGGCGCTGCGGCTGCTCCAAGCCCAACGACAGGCACTGTGACCACTCAAGCCCCCACAACAGGCACTGCGGCTACTCCAAGCCTGACGACAGGCACTGTGACCACTCAAGCCCCCACAACAGGCACTGTGGCTACTCCAAGCCCGACGACAGGCACTGTGACCACTCAAACCCCCACAACAGGCACTGCGGCTACTCCAAGCCCGACGACAGGCACTGTGTCCACTCAAACACCCACGACAGACACTGCAGCTGAATCAGAGAATCAACCCGTGCCAGTATCAGTTGCCCTTCTACAAAAGAAGACATCTTGGAAGAGAAAGTCAACTCGTTTAGAAAGAGATGATGGAGAAGTAGGGCCACCATGAGGAGGGGAGAAGGAAGAGGAAGAACTCGTACAAGAGACGGAAACTACCCGATCCCTATCCTTAAGTGAGTTGCGAGATATACGAAAAAATTTCGGCCGTCATGTAGGTGGGCATGTTGTCACCTGGCTGCTCCGATGCTGGGATAACGGGGCCAGTAGCCTGGAATTAGAGGGCAAGGAAGCCAAGCAACTGGGATCCCTTTCTAGGGACGGGGGCATTGACAAAGCAATTGGAAAAGGGACACAAGGCCTCAGCCTCTGGAGGCGACTCCTGTCTGCTGTGAAAGAAAGGTATCCCTTCAAGGAAGATGTTCTATATCGCCCTGGAAAATGGACCACCATGGAGAAAGGTATCCAGTACCTGAGGGAATTAGCTGTGCTTGAGGTGATTTATAGTCACCTGGATAGTGAACAGTCATCCAAAGATCCAGATGAAGCCCAGTGCACACGACCCATGTGGTGGAAGTTTGTACGGAGCGCACCATCATCCCATGTAAACTCTCTGGCAGTAATGTCCTGGAAAGATGAAGAGGCGCCAACGGTGGGGGATGTGATTGATAAACTCCGGGATTACGAAGCACATGTCTCTTCCTCCCTCGTCTCAGCTGTGGAGAAACTGTCCCGGAAGGTTCAGCAACTTGAAGAGGATATGTCCTACTCCCTACCTGTACGGACCAGTATCTCAGCCATTAGGAGTAAGCGCCCCTCTGCTCAAGAGAGAGGATACACACCACGGGGCACCCTATGGTTTTACCTGCGTGACCATGGAGAGGACATGAGGAAGTGGGATGGAAAATCTACCTCAACCCTAGAGGCACGGGTACGTGAGTTGCAAGGAAAAACAATCATCCAAGGGGGGACCTCCAGGGGAGTTGCTGCTCCATTTTCCAGTAGGCAGTTCCCCAGAAGACAGAGGAGTAGAAGTGCTGATTCTATCTGTGATCTTAATAGAGAGACTTTTGATTCCCATTCACAGGAAGTAGGTTGGGAATTCTGCAATTGGAATTAGAGGGGCCCTGCCTCCAGCCAGGTGGAGGAAAGGGACAACCGGGTTTACTGGACTGTGTGGATCCGATGGCTTGGCACATCTGACCCACAGGAGTATAAGGCTCTAGTGGACACCGGTGCACAGTGCACCCTAATGCCATCAAACTATGTAGGGGCAGAACCCATTTGTATTGCTGGAGTGACAGGGGGATCCCAAGAGCTAACTGTACTGGAGGCTGAAGTGAGCCTAACTGGGAATGAGTGGCAAAAGCACCCCATTGTGACTGGCCCAGAGGCTCCGTGCATCCTTGGCATAGACTACCTCAGGAGAGGGTATTTCAAGGACCCAAAAGGGTACAGGTGGGCTTTTGGTATAGCTGCCCTGGAGACAGAGGACATTAAACAGCTGTCTACTTTGCCTGGTCTTTCGAAGAACCCTTCTGTTGTGGGGTTGCTGAAGGTCAAAGAACAACAGGTGCCAATTGCCACCACAACAGTGCACCGGCGGCAATATCGCACCAACCGAGACTCCCTGATTCCCATCCATAAGCTCGTTCATCGACTGGAAAGCCAAGGAGTGATCAGTAAGACCCGTTCACCCTTTAACAGTCCCATATGGCCAGTGCGGAAGTCTAATGGAGAGTGGAGACTAACAGTAGACTATTGTGGCCTGAATGAAGTCACTCCGCCACTGAGTGCTGCCGTGCCGGACATGCTAGAACTTCAATACGAACTGGAGTCAAAGGCAGCCGAGTGGTATGCCACAGCTGGTATCGCTAATGCATTCCTCTCAATCCCTCTGGCAGCAGAGTGCCGGCCACAGTTTGCTTTCACTTGGAGGGGCATCCAGTACACCTGGAATCGACTGCCCCAGGGGTGGAAACACAGCCCTACCATTTGCCATGGACTGATCCATACCGCACCGGAACAGGGTGGAGCTCCGGAACACCTTCAGTACATTGATGACATCATCATGTGGGGCAACACAGCAGAGGAAGTTTTTGAGACATGGAAGAAAATAGTGCAAATCCTTCTGAAGGCTGGTTTTGCCATAAAACAAAGTAAAGTGAAGGGACCTGCACAGGAGATTCAGTTTTGGGGAATAAAATGGCAAGATGGACGTCGGCAGATCCCAATGGATGTGATCAACAAAATAACAGCCATGTCTCCACCAACTAGCAAAAAGGAAACACAAGCTTTTTTAGGCGTTGTGGGTTTTTGGAGAACGCATATTCCAAATTACAGTCTGATTGTAAGCCCTCTCTGTCAAGTGACCCGGAAGAAGAATGATTTCAAATGGGGCCCTGAGCAATGACAGGCCTTTGAACAGATAAAGCAGGAGATAGTTCATGCAGTAGCCCTTGGGCCAGTCCGAGCAGGACAAGACATAAAAAACGTGCTCTACACCGCAGCCAGGGAGAATGGCCCCACCTGGAGCCTCTGGCAGAAAGCACCAGGGGAGACCTGAGGTCGGCCCCTAGGGTTTTGGAGTCGGGGATACAGAGGGTCCGAAGCGCACTACACTCCAACTGAAAAAGAGATATTGGCAGCATATGAAGGGGTTCGAGCTGCTTCAGAAGTGGTCGGTACTCAAGCACAGCTCCTCCTGGCACCTCGACTGCCGGTGCTGGGCTGGATGTTCAAAGGGAGGGAGGGTCCCCTCTACACATCACGCAACTGATGCTACCTGGAGTAAGTGGGTCGCACTGATCACCCAACGGGCTCGAATAGGAAACCCCAGTCACCCAGGAATCTTGGAAGTGATCATGGACTGGCCAGAAGGCAAAGATTTTGGAATATCGCCAGAGGAGGAGGTGACACGTGCTGAAGAGGCCCCACTGTATAATAAACTACCAGAAAATGAGAAGCAATATGCTCTATTTACTGATGGGTCCTGTCGTCTGGTGGGAAAGCATCAGAGACAGAAGGCTGCTGTATGGAGTCCTATACGACAAGTCTCAGAAACGGCTGAAGGAGAAGGTGAATCGGGTCAGTTTGCAGAAGTAAAGGCCATCCAGCTGGCTTTAGACATTGCTGAACGAGAAAAACGGCCAGTGCTCTATCTCTATACTGACTCATGGATGGTGGCAAATGCCCTGTGGGGGTGGTTACAGCAATGGAAGCAGAACAACTGGCAGCGCAGAGGCAAACCCATCTGGGCTGCTGCATTGTGGCAAGATATTGCTGCCCGGGTAGAGAACCTGGTTGTGAAGGTACGTCATGTGGATGCTCACGTTCCCAAGAGTCGGGCCACTGAAGAACATCAGAACAACCAACAGGTGGATCAGGCTGCTAAGATTGAAGTGGCTCAAGTAGATCTAGACTGGCAACATAAAGGTGAACCATTTCTAGCTCGGTGGGCCCATGACACCTCAGGCCATCAAGGAAGAGATGCAACATACAGATGGGCTGGCGACCGAGGGGTGGACTTGACCATGGACGCTATTGCGCAGGTCATCCATGAATGTGAAACATGCACTGCAATCAAGCAAGCCAAGCGGGTAAAACCTCTGTGGTATGGAGGACGATGGCTGAAGTATAAATATGGGGAGGCCTGGCAGATTGATTATATCACACTGCCACAAACGCGCCAAGGCAAACGCCATGTGCTCACAATGGTGGAAGCAACCACCGGATGGCTGGAAACATATCCCATGCCCCATGCCACCGCCCGGAACACTATCCTGGGCCTGGAAAAACAAGACTTATGGCGACATGGCACCCCAGAAAGAATTGAGTCAGACAACGGGACTCATTTCCGAAATAACCTCATAGACACCTGGGCCAAAGAGCATGGCATTGAGTGGGTGTATCACATCCCTTATCAGGCACCAGCCTCTGGGAAAATTGAACGATACAATGGACTGTTAAAGACTACACTGAGAGCAATGGGGGTGGGACATTCAAACACTGGGATACACATTTAGCAAAAGCCACCTGGTTAGTCAACACTAGGGGACCTGCCAATCGAGCTGGGCCTGCCCAATCAGAACTCTTACGTACTGTGGAAGGGGATAAAGTCCCTGTAGTGCATGTAACAAATATGCTGGGGAAAACCGTCTGGGTTATTCCTGTCTCAGGCAAAGGCAAACCCATTCATGGAGTTGCTTTTTCTCAAGGACCTGGGTGCACTTGGTGGGTGATGCGGGAGGATGGAGGAGTTCGATGTGTGCCTCAAGGGGATTTGATTTTGGGTGAAAACAGCCAATGAACTGAACAGTATGCTGTTAATTGCTATACGATATCGTATGTCATCACTCCTATGGTTGCTATATGCCTTATCGATGGTATCATAGTAAGAATTTCCAAAATTAATGAAGAATGAACTTTGATTGAACCAAGCAAAGTGCAGCGGTGATGGAAAAAGGAGTGACTTCACCATGCAACAATCCAACATCACACAGACCATCTCTCCTGCCTTGAAAGACTGTTACGATAGATGGAGCCCAAAGTTATGGACTGAATGAACTCAATGGACATTTGTGGACCCTCTACAGACATTTTACCGGGGTTGCCCATAGATTAAGGGAAGGATAAATGATATCTGTGTATGTTATCAAAGGATGGGGAGGCGGGTGGTGGTTATGAGGTCGTATTGGATAGTATGAGACCTGAGCATGACGTAAATGGTATGGAATAAGGGGTGGATACTGTCATGGTTTTAGCTGGGGTAGTTGATTTTCTTCACTGTAGCTAGTATAGTGCTGTGTTTTAGACTTAGTATGAAAATAATGTTGATAACACACTAATGTTTTAGTTGTTGCTAGGAAGTGCTTACATTAGTCAAGGACTTTTCCAGCTTCCCATGCTCTGCCAGGTGCACAAGAAGCCGGGAGGGGAGGGGATACAACCAGGAGAGCTGATCCAAATTGGCAAAGGGTATTCCATACCATGTGACGTCGTGCCCAGTATATTAACTGGGGGGAGTTGGCCGGGGGAAGCAGCGATCGCGGCTCGGGGACTGGCAGCGTCGGTCGGCGGGTGGTGAGCGGTTGCAGCACTTGTTGTTTAGCTTTGGGTTTTTTTCCCTCCCCCTACTTCCAAGGTTTCATCTCTCTCGCTCGTATTTTCCTTTTCATTATATTATTATTACTATTGCTGATTTATTTTAATTATTAAACTGTTCTTATCTCAACCCACGAGTTTGCTTACTTTGGCCCTTCCGATTCTCTCCCCCATCCCACAGGGGTGGGGGGAGTGAGCGAGCGGCTGTGTGGTACTTAGTTGCTGACCAGGGTTAAACCACAACAGGTGTCTGCCCTAAAGCAGGTTCTTATTCTTACTACAGCTCCAGGTGCTGGGTAACTGTTCCATTGATGCATTAGCTACCTAATAGGATCGTCATTATTGTTTCACAGATGTACACCATCTGCAGTGCCTGATCATCCTACGGCTACCCTGTCTGCGTGGAAAAGTCCTGAAAAGGAAACAAACACATTCTTTCCTGGGACTGCAATGTAGGTACCCATTATTCCTCATATACTCCAAAACAATAGGAATTACAGATAGAAATTCACTCAGAGTATGCAAAACTTTGCAGGAAGTGAGAGGTGTCTGGAGTGCTACAGTTGGGAGGGGCAGTCCTGGACTTCCTGGACAGCTGAGCTCTCAAACCCCACTCACAACTGGTCAGTCCACTGGTGGCAAAGCAAATCCACACACTGGCACCTGCAGCTGTCAGACTGCAAACAGCTGCCTTAGCAGCAGGTATACCAGCGAATGCATGCCGGAGCACGTGGCCAAAACCATACTACACAGCCTCCTTAAGTCAGTGTAGGAAACTGGCTATTATGAAACAAGAACGGCCAAATTTTGAAAGCCATCATAAGCCCAGTGCATCCAGGATTTGGAACGTACCGTACCAGCCACCTCTGTAGGCCAAGCCCTGTCATGCAAACTCTTGGCACCAACACAACTGCAATACTGGGTGTCCAAGGGACTGATAAGCCTCCGTGGACACACAGTACGGGTGAGCGTTGTCCTGCAGCTGACATTGGCATGAAGCCTTTGGATGCACACATTAATTATTCCATGGGTAGGCCCCTCAATGTCTACTCATACAATCGCACTAGACATTCAAGGCTCTCAGGAATAGGCTGTGGCAATCTGGGTGTCTTTGCATAAGATGACACGGAAGGGACCAGCATATCCTGAGCCTGTGTTGTCCTGTCTACATCAGCACACTCTGGGGTAGCTTGAACAACATGAGGTTTTAAAACCCAAATCAATTCAGGATTTCCATGTTCAAATTTTAGTTCTTCAATGCTCACTGTGCTGCTTCTTAAACAACCTCTTTCTCTGTTCCTTTCTGCCTGTGGAAGGGACTGAGAAGAATGGAAGAAGGTTAACAACATATTCGTGGGTTTTACGTGTGCTTGTGGGAGACACTGCAGCTGCTGCTGCTGCTGCAGCACCTCTGTGCCTGTTTCTGGGAAAAGCCAACCCGGACTAGTCCTATGAAGCCTTCTTGCAGCCAACCACAAAAGACCCGTCTGGATTTAGACCCCTTCCTTCAAGTTCTGGCCTGGCCCTGCCTCTGTTTCAAGCTCTGTGCCCTTTTCCAGCTCTCTGGTGCTGCAGAAATACGCGGCCATGTCTGCAGCTGATGGTGAGAGAACTTCCAGTGACAGCTGGTTCCTGGAGGGGTCTGTACAGCTGGTGACTCGGGTCTGCAAGGATCAAGCAATATGCTGGAGTCCCGTGAAAGGATACTGCAACACTATATGCTGCAGGTCTCTGCCAGGAGTCTGATGGATCCAGTCCCAAGCGTAGCTGCTGTCACTCAGGAGTACACCAGAGGTGTGGCAGGTAAGAGTGAGAGACTCGGAGACCTCCCCTACTCTGGGGCTGGAGGCCTCTGCCTGCCCCTGAGAAAGGGCACCTGCAACCCCGGGAGACAAGAATGAACAGGCAGGAACAGCTCAAGCAATCGTATCATCTACTCCACCACTTCCCTGGGCTTCTGCTTGTCATCTCCAGGATCCAGCAGCTGCATACACACATGCTCACAACCTCTTGCTCCCATTATACTCTCAGAGCTGGGAGAGAAGAACAGACTTCCTCTTTTTCCCAGTGAGCCCCCAAATGGCCCTCTGTACTTTCCCCATTTCCTCTGCCCGCTCCACAGGGAGTAAAACACTGCACTGAGTCAACCTGAGCCATGACCAAAACCATGACCAAAAGAGCAGGGCTATTTGCACACCTCCCCAGTGGGCCAGGACCAGGTACCAGCCCTACCAGAAAATGGTGCAAACAGCAAAACTACTTTGCAAAGCTGAAGCAGTTTTCGAGAGAGAGGAATGAGGACTGGTGTGAGGCAAGTGAAGAAGGCAAGCAGAAGGAGTCAAACTTTGGGGACAGAACCAGGTAAAACATCCTTGTCAGAATCAAACATTTGAAAGCTGTGTGCTATAACTATATGACTCTCTGAGAGCAGCCCTGAAAGCCTGTGGGACTCGCCTCCCTTCCAGCTCCGAGGCCCACAGCCAGGACCCTGGTGGGAGGTTTGTGTTAAAGCTCTGCTGCATTTCCTGTCTCTGTGTGAGCAGCACAGAAGTAGCGGGCAGAGTCCCGGGGGTTCAGGGCACGCAGGGACAGAGATGACTCGGACCGGGAATTGTCCCGGGACGCCGTGGCTCGACCCTCCACTGACTGCCCGAATTTAATCACTGAGGAATCATAGCTGATGACGGATACCCACTCGAGTGTGCCACCGGGAGCCTGACGGTACCAGTAAACTGCATAGCTCCCGAAGGCGAAGCCGGATCCGCGGCAGGAGAGGAGCACGGAGTCCCCGGGCGCTCGCAGCCCTCCGCCGGCCTCCACCAGCCTCGGCTGCGCCCACACCCCTGCGGACGGAGAGCGCAGGCAGCCGGGCAGGGCGCGCCCACGGCCCGAGGACCTTCACCCGCCGCCCCGGCGCCCCCCGCCCCGGCACAGCGACGGCCGCCACCCGCCTCTCTCCCGGCAAACCCCCGCGCCCGGGCCAAGGCCCCGCCCGCCCTCCTCGGCGCTGAGCCGCGCCTGCTCCCGACGCTCCGGCGCGACCCGCTGCCCCAAAGCCTCCCCCTGCCTCTGCCTCTGCCGCCCGCGCCGCCCGCTCGCCGCTTCCCCGCGGAGGAAGGCGAGCGCCAGGCGACAGCGCGCCCGGCGCGGGAGCAGCCGCAGCCCCGGGGCCCCGGCACGGGCAGGGCCGCCCGCGGGCAGCCCCAGCCCCGGGCCCAGCCCCGGCCTCGCTGCCCTCCCCGCCCGCCTCTCACCTGCCGGCCCCGCGGCCAGCGACAAGGCCAGGAGCCACGGCCCCAGCCCGGGCGCCATCCTGCCCTGCCGCGCCGGGGCCGGCCGGCGCCGAAGGGCCCGGCGGGAGCCGGAGAGGAGCCGAGCGGAGCCGCGCTCGGGCCCGCTCCTGCCCGCCCCGCCGGCTCGGACCCTCGCCGGGGCAGCGCCGACGCCCCTCACCGCCCCCGACACGCACGACGCGCCCCGGCCCGGCCCGGCCCGGCCCCGCCCCCCGGTGCCGCGGCCCCTTCGGGCGAGGAGAAGGGGGGCGCCCGGAGGGACGCGGGGCAGGGCCGTGGGCGGAGGAGGAGCGCGGCGCCCCGGCAGCCGAAGGCTCCCGGCCCTTGGCTCCCAGCGCGGCTCCGGCGCTGTCCCGGCTTGTCGCCCTGCCGAGCCCTGCCGAAGGGGGTCGGCGCCTCGGCCAGGCGCAGCCGGGGCCGGCCCCAGCGCCAGCGCCAGCGCCAGGGACGGGCTGTCGGCCCGCAGCGTCCCCTCGCAGGACCCTCCCCGTGCCCCGCACCCTCAGCCCGCCCTGGCCTCACTCCCATGCCCAGCCCGGGGGGACCACCAAGGTGCGCGGTGGACAAGCAACTCCCGCTCCTTCCCCTCCCCGTGCCACACCCCTCCTTCCTTCATAGCAGAGCTCCCTCTTCCCCACCACGACCGCAGCCTTGCAATTCCCTTTGTCACCCCTCCCGTTTCTTGCAGTCTGTTTTTCCCACACTGAATACTGGACACGCAGCCAGTCCCCAGGTGTGCTGAGCGGTGGCATGAAGTCTAGCTGGAGGCCAGTATCTAGCAATGTACCCTGGGGTCAGTACTGGGGCCAGTCCTGCTTAACATCTTCAGCTGTCACCTGGCGGATGGAATGAAGAGCACCCCCAGCAAATTTCTTGAGGAAACAAAACTGGGAGCAGGGGCTGCTCCACCAGAGGCCTGTGCTGCCATCCAGAGGGACCTCAGTCGGCTGGAGAAATGGGCCGAGGGGAACCTCACACAATTTAATGAGGTGTACTGGTTTTGGCTGGGGTAGAGTTAGTTTTCTTCATAGTACCTCGCATGGTGCTATGCTTTGAATTTGTGAGCAAAACACTGTTGATGACACAGGGATATTTTAGCTATTGCTAAGTACTGCTCACACAGCATCAAGGCCACCTCTGCTTTGCATGCTGCCTTGACAGTGAGTAGACTGGGTTTGTACAAGATGAGTGGAGTGAGCAGCCGTGTGGTGCTTTAGTTGCCTGCTGGAGTTAACTCACAACAGATGGGAAAGCAACCTGTAACTGCGAGGAACAACCCCACGTAGCAGTATGCGCTGGGGGTTGCCCATCTGTAAAGTTCCTAAGGCTCCTTCTGGACACCAAGATGAACATAAGCCAACAATGGGACCTTGCCGCTATATTGGGTTTACGTGCCAAGGTTTTGGAAGCGGGGCAGGCTGTGCAGGTGGCCTCTATGAGAGGAGACCAGGGCCGCCCCCATGTCAAACACAGCTGATGCCAGCCAGCTCCCAAAAGGACCCACTGCTGGCCAAAGGTGAGCCAATCAGCTAAGCTGGTAGCACTTCTGTGAAAGTATATGTACAACAGAGGTAAGAAATGCTGCAGAGTGTCTGTTGGAAAGAACAGTTCTGGTCTCCCCTGTACTGGAAAGACATGGACATACTAAAAGGAACCAAAGAAGGACCATTAAGATGATTAAGGTACTACATCATGCCTCCTATGATAAATGACTGAGTACAGAAATATCTGAAGAGCCCGCAGAGACAAGAGACACTGTATGGAACAGACACCCATGATAACCCTTTGCCCCACGCTGCCTCATTCAGCTCTGCATGGCTCCTCTTTCTTCCCCCTCCAGCCCTTATCTCTCCCTTCCCAGCTCTACCACACCACCTGTGTCCTGCCAGGCTGCTGGGTTGTCCATCAGAGACCCCGTTAGGCTGGGCTGCACTGACTCCTTTCCCCCTGCACATCCAGGAGGCAGGGGCAGTGTGGGGTGCCTGCACACGGAGAGGAGGCACAGCACCAAAATGTCCTTTGTGCCTCTGCTCTGCCCTGGCAGGCTCCCACAGAGCTGCAGGGTGCTTTCTTGCACATCTTGCTATGCACTGTCTCAGTGTGCACCTCTCTTGAACTGATAGGAAGGAAGGCAACAGAAGCCGACACCCCCGTCCCGCCAACCCTTGGCAGGCTGATCCCTCTGTCTGCTCAGGGACATGCTCTTTTAGCTTCTTCCCCCAGCCTTGCTCACCCAGCATATTCCCTCTTGGAGAAAAAACAGCGGGGTCCTGGCCAGAGGGCAGGTTATTCCAGATAGCCAGTCTCAGCTGTTGTCACTCCTCCTGCACTGAGCCAGCCTAAAGCAAGCCTGCCCTACTAGTGCAACAAATCCCCTCAAGGCTGCCATGGACAGGGGAAGGGAGATCCCTTTGCATGAAGCCCAGCTCCACCACTGCCTCCTCCTCACAGCACACCGGCAAAGCAAAGGAGTTAATGCCTCTTAGGCCTTTGCAAGCCTCACTAATGAAGAAACATTCACAGCTAATGGTCTTGCAGTCAGCGTGACCCATTTAGCAAAGGAGTGGACCCTTCCTAAAAGGATGGACTGTCCAGAGTCTGCTTATTGGGAGGGTTTCAGTCGCTGTTGCTATTTACATATGCTGCCTGTGTGACACAGTTTTGGGTTGTGTAAGTCCCAAGTGTGTAAACTCTCTACCTGCTCCATTTGGGCAGAGTTCACATCAGCAGAGCCTGTCACTGCAGCTCTCTGCTCTCCCCTATAGCTGTAGCAATAACCTGCTTCTGCCCTGGCCTGGTCACAGCTGCACCCTCCTATTCCATGATATTATTGCAGAATTGTACTGGTTATGGCTGGGATGGAGTTAATTTTCTTCGTATCAGCCTGCATGGTGCTGTGTCTAGGATCTGTGACCAAACCAGTGCTGATAACAAACCAATGTATTAGCTATTGCTGAACGGTGCTTGCAGTGTCACGCCCTTCTGTGTTTCTCACACTGCCACAGCAGCGAGTTGTGAGTTTAATAGTCCTCTTTCTTTCCAAATTGCCCCATGTGCATGTACTACTCCAAATGCATCTTTGGAATCAGTACACATATTAGCTCTTTGCTCATGACTCAGTTCTAAGGCTCGAGTCAGTGCTATCAACTCTGCCTTTTGAGCGGATGCATTACCGGGCAGTGCTCTAGTTTCCAGCATCTGGGTATTTGTTAACACCGCATATCCAGCTCTGCGTTTTCCTTCCAACAGGTAGCTGCTACCGTCGGTGAAGAGCCCCACTTCCACGTCAGACATAGGCTTGTCCTGTAAATCTGGTCTGCGGGAATACACTTTTTCAGTGGTGGTTAGACAATCATGCTGTAATTCATCAGACTCAGAAATTGGGAGTAAAGTGGCAGGATTTAAGGTGGAGGATAGGGAAGGCATGACATCATCTTGTTCTAGTAAGACGGCTTGATATCTTGCTAACCTATTCGGCAAAATCCAGCCCTGTCCCTTGTTTCAAGGAGAGACGATACAGCACGAGGTACAAACACAGTGATTGGTTGACCCAGTTCCAGTGTTCGAGATTCCTCAATTAAGGCTACAATCGCTGCTACTGCCCTCAAGCAGGCAGGCCAGCCTTCACTACCCTCATCTAATTGTTTGGAAAAGTATCCCACTAGTCTTTTCCAGCTCCCCAGTTTTTGTGTCAGCACTCCCAGTTGACTTGCACGTACGTATAATTGAAAGGGTTTCCTCAGATTCGGGAGCCCTAAGGCTTCCGTTAATTTTCTCTTCTATTCTGACTGACATTCCCTTAATTGCCCATGTTCTAAGAAGGAATTTATCACCACTTCTAATCCCTTCCAGGCTTCCAATTTAATAGCGTGTTGTTCCTTTCTTACTGGCTGGACTCCTGCTTTTAGGTCGATCTTTATCAGAGTCACCTTCTTGGCTCATCCCGGTATTCCTGATGACCACACCATGGGTATTACTGCACTCTAAGACCATGTTGTGGTTTAGCCCCAGTCAGCAACTAAGCACCACACAGCCGCTCGCTCACTCCCCCCACCCCTGTGGGATGGGGGAGAGAATCGGAAGGGCCAAAGTAAGCAAACTCGTGGGTTGAGATAAGAACAGTTTAATAATTAGAATAAAACAGCAATAATACTAATATAATGAAAAGGAAAATAATGAGCGAGAGAGAGATGAAACACTGGAAGAAGGGGGAAAAAAAAAAACCAACCCAAAACTAAACAACAAGTGCTGCAACCGCTCACCACCCGCCGACCGACGCTGCCAGTCCCCGAGCCGCGATCGCTGCCTCCCCCGGCTAATTCCCCCCAGTTAATAGACTGGGCATGACGTCACATGATATGGAATACCCTTTGGCCAATTCGAATTAGCTCTCCTGGTTGTATCCCCTCCCCTCCCGGCTTCTTGTGCACCTGGCAGAGCATGGGAAGCTAGAAAGTCCTTGACTAGTGTAAACACTACCCAGCAACAACTAAAACACCAGGGTGTTATCAACATTATTTACATACCAAGTCTAAAACACAGCACTATACTAGCTACAGTGAAGAAAATCAACTATCCCAGCTAAAACCATGACAGACCAGTAACTAATAACCATCCCAATCTCCCTGCTAACTTGCGAGAAGAATCCACTGTCGCTTTCCGTGGCAATCCGCTCATAGCCATTTCAATTGTCTGGGGGGGGTAACCACCACCCCATCATCTATTTCAGGCCATGCTTCTGGTGGAGACAATGTAGCCAGAAAAGCAGCCACAGGGGTCTAGTGCTCAGTCCTGGGCCATCCTGGAATATGGGAAGCCACCACGGGGGCCTCACCAGTCCCTGACTTTTTCCAGCCATGGCCTGGGTGTTTCTAGATCCTGCCGACTACGCCACATGTGTGAGCCAGCACAGGCAGGACACAGGAACAATCACAAAACCATGGTTGAAATGGCTGAACAACAGAGCCCAGAGAGCCGTGATCAATGAGGAAGAGTCTGGCTGGAGGCCCGTAACTAACGGTGTTCCACAGGGGTCTGTGCTGGGTCCAGTCCTGTCCAACATATTCATCAATGACTTGGACGAAGGGATAGAGGGTAACCTCAGCAAGTTTGCTGATGATGCCAAGCTGGAAGGAGTGGCTGATACGCCAGAAGGCTGTGCTGCCATTCAGCGAGACCTGGACAGGCTGGAGAGCTGGGCCGAGAGGAACGTCATGGAATTCAACATAAGTAAGTGGAAGGTCCTGCCCCTGGGGAGGAACAACCCCATGCTCCGGTACATGTTGGGGGCTGACCTGCTGGAAGTGGCTCTCTTGAGAAGGACCTTGGAGTGCTGGTGGACAACAGGCGGATCATGAGCCAGAAACGTGCCCTTGTGGCCAAGAAGGCCAACGGAATCCCGGCGTGCATAAAAAGGAGTGTGGCCAGCAGGTCAAGGGAGGTTATCCTCCCCCTCTACTCTGCCCTAGTGAGACCGCATTTGGAGTACTGTGTCCAGTTTTGGGCCTCCCAGTTTAAGAACAGGGAACTGCTCAAGCAAGTCCAGCGGAGAGCTACAAAGATGATCAGGGGACTGGAACATCTCCCTTATGAGGAAAGGCTGAGAGACCTGGGTTTGTTCAGCCTAGAGAAGAGAAGACTGAGAGGGGAATCTCATCAATACTTATAACTATCTGAAGGGCGGGTGTCAAGAGGATGGGACCGGACTCTTTTCAGTGGTGCCCAATGACAGGACAAGGGACAAGGGGCACAAGCTGGAACATAGGAAGTTCCACCTAAACATGAGAAAAAACTTCTTTCCTGTGAGGGTGCCAGAGCAGTGGAACAGGCTGCCCAGAGAGGCTGTGGAGTCTCCTTCCCTGGAGACATTCAAAACCCACCTGGACGCAGTCCTGTGCCCCCTGCTCTGGATGTACCTGCTCAATCAGGGGGGCTGGACGAGATGATATACTGAGGACCCTTCCAACCCCTAACATTCTGTGATTCTGTGATTCTGTGAAATGCAAAGAGTAAATTTATCTTTGTTACCTCGCCAACCACGGGATCCCCAAAGCGGCGCCTGGGCAGAGGTACACAAGCAGGGACGCAGGCACCACAGAGTTCGATCCTTGCTAGGGGATCACTGAACCTGTCATTTTCACCCATATCTCAGGGATTCGTGTAGGCATAATTTACCACTGCGCTTTGATCTTTCCCCAGCAGAGCAGGAATCTCAAGCATGTTCAATAGGCTGCCTCTAAATCTATCCCAGGCCTATGTTATCTAAATACAGATGTTTTACTTGTCCAACACACGAGGCCAAACAACAATTAGCATGACATATGTGTTTTTCGACACCCCAGCTGTAAGCCACTTCAGCATGTTTACAATCCTCCTCACTTACGGACTCCAATCCTAATTGTTTCAGAGGGGTTACCAATAGCTCAGTATCTTCCTCCATATCCTCTGCACTTTTTCATCTTACAGTCAGAACAGCACAAACTTTTTCCTTTTTTTCCTTTTCTTGATTAAAGAATATATACTACTTTGGTGTTTCAAATCCACCAGACCACATTTCTTTCTATTATCCCAGTCATCTCGTAATGTAAAGATCAAATTGATAGATGGCATTTTGTCCCATTTCTCATTCTTCTGACAAAACAACATTAGCTGTAATATAGCGTTATATTTCAAAGACCTATTTTCAAGCCATATTTCACCACCTTCCGATTGATATCGTGGCCACCACTGATTGCAATACCGTTTTAATTTGTCGTTAGTCATGGGGTCCCCTCCAAATTTACTCCAATTCTTTATGATACATCCTATGGGAGAACAAAAAGGCACCCTCCTGGAAGCAGTGGAAACCAATTCAGTACCAAAAAACAAGCCAATGTTTCATACACAAAAAAGTCCATATTCCATGCAAAACAAGGGATTTTTCTCCCTACGTTGCAAATTCTATGTGCAAAATGAGGGTTTTCCTCCCTGCATTACGAATTCCCCATGCAAAACGAGGGATTTTTTCCCTGCATTAGGAATTCCAAATACAAATACGACATGTACAACTGAAGCCGCGCTGCTGCTGCGGATCTTTTCCGATGCGTCTTATGCAGAGCAAATACAAAACCAACTCCAACTGCTTCCTTAGGATCTCTCTCTTCCCCCCTTTTCCCCTTAAAATACCTCTTTCGAATAGCGTTCCACCATTGTCTCGCTCACCGCCTGACTGCAGGAGAGGAGCTGATGGAGTCCCCAGTCAACAGGTTGGTGTGCGGTGGAGTCCC
Organism: Morus bassanus; assembly: GCA_031468815.1. NCBI lineage: Eukaryota > Metazoa > Chordata > Aves > Suliformes > Sulidae > Morus > Morus bassanus. Next base: position 565,428 of record CM062591.1, read on the forward strand.
ATCGGTCTGCTTCTCCTTGTCGGGTACAGCAAGATAATCCAAGCAAGGCTGTCAGCACGGCCCCATCTGGGGTGCCAAAACTGTTACCCTGAAGAGCAGATTCGTTCGCCCGGTCTGCAAAAGGCCAAACTACACACAGAGCAGAGGTATTTTAGTCAATTCATTTTTGTGCAAAGATGGGTGCTAGGTGATAACTCCACAAAGCTAGCGCACCACAAGAAACTACAAGGTATTTATAGAGTTAAATGTGGTAATAACAGCTAATATGGTATCAGGAACTGTCTGAATGGCTGCAACAAGATGGTGGTGATCAGTGGCATGAAGTCTAGCTGGAGGCCAGAAACTAGCGGTGTATCCCAGGGGACAATGCTGGCTCCAATCCTCTTCGACATCTTCATTAACGATCTGGAGGATGGGACAGAGTGTGCCCCCGGCAAATTTGCAGATGACACCAAAACTGGGAGGAGTAGCTGAGACACGTGGAGGGTTTGCTGCCATCCAGAGGGACCTCAACAGGCTGGAGAAAAGGAACCTCATGCACTTCAAAAATGGACGTGAAAGTCCTGCACCTGGAGAGGAACAACCCCAGGCACTAGGACAGGCTACAGTCACCCAGCTGGAAAGCAACTTTCTAGCAAGACTTAGGGGTTGTGCTACACACCAAAAGTTGGCCATGAGCCAGCAATACGCCCTTGCGGCAAAGGCAGCTAATGGTATCCTGGGCTGCATTACACAAAGTATTGCCAGCTGGTCAACAGAGGTGATCCTTCCCATCTCCTCAGCACTGGTGAGGCCACACCTGGAGTACTGGTTCCAGTTCTGGGCTCCCCAGTACAAGAGAGACATGGATATACTAGAGAGAGTCCAGTGCAGGGCCAGAAAAATGACTGAGGGTCTAGAGCACCTCTCATATTATGAAAGGCTGAGGGAGTTGGCACTGTTTACTCTGGAGAGGAGAAGGCTCTGGTGGCATCTCATCAACATACAGAAATACCTGAAGGGAGGGCGCAACGAAGATGGAGCCAGGTTCTTCTCAGTGATGCCCGGTGACAGGACAAGAGGCAATGGGCACAAAATGAAACACTGGTGGCTTGCAACAGAAGACCTCCAGAGGTCCCTTCCAAGCTCACCCACTCTGTGATTCTGTGCGTAGAGGGGAAGGATCATTGCCTCAATTTATGCAATGCATGAAAGGCACGAAAGGGTGTGCTAACTTCCTGCATGGAAACCTGCAACCGCTCCTCTGTTCCAGTCCACGTAGCAAGGATGGGCAATGACACCAGGCACGGGGTGTGACACATGGCCACAGCAGCTCCTGCTCATCTCTGCTCAGCTCCTCCTTGACCACACATCTGCTCTGCTCAGGTTTTACTCATCTCTGGACAACAGGCAGCACAGAGACCCACCGTCTCTCTGAGCTCAGTCAAGTCCACAGACTGACTCGCCACTGAGATGGGCTGTGACACCCGTGAACATGCAAGGAGGAGGGAGCAGGAGAGGATGAAGCTGATGTTGTTGGGCCACCCCCCACGTGTTTCTCACTGTGGTCCCTGCAGGGTGTAGTAAGAAAGCACACTGTCCCCGAGCTCCAGCCCCGTGATGATCAGGGTCCTGGAGCTCTTGACAGCCTGGCACGAAAACCTCTTGCAGGCAAAAGGGGCTGTGTGGCTGTAGGAGCCTCCCTGGCCCTTGCTCTGCAGCAAGTACTGCAGGGGCCCACCAAGGACAATGCCGATACCAGGCCACGTAAATATAGGAGGCGTTGGATCTGCAAGTGCATTGCGAAATACTGGAGTCCACTGCTTGCCACCACACTGCAGCCCTTGTTGCTTGGATCTCATCACCCTGAAACGCAGCTGAAACCAGAGCAGGGCTGTTCCCCCACTGCTTTGCTCTCACTGCTGCAAGGAGATGGCTCACAATGGGGTCAATGGAAGCAGTCAAAGGTGTTGCCAAAGCCCAGGTGCTCTGGGTGCCCCAGGGAAGAGGGGGACTGAGAGAAGGCAGAGAGGGGCTGCAGACAGGCAGAGTGGCTAGGCTGGCTGGGTGACAGAAACACACTGAACCACCTCTGCAGAACATAACACAGTGTTTGGGACACAGGAGATGGAAACTGGCAGTGCCAGGAGCTCTAGCACAAGTGCCACGACCACGTGCAGTGGACAGGGATGGCCCCTCTCCCACTGGGAACGGGCCTGAGCCACCTCAGCACATGCCAGCTTGAAATCTCACGCACCTTGTGCCCCACCCCAGCAGCTTTGTGTTAAAGCTCTGCTGCATTTCCTGTCTCTGTGTGAGCAGCACAGAAGTAGCGGGCAGAGTCCCGGGGGTTCAGGGCACGCAGGGACAGAGATGACTCGGACCGGGAATTGTCCCGGGACGCCGTGGCTCGACCCTCCACTGACTGCCCGAATTTAATCACTGAGGAATCAGGCCTGATGTAGGACACCCACTCGAGTGTGCCACCGGGAGCCTGACGGTACCACCAAACATGATAAGTCCCGAAGTCGAAGCCGGATCCGCGGCAGGAGAGGAGCACGGAGTCCCCGGGCGCTCGCAGCCCTCCGCCGGCCTCCACCAGCCTCGGCTGCGCCCACACCCCTGCGGACGGAGAGCGCAGGCAGCCGGGCAGGGCGCGCCCACGGCCCGAGGACCTTCACCCGCCGCCCCGGCGGCCCCCGCCCCGGCACAGCGACGGCCGCCACCCGCCTCTCTCCCGGCAAACCCCCGCGCCCGGGCCAAGGCCCCGCCCGCCCTCCTCGGCGCTGAGCCGCGCCTGCTCCCGACGCTCCGGCGCGACCCGCTGCCCCAAAGCCTCCCCCTGCCTCTGCCTCTGCCGCCCGCGCCGCCCGCTCGCCGCTTCCCCGCGGAGGAAGGCGAGCGCCAGGCGACAGCGCGCCCGGCGCGGGAGCAGCCGCAGCCCCGGGGCCCCGGCACGGGCAGGGCCGCCCGCGGGCAGCCCCAGCCCCGGGCCCAGCCCCGGCCTCGCTGCCCTCCCCGCCCGCCTCTCACCTGCCGGCCCCGCGGCCAGCGACAAGGCCAGGAGCCACGGCCCCAGCCCGGGCGCCATCCTGCCCTGCCGCGCCGGGGCCGGCCGGCGCCGAAGGGCCCGGCGGGAGCCGGAGAGGAGCCGAGCGGAGCCGCGCTCGGGCCCGCTCCTGCCCGCCCCGCCGGCTCGGACCCTCGCCGGGGCAGCGCCGACGCCCCTCACCGCCCCCGACACGCACGACGCGCCCCGGCCCGGCCCGGCCCAGCCCCGCCCCCCGGTGCCGCGGCCCCTTCGGGCGAGGAGAAGGGGGGCGCCCGGAGGGACGCGGGGCAGGGCCGTGGGCGGAGGAGGAGCGCGGCGCCCCGGCAGCCGAAGGCTCCCGGCCCTTGGCTCCCAGCGCGGCTCCGGCGCTGTCCCGGCTTGTCGCCCTGCCGAGCCCTGCCGAAGGGGGTCGGCGCCTCGGCCAGGCGCAGCCGGGGCCGGCCCCAGCCCCAGCCCCGGCCCCAGCCCCAGCGCCAGGGACGGGCTGTCGGCCCGCAGCGTCCCCTCGCAGGACCCTCCCCGTGCCCCGCACCCTCAGCCCGCCCTGGCCTCGCTCCCATGCCCAGCCCGGGGGGACCACCAAGGTGCGCGGTGGACAAGCAACTCCCGCTCCTTCCCCTCCCCGTGCCACACCCCTCCTTCCTTCATAGCAGAGCTCCCTCTTCCCCACCACGACCGCAGCCTTGCAATTCCCTTTGTCACCCCTCCCGTTTCTTGCAGTCTGTTTTTCCCACACTGAATACTGGACACGCAGCCAGTCCCCAAGTGTGCTGAGCGGTGGCATGAAGTCTAGCTGGAGGCCAGTATCTAGCAATGTACCCTGGGGTCAGTACTGGGGCCAGTCCTGCTTAACATCTTCAGCTGTCACCTGGGGGATGGAATGAAGAGCACCCCCAGCAAATTTCTTGAGGAAACAAAACTGGGAGCAGGGGCTGCTCCACCAGAGGCCTGTGCTGCCATCCAGAGGGACCTCAGTCGGCTGGAGAGGTGATCTACCAGCAACCTCATGCAGTTCAACAAGGGGAAGAGCAAAGTCCTGCACCTGGGGATGAACATCCCCATGCACCAGGGCAGGCTGGGGGCCACTCACATGAAATCACATGCCCAGAGAAGCACTCAACAGTTCTGGTGGACAACAACTGGACCATGAGCCAGCAATGTGCCCTTGCAGGCCCATCCACTCGAGAGGTGTGGGAAGAGAGATTGCCAGTGAAGAGTGGGGCAAAGAAGCTGTGGAATACCTCAGCCGCCTTCTCGTCCATTGTTCCCAGTTTGCCAGTCGAGTTCCTTGTGGGGGTACACCTTCTTTGACCTTCCTTTTCTGGCTGACACACCTATAGAAGCCCTTCTAAATATTCTTTGCATTCCTTGCCAAGTTCAGCTCCAGCTGCGCCTTGGCCTTCCTCACCCCATCCCTACACAACGGGGCAGCGTCCCTATACTCTCCTCAGGAGACCTGTCCCTGCTTCCACTGCCTGTGCAGTTCCTTCTTGCCCTGTTGTTTGACCAGCAGGTCTTGACTCAGCCATGCCCACCTCTTGTCTTCCTTTCCTGATGTCGTACAAATGGCAGTTGAGAGCTCTTCCACTCTATGGAAAGCATCCTTCAGGATTTGCCATCTCTGTTCTGCTGCCTTGTCCCTGAGGGCAGTTTCCCTGGGGGTCCCACTGACTAACTCCTTGGACAGATGGAAGTTTGCATGACCCTAAAATTCAGGGTCCTGACTTTACTCTTTGCTTGTCCCTTATCCCTCAGGACTGCAAACTCCACCGGCATATGATCGCGGCAGCCCAGGCTGCCTCCAGTCTTGACGTCTGAAGGAGGATTCAAGAAGACGGGGCCAGGCCCTTTTCGGTCGTGCTCGGAGACAGGTCAAGAGGCAATGTGCACAAACTGAAACACAGGGGGCTCCTTTGGAACATCACGTAACATTTTTTCACTGCCAGGGTGACCGAGCACAGGCACAGGTTGCCCAGAGAGCTTGCTGGGTCTCCATGCTTGCAGGTATGCACAAGCTGTCTGGGCATGGTCCTGGGCAACTGGCTCTAGGTGGCCTTCCTTGAGCAGGGGGCTTGGACCAGATGACCTCCTGAAGTGTCTTCCAAATTCAACCTCCCTGTGATTCTCTGAAAGACTCGCAGGCACATTCATGTCTTTGCAGGTGATATGTGCCAGGGCAAAAGGGGAAACTGAAACTCAGACTTTACATAGGAAAGTCAGCAATTTGCCATCCAAGGAGGGAGGTAAGGATGCTTAGCACAGAATTACCAAGGGAATTTATTCTTTTACACTTTCACTCTGCGCATAGCCATGCCCTTGCCTGATACAGAGAAAAGCAGGGTCTATATATGTGGCTGATCAGTGACTATTGCTCGCATAAGTGGAATGTACTTGTCCTAGGCTGGGTCAGTACACACTCGTCCCGTGCAGGCGGTACAGAGCTATGGTCAGTGGTGTGTGAACCTTCATTCTTCTAAACCCATGTCCCGTGCAGGTGCAGGGCTTTAGCCTGGATTCTGGTCGACTGCAGTTCTGGCCATGGTTATATGCCTGGTTTCACTGAAGGGTAAGCCTTCTATTGTTTTGTTGTCGGTGTGGGGTGTTCTGAGTCGGGAAGAGCTGGCTTAGGTTGGTCCATCAGGTCACATTGTCCCTGAGGTGAAAGATCACAGGCTCAGGTAGTGTTCGTTCTTCTAAGCAAGTGCTATTGCAGTTAGCATCTTGCCTTACACGGCAGCTCCCCTGCTGACAGCCAGAGAGAGCTTTCTACAGGAGCGTTGAGGAAAACTCGCTTTCCTCTTTTGGCTACAAGTTTCAAAGCTGGAACGCAAGAGAGAAACATTCAAGTGATACAAAAGTAATATGGGCGGGTAAAAAAGTAGCACACAGAAGAGTCAGGAGAGCTATTCAGCGTGGTTATGTTTTCTGCATTGCTGGCGTCTGCTGCATTTATGGTGTGCAGTCTTCCGGTAGAGCTTATGGTGTGTTGTTCTTTTGTGAAGTTGCAGACGCAGCTACAGACACGTGTGACGAGGTTGTACAACCACGTACACAAACCCAGAGCCTGGCTTTGGAAGGATGGGGCATTACGTGCATCCCCATTTGACCAGTTGACTGGCTGCTTCCTGGAGCCTGAGAGGCCTACTGCTGGCCACAGCTTCTTGCTGGAGGCAGGATTCCTGGTCTCCTGGGAGGGGAGGGGAGGGAATTCAATCACACCCAAAGGCCACTGCTGGAGGATTGCAGGGGGTACACAGCAGCACGCTGGCAGCGCGTGAGTTCAGGAGGAGAGACTAGAGATCTTCCCCCCAGTCAGAAACCAAAGGATGCAGGAGTACACCCAAAGCATTTCCAGCCCCCAAAGCTGTCTCTTAAAAGCTCTGGCTGGCCATCAGGCCTGAGGCTATCCTTTCAGGCTCCCCAGAAAGGGCATAACATGAGGAGCCAATCTTGCTCCTAGCATGCTGGAAGAATTACGGCTGTAATGGACCTCTGGAAATGGTTTAGGTTAACCCTCCTGCATGAAGCAGGGTCAAATGGTGTCGAGTAGGTGTACTGGGTGCGGCAGGGATGGAGTTAAGTTTCTTCACAGCCTGTATGGGCAGCTGCGATTTTTTGTGACCAAACCGTGTTGGTAACACACTGATGTTTTAGCTATTGCTCAACAGTGCTTACACAGCATCAGGGCCTTCTTCGTTTCTCATGTTGCCCCACCAGCTGTACAGCTGACCACAACCAGCGAAAGGGATATTCATTAGCACATGAGGACATCGGAAGCAATAAATGCGGGGGAAAGGAGGAGGAAAGGGGGGATATTTGGAGTTATGACATTTGTCTTTCCCAAGAAACCGTTACGCGTGATGGAGGCCTGCTTTCCTGGAAATGCCTAAATATCTGCCTGCCAATGGGAAGTACGAATTCATTATTTGGCTTGGTCTGTGCATTGAGCTTTTGCTTTATTTATTAAACCCTCTTTATCTCAACACACAAGCCTTCTCACTCTTACCCTTCCGATTCTCTGCCCCATCCCACTACGGGTGACTAAGCAAGCAGCTGGGTGGGGCTTAGCTGCCTACCAGGGTTAGGGACAGTAGGCTGCCCACAACCTTGGCCTGTTCAGGGTTGCATATCTCCAAGAATGGAGACTACACAGCCTCAGGTATCTACACACAAGGACAAATCCCCCCCTAGCATTGTCTTCTCTATGCTAAACAAGCCCAGTTCTCTCAGGCTCTCCTTGTCTGTCAGATGCTCCCTCCCTCATCTTCATGGCCCTCCATTGCATTTGCTCTGGTACGTCCATGCCCTTCCTGTGCTGGGAGCTCAGAACTGGACGCATTCGTCTACAGTCTCACCAGTGCTGAGCTCAAAAGCAGGCCACCCTAATGAGCAAGGAGTCAGGTAAAAATGCTGGGGGGCCTGCATGGCTAAGCAAAGCCAGGGAAAGTACAGGCCCACTGCTGAATGGGGTGGGGACCTGGTGACCCAGGACATGGAAAAGGGCTGAGGTACTGAATGCCTTATTAGCCTCAGTCTGTACTAGCAAGACCATCCTTCAGGAATCCCAGGTCCCAGAGTCCAGGGAGAAAGGCTGGAGCAAAGAAGATGTACCCTTGCACAGACCCATCATCTTCAGTAGAATGCTTTCAATTTGGTTAAGCACAATTTCCACTTCACAAAGCCATGGTGACTGTCAGTGAGAGAGAAGGAGGGGGAGGAGGTGCTCCAGGCGCCGGAGCAGAGAGTTTTCTGCTGCCTGTGGTGAAGACCATGGTGACACAGGTTGTCCCCTGCAGCACAGGAAGGTCCACCGTGGAGCAGATATCCACCCTGCAGCCCATGGGGGACCCCACACCAGAGCAGGTGGATGTGCCTGAAGGAAGCGGTGACCCTGTGGAGAGCTCACACTGGAGCAGGCTTCTGGCAGAAGCTGCAGTCCCGTGGAGAGGAGCCCATGCTGGAGCAGGTTTTCTGGCAGGACCTGTGCCCCACAGAGGACCCACGCTGGAACAGTCTGCTCCTGAAGGACTTCGTCCCGTGGGAAAGACCCTGACTGGAGGAGTTTGTGAAGAACTGCAGACCTTGGGGAGGACCCATGCTGGAGAAGTTCATCACGAACGGTGTCCCATGGGTGGGACCCCATGCTGGAGCAGGGGAAGTGCATGGGAAGGAAACAGTGGCGGAGACAAACGTTGATGAACTGACTTCAACCCCGTTCCTTGTCCCCCTGCATTACTCAGGTGGGATGAGGTAGAGAAGTCAGGAGGGAAGTTGAGCCTAGTAAAAAAGAAGGCATGTCAGGAAGGTCGTTTTAAATTTGTCCTTATTTCTCATTATCCTACTCTGATTTCATTGGCAATAAAGTAAATTAATTTCCCCAAGTTGAGTCTGTTTTGCCTGTGACAGTACCTGCTGGCTCATCTCTCTGTCCTTATCGTCACCCATGAGCCTTTCGTGTATTTTTTCCACACTGTCCAGCAGAGGAGGGACTGATAGAGTGGCTTGGTGGGCACCTGCTGGCACCACACCTTGTCTCCTTCTTCTTCCTCAACAGGTGATCTGTAGCAGCCACCCACCACAATGTCACCCATGCTGAGCTGCCCTCTCCCTTTCCTCAACAGCCTGGCTCCATCCACTACAGTACTCCTCTAATCTGCCGCACTGCATCTCCATGATCCCAGACCTCTACAGCCAAGACACGGTGGAGAAACTGGGCCACGCTGGATAGGAGCCCAGGCAACGTCCGCTAACCTGCACTTCACCGTACAGCCTCTGAAGTTCCCGGAACAGATCCTCCTGCATCACAACTGGTCTCAGCCCTTCAGCCACACTTCCTTTCACCACCTTTTACTGCTAGCATGCCACAGGTCTGTTTCCTGCACCTGTCATTGCGTGGCACCAACCTCTGGTTAGCCGCTGCTAGAAAGAAATGCTGACAAGTGTCTATTCTCTGTCAGTTGGTTTTTTGGTCCTCTCTGCTGCAGTGATGTACCAGCGTGAGCCTAGCACCACAGTAATACACTGCTTCATCGCCTTGCTTTGCTGCCTCGATCTGCAGTGGGAACCTGTTCTGGGAGCTCTCCAATGACCCAGTGAAGCGATCCTGGAAACCTTCCCCATAGGAACCACCCTCATCGTAAATCCAGTCCAGAGTGCCACGTGGCCCCTGTCGGTACCAGAACATGTAATAGCTGCTCATGCTGTCGCCACTCATGCTGCACTGGAAGGTGACTCCATCTCCTTCTCGCACGGCCAGTTTCCTCGTGTGTTGCTCCAAGGCCACCTGGCCAGTGACTGCTGCAGTCAGGAAGAACAAGCCACGATCACTCCAAGGTTCAGCAAAGGTCAGGGCAATGCTGGTGGGGGCATTGCGATGGCACCGGACCAGCAGGAGGACTAAATCCTTCTCTTTGAACCCAGCGGACAAAGATGGGCAGAGGAACAGAGCTGGTACCAGGAATCAGGGCTCTCAAGGAGGGAGACGCCACATTTCCCTCCCTCCTTTTCCCTGGCAGACAGGGAACTGTTTCTCATTTTCCCTTTCAGAGCAAGAAGGTTTTGCACCTGGGGGACAAACCCCTTTGCCAAGCTTGTCATTGCCAAGCTGGGATGGTGAGGAACCCAATCTCCTGTCCCTCAAACCGCTCTCAATGTGCACAGGAGGGACAAGGACTTCTCACAGGCAAGTGGGGCTTGGGCCTTATGCTGACATCCTCAACCTGCTCTTTGCAAGATGGGTCACAGTGCCCCATGAGCAGAGCGCCAGTCCAAGTGCAAAGCATTAGGCCCCAACATGTGGGAGTAGCAGGTAGGTGCCCTGCCTCTCCCCACATTGCAGCGGAGCCAGGCTGGACGCAGGTGCCTAACTCACAGCTAGAACAGGACGAGGGCTGTTCCAGCCATGCTCCACAGGAATGCATGGGAAGGTAGATTTCAGGGGGAAACAGGTCAGGCTGCAAGCAGTCAGCACAGCTCCACAGAGCTGTGCAGAGCACAGGAGAATGCTCAGTTCCTGGGGGGGCATCACCCCTTCCTTTCACTTACCTACAATGGGCAATAACCCCATGCACAGGGCAGTCCACATGGCCGGGCCTGCTCTGTCTCGCCTCTCTCCAGCTCCTCTCTGCCTCCACTACACCTCTGCCCACATCCTCCCTGTCTGTGCCTCTCTCACTGCAGCCAGTCCTAGTCCCTCCTACTCACTCCCTTGGTCTATGACAACAGTGAAAGCAAGAGGCGGGGGAAGAGGTTGAAGCTGTTGGTGTATTCCAGAGTGTCTCTCACCATGCAGGGTGCAATAACAGTGCTCACTTGGCAGGAAAACCTCTGGTGGGCCAAAGGTGATGTGCACTTCTAGAGCCGCCCGCAACCTTCCTCTGAGGAAGGACAGTGGAGTGCTGCAGAGACTCTGGACCTGGGGGTGGCATATTGTCCTCCCACTGGACCCCTGTCCTTTGGTGCTGCTATGCTGCTGCTTCTGGATGGAAGCCCCTGAGCCCATCTCCACTTGAATACGTCACCCCCAGGCAGATGTGCTCATCACCCTGCTCCATCCACTCTGGCCCAGCACCCTACTCCTCCACTTGCTCCCTCGTGCTTATGCTTCTCCTGCTGCCCCTTCCCATCAAAGCCCTCCCAGATCCCCCAAGCAGCAAAGGCAGCAATGGGCAGGTGACATCTGGTGTGTCCTCGATGCTGAAGCCCTGGGGTACATGTCTGGGTCCAAGCCCCCCAGCTCATCCAGCAAAACTCATGGGCACAGGACTCCGCAGGGAGCAGGCTGTTGGGGCTGCTCAGCAGAGCAGGGACACTCCCTTCCCTGTGCTCATCCTACACACCAGGAACCCAGAGCTGCCCCTAGGACCACAGGATGGGACACCTACTGACCCCTGACACAATGTCACCATCTTGACAGGGACCACCATTCTGGGGAGCGTCGCCCACTCCACAGTGGCCCTCCACAGAATGCCTGAATCCTTCCCCTCCCCTCTCTTTTCATGGAAAAACCAACACGGCCCTTTGGGGAGGGGATCCAGAGCAGGCATGGGAAGGGGAGTTGCAGAGGGCAGAGGAACCCATTGAAACTGGATGCTTGCGGCTGGGAAAAGAAGCAGGGCAATGCAGGCCCAGGGAGGCCTAAGGTGCACTGGGTCCCTTGGAGATGCCCCAGCGTGGTAGGACAGGCTGGGTTCCCTAACACCCCAAGCCCACGGAATGCTGGAGTCTTCTTCTGGCACATGGCATCCTCCATGTCCTCCTTGCTGGGGCTCCCCTACAGAATTCCATGCGGGCCCTCCATGTACACACATGAGTACATATGCACATGGAGCCAACACTAACAACCTAACAAAGACAATATTCATCATGTGGATGATGAGGCAGGAACAGCTCAAGCAATTGTAGCATCTACTCCACCACTTCCCTGGGCTTCTGCTTGTCATCTCCAGGATCCAGCAGCTGCAAACACACATGCTCACAACCTCTTGCTCCCGGTAACACTCTCAGAGCTGGGAGAGAAGAACCGACTTCCTCCTTTTCCCAGTGAGCTCCCAAATGGCCCTCTGTACTTTCCCCATTTCCTCTGCCCGCTCCTCAGGGATTAAACCGCATGGGACAGACTGACTTGACCGGAGCCATGACCAGAACCAGAGCAGGGCTATTTACCCATCTCACCAGTTGGGCCAGGACTGGGTACCAGCCCTACCAGGAAACGATGGAAACAGCAAAACTTGTTTCTGAATCCAAAGCAGTTTTTATGTGAGAAGAATGAGGACTGGTGTGAGACATGGAAAGAAGGCAAGCAGAAGGGGTAGCACTTTAGTGATAGAAGCAGGTAAAACGTCCTTGTCAGAAAGAACATTTGGAAGTTGTGTGCTGTAACTACATGACTCTCTGAGAGCAGCCCTGAAAGCCTGCGGGACTCGCCTCCCTTCCAGCTCCGAGGCCCACAGCCAGGACCCTGGTGGGAGGTTTGTGTTAAAGCTCTGCTGCATTTCCTGTCTCCGTGTTAACGGCACAGAAGCAGCGGGCAGAGTCCCGGGGGTTCAGGGCACGCAGGGACAGAGATGACTCGGACCGGGAATTGTCCCGGGACGCCGTGGCTCGACCCTCCACTGCTGCCCCATAACTCTTTACAGTACGCGAGATGCCGATGTAGGACACCCACTCGAGTGTGCCACCGGGAGCCTGACGGTACCACCAAACATGATAAGTCCCGAAGTCGAAGCCGGATCCGCGGCAGGAGAGGAGCACGGAGTCCCCGGGCGCTCGCAGCCCTCCGCCGGCCTCCACCAGCCTCGGCTGCGCCCACACCCCTGCGGACGGAGAGCGCAGGCAGCCGGGCAGGGCGCGCCCACGGCCCGAGGACCTTCACCCGCCGCCCCGGCGCCCCCCGCCCCGGCACAGCGACGGCCGCCACCCGCCTCTCTCCCGGCAAACCCCCGCGCCCGGGCCAAGGCCCCGCCCGCCCTCCTCGGCGCTGAGCCGCGCCTGCTCCCGACGCTCCGGCGCGACCCGCTGCCCCAAAGCCTCCCCCTGCCTCTGCCTCTGCCGCCCGCGCCGCCCGCTCGCCGCTTCCCCGCGGAGGAAGGCGAGCGCCAGGCGACAGCGCGCCCGGCGCGGGAGCAGCCGCAGCCCCGGGGCCCCGGCACGGGCAGGGCCGCCCGCGGGCAGCCCCAGCCCCGGGCCCAGCCCCGGCCTCGCTGCCCTCCCCGCCCGCCTCTCACCTGCCGGCCCCGCGGCCAGCGACAAGGCCAGGAGCCACGGCCCCAGCCCGGGCGCCATCCTGCCCTGCCGCGCCGGGGCCGGCCGGCGCCGAAGGGCCCGGCGGGAGCCGGAGAGGAGCCGAGCGGAGCCGCGCTCGGGCCCGCTCCTGCCCGCCCCGCCGGCTCGGACCCTCGCCGGGGCAGCGCCGACGCCCCTCACCGCCCCCGACACGCACGACGCGCCCCGGCCCGGCCCGGCCCGGCCCCGCCCCCCGGTGCCGCGGCCCCTTCGGGCGAGGAGAAGGGGGGCGCCCGGAGGGACGCGGGGCAGGGCCGTGGGCGGAGGAGGAGCGCGGCGCCCCGGCAGCCGAAGGCTCCCGGCCCTTGGCTCCCAGCGCGGCTCCGGCGCTGTCCCGGCTTGTCGCCCTGCCGAGCCCTGCCGAAGGGGGTCGGCGCCTCGGCCAGGCGCAGCCGGGGCCGGCCCCAGCCCCAGCCCCAGCCCCAGCCCCAGCGCCAGCGCCAGGGACGGGCTGTCGGCCCGCAGCGTCCCCTCGCAGGACCCTCCCCGTGCCCCGCACCCTCAGCCCGCCCTGGCCTCGCTCCCATGCCCAGCCCGGGGGGACCACCAAGGTGCGCGGTGGACAAGCAACTCCCGCTCCTTCCCCTCCCCGTGCCACACCCCTCCTTCCTTCATAGCAGAGCTCCCTCTTCCCCACCACGGCCGCAGCCTTGCAATTCCCTTTGTCACCCCTCCCGTTTCTTGCAGTCTGTTTTTCCCACACTGAATACTGGACACGCAGCCAGTCCCCAGGTGTGCTGAGCGGTGGCATGAAGCCTAGCTGGAGGCCAGTATCTAGCAATGTACCCTGGGGTCAGTACTGGGGCCAGTCCTGCTTAACATCTTCAGCTGTCACCTGGCGGATGGAATGAAGAGCACCCCCAGCAAATTTCTTGAGGAAACAAAACTGGGAGCAGGGGCTGCTCCACCAGAGGCCTGTGCTGCCATCCAGAGGGACCTCAGTTGGCTGGAGAAATGGGCCGAGGGGAACCTCACACAATTTAATGAGGTGTACTGGTTTCGGCTGGGGTAGAGTTAGTTTTCTTCATAGTACCTCGCATGGTGCTATGCTTTGAATTTGTGAGCAAAACACTGTTGATGACACAGGGATGTTTAACCTCTTGCTCAGCAGCGCTTACACAGCGTCAAGGCCTTTTCTGCTTTGCATGCTGCCTCAGCAGCGAGCAAGCTGGGGGTGGGCAATGAGCTGGGAGGGGACACAGCCAGGACAGCTGATCTCAACTGAGCAAAGGAACATTCCATACCATATGATGTGGGGCTCAGCAATAGAACTAAGGGAAAGGAGGAGGAAAGGGGAACATTCGGAGTGATGGCATTTGTCTTCCCAAGTAACCGTTATGCATGTGGAAGGCCTGCTTTCCTGGAAATGGCTAAACACCTGCCTGCAGGTGGGAAGTAGGGAATGAGTTCCTTATTTCACTTGGCTTGTGCACACAGCTTTTTCTTTACCTCTTAAACTGCCTTGACCTCAACCCATGATTTTTCTCTCTCTTATGCTTCCAATTCTCTCCCGCATCCCGCTGAGGGGGCAAGGAGTGAGCAGCCGTGTGGTACTTTAGCTGCCTGTTGGAGTTAACCCACAACAGAAGGGAAAGGAATTAGTATCTGGGAGGAACAACCCCACGTAGCAGTATGTGCTGGGGGCTGTCCACCTGGAAAGGTCCTAAGGCTCCTTCTGGACACCAAGATGAACATGAGCCAGCAATGTGACCTTGTGGCTGTATTGGGTTTCCGTGGCAAGGATTTGGAAGCAGGGCAGGCTGCACGGGTGGCCTCTGTGAGAGGAGACCTGGGCTGCCCCTGTGTTGGACACAGCTGATTCTACCCAGCTCCCAAAAGGACCCACTGCTGGCCACAGCTGAGCCAATCAGCTAAGCTGGTAGCGCCTTGGTGAAAGTATATTTACAACAGAGGTAAAAAACCGCTGCAGAGTGGCTGTGAGAAAGAAAAGTAAGAAAAATGGTAAGAGAAACCCCCCTGCAGACACCAAGTGAGTGAAGAAGGAGGGGCAGGAGGTCCTACATGTGCCACAGCAGAGATTCCCCTGGAAGAGACCACGGTGGAGCAGGTATTTCCCTGCTGCCTGTGCAGGATCCCATGGCAGAACACGTGAGTATGCCCTGACTGGGACTGGCGCCTGTGGAGAACCCACGCAGCAGCAGCTTTATCCTCAAGGACTGAAGCCCTTGAAAAGGAACCACCCTGTAGCCATTTGTGAAGGACTGCAGACCATGGGAGGGAGGAAGAAAGAGCAGAGATGGAATGTTATGAACTGACCCTAAACCCCATTCCCCATCACACATGGGCCACTCAGGGAGAGGAGGTAGAGGAATGAGGAGTGAAGGTATGAAGCTGAGCACGGGAGGCAGCGGAGGGGTATGGCGGGGAAGGCGGGTTTTGCTTTTGTGCCTCACAATCCTACTCATTTAATTGCCAATAAATTAAAACTGCAGAGTGCAGGAAAGGCCAGGAACTCCTGTGGTGCACAGTGATGGCCCCTCACTGCCTGGGAACAGCCCTAAGCCCTCCAACCCAGGTAGTCCCCCGGCCCACAGCTCCAACACCCTGGGCTGGGGCCCAGCAGGCTTGTGTTAAAGCTCACCTGGATTTCCCGTCCCTGCACGACCGGCTCAGAAGTAGCAGGCAGAGTCCCGGGGGCACAGGGCACACAGGCACAGAGATGACTCAGACCAGGAATTAACCTAGGACACCATGGCTCGCCCTTCCACTGCTGCCCCGTACTTCTTTGGACCACCCGAGGGTTGGCTGATGAAGGACACCCACTCGAGTGTCACCTCTTCTCCCGGCTCTCCCACACCACTTGGGTCCTGCCTCTCAGAGACCTCATCACGCTGGGCTGCACTGCCTGACGCTTTTCCCCCTGCACATCCAGCAGGCGGGGGCAGTGCAGGGTGTCCACGGGCAGAGCGAGGGCACAGGACCAAAATGTTCTTTGTGACCCTCCTCTGCCCTGGCAGGCCCCTGCAGAACTGCAGGGCGCTTCCTTCCACATCTCATGACGCATCATCTCTTTCCGCGTAAGGGAGAAGGAAAGCAACAGGAGTTGGCACCTCTGTCCCTCCAAGCCTTGCAAGGCGGATCCCTACCTCTGCCCAGTGACATGCTCTTTTAGGGACTCTCTTCCCCCATTCCTCCCCCAGCTTCGCTCACCCACCACATTCCCTCGGGGAAAACACAAGGAGGTGCGTGGGGAGGGGGCAGATTGCTCCAGACAAACAGTCTTGGCTGCTGTCACCCCTCCTGCACTCATCCAGCTCAAGGAAAGCCTGCTCCACTAGTGCAACAAATCCCCTCAAGGCTGTCACGGCCAGAGGAAATGGGATCCCTTTGCATGAACCCCAGCTCCACCACTGCCTCCTCCTACACTGCACTGCCAAAGCAAAGCAGTTAATGTCTCTTAGGCCTTTGACGGTCTCACTAGTGTAGAAATATTTGCAGCTAAACTGGTTTTATCTCAGCCCAAGTGTTCTCTCCCTTCTCCCTTCTGCTTCTTCCCCCATCCTGCTGAGGGGGCTGTGAGAGAGAAGCTGTGTGGGGCTTTGCCTACAGGGGTTTACCCTCAGCAGTCCTTTTTGGTGCCCAATGTGGGGCATAAGTGTGACCTGTGGATAAGGCCATGCCGCAACAGGTACACCTCTGAATGAACTGTGGCTCGTGTTTAAGGCCATGCCAGAGCAGGTTCTCCCCTGAATGCACTGTGGCCCATGGATAAGGCCATGCTGGAGCAGCATGTCACGGTCCATTCCTACCTCTCAAATTCATAGGACTAGGTATCCTGTCAATTCAACTTTATTTTATGAGCTCATTAGGAAAGAAAACAAACATGTCAAGCAAGGGCTCAGTCCCACTTTCACAGATCCGTCTACCATGTGACTTCACTAATTCGTCATTTAATTCATGAGGTTTCTACTGCACAAGCTCTCTAATTCATAAGTCACAACTCATACCTCGTGACCCAACCTGTACCTCACAACTCTTAACTTGTGACTAGCAACTCATAACTCGCACACATGATTTAGCAGATTCTGAGGAAACTGCCAGACAATCGATACGCAGGGATTATAGCTGCAGGAGGCAGCAAGCTGCAGGTGATAAAGGCTTCACAATGACCTTTAGCCCTTCATGGCCATTGTGCCATGCCCATGCCCTGCCTCCCTCCCATTACCTGCCTGCCAGGACAAGAGACACGGTGTGGAAACAATCCCCACCACTCCTACCTCCTTGCCCCACACCCTTCCTTTCCGCACCACAGAGCTACCACCCCAAACCCCGTCCCCAGCTGCTAATATCCCCTCCCATCTCTTGCAGCCTCGTGATGCCCTTCTTTCCTGCAGGGCTACAGGGCTGTCCAGCCTGGGGAGATGTCCTGGTTTCAGCTGGGATAGAGTTAATTTTTTTTTTCATAGTAGCTAGTGTGGGCTATGTTTTGGATCTATGCTGAAAACAGTGTTGATAATGTGGAGATGTTTTCGTTGTTGCTAAGTAGTGCTTACAGTAGTCAAGGACTTTTTCAGCTTCCCATGCTCTGCCGGGTGCACAAGAAGCTGGGAGGGGACACAGCCGCGACAGCTGACCCAAACTGACCAAAGAGATATTCCATACCATAGGACATCACGCTCAGTATATAAAGCTGGGGGAAGAAGAAGGAAGGGGGGGACGTCTGGAGTTATGGCGTTCGTCTTCCCAAGTAACCGTTACGCGTGATGGAGTCCTGCTTTCCTGGGGATGGCTGAACACCTGCCTGCCCATGGGAAGCGGTGAATGAATTCCTTGTTTTGCTTTGCTTCTGCACGCAGCTTTTGCTTTGCCTATTAAATGGTCTTTATCTCAACCCGGGAGTTCCCTCACTTTTACCCTTCTGATTCTCTCCCCCATCCCACCAGGGGGGAGTGAGCGAGCGGCTGCGTGGTGCTTGGTTGCTGACTGAGGTTAAACCACGACAGTCCTTTTTGGCGCCCAGCGTGGGGCCTTGACGGGTTTGAGATAACGACAGATTTTATTAGAATGCGCTAGATTGAATTTATTAATCAGCAGGCTTCTGTGCTTGCTATGGGGCTTGCCTGCCTTACTGTATATACATATACTGTATGCCTTGAAGTCTACCACTCATTAGTGACGGCTTTTTGCTTTTGCTGCTCGCTGTACTGCTGTACTGCTTACCATCTTACTCTGCTGTGCCTGGGAACATTTTGATAACAGCAAAGGCCAGGTGCCCGGGCTGGCAGATGGCCAGGGCATTGCTGCTGTTTCTGTGCTGCTCTGCTGGACAGGCTGGAACTCCAGTGTGAACTCGAGTCAGAGGGACTGTGACCTGTGGATGAGTCCATGTGGGAGCAGGACACCCCAAAGCATCTGTGGCCGTGGCTAAGGCCATGCCAGAGCAGGTATATCTCAAAGCATCTGTGGCCTTAGTTACGTCTGTGCCACAGCAGGTATACCTCTGAGGGAATTGTGGCCCAAGGATAAGTCCATGCTGGAGGAGGGACACCTCAAAGTGTCTGTGGCTGTAGATAAGTCCATGCTGCAGCAGGTACACCTTGAAGCATCAGTGGCTGTGCATGAGGTCATGCTGGAGCACCTCAAGAGTGTGTGGCTGTGGATAAGCCCACAACAGAGCAGGTTCACTTCTGGAGGGACTGCTGCCATAGGCAAGGCCATGTTGGAGCAGGTTCACTTCTGGAGGGACTGCAGCCACGGGCAATGCCATGTTGGAGCAGGTTCACTTCTGGAGGGACTGCAGCCACGGGCAAGACCATGTTGGAGCAGGTTCACTTCTGGAGGTACTGTGGCTGTGGGTAAGGCCATGCTGGAGCAGGTATATCTCTGAAAGCATTGTGGCCCGTGGAGAAGGCCACGCTGGTACAGGCGCACCTCAAAGCGACTGTGGCTGTGGAAAAGTGTATGCCGCAGCAGGTGTACCCCTGGAGAGACTGTGGCTCCTAGGTAAGGCTCCACTTGGAGCAGGTACAACCCTAAGGGACTGCAGTCTGTGGATAAGTCCAAGCCAGAGCAGGGGCAAGGGGAGGAGTTCATTACGATAGTAAACCCAACGGTCTGATCCAAAGGGACCAGGGGTGGAGATTGTAATGTAAATGCTTTTAAACTGTTGTAACCTGGGATTAGAGTTACATGTTATGGGAATTACTATAGCAGAACCCCCTTGTTGCTAGCCAGGCTAGGAGCAAGGGGAGGAGTTCATTGCAAAGTTAAAACATATAACCTGGCCCAAAGGGTCCAGGGGTGGATATTGTAATGGTTCTACCTTTAAATTGTTGTAACCTGTGTGATTTGAGTTGCATGTTATAAGATCTACTGTAGCAGGAACCACCTGAACCAATGGAGGAGAAGCCTTACAAGAAGCAGTGCAAGTGCAGCAGTGACCTGACCTGAGCTGGCTTTGGTGCCCAGTAACTCCACACAACACACCACCTCTCCTGTCCTGAGTGACCACCAGAACAGATGGAGCCCAAAGCCATGGACTAAATGAACTCAGTGGACATTTTGTGGACATCTGTGGACATTTTGAAGACATTTTACAGGGCCGGTCCATAGACTAAGGGAATGATAAATGATATCTGTGTATTATATCAAAGGATGGGAAGGGGCAGGGGGTGGTTAATAAGGTTGTATTGGATAGTATGGGACCTGAGCATGACGTAAATGGTATGGAATAAGGGGTGGATAATGTCCATTATCCAGCTGGGATAGAGTTAATTTTTTTTTTTTCATAGTAGCTAGTGTGGGCTATGTTTTGGATCTATGCTGAAAACAGTGTTGATAATGTGGAGATGTTTTCGTTGTTGCTAAGTAGTGCTTACAGTAGTCAAGGACTTTTTCAGCTTCCCATGCTCTGCCGGGTGCACAAGAAGCTGGGAGGGGACACAGCCGCGACAGCTGACCCAAACTGACCAAAGAGATATTCCATACCATAGGACATCACGCTCAGTATATAAAGCTGGGGGAAGAAGAAGGAAGGGGGGGACGTTTGGAGTTATGGCGTTCGTCTTCCCAAGTAACCGTTACGCGTGATGGAGTCCTGCTTTCCTGGGGATGGCTGAACACCTGCCTGCCCATGGGAAGCGGTGAATGAATTCCTTGTTTTGCTTTGCTTCTGCACGCAGCTTTTGCTTTGCCTATTAAATGGTCTTTATCTCAACCCGGGAGTTCCCTCACTTTTACCCTTCTGATTCTCTCCCCCATCCCACCAGGGGGGAGTGAGCGAGCGGCTGCGTGGTGCTTGGTTGCTGACTGAGGTTAAACCACGACAGTCCTTTTTGGCGCCCAGCGTGGGGCCTTGACGGGTTTGAGATAACGACAGATTTTATTAGAATGCGCTAGATTGAATTTATTAATCAGCAGGCTTCTGTGCTTGCTATGGGGCTTGCCTGCCTTACTGTATATACATATACTGTATGCCTTGAAGTCTACCACTCATTAGTGACGGCTTTTTGCTTTTGCTGCTCGCTGTACTGCTGTACTGCTTACCATCTTACTCTGCTGTGCCTGGGAACATTTTGATAACAGCAAAGGCCAGGTGCCCGGGCTGGCAGATGGCCAGGGCATTGCTGCTGTTTCTGTGCTGCTCTGCTGGACAGGCTGGAACTCCAGTGTGAACTCGAGTCAGAGGGACTGTGACCTGTGGATGAGTCCATGTGGGAGCAGGACACCCCAAAGCATCTGTGGCCGTGGCTAAGGCCATGCCAGAGCAGGTATATCTCAAAGCATCTGTGGCCTTAGTTACGTCTGTGCCACAGCAGGTATACCTCTGAGGGAATTGTGGCCCAAGGATAAGTCCATGCTGGAGGAGGGACACCTCAAAGTGTCTGTGGCTGTAGATAAGTCCATGCTGCAGCAGGTACACCTTGAAGCATCAGTGGCTGTGCATGAGGTCATGCTGGAGCACCTCAAGAGTGTGTGGCTGTGGATAAGCCCACAACAGAGCAGGTTCACTTCTGGAGGGACTGCTGCCATAGGCAAGGCCATGTTGGAGCAGGTTCACTTCTGGAGGGACTGCAGCCACGGGCAATGCCATGTTGGAGCAGGTTCACTTCTGGAGGGACTGCAGCCACGGGCAAGACCATGTTGGAGCAGGTTCACTTCTGGAGGTACTGTGGCTGTGGGTAAGGCCATGCTGGAGCAGGTATATCTCTGAAAGCATTGTGGCCCATGGAGAAGGCCACGCTGGTACAGGCGCACCTCAAAGCGACTGTGGCTGTGGAAAAGTGTATGCCGCAGCAGGTGTACCCCTGGAGAGACTGTGGCTCCTAGGTAAGGCTCCACTTGGAGCAGGTACAACCCTAAGGGACTGCAGTCTGTGGATAAGTCCAAGCCAGAGCAGGGGCAAGGGGAGGAGTTCATTACGATAGTAAACCCAACGGTCTGATCCAAAGGGACCAGGGGTGGAGATTGTAATGTAAATGCTTTTAAACTGTTGTAACCTGGGATTAGAGTTACATGTTATGGGAATTACTATAGCAGAACCCCCTTGTTGCTAGCCAGGCTAGGAGCAAGGGGAGGAGTTCATTGCAAAGTTAAAACATATAACCTGGCCCAAAGGGTCCAGGGGTGGATATTGTAATGGTTCTACCTTTAAATTGTTGTAACCTGTGTGATTTGAGTTGCATGTTATAAGATCTACTGTAGCAGGAACCACGTGAACCAATGGAGGAGAAGCCTTACAAGAAGCAGTGCAAGTGCAGCAGTGACCTGACCTGAGCTGGCTTTGGTGCCCAGTAACTCCACACAACACACCACCTCTCCTGTCCTGAGTGACCACCAGAACAGATGGAGCCCAAAGCCATGGACTAAATGAACTCAGTGGACATTTTGTGGACATCTGTGGACATTTTGAAGACATTTTACAGGGCCGGTCCATAGACTAAGGGAATGATAAATGATATCTGTGTATTATATCAAAGGATGGGAAGGGGCAGGGGGTGGTTAATAAGGTTGTATTGGATAGTATGGGACCTGAGCATGACGTAAATGGCATGGAATAAGGGGTGGATAATGTCCATTATCCAGCTGGGATAGAGTTAATTTTTTTTTTTCACAGTAGCTAGTGTGGGCTATGTTTTGGATCTATGCTGAAAACAGTGTTGATAATGTGGAGATGTTTTCGTTGTTGCTAAGTAGTGCTTACAGTAGTCAAGGACTTTTTCAGCTTCCCATGCTCTGCTGGGTGCACAAGAAGCTGGGAGGGGACACAGCCGCGACAGCTGACCCAAACTGACCAAAGAGATATTCCATACCATAGGACATCACGCTCAGTATATAAAGCTGGGGGAAGAAGAAGGAAGGGGGGGACGCTTGGAGTTATGGCGTTCGTCTTCCCAAGTAACCGTTACGCGTGATGGAGCCCTGCTTTCCTGGGGATGGCTGAACACCTGCCTGTCCATGGGAAGTGGTGAATGAATTCCTTGTTTTGCTTTGCTTCTGCACGCAGCTTTTGCTTTGCCTATTAAATGGTCTTTATCTCAACCCGGGAGTTCCCTCACTTTTACCCTTCTGATTCTCTCCCCCATCCCACCAGGGGGGAGTAAGCGAGCGGCTGCGTGGTGCTTGGTTGCTGACTGAGGTTAAACCACGACAGGAGCAGTGCAACCACGCTGTATGTCCAGTCTGTTCAACACCGAGGAAACAGCAGGGGTGGGCAGTGGGAGATGCTGCTACGGAGGTGCTGGGGGGTAGGGATTAGCTCCAGTTCTCAGGAGCTGGGTCTCCTCATCTCGCTTACCCAGCACGGGAAAAACCTCACGGACACAGGTGTCCACATTGCCAGAATATCTTCCTCTCACCTTCCCCCAGCTGTGACCACGGTTTCCCTGTCTGTGCCCCTGACACCCCTGCCTGGACCAACACCACCCTCCTCTGTGCCCCAGGAACAGCCCCATTACTGCCTTGGCACTGGTCTGGCCTGTGACAGCCCTGAACCCAAAAGCCAAGGTGTGGTAAGATAAAGTAGTTGCCATTGCCAGGGCACCCTTGGCTGTCTTCTCCTTTCGTTCCTGCCAGGACCCTAGAAGGTGTACTGCAGGTATGGTTGGCAGTGTGGGGAAATGTCTTGTGGGCGACAGGACCTGTGTGGCTGCAGGAGGCTCCCAGGCCTTCTTTGGGAGCATGTGCTGTATGAGCCCAAAGGGACACTGCCCGTACCAGGCCATGGGAATAGAGCAGAAGATGAACCCGAAAGCACATCACATGGTCAGTGCATGCCCTATCATCCCTGCATGGCAGACCTCTTCAGTTGGATCTCAACACCCTGAAACATGCCTGAAAATCCAGCATGGATGCTCACCTATCACATCACTTCAACCAGCCCATGGTAACAGACCAAGTGGAAAAGATGGAAAGGGGAAGCACATTGGCCAAAGCTCAAGCAATTTGGGTGCCTCCAGTGGTCCTAACCAGAACACTGTTTTCCAGGGACGACTTGGTGGTCCACGTAATAACGTGACCTGAGAGGGCACAGTCTTATATTGGGCTGCACAGGGTTCAGGACAATCTGCAAGGCGCTGTGCTGCACACTCCCCTGTCACAGGATGAACTCAGCTGGGAAATCATAGTGGAAGAGCCTGAGTTGACACCCATGTGGTGTTGTCATGGTTTTAGCTGGGATAGTTCATTTTCTTCACTGTAGCTAGTATAGTGCTGTGTTTTAGACTTAGTATGAAAATAATGTTGATAACACACTAATGGTTTAGTTGTTGCTGGGTAGTGCTTACATTAGTCAAGGACTTTTCCAGCTTCCCATGCTCTGCCAGGTGCACAAGAAGCCGGGAGGGGAGGGGATACAACCAGGAGAGCTGATCCAAATTGGCCAGAGGGTATTCCATACCATGTGACGTCGTGCCCAGTATATTAACTGGGGGGAGTTGGCCGGGGGAAGCAGCGATCGCGGCTCGGGGACTGGCAGCGTCGGTCGGCAGGTGGTGAGCGGTTGCAGCACTTGTTGTTTAGCTTTGGGTTTGGTTTTTTTTTTCCCTTCTTCCAAGGTTTCATCTCCCTCTCGCTCATTATTTTCCTTTTCATTATATTATTATTACTATTGCTGTTTTATTTTAATTATTAAACTGTTCTTATCTCAACCCACGAGTTTTCTTACTTTGGCCCTTCCGATTCTCTCCCCCATCCCACAGGGGTGGGGGGAGTGAGCGAGCAGCTGTGTGGTACTTAGTTGCTGACCGGGGCTAAGCCACAAGAGTCCTTTTTGGCACCCAACGTGGGGCCTTAAGGGTTTGAGATAATAACAGTTGCTGGTCACAGCATTGATTCATCTGTTCTCGATATTGGTTAGTCAGACCTACACCATGCTGATTTTGAAGTACATGTTAAATTTTCGTGTTAGGTTTTGTAGTTTGCTGTGCTCTGCAGTGGTTAGAGATGTTTTGCCTAGGAGATTTGTTATTAAAACACTGGCCTTGAGTTTTATCGGTTATTTGGGTCTTGCATGGAAGCCGCTACTGTACTTTGGGTACCACCTCATGGAGAGAATTAGCAATTATACCTCCTCCTCTGAGAGGTTCTTTATGGGGGAAATACAGAATGGCACCTTAGCTACCGTCTTCTGTAATGTCTCCTCCTTCATTACAACTTTTCAGTATCTTGAACATCCTTGGGTAGTTAAGATACATCTGTTGATATTCCTATGGCAGATTGTTTCGGTTTTGTCTAAGGTTAATAAGCAATTCAAGAATATCATCCAGAGATCTGCCCCAAGGCTCGATAATTATGGGTGGCAGGGTATGTGGGATAGTAAGGGCAAATGCCTGAGACAGTGGGCACCTCCAGTGTTTTGGGACTTCACCCCTGAACAAGTGCAGAATCCTGAAAAATTAGTAGAGTATTTGGAGGAAGTATGCTGTCACCCTAGCAATTCCAGAGAGATACAAATCACTGCAATGTGTTGGGGCCTGGCCCATGCCTACTGAGCCCTGTTCAACGGTATTCAGTACCCCCAAGGGGAAGAGAAGGCCTCTGCATCTAAGAAGACAAAGAAAGGGAAAACAACAAGCACTGTGGCCCCTCAAACCCCTACAACAGGCGCTGCGGCTGCTCCAAGCCCAACGACAGGCACTGTGACCACTCAAGCCCCCACAACAGGCACTGCGGCTACTCCAAGCCCAACGACAGGCACTGTGACCACTCAAGCCCCCACAACAGGCACTGTGGCTACTCCAAGCCCGACGACAGGCACTGTGACCACTCAAACACCCACGACAGACACTGCAGCTGAATCAGAGAATCAACCCGTGCCAGTATCAGTTGCCCTTATACAAAAGAAGAAATCTTGGAAGAGAAAGTCAACTCGTTTAGAAAGAGATGATGGAGAAGTAGGGCCACCATGAGGAGGGGAGAAGGAAGAGGAAGAACTCGTACAAGAGACGGAAACTACCCGATCCCTATCCTTAAGTGAGTTGCGAGATATACGAAAAGATTTCGGCCGTCATGTAGGTGGGCATGTTGTCACCTGGCTGCTCCGATGCTGGGATAACGGGGCCAGTAGCCTGGAATTAGAGGGTAAGGAAGCCAAGCAACTGGGATCCCTTTCTAGGGACGGGGGCATTGACAAAGCAATTGGAAAAGGGACACAAGGCCTCAGCCTCTGGAGGCGACTCCTGTCTGCTGTGAAAGAAAGGTATCCCTTCAAGGAAGATGTTCTATATCGCCCTGGAAAATGGACCACCGTGGAGAAAGGTATCCAGTACCTGAGGGAATTAGCTGTGCTTGAGGTGATTTATAGTCACCTGGATAGTGAACAGTCATCCAAAGATCCAGATGAAGCCCGGTGCACACGACCCATGTGGTGGAAGTTTGTACGGAGCGCACCATCATCCCATGTAAACTCTCTGGCAGTAATGTCCTGGAAAGATGAAGAGGCGCCAACGGTGGGGGATGTGATTGATAAACTCCGGGATTACGAAGCACATGTCTGTTCCTCCCTCGTCTCAGCTGTGGAGAAACTGTCCCGGAAGGTTCAGCAACTTGAAGAGTGTGGAGGAGTGGCTAGCTAACAGAGGCCACGACGTATATATGAGCAACCCAAGCTGTCTCAGGGAGTATTGAGCGCCCGCCGTCCTTGAGGCAACCTTGAGAGCAAGGGGGAGGAGACTGGGTTTTGGCGGGCTGGCGAGCAGGAGCTTGAGGGGTGGGTCTGGGCGGTCCGAGGCGCATGGTCGGCAACGTCGAACGAATCGGAATGTCCTAAGGGGCGCGTGAACAGGAGCTCACCACCAATCAGATTGTTTGTTTAAGCGCGTGATCGTTTGTAGCTCTATATATTCTGTAACGACGGTTAATAAAGTGAGGCTGATGCTTGTACTCATATTGAGATTGTCATCAGTAACTCCGGACCGCCGCCCCGACTCCGACATCTGGTAGCAGAGGATGGTTGATTTCCGAAGCAGCGGATGGTTGATTTCCGAACCAGCGGATGGTTGATTTCCGAACCTCGAGACTGCGGTAAGAGCAGCGAGAGAGGGGGAGTCGGGAGAAAAGGCGGCTGGGAGAGTACTACCGATACGGGGTAGATACAGAGCGCCTGGCCAGCGCCTCCCAGAGGGAGCGACTGCTATTATGGAAGGGGAAGCAGCCGCTATGTTGCTCGTAAGCATACTCTCTAAGAGAGGGATCGAGACAACGGTGAAACAGCTGACCAAGTTAATAAAGTTGGGACAGCGGATGGGACATTTTAAGGACACTCACACGTTGTTTTCCGTGCTTGAATGGCGAGAGTTAGGCGATACAATGTGGCGAAAGACCATTGAAGGCGATGAGAAGGTGGAAAAGGAAGTAAAATCGGTGCGTGAGCTCTGGAAAGATGTTCTAGAGACGCTAAAAGCTATGAAAGCAGAAAGAGAGGTCGCCTGCGCAGCTGCGCAGATGCTCGCGCCTACGCCGGAAAAAACGAGGAGTGCGGAACCGAAGCATGGGTTAGTTGCTCGGTTGTTCGGACCCCCTCCTCTCACTTGTCGAGGGGTGGTGGTGACCCCCTGTAAAGATGCCATCGAACTGAGGGGAAGAGTGGAAGGAGAGACTCTTTCAAGGGAAGCTGGCGGGGTCTCTCCCCCGAATGTTCCAGCTCCGGCTCCCTTGCAGGGAGGGGCAGAAGTGGTAAGGGCGGAAATGACTCGGGCGGGTGAAAAGGAGGAGAGCTGCCGGTCAGCGCCTCCCTGTTCTCCGCCGGTAAAGCCAGAGGAAGAAAAAGCGGCGCCCTTCGCACCGCCTCTCTACCCTCCCCTACTGCCATCCGACACCACCTCTGCGTCGTCAACACCCCCAGCTGGAGAGGCAGAGAAGAGATCTACCGGAGAGACGAAAAAACTCCTCAAGGAGGTGGTTCGAGAGCTAAAGAACTTGACGACGACGCTCCAGCAAGAGACTCCGGTTAAGAAGCGAGCTGGGACGGAGGACTGTACCCCCCCCTGTCTTTCTGGGCCTCCAGCGGTAACTCGACCTGGCCGTTGGAGTGGTATTGTTAGAGACGCCCTCTTAGATGGGCAGTGGGAGGTGGCCTCGGGTCTTGGTCCGTTGGCTTGCCCCGTTGTACCAACACAGGGAGGGCAAAAATGGGAACCCCATGATTGGAAAATTTTACAGCAAGCAAAAAATACTATTTCACAGTATGGGGTAAAATCCGAAGCCGCACGGCAAATTGTAATTTGGCTTTTCAATGCAGATGTACTCTGTCCTTATGACTGCCAAGCGTTAATGCGATTATTGTTAACTCCTACCCAATTTTTGTTGTGGGGCTCCTCTTGGTCCCAACGAGCGGCTGCCGCCGTTGCCCAACACCAACAATTGGGAGACCCTCTCTATGGGATAACGGTTGAGATGTTGGTGGGAGGAGGTCAATTTGCTGATCACCATGTTCAAATGACCTTTCCAACCAATATATTGCAGCTCTCTGCAAAAATTGCTTTAGAAGCCTTTTTGAGCCTGCCAGGGTCGTCAGCCCCTTCTTTTAGCACTCTAACTCAAGGAGCAACAGAAAAATACAATCATTTTGTTGATAGGCTTTGGGATGCAGTAATGAATCACCCAGATCTGGGGGGCGAGAGTAAAGAGCAAATGTTTCGGATTTTGGCCTTTGATAATGCCAATAAGGCCACTAAAAGTATCTTGGCAAGCTTACCTAAGGGTGCGGGGGTGGATGAAATGCTATCCCGAGTAGAAAGGGCGGGAGCGCAGCGTCAAAATGAGGCTATGGCAGCCGCGGTACAGGGCGCGGTAAAGGAGGTAATACAGCCCTTGGCTGCTGCAGCACAACGAGTTAGATCCCCGGTAATAGATCAACCATTCAAAGGGAACTGCTATCGTTGTGGTGGGTCTGGGCACAGCCAACGCAATTGCCGAACACCTGTTTGGTGCGAACGATGTCAAAGGGATAGTCATTCTACAAAAGTCTGTTCGGGAAACTCCAGAAAGAGCGCGAGGAAAGGCCGCGCGCAGACAAAAATGGCCCCCCCGACTCACCCCAACGGTCAGTTTCAGGGTTCTTCGAACACGCTACTCGCGCAACAGCCGGGAGCCTGGGATTTGACCTGGAAACCGCAATAGAAGTGACCTTACTCTGTTCACAAGTTCAAAAAATTCCAAGCACGGCCTTTGGGCCATTAGTGAAGGGATCAAAAAGAATTGGGGGATTACTCGTGGGCCGATCCTCATCAGGGATTAAGGGACTAATTGTAATTCCGGGGGTAATCGATGCCGATTTTACCGGGCAGGTATGTATAATGGCATATACCATTAGCCCCCCACTATATATTCCGAAAGGTAGCAGGATTGCCCAACTGCTGGCCTTTGATAACATTCTAGGGGACTCACCCAGCGTACCTTGTTTTAGAGGTGATCGAGGTTTTGGATCTACTGGTCCCGCTGTCTGTTTCACACTAAGCACGGATCAGAGACCTTTAGAACGGGTAAGAATTACCCAGGACGGGCATTCTGTTTCATTAACGGCTATGCTAGATTCAGGTGCCGATGTGACCATAATTAATAACAACAGGTGGCCTCGTCAATGGCCTTGCGAAGCTATCAAAACCACAATTGCTGGAGTTGGGGGCAGCTCTATTCCCTACATTAGCAAACAGCCAGTAATTTTTCGATTTCCGGAGGGCCAACAAGTAGCTCTCAGGCCTCATGTGATGGCGTTGCCTGGTGGGCTACAAGCTCTCATAGGTCGCGACATTCTGGGACAGTTAGGGGTGGTAATGACTACAACACCTTTTCGGGACAGGGCCCTGGAGAGCAGCCGCCCAACCCTCCACTGACCTGGATATCAAACGATCCGGTCTGGGTTGACCAGTGGCCCCTGACTGAGGAGCGGTTGCAAATTGCGCGCCAGCTGGTGGCGGAACAGTTAGAAGCGGGGCATATTCGACCCTCTGTTAGCCCCTGGAACACCCCTATTTTTGTTATTCCTAAGAAAAGTGGGAAATGGAGATTGTTGCATGACTTAAGGAAAATTAATGAAACTATGCAACCCATGGGAGCTCTGCAACCAGGTATCCCATCACCAAATATGATACCACAGGGGTGGCATATCCTTATAGTAGATTTAAAAGATTGTTTTTTCACCATCCCTTTACATGAGCAAGATTGCTGCCGATTTGCATTTTCAGTGCCCGCTATCAATAAGGCGGAGCCAGCAAAGAGATACGAATGGGTTGTCTTGCCGCAAGGCATGAAAAACTCTCCCACTTTGTGCCAGTTATTTGTTGCCTGGGCTCTACAGCCAATAAGATTGGCGTGGCCAAAAACGATAATTTATCATTACATGGATGATATTCTCTGTGCACAGCAAGCCCCATGGTCCGAGGCCCATGTCGAAGAATTGTCTAAGGTACTGGGCATTAAAGGTTTACAAATTGCCCCTGAAAAAATTCAAAGGGCCGCACCTTGGAAGTATCTTGGGTGGATTATTGATCAAGCAAAAATTCGGCCCCAAAAAATACAACTAACTACTGAACTGGCGAATCTGAAAGATTTGCAGACCCTTCTCGGAGAGATTCAATGGATCAGAAATTGCGTTGGAATTACAAATACGGACCTTCAACCATTAGTACGTAGTTTACGGGGTACCCACCCTGCAAACCGCGTCGATATAGGGCCAGAACAGCTCCAAGCCATCTCTAAAATATGTGACAAGCTAACAAGGGCTTGGACTAGTCGGCGTATTTTAGAAATGCCAGTGTCATTGCTAATTTGCAATGCCACTGATTCCCCTTTCGCTGTGATTTGTCAATGGCAAAAAGAAATGGGGGGAGATTCCCCTTCCTTATCTAGCAATGCCACTGACAAGCACAGCAAAGAGGGAAGCAGGGAACAGAAAAATAAAAAGGCAACAAATAAGGCACCAGAGTTTATCATATTAGAATGGGTCTTTTCAAAAATACAGCCACGAAAAAGCGTACTAACACGACCAGAAGCAGTGGCTGAGCTAATTCAAAAGGGGAGAACAAGAATAATGGAGATAACGGGACGTGAACCACATGATATAAGCATACCTGTCACTGCAGCGGACCTGGAATGGTGGTTGCGCCATGTCATGGCATTGCAGGAAGCATTGCTAGGTTATGAAGGGACGGTGCATTCCAGGAAACCAGCAGGCCGATTACTGCAGGTACTGAAAAACAACACCTGGATGGAACGGCCTAAGGTGGTAGAAAAGCCTATTGTGAACGGAATAACAGTCTATACAGATGCGGGAAAGAAAAATAAGCGTGCGGTGTGCGTCTGGCAGGAGGGAACGTGCTGGAACAAGCATTTTGTACAATGCGAAACAGGAGACAGTTTACAGACACTCGAACTAAAAGCAGTAGCCTGGGCGCTGTCGAATTGGCTAACGGTACCGTTAAATGTGGTCACAGACTCATTATATGTAGCAGGATTAGTGCCAAGACTACAAGACGCGCTGGTAAAAGAGATACAGAATCCACAATTAGGAAAGCTGTTCTTAGCGATTCGGGGTCTGTTGACGCAGCGAACCGAACTGTGTTGTATCATTCACATAAGGAGTCACAAGTTTGAAATAGGGTTAGGAAAAGGAAATCAGTTAGCTGATTCCCTGGTGAGCGCTGCCTGTCCTTTGCCTCCGTTGGATAAATTTGCTCAGGCTCGGCAGGGACATGAGACATTCCATACGAATGCGAGGAGTTTAAGGTGCCAGTATGAAATCTCCGAAGCTGAAGCGCGTTCTATTGTACAGGCATGCCCACGATGTGGAGGACAAGGGCCAGGGATTGGCATGGGGGTAAATCCCCGGGGCCTCAAGGCCCTAGAAGTCTGGCAAATGGATGTTACACATGTGCCCGAATTTGGGAAGCTTAAATATGTCCACGTGTCAATTGATACTTTCTCTAAATGTCTCTGGGCCACGGCACTGCCTGGGGAGAAAGCTCAACATGTGTGTAAGCATCTTTTGGCCTGTTTTGCTGTTATGGGTGTACCTGAACAAGTAAAGACGGATAATGGCCCTTCATATACTAGTGAGAAAGTTCGAAAATTTATGCAAATGTGGGGTATTAAACACGTAACTGGAATCCCATATTCTCCTACAGGACAAGGGGTTATAGAAAGAGCCCATCAGGTGATCAAAGATTATCTGGCAAAACAAAAGGATGTGGAAAAAGATCCCCAAATGAGATTGTTGAAGGTTTTGTTTACTTTAAATTATCTCAGTATTATGGGAGATAGGGGAGAGCCCGCAATAGTTATTCACAACCGTCAACTTGCACTGAGCGATCACACAACTCTGCCAAGGCTAAGAGTAAATTATCGTGACCCGCGTACCGGGGAATGGAAGGGACCTGTGTCGGTCATATTTAATGGGAGAGGATATATGTGTGTCTCCACAGGTGAGGGACCAATATGGGTACCTAGTCGTGCAGTGAGACCAGCGCTGGGAAGGTGATGTCGGAATCAACCGGCGTGAACACAGAGTGTCCAGATTGCAAGCAATGTCATCCCTGGGTTCTTGTTGAATGTCAAGGTTGTGATCAACGTTCTTGGATAAATTCACCTATTTGTGTATGTAAGTGGTGTGAACTGTGCGTTAGACAACAGGGGCAGACGGTAAGACTTTTACGGGTCACTGGCCACGTAGCCCCTGACTCCGAGTCAGAAGTACTTTGGGGAATAGCGTGGCGACGACTTGTGTTAAGGGAACAATTCAACAACCCAACAGTACTAAAAATAGAGTGCCAAAGAGACTGTTTAGTCCCTATAAACTGGAAAGTAGCCCCTGAACGGTGGGAACAAACTAAGAGAAAATGTCAAAAGAGGTTTGCCTGGAAAACAAAACAAAAGAAGTGATGACGCTCACATTCTTGACTATTATGTTAATTACCGTAAGCGAAGGAATACATAGAATTGACCCTAGAGAGAATATGTGGGTTGCATGGGCAAATTACTCGGGGCAAAGTGCATTTTGCTTGTCCATGAGTCGGCCAGAAAACCCTTTTCAGACGTGTCTGATTGGGATACCCGTTGTAATAGAGGATGTAATTAACGAGTATGCGAATTGGTGGAACGGAACCATAGAATACACTGGTCCCTACACTCAGTCCGGGGAATCAAATACACGACCTGTGTGTAACAATTCAGCCATTCAAAAGGAGTTTATAAAAGGTCTAAACCATACCTCCCCAATTCCCTTGCAAGAAATAGATCTAATGGCTAGCGTTCAACCATGGTTTGCTGAGGTTACTTGGAGTGACAATAGGACACTTCCTTTTAATGGATCTGGAGTTATTTCCTTTGGGGAGCCAGGGTATAATAACCCATATAACGCGAAGTTAATTCTGTGGCAAAACGTCAGTGGATACGACCAAGTCTGGCAAAAAGACGATCTCACTTGTCATGA
Organism: Morus bassanus; assembly: GCA_031468815.1. Taxonomy (NCBI): domain Eukaryota; kingdom Metazoa; phylum Chordata; class Aves; order Suliformes; family Sulidae; genus Morus; species Morus bassanus. The sequence continues at coordinate 598,127 of CM062591.1, forward strand.
ATTGGTCAATACGAGTGGAGGCCACTTACTTCCCCCTGGTTTGTTTCTAATTTGTGGGGAACGTGCCTGGCCCGGCATTCCCCTGAATCCAGTGGGTGGACCTTGTTATATAGGAAAGCTCACTATGTTTACCCCAAGCGCCAGAGACCTTATCGGGCACCTAAACAGAACCTTTTCGAAACGACAAAAAAGGTCTGTATCGTGGTTTGGTGAAAACTGTCAGGATGAAGTTAAAATATGGGGCACAGGTACTCAGGCCCTAGTTTCGTTGTTATTTCCTCAACTAGCTTCTAAGCGAAATGCACAAAATATAAAGAATCTAGCCTGTTGGGCAGAAAAACAATTTAATTTAACATCAGAAATGATATCTGGTCTCCTGACCGATTTAGACAGTGTCCGACACGCGGTTTTACAAGACCGCGCTGCCATTGACTTTCTGCTTCTGGCACACGGGCATGGATGTGAGGACTTTGAGGGAATGTGTTGTTTTAACCTCTCTGATCACTCCAGTTCCATACATGAAAAACTAAAACAGTTACAAGACAACTTCAATAAGATCACCATAACTGAATCAGGGCTTGATGCATGGCTAAAAGGGTTAGGCGTAACGGGATGGTTAATGGATGTTGTAAAAGCTCTTTTCATGTTAATCTTAGTTGGAGTATTAATTTTGCTCGTGTTAAGCTGTGTTTTTGGATGTGTAAAATCACTTGTAAACCGCCTTTTGACCCACGCTTGGCTTGCTCAAGAAGAAGAGAAGGGAATTGTGGAGGAGTGGCTAGCTAACAGAGGCCACGACGTATATATGAGCAACCCAAGCTGTCTCAGGGAGTATTGAGCGCCCGCCGTCCTTGAGGCAACCTTGAGAGCAAGGGGGAGGAGACTGGGTTTTGGCGGGCTGGCGAGCAGGAGCTTGAGGGGTGGGTCTGGGCGGTCCGAGGCGCGTGGTCGGCAACGTCGAACGAATCGGAATGTCCTAAGGGGCGCGTGAACAGGAGCTCACCACCAATCAGATTGTTTGTTTAAGCGCGTGATCGTTTGTAGCTCTATATATTCTGTAACGACGGTTAATAAAGTGAGGCTGATGCTTGTACTCATATTGAGATTGTCATCAGTAACTCCGGACCGCCGCCCCGACTCCGACAGAAGAGGATATGTCCTACTCCCTACCTGTACGGACCAGTATCTCAGCCATTAGGAGTAAGCGCCCCTCTGCTCAAGAGAGAGGATACACACCACGGGGCACCCTATGGTTTTACCTGCGTGACCATGGAGAGGACATGAGGAAGTGGGATGGAAAATCTACCTCAACCCTAGAGGCACGGGTACGTGAGTTGCAAGGAAAAACAATCATCCAAGGGGGGACCTCCAGGGGAGTTGCTGCTCCATTTTCCAGTAGGCAGTTCCCCAGAAGACAGAGGAGTAGAAGCGCTGATTCTATCTGTGATCTTAATAGAGAGACTTTTGATTCCCATTCACAGGAAGTAGGTTGGGAATTCTGCAATTGGAATTAGAGGGGCCCTGCCTCCAGCCAGGTGGAGGAAAGGGACAACCGGGTTTACTGGACTGTGTGGATCCGATGGCTTGGCACATCTGACCCACAGGAGTATAAGGCTCTAGTGGACACCGGTGCACAGTGCACCCTAATGCCATCAAACTATGTAGGGGCAGAACCCATTTGTATTGCTGGAGTGACAGGGGGATCCCAAGAGCTAACTGTACTGGAGGCTGAAGTGAGCCTAACTGGGAATGAGTGGCAAAAGCACCCCATTGTGACTGGCCCAGAGGCTCCGTGCATCCTTGGCATAGACTACCTCAGGAGAGGGTATTTCAAGGACCCAAAAGGGTACAGGTGGGCTTTTGGTATAGCTGCC